>CP106726.1:26643301-27843301 GCA_025506655.1 Gossypium rotundifolium
TCCCGAAACCACTGTCCCCACTAGACCCAAAATCGGGTTGTTACAACTCTCCTCTTTAGGGATTTTCGTCCCCAAAATCTTACCAGAAAAGAGATTAAGGTAACGTTCTCGTAGTTTCCTTTACCTCATCGAAGAGTCCTCTTCGAGGGCAATACTTCCAGAAGCACTCTGTCATCGATCTGAAATCCAATATCTTAAATTTTCAAATCTGTATACTACTTATGTCAGTCTAAAGTTGCTTTCAACTTTCATGAATCACTTTCACCTTTTTCCTCAGAGTCATAAATCAATTCCACCTCATATATCTATTCCCAATCACCTTTGAACTCTGAAACACATTGTCGGAGTATATCGTCAAAGATCTGAATTATTCTCTCAGGCTTACCATTAATCTAAAGATGAATTACATTGCCAAGATGCAACTGCATACTCAAATTATATTCCCGATCATCAGAACATCTTCTTCAAATAACTACATATTTATTACTCCCTGAATGAATAGACGAGCTACTATTGAGTTACGTACAACATTTTTGCATAAACTTTGGATAATTCATTGCGGGAATTCTATCTCGGAGTAACAATAACAGAAATCAAAATCAAAAGTCCTCTCACACTGTACTCGTTTAGTTTACCACTCACTTTCACATTCCTGAGGTTCTCAATCAAAATGAACAAAGGCTTTCCATTCAATCATCTACAACTATATCTACTTCCTCAAAGTTAATCGTTAACTATTCTCAATCTTTCAATAGTTCAAGCCGTCATCGTTGTCTTAATTTCAGATTTTTCTGTAACATTAGATACTTTAAACTCTTGGGATTAGGAAACATATGAAATTTTTCATCGAACAAACGATGTCATCAATTTCTCAACACAGACATATTAGCGGCCGACTCTAAGTCACTTGTCAAATAATTCTTTTAATGAGACTTTAACCATCTGAAAGCATAAATTGTCACTTTACATTCTTGTATTGAAACACAGTCCAATCCGTTCAATAATGCACCGTTGAAAAATCACGAATTCTTTACTCAATTCAAATAGAACCCAGAACTAGTGTTTCGGTTAGTAACACCTTCAACTATTTTCAACTTTTCTAACATGCAACAGACAATTCAAACTTTCACAAATGTGATAACTTTATCAATCAGAACAGCTTTAACTCATAACAACATCATTTGATTAGATCAAATCTAATAGGTATATCTCCGTATCATACCTTCTAGAATATGAATTCTTCCTTCAAACTATTCGTCTATTCACCCATGAATGTACAAGATTTTATTTTCTTACCTGAGGATAAACTTAAATGCATATAACTCAAATTACCTTTCAACTGACCAACTTGCTCAGATAAAAATAACTGAGTCGACCTCAACTATCAAATAATAACATATCAAAGTACTCCTTTCTTCATGCTGTTAAACAACTCAACATACAATCTTTTATAATTCCCTAACAAGGCTAATCAAAGATCTTTACAACTGCATTAGCTCAAGGAAACAAAATATCCTGATTGAACTCATTGTCCTTAATCAAACTTACCTAAGAAAAGAAAACCATCATACAATTTGAGCTTGAGCTTCCACTATCTATACCTTTGCCGATGTCAATTCTTTTCATGAAAATTAGAGAAATCCTGATACCAAAATCACCACGTTTCTATGATCGAACTAGAAATACATCCATAATAGACATAGTTATCACAAGCCAAAGAACACACTTTAAAGATGAGTCATGATTGATAATTTACGAAATAGGCATGATAAGAAAACCGAGATAAAGAAATCCAAGATGCGATATCATACTGGAAGTCCGAGAACATAACTCATAAGAAAATAATAAAGATCTTGAGGATTTCTCAGAGAAACCAAGAAGAAAAACAATGCTTACACGCTCTGGAATCAATTGTAACTGTAACACCCCTTAACCCGTACTCGTCGCTGAATTAAGGTTATGAGGCGTTACCGAACTAGACATAATTTTTTCACAGTCATTTACGAAATAAACCCAATACGCACATTTACGTTTTTCCATATCCACAAATAATGAACAAGACTTACTTTACAAACCATGTTCCATAATGCAATACATCATAACTCCTAATCTATACAAGTTTCGAATCAAGTTTCCACCTAACAACCCCGAATTTCGTATGTCACACATATATGATACATCCATCTCATTAACCTAATATCAGCATATTATTTTATACATTCTGCAAATATGCTTATTAAAAATGATAGGTCCATGATACTTAAATAGCTTATCATTCACACATATGACACTCGGACAGTATAGCATGACCAAACAAGCACATCATACTACCATAATATGCGCAATGTCCCTAAAACATAAGCCATGTCAATCCATAATTTTCAATTCATTTTGCCTTATTAATTCATGGATACAAGATCATTGAATAACCTACCAAACACACATGATATGTGACTAATTCAAATTATAAATATAAATACAGCCAATCTATTGACCATATATTCGGTTCTCAATATAAAACTTCAATGATCAACCCAAAGCATTAGTATATACATTTCCATGATCATCTCTGAATTATACCAAGCACATAATAATTTAAATGGAGATATTCGCACGACATAATAAGCATACTTATACATATATATGATCATTTCTATACAACTACATTTAACTTCCAAGCATTATAAGCATACGTCTTATACCAAAGATTAAAACAAACCATTACATCAAACATATAAACGATGCTTAATCCCAAAGTAACAGCCTTATTCGCAAGGCCATATATATATACATTTACAAAACTGAATATCATTCATTACTTATCAAAATACAGCCTATACATGCCTTTGATTCAAAAAGGAAACATATATATATACCAAGGAGAGTGATAGTGTGGTCGACTTTCTTGATGATCTCCTGAGCCCGTAGTTGAATCAATGATCTATAAAACAGAAATACAAACACATATAGAGTAAGCTCACTAGCTTAGTAAGTCATAAGCAAAAGATAATTCACTAATCAAGCACTTTAACATTTTAATCAATAAATGTAGGACATTGTATATGTATATTTTGATATGCAATCGATACAAAATCAATACTAGTAATGTATTTACTCAATTACTTATACTTTACTACCATCAACCCGCAACTCATCAAAGCATAAAGTACATATATTACATGAATCGCATGTTTATAATCATGTAAATTCAACATTCATATCCATTACATTATCACACCAAAAATTCCACCAAAATTCTATTTTTCTTTATTCATACATGTCGATTATAAGCTCAAATTCACATAACATCTTTCTTAACATAATATTTCAACTCAAGTAACATTAATCACAACTTACCTTACTTCGATGAATTCAAATGGGACTTATGCTTACGAGTTTTTAACACAATAGATTCACTATGTTACACCTCGAGTAATTTATGGTTCCTTCATTTTAAAATATCACCAGGCATTAAGCTTCGCTAGGCATGAAGCTTGAATATATCACCCAAGACTAGGCACGCTAGGCACGAAGCCGAATATATCACCCAAGCACTAAGCACGAAGCCCGAATATACCACGGGAAGCGAAGCTAGGCATATGTCACCCGCACTAAGCACGCTAGGCACGAAGCCCGAATATGTCACCCACTAAGCCGCTAGGCACGGCTTAATATGTCACTCTAAGACTAAGCACCTAGGCACGAAGCTGAATATGTCATCGACACTAAGCTCGCTAGGCACGAAGCCTTAATATCAACACATTAAACTTTGTGATACACAGTACTTAGTACTAAACTATTATCCATCTCATATTCTTCCTTTTACTTTCACCTATTAATCCAAACATACATATTCACATTGTGTTTACCAAATTAATTTCACTACAAATTCATACTCCACATTCGGCCAACATGTGTAATTATGCTTTAAATATTCAAACATCATCATATACTATGTTCATAAATAATTCTTTGGTATATACTTGCTTAAGGACTTACCTCGACTTTCGACGGACCGCGTAAACCGACTATTCAATGACCTTTGTCTTTCCCCGATCCAAATCTGTTTTTCTTTGTTCTTGATCTAAACACATTAAAATTTAGCTCATTCAAGTACATTTCATCTCAATTTAGTCCCTAAGCACATAAATAGACAATTTACCATTTTACCCCTACTATTTCACATTTTTACAATTTAATCCCATTTGCATAAAACACAAAATACACAAAATTTCTCAATACTACTTAAGGGCCGAATATGTATAGGGACTATACAAGTCCATTTCTTTCATTTATTTCGGTAAATAGGCCCTCTAAAAATTTATTTTTGCAATTTAGCCTAAATACTCAAATTTACCAAAACTTCAATGACAAAACATATTAATCTTTAACATATCTTTAATTCAAAAATCATCAAACATCACAACCTACATGAATACATCAATGGCGAATATCACACATGCTTAGATTCAAAAATTTCAACATGGGTCACTAATACTCTAAGCAACGATCTCAAAATGTAAAATCAACAAAAATCGAGCTAAAATTCTTACCTAATTGAACCAAATAGTTGCCAAAATTCAAAGCTTCTTCAACCCCTTTTTCTTAGCTACATTCGGCCATGAGAGAGCATGAAGATGATGGCTTATTTTTTTATGTTATTTTAATATATAACATGTTATTAAAATAATTACTTATTTAACCTTATAACATAAAATTTCATAACATATAACTTAAGGGTAGATTAGACATATGCCACCCACTACATCTAAAATTGGACTATTTACTCTTTTAATACCCCACTTTAAAAAGCCATCATCAAATAGGCACTTTTCACTATAGTTTGCTACTTTTACCATTTACGATTAAGTCCTTTTTCTAAATTAAACATACAAACAATAAAATTTTTCTACTGAGACTTTCAAACACATTAATTCACATATAATAAACATAAAATATAATATTAAAATATTTCTAAACTTGAATCCCCAAAACCACCGTCCGATTAGGGTCAAATTCATCTATTACAACTCTCCCCTTAAGGATTTTCGTCCCCAAAATCTTACGTTAAACAACGTCGGATATTGTTGCCTCATTGAGTCCTCGGGCTTCCACGTAGCCTCTTCAACTCCATGCCGATTCCATAGTACTTTCACTAATGGAATCCTTTTGTTTCTTAACTCTTTCATTTCTCGAGCTAAGAGCAATCTCGATGGAGCAATAAGATAGAAACGTGAAATACATTGTGTATCTTTTCTAATTCGGATAAGCGGTGATTTCATACGGCCTTAAATCTCTGACTCATTGTCATATCTTTCTTCCACGATTTCAAGAATACCCAATCGACTTGAAATGGATATCTTTACGCAAATCACATAAGACTTTTGACGATCCGATGCACTTTCAAACTATCTTTGATAAACCACTGAAATCAAATCAACCCATTGTATCTTTTCTAATTCGAGCTTGGTCCACTTCAACCTATACACTTACGGCCATATAGAGCTTCATAGGGTGCCATTTTGATACTTGATTGATAAATCTTATTATAGGAAAATTCAATCAAAGGTAAGTACTTTTCCCACCACCTTCAAACTCGAGAACGTAACATCTCAACATGTCCTCAAGTGTTTGAATGGTTCGCCAGATTGACCGTCTGTCTGCGGGTGAAAGGCGGTGCTAAAATGAAGTTTAGTACCTAAAGTATCCTGTAGCTTCTTCCACAATCGCGATGTGAATCTCGGTCTCATCTCGAGATAATAGAACTCAAGACACCATGTAATCTCACGATTTGAGATATATACAACTCAAAGAAGTTTATCGAGTGAAAAGTCCATACTAACCTAGCACAAAATGAGCTGATTTGGTCACCTATCTACTATAACCCAGATCGCATCTTTCATGCTCGGTGTCATAGGTAAACCGATACAAAATCCATAGTGATTTTATCCCATTTCTATTCGTATCATGATCGGCTGAAGTAACCCAGAAGGCACTTGATGCTCGGCTTTTACTTGCTGACAAATTAAGCACTTTGACACAAATTCAGATATATCCCGTTTCATGCCAGGCCACCAATAAAACTGTTTCAAATCATTATACATTTTCATGCTACCCGGATGTATCGATAATCGACTACTATGAGCCTCACTCAGAATCATCTGAATCAAATCCGAGTTCTTCAGATCACACATTCAGCTTTTAAAGTTCAAACAGTCATTTGCATCAATTTGAAACTTTAATTCCGTATCTTTTTCACACTGAATTCGTCTAGCAATCAAATCTTTGTCAACTTTCTGTGCATCACAAATTTGCTGAATAAACATCGCTCTTGCTTGTAACTCGGCTATGATCGAACCATCACCAGACATAACCATCTGTGCGTTCATCGCACGAAGAACAAATAATGATTTTCGACTTAACGCATCTGCAACAACATTGGCTTTTCCCGGATGATAGTCAATCACCAACTCGTAGTCTTTCAACAATTCTAACCATCTGCGTTGTCTCAAGTTCAGATCTTTCTGAGTCATCAAATACTTTAGACTTTTATGATTCGAATAAACGTAACATTTCTCACCGAATAAGTAATGACGTCAAATTTTCAATGCGAAAACAATGGCTGCTAATTCCAGATCGTGAGTCGATAATTTCTTTCGTGCGGCTTCAATTGTCTCAAGCGTGGGCTATAACTTTGCATTCTCGAATCAAAACGCAACCCAACCCATTCAAAGAAGCATCACTAAAATGACAAATTCTTTACCCGATTTAGGTGAGTTAACACCGAGCTTCGATCAAAAGAGCTTTCAATTGTCAAACTTTTCTGACACTTTTTCGACCACTCAAACTTGACATCTTTCTGTAGTAGCCTTGTCAAAGGTGTAGCTATCACAGAAAAACCTTTTACAAATCGTCTGTAGTATCCTACAAAGCCTAGAAAGCTTCGAATTTCGGAAACATTCTTTGGTGGTTTCCAATCGAGTATACCGTTATTTTGTTTGGATCCACCCAAATACCTGATGCTGAAACAACATGACCCAAGAAACTGACTTCATTCATCTAGAACTCACATTTACTAAACTTGCATACAGCTGTTGATCTCGCAAAGTTTGTAGCACTAATCTCAAATGCTCGGCATGCTCGGTTTCGTCTTTGGAGTAGATCAGTATATCATCAATAAACACTACTACAAACCGATCTAAAAACTATTTGAAGACTCGATTCATTAGGTCCATAAAAATAGCAGGAGCATTAGGGAGTCCAAAAGGCATAACCAGAAACTCAAAATGTTAGTACCTCGTCCGAAATGCAGTCTTTGGCACATCTGTATCTCTGACTCGTAACTGATAATAACTCGATCTCAAATCTATTTTCAAAATATCAAGCCCTTTCAACCGATCAAACAAATCATCAATCCGAGATAACGGTACTTATTCTTTATAGTTACCTTATTCAGCTTGCCGATAATCAATACACATTCACATCGTTCCATCTTTCTTCTTCACAAAAGAACTGGTGCACCCAAGGAGAGAAACTTGGTCGTATAAAGCCCCTATCTGTTAACTCTTACAACCGTGCTTTCAACTCTTTAACTCGAGAGGTGCCATCCGATACGGAGCTATCGAGATTAGAGTCGTTCGGTGCTAATTCAATGTCGAACTCAATCTCTCGATCGGTGGTAAACCCGATAGTTCTTCAGAAACACATCCGGTATTCACACACAACCGTACAAATTCAATATGCCTTTCGGACACTTTATTATCCAAAGACATAGGCCAAATAAGCTTCGCACCTTTTCTCACATACTTTCGGGCTAACATCGAGGATATTATCAGAGGAAACTCACTTAAATCATTGGATCCAATTCGATGATCTCACCATTCGACATCTCAAATCAATAAGCTTTCTTTTGCAATTCACCACCGCATCATGTGAAGTTAACCACCATTCCCAAAATTATGTCGAACTCATCAAGGGCAACAGCATTAAATCACCGGAAGCAAGAATCCCAAATCATCAACGGCAACCTCTACACACTTTATTAACAAATACACATCTACCCAAAGGGTTGGACACACGAATCACAAACTCGAGAGACTCAACTAGCGAGTCTTACCAATACTAGAGTTTCACACACATATGAATGAGTCAAACCAGGATCAATCAATGCAATCACAGAGTATCATAAAGGATGAAAGTACGTAATGACATCGGGAAGAAGCATCCTCTCGCTCGTGTAGCATAAGCTCTAGCTGGAGTTCTAGCCTCTGATCGTATTGCGGTGTCCTTCGTCCCTCTCTGACTGCCACCTACATTGCCTGAATGTTTGAAAGGTCTACCCTGTGTTGGCGCATTGCTCGGTCTAGTGTTCTAAGTTGCATTTTGCTCGGCTAACATCGGACACTCTCGAATAAAATGATCCGACGATCCACATTTAAAGCAGGACCGATCACGAACTCTACAACTCCCAAGATGCCATTTCCCATAATGTTTACACTCGGCCCGGTGCTGTGGAACATTATCGACACTAGCTATCGACGTGGCTCGGGATATCACTGGAGGTCGATCACGTCTAGGCAAGTCTGAAGTGGCTTTATGTCGACTGGGGTCATCTCTGAACTTTTTATGCACAGAATGGAAAATTTTATTAGATAATCTTTTTCAAGTGTCTCTAGCTTCTACTTCAGCTTTTCTTTTCTCCTTTCCGAGCTCTTTGGCTTTACAAGCTCGCTCGACTAATGTCACAAACTCTTTGATTTCAAGAATGCCAACAAGTAACTTTATGTCATCATTCAGTCCGTCTTCAAATCTTTTACACATAATGGCTTTGGTAGATATACACTCCCGAGCGTAACGGCTCAATCTGACAAACTTCCGCTCATATTCATCACACCATGCAACCTGTTTTAATTCCAGAAATTCTTTCCGTTTTTGATAGATGAATCTATGACTGATATATTTCTTACGGAACTCAATTTGGAAGAAGTCCCAAGTTACATTTTCTTTCGGAACTACGGATACCAATGTGTTCCACCAGTGATAGGCAGTGTCCCGAAGTAGAGATATAGCACACTTTAGGTATTCATCTGGAGTACAAGATAACTCATCGAGTACCTAAATAGTGTTATCAAGCCACATCTCGGCTCGCTCTGCGTCATCATCATCATTGGCCTTGAATTCCTCGGCCCCATATTTTCTGATTTTATCAACGGGAGGCCTGCTAGATCTCATCGGATCTATCATCGGGGGTGCTGAAGGTACCGGAGTTAGATTATTCGGGGGTGGAGGTTGTTGTACAGCCGGATTAGTCTGAATAAACTGGGTAAACCATTCGTTCATCATCTGATAGAAGGCTTGTTTAGCCTCCCCCTCATGGCTACCCGAAACTGGTCGAGAGTCTAATGGCGCTAATCCACACGCAGGACCAGGCGCGACGCTCTCCACATCATCAGCTACGGCTCTATCGGGATCAGGATCCATTTACTATATAAAATACAATTGAAATTGTCAAAAGTCACCACACTATCATATATACAATTTAAAGGCATGTATAGCTAGACTCATACACACTACGGTAGTCCTAGAATCGACTAAATCGTAGCTCTGATACTAATAAAATGTAACACCCCTTAACCTGTACCCATCGCCGAATTAGGGTTATGAGGCATTACCAAACTAGACACAATTTTTTCATAGTCATTTATGAAATAAACCCAATACACACATTTACGTTTTTCCATATCCACAAATAATGAACAAGACTTAATTTACAAACCATGTTCCATAATGCAATACATCATAACTCCTAATCTATACAAGTTTCGAATCAAGTTTCCACCTAACAACCCCAAATTTTGTATGTCACACATATATGATACATCCATATCATTAACCTAATATCAGCATATTATTTTATACATTCTGCAAATATGCTTATTAAAAAGGATAAGTCCATGATACTTAAATAGCTTATCATTCACACATATGGCACTTGGACAGTATAGCATGACCAAACAAGCACATCATACTACCATAATATGCGCAATGTCCCTAAAACATAAGCTATGTCAATCCATAATTTTCAATTCATTTTGCCTTATTAATTCATGGATACAAGATCATTGAATAACCTACCAAACACACATGATATGTGACTAATTCAAATTATAAATATAAATACAGCCAATCTATTGACCATATATTCGGTTCTCAATATAAAACTTCAATTATCAACCAAAGCATTAGTATATACATTTTCATGATCATCTCGAATTATACCAAGCACATAATAATTTAAGTAGAGATATTCGCATACGACATAATAAGCATACTTATACATATATATGATCATTTCTATACAACTACATTTAACTTCCAAGCATTATAAGCATCGTCTTATACCAAAGATTAAAATAGACCATTACATCAAACATATAAACGATGCTTAATCCCAAAGTAATGACTTTATTCGCAAGGCCATATATATATATATATATATATACATTACAAAACTCAACATCATTCATTACTTATCAAAATACAGCCTATACATGCCTTTGATTCAAAAAGGAAACATATATATATACCAAGGAGAGTGATAGTGTGGTCGACTTTCTTGATGATCCCTTGAGCCCGTAGTTGATTCAATGATCTATAAATGTAAATACAAACACATACGAGTAAGCTCACTAGCTTAGTAAGTCATAAGCAAAAGATAATTCACTAATCAAGCACTTTAACATTTTAATCAATAAATGTAGGACATTGTATATATATATTTCGATATGCAATCGATACAAAACCGAATACTAGTAATGTATTTACTCAATTACCTATACTTCACTACCATCAACCTGCAACTCATCAAAGCATGAAGTACATATATTACATGAATCGCATGTTTATAATCATGTAAATTCAACATTCATATCCATTACATTATCACACCAAAAATTCTATTTTTTCTTTATTCATACACATCGATTATAAGCTCAAATTCACATAACATCTTTTTTAACATAATATTTCAACTCAAGTAACATTAATCACAACTTACCTTACTTCTGATGAATTCAAATGGGACTTATGCTTACGAGTTTTTAACACAATAGATTCACTATGTTACACCTCGAGTAATTTATGGTTCCTTCGTTTTAAAGTATCACCGGCATTAAGCCTACTAGGCACGAAGCCCGAATATATCACCCAACTAGGCACGCTAGGCACGAAGCTCGAATATATCATCGACACTAAACCTCGCTAGGCACGAAGCCTAAATATCACCGGCACTAAGCACGCTAAGCACTAAGCTTAGAATCTAGGCACTAAGCACATTGAGCACGAATAATATATCCAAGACTAAACCTGCTAGGCACGAAGCTGAATATGTCACCCAAGACTAAGCTCGCTAGGCACGAAGCCTAATATCAACACATTCAACTTTGTGATACACAGTACTTAGTACTAAACTATTATCCATCTCATATTCTTCCTTTTACTTTCACCATTAATCCAAATATACATATTCACATTGTGTTTACCAAATTAATTTCACTACAAATTCATACTCCACATTCGGCCAACATGTGTAATTATGATTTAAATATTCAAACATCATCATATACTATGTTCGTAAATAATTCTTTGGCGTATACTTACTTAAGGACTTACGTCGGCTGTCGACGGACCGCGTAAACCGGCTATTCGATGACCTTTGTCTTTCCCTGATCCAAATCCATTTTTCTTTGTTATCTAAACACATTAAAATTTAGCTCATTTAAGTACATTTCATCTCAATTTAGTCCCTAAGCACATAAATAGACAATTTATCATTTTACCCTTACTATTTCACATTTTACAATTTAATCCCATTTGCATAAAACACAAAATACACAAAATTTCTCAATACTACTTAAGGGCCGAATATGTATAGGGACTATACAAGTCCATTTCTTTCATTTATTTTTCAAATAGGCCCTCTAAAAATTTATTTTGTAATTTAGCCCAAATACTCAAATTTACCAAAATTCAAAGACAAAACATATTAATCTTTAACATATCTTTAATTCAAAATCATCAAACATCACAACCTACATGAATACATCAATGGCGAATATCACACATGCTTAGATTCAAAAATTTCAACATGGATCAGTTAATACTTTAAGCAACGATCTCAAAAACGTAAAAATCAACAAAAACCGAGCTAAAATTCTTACCTAATTGAACCAAATAGTTGCCAAAAATTCAAAGCTTCTTCAACCCCTTTTTCTTAGCTACATTCGGCCATGAGAGAGCATGAAGATGATGGCTTATTTTTTTTATGTTATTTTAACATATAACATGTTATTAAAATAATCACTTATTTAACCTTATAACATAAAATTTCATAACATATAACTTAAGGGTAGATTAGACATATGCACCACTACATCTAAAATTGGACTATTTACTCTTTTAATACCCCACTTTAAAAGCTATCATCAAATAGGCACTTTTCACTATAGTTTGCTACTTTTACCTTTTACGCGATTAAGTCCTTTTTCTAAATTAAACACACAAACAATAAAATTTTTCTACAAGACTTTCACACACATTAATTCACATATAATAAACACAAAATATAATATTAAAATATTTCTCGGACTCGGATTCGTGGTCCCAAAACCACCTTTCCGATTAGGGTCAAATTCAGTCTGTTACAGTAACAGAGATAATATATTTTCCAAATATATATAGAACAAAACAACATCCAATAAAAACACAAGAATAACCTCACATAAATTTTCACCATCAACTTTTATTTCAAACATAATAGAGTAGAACCTCAAAGAGAGAGATAAGATATGCTGATCATCAACCAACTAGACCAACAGTGCTTTCATCGAACATTATAATCAACTACCATTCTCATACAATAAGAATTTCATCAGAAAATGAACAATCACGCATAAATATCTTTGACGATAAATGAATATATAAAATACCTAGGAGAGATCATCATAATCTATTTAATCACAACTGTTACACTCGGACATCTTTACAATTCAAACATCATTTCTATGACTAATTCTATCATCACTAATCTCGTATTATTCCAATCACCAACGAAAATCAATCCGAAAGAAATTCCAGCAAATACATGTTTTAGACATCATACCTGAATGAATCGATTAGCCGAGATTAACTTTTTCTTTAACGTGACATTATGAAATTCGGATGATCTTTAGATTTCACTTGCCAAACTATTTTCAACTCTGATCACATTAGTAGTTATTCTGCTACTGAACTCTTTAGTCTCTCACTTGTGAGCTCATTCAACATAAATTAAATTTTGTTATAAAATACCACACCGGTAAGGGGGTGAAGTCGTAAAACCTCTAACTCGACTTTCATATATAAGCGCATGTGACTTAACATTCATCGTCATCATAATATCAACACAGTTATATAATTCACTTCAGGCAATTTAACATACATATTTATGCTACACGAACTTTTCGATTATCTTTATTGAAACAAGCGTACTTAAACATACATTTCATAGATTTTGAGTAAGTTTACTTATCGCATTCACTTAATTAAATAAGTCAGGCACATAACATCATATGAATGCCAAACAACATGGATGCTTATCATAATATAAACTTTCATTTCGTGTCACTTTTCCATATTTCAAGAATGATTCCCATTGAACTATTATAGTTTCGATGGATATTTGAGTAGTATACTCAAGGTATGCATGTCAACAATCCGTCAATTCATATTTAAAAGTGCCCTTTTGGCACATATTCATAGAGCACACTCTATAGTCACATATGATATAACAGGATTGCTAGTCAAAGCTAAATCATTTTCATAACATTTATAACATTGTATCCATTTCATAAAATCACCATAATCCATTGAAATACAATGTTCAACCGGAACAATGACATTTTACCCATATTTCTCAACTTATGGTTATTTCATTTTGTACATCATCACATACATATCATGAACTTTTTTTCATACCTTTCCAAGTTTCAACTTATCATAAATACATTTTCAAATATTTTAGTATCACTTTCAGCATTTTTGAAAGTAGCTCAGTTAGAAAGCATCTCTGTCTCAATAAAATAATTTCATCAGAGTCGGGACATATCACACTATCACAGGTAGTAATATGGCATGTATAGATAGACTTACATACGCTACATTAGTCCAAGAATCGACTAAACTGTAGCTTTGATACCACTAAATGTAACACCCTTTACCCATATTCAATGCTGGAATAGGGCTCGAGGCATTACTGGACTTATAACACAAGCATTCACACAATTCCAAGTCATAAATTTTTGTCCAAATTAAAACCATTCATATTCAATCATAAAGTCCTTTATACAAGCCTACGAGGCCCAAAACATGCTTTGGAGGTGGTTTGGGACTAAATCGAGAATTTTAGAAAATTTTACGAAAATTAGAAAATTTTTCATGTTACAGGGGTTACACGCCTGTGTGGTTTAAGGGACACGCCCGTGTGACCCTGGGACATGCCCGTGCTACAGGCCATGTTCAATTTAGGGTGCTCTCTAACTTGTGCCACACGGTCGTGCCACACGCCAGTGTGCTAGGCCGTGTAGCACACATGGCTGAGACACACACCCGTGACTCTGACCGTGTGCTCAATTCTGGACTTTTTATTTTTCAAAATTTAGGTGCAGGAGATACACGTAGGAACACATGCCCGTAAGGCATCAGTGTGTCACACTGCTACCTAGACACGCCTGCAGTGTGTCTACCCGTGTGGACAAAATAAAGGCTATTTACCAAGCCATTTTTCCTCCCTCACTAGTACACATCAACACAACATCATATGGCATAAATTCAAGCATGTAAGAGTAACCAAACAACCACAACCAAGACAATAGCATATCATTATTTATCATGCTTAGAACATCAACCTTTTCACACCAAATCGTGCAAGATTCCACATTCACAATTGACATTAATATATAAATATCCTCATAACTAATATTAACCAACTCCCATGGCTATATACAAAAATGAACCATAAACCATTATAAGTGAACACATATGGCCAAATTAATAATGACACATATAACTAAAAGACCAAATCCCTATACATGCTATAAACTCTAAATACTTGAATTAATCAATACCCAAAGTGATAGCTTGATAGTGTGATAGAATCTCCGGCGATCTCCAATCCGAGCTAACTTGACGACACTATAAAGTATGGGAAAGGAAGGGGGTTAAGCTATTTAGCTTAATAAGTCCGTACGAAAATAATTCGCAACTCTTACCATTCATTTTCCAAGTACAACAATATAAACATAAGATAATATAAATTGCTATAAATCTCACAGTTATAATTTATTCAGCACATTGTTTGTACTATCAATTTGTAAGCATAATTTAACATGTCTTGGCGTTAGCCTAACAATCGCAATCTCTCTATTGTTACGTGTTACCACAACCAACAAACCATTTCAAACCTCATATAAAACATACACATTAATTATGAGTATTTACATTTCAAGCATATACTTTAACATCTTTCAATTGCAAAAACTCTTATCTTTTCGTACCTTCATAACCATTTTAATAGGCAATTATGCCAATCTTTCATTTTTCTCATAACCGATAAATCGCAACTTAAGTGAATAAAACATGTTATATCACCACTTAGTTTGACCCGAAAGCCAATCACATGATCTTCTACCGAATTTACCATTAATTTCATACCTCATAAGTATAGACCAATAATCACAAGGTTTTCACAAAATCATTCTCGGGGAAATCATGAACTCACAATTTCATGAAGTCAATGCTTATAAACTTTACGTACATACCTGTACCAATTCGTAATATTTATATACTCTTTCTCTTTTTTTACATACTCATTGAATTTCTCGTTGAACCATTTGGAATACTAAAGGATACTCGAGAATCTCGTACACACAGTACCATACCAATGCCATATCCCAGATGTGGTCTTACATGTAATCTCATGTCGATGCCAATAGCCCAGCTATGGTCTTACACGAATTCTCATATCGATGCAATATCCCAGATATGGTCTTACACGTAATCTCATATCGATGCCATATCCCAAATATGGTCTTAAACGTAATCTCAGTGACCCTAATGTCGTGACATTTGTATCCTATCTATTCCTAATTTTCAACCTAGACTTTCGCTGTATCGAATCTCTGTCGGTCATTTCCATAGTATCGTACTCAATAGCATTCATATATGATTTCAATAATATAGCATTTACCACAATTATAAAAATTAAGCATTTATACACATATAATTTAATGCTTATTAACATACGAATTTACCTCGATACAAAAATAGCGGAAATGGACCTAATCATCAAACACTTTGGTTTTCCCCCGATCTATACCTGAACTTTATTTTTCTTGATCTATAATACCAAATTCATCTCATTTAATCATCCTATTATTCATTTCAGCCCAAAATTCACATTATGGAAAAATTACATTTTTACCCCTAAACTTTTAACATTTTACACTTTAGTCCCTAAGCTCGTAAAATGAATTTCATTCAATTTCTTAGAAACCCAAGCCTAACTGAACCTATTTCATGCTCATAATAGCCCACATTTATCATTTATTAACATTTTTATAGACCTTTACAACTTTTACACATAAGTCCTTTTAGGCATTTTTACTAAAAATCACCTAACAAAAGTCGTTTATCCAACATCAAATTTGCGTAATCTACCATTAAACATAAAAATACAAAAATATCTAACATGGTCAAACCCTAGACCTTGATTATTTCTTAAATTTGTGGTAGAAATAGATAGATCATGTTATAAGGATTTCAAAAACATAAAAATCATTAAAAACGGGGCTAGAACGGACTTACAATCGAGTTTGGAAGCTTGAAAAACCCTAGACATGGTTTCTTCTTGGTACATTCGGCCATGGGGTAGAAGATGAGCAAATTTTGGCTTTTAATTTGGCTTTTTAATTCATTTAATAACCAAATTACTAAAATGCTCTTAATGAAAAACTTTAGAAACATACCTAACCATGTCCATTTTTGTCCACCAACTTAACCAATGGTCTAATCATCATTTAAGGACCTCCAATTTAAAATTTCATAAAAATTAGACACCTTTAACCTATAGAACTCACATTTTGCACTTATTATAATTTAGTCCTTTTGACTAAATTGAGTGCCCAAACGTCAAAATTTTTGAACAAAATTTTAAATAAATCATTCCATAAATCGTAGACCATAAAAATATAATAAAAATAAATTTTTCTGTGTCGAATTTGTGGTCCCGAATCCACTGTCCCGACTAGACCCAAAATCGGGCTGTTACAACTTTAGTTTGACAAATCATGCTACCTTAGGTGATTTCTTAATTTTGAATCTACCTAAATTAGTCTAACACTTGTAAAAGTGAAATTCTCACAGAAATTCTCTAAGGCATCGAAGGAAAGCGGAAGCAAACTTGAAAGACAAAAGAAGCTACAAACGAATAAAAAGCCATAGAAAAATAGCGCACACCAAGTGTTTGAGTAAATGTTCTCAAAAGTATTTTATTATTTTGAAGGTTTACAACTGAATGATTACAAATAAATGGGAATGTATCTATTTATAGTTTAGCTCCCCAAATCCAATAGTACAAATTAAGTTATATCGACAGTCAAAATTGGTGTCTATCTACAAGATAAGAGTCCTAAGGGATTTAAATTCTATTTGTCCTTTAGGATTTACATAAATTATCCTGATAACTCTAATTTTACTGGAGTTTTTACTGGACCACTAAGGCTTTAAGTAGATGGGCTTCTTCATATATTTCACGAGTCAGGCCAGTTCAAACGGGTCAAATGAGTCTCATTTAATAAGTCCATGGAACGTTTTGTGTGCAATGGTCACATGTTTTAATCTGCGAGCCGTGACACACCATGATCAAATGTGTCAGTCACAAGTGTCAAAACATGGGGTACTTTTTATGTAGTCAATAAGGTATTTACTAATAATATAAGATAAAAGCTATAGTCGAATAGATGAGAAACTAAAAGGAAGTAAAACCAAAAAGATGAAAGTGTAAAATTTGAGTGGCACCTAAAGTCACCATTAGAGACCGATTAGCATATATTTCCCCATTTTGCCATTGCTTTTCCAGCTTTAATACTATTCCTCGGAATTTTTGTGCTATTGATACATTTGAATGTGAACTTTTTTAAGGTAAATATGTGAATGGCACTACCCTTGTAGTTGATGGAGGACATTGGCTGAGCCAGCCTCGCCATATACCAAAAGAGGGAGTAAAGAAGCTGTCTCGGGACATTGAAAAGAGATCTAGAGATAAACCAGTTGGAGTTCCTACCAGCAAGCTATAATGTTCATCTAAATGCTTCAACATATAGCTAAATCTATAGTTTCATATCTGAACATTTCAATAAGGCCTCTCATGGTGGTTAAATAAGTAATGAAACTGCTTTACCAAGTCTTCTCAAGCTTAAACGACATAGGGAAAAAGTAAGTTCCTTTCAACACTAAAGGAATCTACGCAAATTTCAGCTTTTACTTTCAATCTACCTTCTAAATGCTTTTGTTTTAACCTTGTCGTCGTTATCGTAGGATACAAAATTGGATTGCTTTAATCAAGATTTGATGAGTTGTGTTCAATTCATGTGAAAATTTGAAGAGTTGCTATGCGGGTGAAAATATAAATAGAAAGTTATTAAAATTTAAGGTATTGAAGCAAATATGTAAAGCATAATATATTAGAGAATGGATTGTATAAAATTATAATTTTATTTACTTATTTTATTTACACGTGTGTGATTTAATCAATATATTATTTTGATAAAAATTTGACTTTTTTATCTCTCTATATGAAATAAGAAAATGTTTAGTAAGACGGGGAGTAAATTACTTAGCAAAATGGTTAAAGTCTTTAAAGTCGACACCTGCTGACTTCATATAATTGTGTTTTTCTGCTCAAATGAAAAATAGAAAATATCATGAATAGTCTCTCATATTTTATCAAATTTTCATGATAATAAATTGTAGTTACTCTCAATTGTTTTTTATTTTCAATTTCAATACAATATTTAATAGGTTTCAAACCTAGACTTACGTAGGAAATACAAGTAAACATAATATTGATTTTATTTTATTTTCTATTCTATATTTTATCTTGAAGTTTTGATAAATTTATGTGGGACCATTTGTGGTATTATTCTATTTTTAGTTGAGTATAACCTCAAAAAAAAATGGCTTGTTTCTATGCTTTAAACTTAAAATGGAACAATGTCATGAATGTCCTCATAATTTTTAAAATTTCAAGATAAATTTTAAAAAGAAGAAATTGATAAAATCAATGTCATATTTACTTGTAGTTCCCACCAAAGTCTTGAAATCTATTAATATTGTATTCAAACTGAAAAAAATTTAAAATTAACTACAAATTGTTATCATGAAAATTTGATGAAATATGGGGGGACTATTCATGATATTTATCAATTTGTATTTGAGCAGGGATATAATCATATGGAAGTCATCAGCTGGAGGTGCCGACTTTGAAGTTGGGTCCTTCAACTTCAACCAGTTTGCTAAGTAATTCACTTTCCCATCTATTTTGCTTTTTTTTTTTTTTTTATATATAAAAGCCAAAAAATTCTATATAGCAATTTAAGTAAGAGTTGGTATGGTGTATAGTGTATTTTTTAATTTTACAAGTAATACTAAAAATTCGGCATGTGCCTCACTTTATATATATATATATATATATATACTATATTTTATAGGACATTTGTCTTTACCCCAACGTTGCTTATGGAGTTAAAAATTTCACTTGCAGTGTATCAAATATTATTTTGGTGGTATTTTGTATAAATTATGAATTTAGTCATTATATTTGAATTGGATTAACTTTATTCTTTGTACTTTTAACTTTATTAATTTTAATCATTATACTTTTAAAATATTGAAATTCAATATTGGTCCAAATTGTAGTAGTTAAATATTTAAGTTAAATTTTACAATTAGTTATGTCTTGTAGATTTAATACATTATCTCCGATTGGATCATTCTTAGTTTGTATATTATTTCAACATTGATGTAAATAACAATGTTAAATCCATTAATTGATTTTTTATAAGTAATATGTGAAAATAGTAAGTGGCATATATTATTAATGTGATAATATGTTGTTGCATCAGAGTTTGGAAATGGAAAAACTTAATTTAATAAATTTTACAAGTACTATGTGGTCAGGACTAAAATTTTAAAATGAAATAGTATAAGGATTAAAAATGACCAAATTAAAGTATAATGACTAAATTCAAAATTTAAGCTTTGTTAAGGGTGAGTAACTGAGTATTTGCTTTGGAGTGTCTCAATCCCTAAATAGGGTGTCTATGCTCCGTGTTAGCTCGAGTTTTTTTCTCCCTACTCTAAGGAAAGCCAATGGGGTTCATGAAGTTTCGATGGGAGCACTTAAGTCCACCAAGGAAATGATTTATCAATTGCCTTTACCTTTGGGCTCTACCCGAGTAAGGAGAAAGAACCTGGGGCTAAAATCAAATATAGACACATCGAGAACAATACCTCCACCATTGAGGGAATGAGTCACTCTAGAGTATATACTCGCCCTCAAAATAAAAGGCGCCTTTTATGAGATCAAACCCCACCAAGTCCAAATGATAAATCATTTTCTTGATGGACCTAAGCGTTTTCACTGAAACTTCATGAACCCCTTTGGGCTCTCCTTGGAGTAGGGAGAGAAAAACTCGAGGCTAAAATCGAGCATAGACACTTTGGGAACAATACATTTATTGTTGAGGGAGTGAGACACTACAAAATAGATACTCGCCCTTAAAATAAAAGGTGGCTTTAATGGGTTTGAATCCCACCAAGGCTAAATAATAAAATATTTTCTTAGTGGACCTAAACGCTCCCACTGGAACTTGTGAACCCCCTTGGGCTCTCCTCGGAGTATAAAAACAAAAACTCGAGGCTAAAATTGAGCATAGGCATCTCGGGAACAATACTTTCACCCTTAAGGAAGTAAGGCACTCTAGAGCAAATACTCTGTAACATCCTCAAAGTGGGCCTACTCATTTATATGATAGTCTAATATGATAAGTTGGGATTGTAAAGGTTGGGCTGACTTTTTGATTAAATATATGGATTAGAGTTTAAATTAATGTTCTGAGTAGTTTAAGTGATATTTTAGGCTTTTAAAAATTGGGTTAGGTGGCTAATAAATGGTGTTAGCTTATAATTTAAGAAGATGGTTAATTAAGTGACAAGCTGGGCTTGTGGCCTAAAGAACTAAAGTGCATTAAATGGGCATAAGGTGGCACCATAAGGGAGGACGAATTTGGGCCCTTGTGTGGCCGTTTGGGCCCTAAAAGATGGGTCAAATTCGGCACTTAAATGGGTAGGGGTGGACGGCAATTAGGCTACCTTTTAGGAGTTATTTCTTTTTATTTTAACTGTTAAAAAGCTAATAATTAATAAGGAGGAGTTGGATTTAAGGTGGGCTCTCTTAAAGGTAAGATAACGATTGAGTTATCAGATGAGATGAAGGCTATCAAGAGAGGGGAGAGTTGGCTGAAATTCCAACTCTGTGTGTGTGGGTATGCCGAAATTTCTCTATAAATAGGGAGTAGTATTCTTCAATTTCGGTATTCTGAAACCCTATTCTTCTCTCATACTTTCTCTGCCGAAATCTCTCCCCTATTCTTTTTCTCTTCTCTTCTTCCATAGTTAGCCAAATTTTCAAACATCTTCTTGCTTCCTTTTCTCTTTTCTTTCTAGTCGAAACTATACCAGCTTATTTCCTCGGGATTATTTTTAATCAAAAGCCGAAAACCCTCTAGTTTTTACTTTTCTCCTAGATCTCTTCTAAAAAGTCGAATCCCTTTTCATCATACCCATAGCCGAATCTACAAGGGAGGTTTCTATTTCCCGAAGGTGCACCATAAGCCAAATACTCCTTAGTAATTTGGTAAGTTTCGGGATTTTATTCTATGCGATTTCACTCTTTCTTTTCATTCAAATCTAACCCAAACACTTATTTAAGGCACATCGATTTTCCCTCTCTCGCTTTTAGTAGCCTATCTCATTAAAGTCTCTGTGCCGATTTGGTGGAAAAGCAAGGTAGGAAGGTGACGTTTTCTTAGGGATTTTCGGATTCGACAAATAAGGCTCTACGTTAGGGATAATAGATTTTCACGGTAACCGTGTGTAATACCTCCCCACCATATAGATCGCCTATTATTGTATGTTCATGTGTTTTTTATGTTTTAATAAATGCCAAATCTCGGTTTATTGATGCAAGCCAAGGAGGGTAAAAGCGGATCCCAGTGTTAGTAAATAATCTGCTTAAATGTTATAAGTAAAATACTTGTATGTGATTGCATGGGTTAGGTTGATGAAAGGAAGAAGTTATCGTTATATGTGTAGCGGCTAATGCCATGAATCTGTTATACGAGCTTGACCATTAAATGTTATACGGGCTTCGGCCATTATATGTTATAAAGGCTTCGGCCATCATATGTGGATGAGCAGCATGACTGCCATCATGGTGTGTAGTGGTGTGGGTCGATTGTAGAAATCCCCAATGGTGTGAACGGTTGGTACGGGGGTGTGTAGCGGATGGAAACCTAGGCAAACGGGTTGGGCCTTGCATATTAATTGCTATTAATTTTTATTATGATTATTACACTGTTTATTTTGTTTAATGGGCTTAAGGCCCAAACTCTAGTGGTGCATGAGGGTTGCACACTGAGTCTCGCGACTCACCCTTTAATTAACATTTTAGGTGATACCTAATGATTCGGACCGGGCTGGAGAGGAACGGAAGGTGGCCATGCAGAAGAATATGTAGATTTGACAAAAAGAGACTCAAGTTTTATTTTATCTTTTTAATTAATGGACTTCAAATCTCGTTGTAATAAGGCCATGGGCTATTATGTTTTATTATGGGCTTCTATTACTTTAAGTCGTTTAAGTTTTTATTTTAATTAAAAAGGCATGTATTTAAGTTTGGATTTTACTCTACTTAAGCATATTCTATATAAAACATATTTGGGCTTTTCTGAAAATATGACATGTTTCGATAAAATTTTTCTTGGTGACATACCAGATCCGGTTGTAGTGTTTGGGCCGGGTTTGGGGTGTTACAAATTGGTATCAGAGCTCGGTTCAAAACTCGGTTCTAGGGGGTTTTGGGCTCAAAACATTTTCTAAAGATGGGCTTTTGAAATATACATGTTTTTAAATAATAACAGGTCTGTTAGCTCAGCATGGCACCTGCGTCTCCGGCCCAAGTCCGCCAGGTAAGTACTCCGAACCATTGTGTGATATTTATATATGTGGGCTTAGTGGGCCTAGTGGGACGTAGACTAAGCTAGAATTAGAACTTGATGGACTCTAGGCTTAGCTTAAACCACTTCTTAAAATTTATAAAACTTAATTTCACTGAACAAACCCGTTAACGAGCCGCAAGGCTAGGGTGTGGTAACCGTCATACGCATGTCTAGGAAGGATCCGGAAGAGCCTGGTATTTGAGCAGTCCTAGTGACTCACCTCCTCTTTGCTGGAATCCTACCTGGTGCATAGTGACTATTCACCTTAGTCGAGTTAGGGTGTGGCAATAGGCATACGCATGTCTAGGAGTGGATTCAGGGAGAGCTTGGTATTTAAGTTGTCCTAGCGACTCACCTCCTCTTCACTAGAATCATACTTGGTGCGTAGTGACTATTCACCCTAGTTACGAGGTCTGGTTGATGGGCTAAACCCTATGATTAAAACCCGAAAGGGACCAACCACCTCTTTCTTAAAAAAAATTCCAATCAACCCTATTTCAAAAAAAAACCCATCAACGTTTGAAAAATTACCCTTATTTTGTGAAATGACCAAAATACCCCAAATTTCCAAAATTATCGAAATACCCCCAAATTTCCAAAATTATCGAAATACCCCTAAATTTCCAAAATTATCAAAATACCCTCAATTTTCAAAATTTCCAAAATACCCCCAAAATTAAATTTTTTACCAAAATACCCTTACTCCACAAAATCACCAAGGACCTTATTTTAAAAATTATGAAAATACCCCTGGGTAGTAGAAACAACAACAACAGCAACAACGACAACACTTTTCTGTAATGAACGCGGGTTCATGAATGTTGATGATTGAATGTATGAACTTGAGACTGTATTGTGAATGCGAATTCGAAAGAACCACTCTTAAAACTATTATTCATAAGACTGTTAGTGGTTAACTAGTGGAAGAAAACTAATAATCCATAAAATTCTTAATCAGATAAATGTCAATCGGAGGAATGAGTTTAAGGGTCGAGGGGCGTCCGCCGAGGGACACGGTAGGGTAGAATGACCGCATCGAGCCGATGAGGTCAGCCACGAGTCGGGAAACGAGATGCCAAAATTGTCGACTGTAGAAGGAGAATTTCGAGATGAGGCACCGGGAGATGATGCTGTATCTCAGGCGATGTTGAGGGTTTTAGAGAGGGTTGCTGGAGTAGGCATGAGCATAGGAGCTCAAAAATCTATGCCAGAACGGCTTAAAGCCAATGGAGCAGAAGTGTTTAGGGGAGTTTCTGGTGTAGCCCCTAACACAGCTGAGTATTAGATGGAAGCGACTGAGCGTATAATGGATGACCTAGATTTTACGGTGGAGGAGAAGTTGAAAGGGGTCGTGTCTCTTCTTCGAGAAGAGGCCTACCAATGGTGGCTCACGGTGAAAGAGGGTACGGCCGCGGACCTGATTGACTGGGATTTCTTTAAGGAGTCATTTCAGGGAAAGTACGTTGGGGCTAGTTATATAGATGCCCAAAAGAAGGCATTCTTGAACTTGGTACAGGAAAGTAAGTCTGTGGCCGAATATGAGGCCGAGTTTCAACGCTTGAGCCATTACGCTTGAGGAATAGTAGCAACGGAGTATGAACGTTGTGTTCGGTTCGAGGATGGCCTACAGAATGAGTTAAGGATTCTGATTGCACCACAACGAGAGAGAATTTTTACCGTTCTAGTAGATAAAGTTAAAATAGCTGAGGAAATGAAACGTGCTGAGAGACAAGAAAGGGGTAAGGATCGGGGTGAGAATAAGAGAAGTTTTGGGCTATCGGGAGCATCTCAAAATTTTCAAAAGAGGCCTAGGACTGATGGGCCAGCTCGTGCTCCATCGGGCCAGAGTGAAGCATGTTCTACATGTGGGAGAACCCATTATGAGGAATACAGAGTGAAAACCGGTGGATGTTTCAGGTGTGGATCCACAGAACATCTGATGAGGGACTATCCTCAGATAGATCGGGGACAGCCAGCGGCTGAAGTTCTGATCAAGCTAGGAGAGGTGGTCAGCCTAGACCAAGGGGTCGTGGTCAAGCCAGAGGTGGCAATGGCATAAGAGGTGGTCGTGAAGCACCAGGTGGAGGTGCAGGTTATGTGGAGGCAAGGCACCGACTTTGGTCTATGCAAAGACATTGCCAAGGGGACGAGACACTCAGATCACGGATAATGGTGCGTACCTACCATAATATACTAAGTGTTTATTTTGGCTTTAGAATTAGAGTCTGCAATGAAAGTCTAGTGGTTAGACTTAAATAGTATGATTTCTAGTTAGTTGGAAATTTCGAGGATGAAATTTCTTTAAGGAGATAGAATTGTAACATCCTCAAAGTGGGCCTACTCATTTATATGATAGTCTAATATGATAAGTTGGGATTGTAAAGGTTGGGCTGACTTTTTGATTAAATATATGGATTAGAGTTTAAATTAATATTCTAAATAGTTTAAGTGATATTTTGGGCTTTTAAAAATTGGGTTAGGTGGCTAATAAATGGTGTTAGCTTATAATTTAAGAAGATGGTTAATTAAGTGACAAGCTGGGCATGTGGCCCAAAGAATTAAAGTGCATTAAGTGGGCATAAGGTGCGCCATAAGGGGGTAGGAATTTGGGCCCTTGTGTGGCCGTTTGGGCCCTAAAAGATGGGTCAAATTTGGCACTTAAATGGGAAGGGGGTGGACGGTAATTAGGCTACCTTTTAGGAGTTATTTCTTTTATTTTAACTGTTAAAAAGTTGATAATTAATAAAGAGGAGTTGGATTTAAGGTGGGCTCTCTTAAAGGTAAGATAAGGATTGAGTTATCAGATGAGATGAAGGCTATCAAGAGATGGGAGAGTTGGCCAAAATTCCAACTCTGTGTGTGTGAGTATGCCGAAATTTCTCTATAAATAGGGAGTAGTATTCTTCAATTTCGGTATTCTGAAACCCTATTCTTCTCTCATACTTTCTCTGCTGAAATCTCTCCCCCTATTCTTTTTCTCTTCTCTTCTTCCATAGTTAGCCAAATTTTCAAACATCTTCTTGCTTCCTTTTTTCTTTTCTTTTTAGCCGAAACTATACCAGCTTATTTCCCCGGGATTATTTTTAATCAAAAGCCAAAAACCCTCTAGTTTTTACTTTTCTCCTAGATTTCTTCTAAAAAGTCGAATCCCTTTTGATCATACCCATAGCCGAATCTACAAGGGAGGTTTCTGTTTCCCGAAGGTGCACCATAAGCCACATATTCCTTAGTAATTTGGTAAGTTTTGGGATTTTATTCTATGCGATTTCACTCTTTCTTTTCATTCAAATCTAACCCAAACACTTATTTAAGGCTGTTGATTTTCCCTCTCGCTTTTAGTAGCGAATCTATCTCATTAAAAGTCTCTGTGCTTGATTTGGTGGAAAAGCCAAGGTAGGAAGGTGACGTTTTCTTAGGGATTTTGGGATTCGATAAATAATGCTCTACGTTAGGGATAATAGATTTTCGAGGCAACCAGGTGTTGTAATACCTCCCCACCATATAGATCTGCCTATTATTGTATGTTCATGTGTTTTTTTTTATGTTTTGATAAATGTCGAAATCTCGGTTTATTGATGCAAGCCAAGGAGGGTAAAAGCGGATCCCGGGTTAGTAAATAATTTGTTTAAATGTTATAAGTAAAATGCTTGTATGTGATTGCATGGGTTGGGTTGATGAAAGGAGGAAGTTATACGTTATATGTGTAGCACTAATGCCGTGAATCTGTTATACGAGCTTGACCATTAAATGTTATACTGAGCTTGGCCATTATATGTTATAAGGACTTGACCATCATATGTAGATGAGCGACATGACCGCCATCATGGTGTGTAGTGGTGTGGGTCGATTGTAGAAATCCCCAATGGTGTGAACGATTGAGTACGGGGTGTGTAGCGGATGGAAACCTAGGCAAGCAGGTTGGGCCTTGCATATTAATTGCTATTAATTTTATTATGATTATTACATGTTTATTTTGTTTAATGGGCTTAAGGCCCAAACTCTAGTGGTGCATGAGGGTTGCATCTTGAGTCTCGCAACTAACCCTTTAATTAACATTTCGGTGATACCTAGTGATTGGATCAAATGGAGAGGAATGCAAGGTGGCCATGCGAAGAATATGTAGATTTGACAAAAGAGACTCAAGTTTTATTTTATCTTTTAATTAATGGACATCAAATCTCGTTGTAATAAGGCCATGGGCTATTATGTTTTATTATGGGCTTCTATTACTTTAAGTCGTTTAAGTTTTTATTTTAATTAAAAAGGCATGTATTTAAGTTTGGATTTTACTCTACTTAAGCATATTATGTATAAAACATATTTGGGCTTTTCTGAAAATACGACATGTTTCGATAGAATTTTTCTTGGTGACATACCAGATCCGGTTGTAGTGTTTGGGCGGGTTTGGGGTGTTACATACTCGCCCTCAACAAGCTTAATGCAAGAACTCCTTTAGGCTCTCATCAGAGTAGGGAGAGAAAAACCCGAGGTTAAAATCGAGCATAGCCACTCTAGGAACAATACACCCATCTTGAGGGAGTGAGACACTACAAAGTAGATACTCACCCTTAACATAAAAGGTGGCTTTAATGGGTTTGAATCCCATCAAGACTAAATTATAAAACATTTCTTGGGTACACCTGGACACTCCCACTGAAACCCTGTAAGCACCTTTGGGCTCTCCTCGAAGTAGAAAAAAAAAAAAAAACTCGAAGTTAGAATCAAGCAAAGACATCCTGGGAACAATACCTCCACTCTTGAGGAAGTGAGACACTTCAGAGTATATAGTCGCCCTCAACAAGCATAATGTAAGAACTAATAATAGCATTTAGTAAAAATGGTATATATATATGGTAAGTTTTGGATTCATAAATACAACTTTGAATAGTATTGTAAATTATATTGAAATCAAAGAAAAGACTGTTATGAAAACATAATCAAATCTTAGTTAATTAAATGGAAAACTTTTATAACAATTATATATTAAAGTGAAACAATATAAAATATGAATAAGATAAATAAAATAAAATTGTTACTGAAAATAGAGAAAAGAATATATATGAGAATAGAATGGAGACTTGTGTTTCATCTCTTGACTTAGTATGTTTATATATAAGTCTATATAGTCTATAAATAAAGAAAGAAAAATAAAAAAATCCTAAAATCAATACTAAAAATTTGTAAGACTCTCCTCAAGCTAGAGCATAAATATTGATAATGTGTAGCTTGTTACATAGAAAACTAACCCAATTCGCATATAGATTAACAAGTTTTCTTATCTTCACATAATTTATGGAAATTGATTTATCCACAATTTTTCTCCGAATAAAGTGAAAATTAACTTTGATGTGTTTGATTCTTTCATGATAAACTGAATTTGAGGCGATATGAAGGGTCTGTTTGATAGGGAGAAAATGTTTTCCGGAAAACATTTTCCCCCTTTTCCAGTGTTTGTTTGAATGGAAAATGAATTCCCAAGGAAAATATTTTCCAAACACGGTAAAATCTTTTCTTATTTTGGAAAGCGTCTTACCGACTCCTTTTAGTAAGATATTTTCTGATCTTTCCCTTCATCCGGTAAGTCTTTCTCCTTCTTCCCTTCTTCTTTCCTTACGCTTCCTTCTTTCGGATCATTCAACAAATCGATTTGGTTTTTCCTCCTTCCTTCATTCTTTTTCTTTTTCCAGCTACTACAACGCTTACCCAAACTTACCAAAACCTCAAATAAGCAGTTTCTGAGTAATTTTCTTTCTTGAGATCTCATCTTACATTTTTTCATTCTTTTTTGGTGTCTCTTTTCTTCTTATTTTTTCTTTTTCAATTTTGTTTTCTCAAGTTTAGGGTTTTGATCATAAAACTTATTTTGGGAATTTTGCCTTTTGCAATGTTTTCAATCTCATAACTTCAGAAGTTGGTGCCAAATTTTTAGTTATAGTCGTTTGTGTGTAGTGGCTTCCATTGGGGTTTTGAATCGGTTTGGAGGAGCAAATTAAGCGATTACGTATTTGCTATCGCGTTTAAAGTGTGTGTTCGAAAACTCTTTTTTTTTTTAATCAATTTCAGATTTGTTTCCATAAAATTCAACATATCTTGTATGTTTCTGAAACATTTGTGATTAGGGATTGATTTAATATAGAGTTGCATGAATTACATTCGATAAAATACTCTGCCGTTGGGCTGCTGATTGCATGTTGATTCTTCATGAAAATACTCTGCCGTTGTAACAAAATTTTTGCTGCTGTTTTTGTAGAGTAAAGGCGGCATATGTGTGCACATTTTGTTGCTTTGTTTTTGTCGAGTGAATGTCGCATATGTGTGCACATCTTCTTGTTTTCGGATGAGTTTAATCTGCATATATGAGTTTAGTTGTTGTTTTAATCGTAAATACCACACATGTGGGCTATTTTTCTTGATGTTTTAGTGTCATTGTAAATTGTATGGTTGTTCATAAGTTGGTTAAAAACATAGAAGAAAGTCCTAATTACAAGCGCTCTATCGAATTCTATCGAATTCCAGACCGATATAGTATTACTACATACCGTTTAGTGGAAACTAAGAAAGTGAGTTTATTTGTTTGTCATTGTTGTGCCTTGGTTCTTTTAATGTTGGTGAGGACATGGGAGATCATCGATTGCAATGATTTGCATAAAGGAAAAGGTCTCTCCTTAGCCCAACAATGTTTTATTTTGTCTAGAATTTCTAATTTGATCTTGTCATATCTTATATTCTAAGCGAACTCCTCTTGCTTTCTCTGTTGTCTAATTGTTGATAGAAATTGCGGGCATGTCATCAAGGCACACTATGATAAGCATTATGCATTATGCATTTTGCTTCATTCGATTAATGTTCCATAGGCTTAGAAAGCGTGTACAAGGAGTCTCGATGGGATCCTTTGTTTATTTGATCTGCGCCAGCAGAGAAAGATTTCCTTAGAAAATGAATGGACATACATGCAAAAGCATTTAACATTTGCATCCGAAATCATTATATAGAAAGAGGATACAAGATAATAAGGAGCTCACTTGTACAAATAGAAAGCAATCCCTAGAATGATACAATGAGAATAATGTCAATGCGAAATTTGGTGGATCTTATCTGCAAACATAAGCAAAATGCTATTTATTGGAAGCTTAATGGGAAGAAACAATCATTTGTAGAAAAGCAGTAATTACAGGTAATGGTTTTCTTGATCTAACATTATTCTTTCGAATATCGGATGTTGTCTTGTCAACTTTGTATTAAGTGATTCATTTATGGATTTTGTCCATGTTATGCCTTTAAGCGATTCTAAGGCCAAAGCGAAGAGACATAGCATTCGAAAAAATTCTCACCTTTGTCTCAATTTCATCCATTAGAGGAACTTGTCTATCTATTTCCTGAACATATTTAAAGCAAATAAATTAATTTCTTGTTGCTCATGATATCATGACCAAACCAGAACGATTCACAGAAGAACAAACCTCATTCATGTCAAGAGCTATATTTTTCAGTGTATCCAGACCTTCTGATATCACATCAAGACCTTCATCCTGCATGCATTTTATATATAATTAAAACAAGACCTCTGTTTTAGTTCTTTTGTGTGTCCTCTGTTTTTGTTATTTTGTGTGTCCTCTGCTACAGTGTACATTATTCTCAAGTGCTAATAGTGTGCATTTTGTTCTGAATGCAGGCTGCAAAACAATTCTCTGAGGGCTTGAAGCTCAAGATAAATCTTTTGAGGTAAAGTTGAATTCTGTATATTCTGTGTCACTTTCTGCTGCTGCGTATGCATGCTTTATTTTGATTTCTCTTGTCTTGTGTCGATAATGGTCATGTTTGGTAGTCTAGATAATAAGGTCCATGCTTTTAGGTTAGTTATTTGTATTAAGCTTGCTCAATTGATGGATTATTCTTAAAGTATGCATGTCTTATTACACAAGGTTACAATGCATGTTATCATCATAAATACCTTATCTTAAAGTATCAACATCTCTTTCTTTTAAATGAAGGATACAAGGAACATGTTCATAATGGAAAAGGCTGTGATCTCGGTCATGTAAATCTTAATGGATAATCATTATTAGACCAAAGCAAATATTCATAAAGGCATTGTCCACTTTTATTAATCCAAAGCAAACATAAATAAAGGCATTGGATTTCTCGACAAGGCATCGGATCATTCATAGAAATTTGATCTTGGGCTAATCTAGAAATTATGTTTAATATTAACGGGCCATTGAGAAAACTTGAGCTTGTGAATTGGTAAGCCTTGGCCATTAATATTGGTGCTAACACGTATTTGACCTCTTCTTGGTTACAAACACAAGCCCGAACGTTCGTTATTGATAAAATTTGAGTAAAAATATAAGAAAATAATAAAAATTTAACTTCGTTTGAAATACAAGCTAGATTAGATTTTTAATATTCAAACCTCTGTGGCCCTTTTCAAATTTATAATTATGACTATAAAAGTTCAATATCTGGTGTTATATGGTAAATATTAAAATATGTTATATTGAATAAAAACAAATTTTAATTTTTTAATTGGATTATTCTTAATAATATTTTTAAAATTCAAAATTTTAATTTTAATTTCTATTAATTGATTTTCTTTGAATAAAGTATTTTTTATTAAAGGCAAGCAACGGGGTTAGTGGATAAAAAGTTGAATAAATCAATAAAACCAATTAGATCGTGCCTTTGCATTAAAGAGGAAAAAAAAAAAAGCGTGGAAAGGATCAACTCTTTTTGAATCTGGTTTGTCTAACCAATTTTTATCTTAATCATTTTAATATTTTTCATAATTACATTTAAAATTAATGGTTACTAAATTAAATTATTGAACCTAATTGATAATTTTAAAGCTTATATTTACATATAAATATATTTATATAGATGTAATTGACATGAATTTGCATGTATATATAATTAGCTTGATATGTATGTATGCACTTTAGTCATGATAAGTTTTCATATATGTGATCTTATGAAAATGTTGCATCTTTTTGTATTAAAATTGTTTTTTTTTTTTGTGGCATGTTTGTGTAGATGGATCGTAATCAAGATGAAAATGCAATTGTCGAATCGTAGCTTCAGTTTTAGCTTTTGGGGTTTGGATTAAAAATTAGAAAGTATGAAAGAAATTGCTCCTCATCCTCGTGTGAATCGAGATTATGAAAGAAAATTATATTAATAGTATTTTATATAGTGGTGACCAACATTGTATTGATATGATAAGGATGAGACCGATCGCTTTTTTTAATTTGTGTGATATTCTTAGTAGGAATAATTTGTTAGAATCATCTAGATCATCAATATTAGGGAGCAAGTAGTTATATTTTTACATATAATTGGTCATAATGTAAGGTTTCAGTGGTTGGATCTAGATATTATAGATCAAGCCGAGAGCAGTTCACCGTTACTTTAGGGTTGTATTGAGAGCTATTTTGAAATTGTATAAGCTAGTTATTAGATCACTGATGAGTCAACTCCTAGTGAAATCGAAACAATCCAAGATTTTATCCTTATTTTAAAGATTGTATTGGAGCATTAGATGGAACTCATATTAGTACATCCGTTCCACTTAGTATTCAAGGAAGATTTAAATGGCAGTAAAGGGGGACGACACAAAATGTATTAGCTGCCATTACATTTGATTTGAAATTTTCTTATGTTCTAGCTGGTTGGGAAGGTAGTGCACATGATTCTCGTATTTTAAGTGATGCACTTTCACGCCCAGGAGGATTAAGAATTCCGGAAGGTAATAATTATCATTAAATACCAAATAGTTCTAGTAAGCTCATAATTTATTAGTATTAATTGCGTTTTGTAAAATTGTAGGTAAATATTATATTCTTGATCTTTGGATATGGCATTGAAATGGATATATTACTCCATATCGTGGTGTCCGATATCATTTAAAAGAGTTTAGTGATCAAGGGCACGAAAATGCAAAGGAACTTTTTAATCTTCGTCATTCATCATTACGAATCAACATTGAGCGTGTTTTGGGATTTTAAAGAGCGGTTTAGTGTATTAGATGCTAAGCCATTTTGGAATTTTCAAACTCAAGTAGATATAGTTTTGGCTTGTTGTATCATTCATAATCATATAATGGGAGTTGATCCTAGTGATTTACTTAATCAAGGATTATCGAGAGTCTGAGTCGGTTGATAATACAAACTCTTACGGAGCGAGAAGAAAGAAGAAGCAAGAGAATGGTGCGCTAAGAGGCGAAATTGCACAAACTATGTGGATGATTATATGGCTAGAAATATTAGGTAGGTTTAGGGCTTAAGGTTATTGTTTCTATGTTATGTATGTTTTAGTAAATTGTTTTTTTTTTAATGTTGGTTGGATAATGATATTAAAATTTTAGTTTGTTGGATTTTGAAATTATTATGTCTTGAATTTGTTAGATATTGATTATGTTTTAAGCTTATTAGATATTGAATTTATTATGTTTTAAGCTTGTTAGATATTGAATTTATTATGTTTTGAGGTTGTTGGATATTGAAATGATTGACAATGATAATTATTAATGTAGAATGGGTAAGGACAACAAAGAAGGGACCTCCAAGCAATTCGGTTGGACAAAACCGATGGAACATGTTTTTCTTGAAATTCTAGCGAGAGGAGGCCCGAAAGGAAATAAGCCTTCTAATGCTTTCAAACCAGTTTCTATTAATCGAGTTGTCGAAGCTATTTCGAAAGATTTCAAGTCCAATGCGATCTGAAACATGTGGAAAATCATTTGAGGACTGTAAAAATCGTTGGCGATTATATGCAAAATTCGAGGTGAAAGTGGTTTTGGATGGGATGATAACATGAAAATGATCACATGTGATAGAGCAACAGATGATCGTGATGATGGTAATATATGTATATATATGTTAAGCTTATTTCATATGTTTTTACTTGTTATTCTAATTGTGTATAATATCCAACAGCACACAAGAAGTATGAACCATTTTGAATAAAAGCATTGATCATTATGATGAAATGGCTTTGGTTGTTGGCAAAGATATGGCAGGGGAGTTTTGCGAACATTTCTTGACATAGATTTGGATGATGGTAATCAAGATTCAATGCACGTAGACTACGACAATGAAGAGGTTTGAAGAGGTAAGAACAAATGTATCTTCATCGGCACATCCAAGCGTAAAAGAAAAATGCTCAAGAAAGTGTCGTCAATGAACAAATTAAAATTGTGGGTGAACAACTTGGCAAAATTGCTAATGCTTTGGAACAATTTCATGCGGATAAGACAAGACCACGACTTCTGAGCAGGTGATGTCGATGGAGGACGAAGGATTTGATGATGACTTCACGTATTACGTGTTTGATTATTTAGTGAGTCATGAATCTGAAGCCAAAGCTTTTCTAGTTAAAAGTAAGAAGCATAAAAAATTTGGCTTCAAAATTTGCTCAAGGTTGAAGATATTGATACTTTTATGTAGTGTAATATTTAGTTATGCACTTGGACAATGTGATAATGTTGTTATTATGTGGTGTACTACTAATTATGCATTTGGATAATATTTATAGTATTTAATTGTGATTTGGAAACTAAATTTATAATTATTCAATCTTTTTTATTTTTTAACACAATTACAAATAATTTATTTAACTTTAGTTGTTTTCAATATGACGGTTAATAATGTAACTTAATAATTTAGTATTATTATATATTTAATCTAATTTATTTATAATAAATAAATCATTGCAATATATGTAAAAACATTTTAAAATATAAAAATTGTTAATATGTAATAAATTTATTAATATATATGTAAAATCAACTTTTAGGAAAACATTTTGAAATCATAAACAATAGAAAATATTTTACATAGATTCATCCAAACACGGAAAATATTTTACGGTAACTCATTTTCGAGAAAAGTAAATCATTTTCCGAAATCATTTTCCGGAAAATATTTTCTTTATAAACAAACAGAACCAAGAGTTGTTTGATTATCACTTATTCACCCTAAAGCTCGAATCTAAAATTAATTACAATCACTGAAACAAGTTAATCTTCCTTATTGGTTTAATTGGCTTAGTTGTTTGTTTAATTTATTGTTTATTTATTTTATTTATTTAATTTCTGATTTTTATTTCTTTTATGATTGATGGTAATATTTTTTAATAGATTTAATTCATTCTCCTTTGGGTACGATGCTCAAAATATTTTCCTGTGTTCCATTGTAACACAATATTACATTACAATTTGATCCGTATATTTGCGAACATCGCTGCTTTATTTCTTATATTTTTTATGTAATATTTTTTAATTAAACATTCACATGTTTGACGGCGGTGAGCGAACCATTGATAGCATACTAGATAATTAAATAATTTGTGTAGTTTGAATGTTAAAAGTAATTTTCATAAAACTCAAGGTATGTATGGTTTTATCCTATCAGTACGTGAGGTGATGTGGATATTCAAATGGCTAAAAATGCCAAAATTTATTGAAGTTATGGAGTAAAATATAGAAGGAAAGCGAAATAAAAGTATGAAGTTGGAACCTTACTAGGCAAAATGTTCATCAACCTCAAATATATGACACATATATGAAATTAGATAAAAGGAAACTACTAGAGATAGTTTAAAAAATACAGAACTTGTGGGGAAAAATTTAAAATTCCAAAAACTTATAAATCCTCAAGGCTACAAAAGGCAGTGACCAGCCACCCCACCCAAATCAAACCAGAACCAGCGGCCAATTCTTTTATCCTTTGAAGCCTTTGTCTTCTAAAATGGCAATATCAGCCTGCAATAACCTATTTTCAACTCTAACTTTTCTTCCTAACAAAGTCTCCATTTTCACCAAAACTCCTCAGTTCATCACCGCTTTGAATGGTTCCAAAACGCGATTATACTCTTCCAAAGTAAGCATGAGCCTAAGAGCCGGCATTGTTGGTCTTCCTAACGTCGGAAAATCAACTCTCTTCAATGCTGTTGTAAGTTTTACTCACTTTTGGACTTTGGGTTTTCCTTTTTTTCCTCTTCAATAGAACAGGTAAGATAGATTTTGATGAGTGATTTATTAAATTTTGAATGAAATTTTGTAGGTTGAAAACGGGAAAGCTCAAGCTGCGAATTTTCCATTTTGTACTATAGAGCCAAACGTTGGGATTGTTGCAGTTCCGGATCCTCGGCTTCATGTTCTTTCTGAACTCAGCAAGTCTCAAAGAGCTGTCCCTGCTTCTATTGAGTTTGTTGACATTGCTGGACTCGTTAAAGGTGCCAGTCAAGGGGAGGTAAAACTTCTTGTAATATTTGTTTTTGTTGCTATGGTACAATTTTTTTTTTCCATTGCAACAAATTGCATTTCATACGTTAGCAATTTTTTCTCTTTTAACACTATTATCTTTGTTTTTAAAGATTCTGTTGCAAGTAGGTTCTTAATTTCTTATCTGTCATTAATTGTAGGGTTTAGGAAATAAATTCTTATCTCACATCCGTGAAGTGGACTCCATTCTTCAGGTTCTTTTCCACCATTTACCTGTGTTCTATTCTGCATTTGCATATGTTCAACTGATTGATTTTCTTATATTTCTTTACATGATGTCATTTAAATGGAGCTTTCCTAATAGGAAACAAAGGATAAATGACCAAAGGCATACATATGCTAGCCCAACCGTCATTTCGTTAACTAAAATTAATGGTGCTTCGATCTTGTAATCTTTCCTGAGAGGAGTTTAGCTTATGCATGAATGCATACTATGCTCTGTGTTAATCAGTACCTCACTTGAAACATTAATTCTCTGGGCGCCTATCTTTCTAATACTCACCCAAGTCTGAATGAGTATATATTTCAATCTCAGTAGACCAATAACCTAGGAAGCACAGATATGGATACAGTACCGCATGACAGGATATGGACATAGAATTTTCTAGAAGAATAGGACTCAGGACATGGACATAAAAATGTAAAATTGATGTTTTTCAATCAAATATAAGATGCAAATAGCTCTTCAGTTTTTTAAAATCAATTCTGAATTTAAAAGCTTGAACCTTAAAAAATTCAATGGCACCAAATAGCTCACATTCAAAGGCCAAAGTACTGGAGACTTCTCGTATATTTAATAATTAAGGAATCCAACTAAAAATCCCCGCCCTGAATGATTTCTGATTCTTTTAATTGAATCTGAAATTATTCTTTTGGAGACTTTGTTGAATTTTATGTGTTATCATTGTCCATTGAAAGCTGAGCTACCTTATCATTAATTTTTATGTTCTGAAATAAAAATGCTGGTTTGATTACTGTTTCAGGTTGTACGCTGTTTTGAGGATAATGACATTGTTCATGTGAATGGAAAAGTTGATCCTAAGTCTGATATTGATGTTATCAATTTGGAACTTGTTTTCTCAGATTTAGATCAGGTATGCCCAATGGAGCCTTAATGCAACTTCTGCGTCTTTCTCGAAAAAGTGGGGATGCTGATTTAATAGTCTAGAACACATTATTATCATATGAGTGCATTGAAAACATCTTTTACAATGACCATTCTTTTTGCATGGCTTGTGCGGTGTCTAGTTTACTTGTTAAGACAATTTTAAGAAGATTTTGCTCATTTACTGCTCTCTCATACACTTGGGGCAGTATTGATTCAAAGAGATCTCTGATTGCGAAAATTTCCCCCCTTTTAACAAAAAAAGGGTGGACCTATTTTCTTAATTCATGTATTTATTTGAGAATCCTAGTTATATCTGATTGATAAATCACATCCCTCTGTTTAATGGCTTATGGTGATGTGAACCAAATTTCTACTTTTGTCTTTTGCATATCCATTGTATAATGCGGATACATACAGCTAAGCTATTTGCATACCATTGCATATTGCATCCTGTAAATAATATGCAGGTATACATTTCATATCAGTGTCAGCTTTTCCCAACATCTGGTATGACATTAACTTTATGTACTCTCATATCCTTGTGCATGCTTGTACTCCTTATCACGCAAATATTTGTTTACACACATTTATCCATAAATTCAAATTAATAATTTACTGTTCGTGTGTTATGTTTTTACTCATGCACTAATGGTCAATAAATTTGCTTGACTGTTCTTTCTTAATGAACCTCATACCTTAAATAGGTTTTCTTGAATGTTTTTTTCTCAATAACCTTTATGAACTCCTCTATGGTCTTAGTACCTTCCTTTGACAGCCTAAACCCAAATGGGGCTATATGAAAGTATTGTATCTTTTATAACAAATGCAGATTGAGAAAAGATTGGAGAAGCTTAAAAAGGGGAAGGTGAAGGATTCACAATCTAAACTAAAGGTGAGGTTATTTTTCCTGTTCCAATTTTATTGTAAGTAGCCTCTTATCTTTTGCCTGTCGGTCTGTCTATATTTTCCAATATGGTGTTTGTTCGTGTTAGCATTGACTTTTTTAAAGTTATATTATTTTAGGAGGAAGCAGAAAAGTCTAGCTTGGAAAAGATTCAGCAAGCTCTTATGGATGGAAAGCCAGCACGATCAGTTGGATTAACTGACTACGAGAAGGATGCTGTGAAACATCTTTGTTTGCTGACCATGAAACCAATCATATATGTGGCTAATGTAGCAGAATCAGATCTCGCCGAGCCTGGAAATAATCCCCATGTTAACGAAGTGATGAATCTTGCATCTGAATTGCAATCTGGAATTGTAACAATTTCTGCACAGGTTTGGTGATACTCTTGAAAAGCATATTATAGTGGCAAGTAATACAGAGCTTTGCATGCTTAAGCCTGTTGGCAGATATTGATTCGGTGTCATCTTTCACTAAAATATGAAAATCTATATTTTCATATAATGCCTGTTGTTGATTGATGCTATATCAGCTATTATTCTATCATGCAGAGGAACTAAGGAAGCTTAACATTGCAGGTTGAATCAGAGCTCACCGAACTTCCATCAGAAGAACGAACAGAATATTTGAAATCTCTCGGTGTCAGTGAAAGTGGACTTGGAAACCTTATTAGAGAAACATATAGCCTTCTAGGGCTGCGCACATACTTTACATCTGGAGAGAAGGTGAAAAATACTCTCAGAATTAGCTTAATGGTTTTTATTTAATTCTATGAAAGTTAATTTCAAGTCTGCATGGATCTTTATTTGTTGCATTAGTTGAAAATGTTGTTCTTAATGCTGCAGGAATCAAAAGCATGGACAATACTTGCAGGTAGCTGTAGCTATGCTGGTGTTTGATCCGTACTATGTGCAGGCAGTCTTATCTTTGTCATGAATCTTAAATATGTGTGCCAATGTTGTCCAATTTTGTTCTTTCTTGATCAGGAATGACTGCTCCTCAAGCTGCTGGAGTCATTCACTCTGATTTTGAGAAAGGCTTCATTCGTGCTGAGACAGTAAGCACTATCAATAATTTTGTGGAAGCAGTTTTTTATCATTGATTTTTATCCTCGTACAGTGTATGTTTTATCATTGATCATGAAATGAAATATATGCTCATTTTCTTATAAGCAACTTTCTTGTGCTTAATAGGTATCCTATGATGATTTCGTCACATCTGGTTCACTAGCAGCAGCAAGAGAAAAAGGACTTGTAAGTTGTTCCATTGTTCTTAGCCTATAAACTCTGAATCCATGATAAATTTCTTGAATGGTATGTGCTTAATACCTAGCATCAGTTTCACTTTTGCAATTGGGAAGGAAACATTGTTTTGCATGTATGTATTTTGCCTCAAAATAGTGAAACTCTTCTTGGATTTCTATCTTTGTTGCTCCGGTTCTCTTCATTTTCCTTGAAACATCCATGTCCAACGCACAACTAACAAGTGTATGGAGGTACGATCCTTAAAGATCCTCCAAATACATGGAAGGACTTAGAAATAGTTAAATCTGACATATGCCTATATCTGACACTGAAATCCAAATCGGAGTAATAATTTCCTATTATCCCTATCCTGCAAAACCTACATCAAACTTGTATTTAGTTTCATCCTTTTCCTCATTATTCTTTAGCTTCATGCATATTTCAGCTACCCGCATTACCAAAGTTTCTTCACCTCTCTCAGACTTAACGCTCTTCTATTTTTTTTTGTCTTGCTTATATTGAACTTTCTGCAGTTGAGATCCGAGGGTAAAGATTACATAGTACAAGAAGGTGATGTGATGCTGTTTCGTTTCAACGTTTGATGACTGTATTTCCGGAGCTGAAGGCAAATTCATCATTCTTTTACTTATCAAAGCACCAAACAAGAAATGTAAACGTCGATGGTTTTATATCATACAGCGGTCTAAGACCATGTTCAATATCAGAAATATAGCATAGGATTGCAATTATTCTTTCACCATTGCTAAACCGAGAATTATATGTATTCAGAGATTTTGCTCGAGGAATTGTTTGTTTGTAATCCAAAAGTAAAACAAAGGTTCTTACAGCCACCCTTGAGTGTCGGGATTTGGAGTTCAACATTTATAACTTCCTCACTTAATGCAATTCGCAGTCTCGTTTAAACCAAAAACATCTGTAATCTCATTCCTATTCACAGTTGATTTAAACCCCAATATGTATTACCCTTTTTTCTTAACTTGTAATATTGCAGTCATAATGTGATAAAGAACTAATTTCTGCTATTTTCTTTCTTACTATAGTTGTGTTTGTTTTCCGACAAATCTGAAATGCAATACGACCTTGAAAAGGTTGAATATAATATCTGATCAGCAAATTGAACTTGAGAGCTTCTGAGACTAACATGGCAATGTACTATCCGTTTCTTTTTGGCCGTAAGGCAAATTACCATCTAAAATGCATTTAGCTTAATTTAAATATCTTTAATATGCTAAAAGATTAATGGTGTAATCTTCTTTTTTGAAATAATAGGGTAACCTAATTAATTACAAATAAAACTTTGAAAAAGAATTTGGAAACCAATTTTTTAGCTGTTGAGCTCATTTTTGACCACTTAAATATTTATCTAGTTCTATTTTTATACACTGAATTAATTCAATGGATGCTGTGTAATCATTAACAAATCTATCAAAGAGCAATACAAAAATGGATGATTAAAAGAAGTGCAGGAAACCATACTCGAAACCCTACCATGCAGAGGCATGGCCTAACATAACATTGCCTTTTTGTATGGAATAATTATAACAAGAGCCTGAATAAAATTACCACGAAGTTACAAGTCAATAGGCAGTTGGGACTGTCAAATTGCTTCGAGCATTTGTTTGCATAAAATTCCAGATTAAACCAGTCTCGGCTGACAAAAGTTGCGCTTTATACTACCATAGAACAATCTAGAAGCTCGCGTATTAGATGCAATTAAAGTTTCAGAGCTTCCTCATGAGAAGAAATATTCTCTGGTCGAGTTCAAAGTGGGAGACATGAGAAGCTTCTCCCCTGAGCAGCATTAGAAGCCCTCCATATGAAACATAGAGCTCCCTGAAAATAAGAGCGGATATTAAATTCTAAGCTCAAGTAAGGAGACGATAGAAGCACAAAGAGTTCACATCATGTAATGTCAAGTTCAATACTCTTGGATATCAAGTCGGTAACTGCAGCAATCAAGCAGCAAAAATGGTGGAATATATAAGATACTAGTGAGACAACAAAAAGGTAATGGCTAAGTAGGTTAATAAACATACGCTTTAAGTCCTTTGCCTGAAGCGTCATCTGTTATCTTGTATAGCTTCCCATGCATGACATACTCGTACTTATCAGCAAGAGACTTCCTTCCCTGTAAAAGAAGTCCAATTTGTTAGGTAAATGACAACAAAAAAATTGCATATCTGAATGATAGAGGTTCCTTTACATATATACATGTAATATATAGCAACATAGAGCTAATAAGCCATGGCAAACTCAATTTATGCTAATTTTCTATTTTACTTCCACCTGTGATAATGTTTTCATATAAGAAGGGCAACTAGAAACAAGATACAAGATGACATACAAAAATATAGGATTTTGGTGTCCTAGAAACATACTTTCGGAATAGGTTTAACAACAGGCAAGATGGTTTCACCTAGGAATCATATTAGGCATACAAAACACCCACTAGAACCAAATGGAAACTGAAGCATAGTTCAAGTTTGCACTCCCATAACAAGTGGATGTGATAAATGCTACAATCAAACTCAAGCCCTGGAAATAATAGTCATGGTTATCTGAATACTTCTAAAAAGAAAGTACTCTGTTGCAGCAAAGAGATTAGAAAGAGTGTTAAACGTTAAATTTCATCTGTAAGAAGACTACCGGAGTGTAATAGCCAGTGTCAGGAGTTCCATCCAAATTCAATGTGTGAGCTAAAGCCATTGTGAATTTGTCACCAACATGCATAGGGTATATCTCAGTATTCACATCTAGGTGCATGAACATGTCACAGTTTTGGCTCCGTGCTTCAATTCGAGTAACTGCATGATTTACAAACATGTAAATGGGAAGTACTAATAGAACACTTAAACTAGAGCAATTATAAGAGCATTACAAGGATGTTGGTGAACAGACTCACAAAGCATCTCCCAAGTATTATAGCAAAGAACCAGAGTGCTTTCCTTCATGGGAGAAGCATTTTTGACAGTATATTGTTTGCTCAGGAGTTGGTTAGAGGATATAGTACAAGCACACTTTCACCAAGGTGTGCTTTGAAAGTTGATCCTCCAAAAGTCTTTGATTCAATCAATTGGGAGTTCATAATGACTGTTGTGGCAGCTTTTGGGTTTCCTACACTGTTTGTAGATTGGATAGGAAGTTGTGCTTCAAATCGAGGTTCTCAATCTCTGTGAATGGAAGTTTGGTGGGTTATTTTAAAAGTGCTAGAGTAAGGCAGGGGGGATTATGCTATTTTTCATTGCTAGGAATGTTCTCTCTAAGATGCTAGATTTAGCAGCAAGTCATGGTCTGCTTAATTACCATCCAAATGTTATAAAATAGAGCTGACAAACTTAAGTTTTGCTGATGATCTTATTATTTTCTCCAAAGGGAATCTGGGATCTATTATAGGTATCCAATGTGTGCTACATCAGTTCTATAATTACTCAGGATTGCAGTTGAATTCTACCATCAGGGAATGATCGAGCTGGGTTCCTTTCCTGTTAGGTACCTTGGAGTACCTTTGGTTACAAGAAAGTTGACAGAAAGTGATTGTTCCCAACTGATTGAGAAGATAAAAGAAGAATTCAAGGATGTAAAGCTAGGCAGCTTACTATGCAGATAGAGTCCAGCTCATACAATAAGTGCTTTTCAATTTACAGAATTATGGTGTAGACAATTTGTACTTCCGGAAGCTGTCATTAAGACTATTAATTAGCTTTGTGCCATTTTTTTATGGAAGGGGGAGAATGTGGCTGCTAAGGGAGAAAGGGTGGGATGGTCTGTGGTATGTAAACCAAAAGCTGAAGGAGGCTTCGTGAGGGAGTTAGAAATCTAGAATCAGGCCTGCATCATGCAGCAACTGTGGACAGTTCTTATTCAAGCAGGTTCTCTTTGAATAGCATGGAGAAGGGCCTGTGTGCTTAAGGAAAAACAAGTGCTGTAGATTTCACCTACCTAGTTCAACAAGTAGTTGGAGTTGAAGAAGATTGCCCAAGATGAGATGCTGGATTGGGCAAATGATTGATCTTCAAACAGGGGATCTTGTTATTTCAAGACATAGATACCCTGTTTGAAAAATCAGGAATCTGGATGGAATTAGAAGTAAAGAAGAAAAAGTCCCTCGGAACAAGCTGTTATGGTTTCCTTTTCATATTCCCAAGTACTCTATAGTTGCCTGGATGGCAATCCTCAACAAATTACCAACAAGAGATAGATTGCGGGCTAGAGGGATGCAAATTGATGGGAGTAGTAATCTGTGTCATGCTAAGATGGAAACTAGAGATCACTTGTTCTTCGAGTGCACTTACTCAAGGCAGTTCAACAATACTCAGACAACTGAACAAGAACTTCTAACAAGAATAATGGATATGATATGTTCTAGGCACGGCAGCAATAATCAAAATAGGAGATGCTGTAAAAGATATAATTTGTATAGCTTGGGGTATAAGGGATACTGTTTATTTTTATTTATTTATAATTTTTTGGCAAATTGGCCAGTGTTATACTTGTAGCATAACACTGCTTCTGGATAAATGAAACACACAGCCAATTCATCCAAAAAGAAGTTCGATTGGTACCATTTATTCCATTTTTCCAAGAGATATGCAGAATTAAAACTACTCCATATCTACCACTGATAAACATTATTCCTACAAAGGTAGTACCCCGAATTACTTAAGCTTTGCCATATATTATTTCAAATGGCATGTGAAGAATAAACTAAGCAACTATATAAAAGCTTGACCATCAGTATAATTGCAGTATTATCTTATTTTTCCTGCATAGCTCACGTATCTATTGTAGTTTTAGATTATTATCAGGGAAGTTTTAAACAAGTTTGATGCCATTCAATAATAATAAAATAACTGGGACAACAAAGAAATACTCGCAATAGAAAACATTCATGCTTAGAAAATTACTTTATCACAACAAAGGTAAGTTGACAACACATACATATACTTGCAAAATATTACAAAGAAAAAAGGGGACAAAACCCAAAACGATTAAATTATAAAATGATGAAAAAAAAAAAGCGAAGGAAAGATTCAAGATTTGACCTTTATCAAACTTTTTACCATCTGGGTCAAGCTTATCAACCACAAAAATGTCCTCGAAAAGTATTATGCTTGACATCTTCAGCAAAATTTACTCTCTACACTAAATTCACAGCAAAAAGACTTAAAAAGGAGTTTAACAATGAGAGTGGCTCTGGATGAGAAGGGAAGGGAAGGTTATGTTGGTTTATGGAAAGCCGGAAACCATGCATTCGGATTCGGAACAGCTAATAAACTTATATTCTTAAAATTGGTAAATATTTTACAAAGTCCCTGTATTATACCTCAAATTGCAATTTAGTTCTTCTAGTAATAAATAAATAAATTAGTCCTAGATAAAGGAGTAAAATAGTCACTCCACAAAATTTGTGCAGTTAAATTATTATTTTGGTGTTTTACAAGAATGTAGGATAATAAATTTAGCCCTAAACTTTTAAATTTATATTTAATTTGGTTTTTACTCTTTTATTTGAAATAAATTAATTTTCAACCCTTCATTACTGAATTGACACTATTTTGTTGTATATGTCATATTAGCAAATAAGTTAAATTTTATAAAAATAATAAATAAAATTTTAATTCCAAAAATTCTAAAAATATATAAAATTGTTAATAAAATTATAATTCCAAAATTACAATTCAAAATTGAAAAAAAACATAAAAGTTTTAAAGAATTCATAAAATTATAAAAGTTTTTCAAAATTAAAAAATTTTAAAATATTATAGAAATTCTAACGAATTTTATAATTTTTTTAAAAATTTTCAATATTATGGAACAAAATTAAAAATCAAATATATATTTTATAAAGTTAATTACATCAAATGGTTCAAATATTTTTATTTGGTGAATAATAGTCCTACAGTTTAACTCTTAGATTTACCAAAACCTTTATTTATGTAAATTTTATAATTGAAAATAAGGATTAGTGATAAATATTTTAATTTTACCGTAAGTCTCCAGACCGTTTTGAGACAATAGGTATGTCTCGAGAGTCTAGATTGAATTTTCTCTAATTTAACTTCAATGTTTTATATCTAGAGATAATGTCACCATGTCTTAAGACTTGCCACCTTATGTATCTAAAAATACATGAAAATATTTTTATGGTCTCGAGAAATGTTCTTGATGTCTCGAGACATCAATGCAAAAATATAGAAAAATGACATTTCAAATCATGCAATTGATCCCCTAAATAGACCTAAATATGTTCATCATATAATCAAACTATTTCATACATAATTGACATGCCATAATAAGTCTAAAACATACATTTACATTACATATAACACATTAGATCAAAATCTCAATAGGCAAGTAGAATGTATATGTATAAGGCATATAAAATCACTTTCAAAATTCATCATAAAGGTAAGCACAAGCGGAATATGGTATAAAAACATAAACTACATGCCAAAAAACATCTAAGAAAACACCAAAGTTCAACATTAAAAGACATAATCGTTACCTAGAGACTTAGGTACATGCCATTTTTATAAAAAAACATTACAAACTCAAGTAATAAGATCACCAAACAAACTTGAGAGTACTTCAGACACTTGTAAACAAAAACAAACAATATGCACACTAAGCAATAAAAAGCTCAATAATGTTCATAATATAATAATGTTAAGCGGTTAAACATGCTAAATGCTAATGTAACGTAAAGTTCATTTTTTTATGAACATTACAGAAACTTTAATCATCATTTAGCAAGTCCCTATTCAAGAGCAAGTACTCAAACAAAAATAAGATAAACAACATTCTCACTTAATATTCAAATGATTACATATGTCAAAATCGTCAACGTATCATATTCAAAGTTCATCATACATCATAGAATTTTAGAAAAATTTCAAGCCCTATTAATCAAATGCATAATTAAGTAAGATACATAGATTAGTGCACACAAGCACTAATACAAACTAATGAAATGCATACAAGTGTCAAATTCTTCCTCCAACACACAGAAAATTCCATGACAGGTCAACTATGCTCAAATTATTTCTAACATTGCTTAATAGCGCAAATAAGATTAGAGAAATTTTTAAAGTCTTTTAATGCCACCAATTATCAAAAAATGTCATTTGTAATTAGTTAATATTTTTACATTAATACTTTCATTTGACATTCTTAAATATTTTCATGACTTACATCACAACTAAACCAAACATCAAAACAATCATTCATTAAACCACACACATATAAGATATATATTACCAACATTCAACATTATCAACGATTTCTAAGCTACATTACTTAAAACAAAATTATATCCATAAATTCAATTAAGCTAGCACAAACCGAAAATTGTCAAAATTCGGCAACCTTCTCCTTCCCTTTAGCCCTTGAGAATTCAACCACTTCTTTCGCTACAATTAACAATTAAAATAATGAAGCATAGTTATAAAAATATACTCAAGTAGTAACTTCACCTAGAACTAAACATGAGATAAGCAAGTATCAACTAATTAATTAACCAGTTAGAGGTCGGGAGGTAATAACTGGTTAGTTAATAGCTAATCCACCCTAAAACCCTAATTCGAAGTTAATTACAACCCTTGACACGAGTTAATCTTCCTGAGTGGTTTTATCGGTTTAGTCATTTGCTTATTTCATTGTTTTTTTTTTCAGTTATTTAATTTCTAATCTTTATCTATTTTATGATCTGTCGTAATATTGAATTTAATATTACTATTTAGACTTATTATTGTAAAGAGATTCTCAATAGATTTAGTCCACTTCCATTGGGTACGATCCTCGAAATACTCCCCTATGTTTCGTTGTAACACAAATACTATATTACAATTTGACTCGTATACTTGCGGACACTGTCGATTTAATTATATATATTTTTTGTGTGATATTTTTACTATAAACAATAACACATTTATAGGCGGTCACCTCCCCATTTAAGGTTCGAATGATCCCTCCAATCGGGATTGTAGGTATTTGAATAGGGATATCAACCCTTATTTCCTAAGTAGCTTGCTTTTCCGGTTGGTTTTTAGAATATGGCTCCACTCTCATCGACTTGATAGTCGTCTCCAAACGGTTAAGCTTCTCTAGGATTCATTAGTATCAATCATCTTTGTTATCTTGGATTATAGCTTGTATCATTGGAGGCTTTGACTTGTATGTGAACATTTCATTGGGCCACATATAAAAATTCATAGCCATATTATCTATGATTTCGTGGGATCGTTCGTACATGTGGAACATGATAGATCCTTCGGATGCTCCATCTAGCCTGGATCTAATATTACTGTCAACACCATTATAAAATATCTAAATTTGGAGCCATGCTTGTAGTCTATGGTGTGGGGACTTCCTGAGCATCGATTTGAAATGCTATCACACCTCGTACAGGGATTCACATTCTTATTTCTTAAAGTTGGAGATTTCTCACCTAAGCTAAATGGTTTGGCTAATCGAGAAAATTTTGTGCTAGAATTTTTTGCTAAATCATCTCATGTGGTGATGGAACTTGGTTCTAATGAATCGAGCCAATCAACTGCATTATCGCACAAAGAAAATAGAAATAACCGAAGATGCACAGCATCATTGGATACTCCGTTGTATTTGAAGGTGTCATACAATTGTAAAAATCACTTCAAGTGTTAGTTTGGATCTTCTATCATATTCCCCTTTAATTTCAAAGTATTTTGGATAATTTGAATTGTGGTCATCATTATTTTAAAATTATTGGTGTTGATCGTCAACCTTACTATATTGCCTTGCACCGCTTTGAGTGTCGGTAGAGCATATTTGCGCAGTGCCCTTTGATCCATTGGGATTTCTTCTTGAATATTTGCTTGTTGCTCTCATGGATATTTGAACAGCGGATTCTCCCAAGGTTGATTAATTACCACGGGTGGATCGATGTTCATCAACTAACGATGGCGTCTAAGTATCTACTTAGGGTCTGGATATGGCTCGATTGGGGTGTTTCCGCTTAAGGTCATAAACAACCTAAAAATTAAAAAGAAATTCAACAAATAAAAATAATTAAAAAATTAAAAATAAAGGAAATAAAAATATTGTATCTATAGTCTTTAATGTTCCTATTTATCTTATTAATTGCAAAGATATTTTCTAGAGTTAATGTCAAAATCTCCTCAACAACAACGACATCAACTTGACGACCTATAAACTTGTTATCGTTTATAGTATATATATCACACCAAAAATATATATAATTCAATCGGCAGTGTGTGAAAGTATATGAGTCAAATTGTAATATAGTATTTGTGTTTACAACGGAACACATGGAAGTATTTCGAGGATCGTACCCAAGGGAAAATGGAATAAATTGTTAAAAACTTCTTTACAATAATAAGACTAAATAGAAATAATTAAATCCTATATTACGACAGATCATAAAATAGATGAAGATTAGAAATTAAGTAACTAAAATATATAAACAATGAAATAGACAAATGACTAAACCGATAAAACCAATTAGGAATATTAACTCGTTTTATGGGTTGTAATTAACTTTGGTTTAAGTTTTAGGGTGGATTAGCTATTAACTAACCAATTATTACCTCCCAGCCTCTAAATGGTTAATTAATTGGTTAATACTTGCTTTCAAAAGAAGCAGCTTTGATAGTTGTGTTTATTTTAAGAAATATAGTGATGGTTCTTTTATATATCTACTCCTATATGTTAATGACGTGTTGATAGCAACTAAAGATGAAGGAGAGATAAGAAAGGTTAAAGCCCAACTTAGTAACTAACTTGAGATGAAGATTTGGGAGCAGCAAAGAAGATACTTGGGATTGAGATTCTCAGAGATAGAAAAACATGTAAATTGTACCTAAGTCAAAAAGGGTACATTGAGAAAGTTCTTCACAAGTTCAATATGCAGAATGCCAAGCCTGTTAGTACTCCATTAGTAGCCCACTTCAAACTTTCGTCAGCTTTGTCTCCGGAATCAGATGATGAGATTGACTACATGGCATGTGTTCCTTATTCTAGTGTTGTAACACTCCTAACCCGTATTCGTTGCCAGAATGGGGTTACGAGGCATTACCAACCAATCACAACTTATATACAATCATATAACAACTTAAGTCATATTAAAATATATATATATATATATATGTATCCACACAACATTCTGGATTATATTTCAAAATTCAACTGAATTTATATCTAACACATATACATATACATATATGACATTTGATTTCATAATAATATACATACACTCACTAAACCAAAATCATATGCGTCATTATCATTATAAAATCATGACCAAACATGCTATATACATTTATTTAGGTCACAAAATAACGCACCATTTCATATGCCAAATTTTACCATATATAAAAATACAAACGCATAATCAAAATGCCAGTTGACTTTATGCATCAATCATGTTCTTCATTATCCTTTTACTATTTACCCAAAACAACTAAACCATTAATTCACATCCATTTGAATAATATAACATAAACTACATTTCTAAAGTAACTTTAGATCAAAGTTGAATATACACAACTCTTTCGTACTATTTAGAAAAATCATAAAATAAATATGACCATCTCATATATTTGTATCACATAACTGAAATGGTCATTCTTTAGTCTTTAATATACTTTACATTATATCTCTTTAACCAAACCACATCTCAAGACTTTATCATCAAGCATCTACCAAGAATATCACATACATAAGAAAAGCATATTACTTTTGAACATGTTTAAACCATAACCAACTCAACCAAATACTTGTAAAGCATACTAGGCACATCTCACATATATACCATGATCAAATTTGCATAAACTTAAGCATTGTAACTAGCCATTTTCGCATGGCTTGTAATTACAACATCAAAATTTAACCAAAACATAAGCTAGCTTATACATGCCATAGACTTTAAATTTATATACAAAAGAGGTACCAAAACTTTGATGATAGTGTGATGAGCTTCAACTGAGACCCAAGAGCACGAGATGAGCACCCAAATGAGATCTACAATACATAAACAACCACATTCGAGGTAAGCTTCCAAAGCATAGTAAGATTTAAACAATTCATATACAAATAAGCTAATTTAAGATTTCATGACTAAACCCTTTTTGTCATACCCTTGCCGAATAGCCAAATATTCAAGAATAAATTCATAGCAACATATATATAAATATATATACATTTACAAACATACTTATATTTATTTCCATATATCACCATCACATAATGGATAATTTGCATACACATCTACTAATTGCCGAATCTTATACTACCATTTTGAGTTACCATAAATTTCGATAAAATATACATAACACATACCTTTAGTTACTTACCTTCCAACCTTAACTATTAGTGCATAGCATAATGGTATACTTGAATATTACTTGTACCCACCTTAATAAAACGAGCCTAACATATATTATAAATCTTGTACCTTTGTTACCAAAATTTAGTAACGTATTGCACACATAGTGCCTTTACTTTAGAAATTCCCGCACACTTAGTGCCAACTTTTCCGTAACGTATCGCACACATAGTTTCGTTACTTTGATAATTCCCGCACACTTAGTGTCAACTTCTCGTAACATATCGCACACATAGTGCCGTTACTTTGATAATTCCCGCACACTTAGTGCCAACTTCCCGTAACGTATCGCACACATTGTAACACCCCAAACCCGGCCCATTCACTACAACCGAATTTGAAATGCCACTTGCGAAAACGTTTGAAAAATATATTGATTTAAAGTAAAACATAAAATTTTGTATGCCTTTAATAAAATATTGGGTATGTAAAATTCAAAATAAAATTAAGTTATTAAATTTAAAGCTTTAAAATAATTTATCAAAGTATAAATTTACTCTTTAAAAGAAACATTCGAATATTAACTTAATCATCAATCCACCTTAAAACATAATAATAAAATTAAACACTTATAGTGGCCTTATTACAATAATTAAATATTCCAAGTCTTGAATTATAAAATAACTTAAAACAAGTAAAACTTCTTACAGATGGGCCACCTCGTATCCACTCCAACCGGTCCAAGCTTTATGCATCACTGCGATGTTGGAAAAATTTGGGTGAGTCAAACATACTCAGTGCATAGTTATTTCACAAGTCTCCACATACGGGCTTGGCCTATATCCACAGTCCACTTACATAAATATGCAACATGTAACCAACCCAACCTAGTGTCCATCCGTTACACCTACCTTGGCGGACCCACGCCCAAGGCAGTAGCTAATCCACCGATCAACCAAGTGATCCATATAACTTACCTTGGCGGACCTGCTTGGCACAAGGCCGTGGTGAGCCACCGATCACATAAGTGATCCCACATATCAATCGATCCACGGTGATGCTCACACTATCATCCGCCGAGATGTGGCACCTAGCCAACAACTCCTTGATGAGGCACATAGCCAACATCAAGCGCCAATGTAACACAAGGCTAACATTAGACCACGTACATAAAGTACACCTTTCCTTCGATAGTCACATCCCAAGTCCCATGCATACATATATATCATGGCAATATATCACTTGAACAATTATACATCACATGCCATCACATTTCTTTCATATATCAAATGTAAATCAACATCATAAAATACTGACCTGATAAATCGATTACCCATTATGGGTATCCACCATCTTAGCCTTTATTTCAGCTATCATTCATGTTATACACATACATATAATAACACACTTAAACATTCAAGAGACAGTGCGATAACTACGCACTTGACTATTTAGCAAAATCCCGAACTATTTGAATCTAACCGGATCTTGGAACGTGGTTTTCCTCCTTCCTTACTGTCGATTTGGTCCTAAATCATCAAAGTTAGAATTGGCTAACCTTATTACCAAATATGGCCTATGGCCGAATAGCACAAACCCACTTACCTATTTCTTCCAAATCCCGAAATCACACACTTGCACCTTTAATAGTCGAAATCCCTACTAATCACTTGTTAGTATCGGTTTTAAGTATAAATCCATAATCATGGCCCTTGGCCGAATAGTACCTAACACTTACCTTAGATAATCGAATCCAAGAGACATCCTCAATGCTTCCTTCTTTCGGCACTACACTTGAGATGAAACTAAGAGCAAGAGATCGACAACACCACCCTAGGAGATTCGGCAATGGCTTCAAAGGTATCTGCACATGCGGCTATGACTCAAAATAATGATGGAAAAGAAAAGGAAATAAGGCTTATAAGGTTCGGCTAAGAAACAAGTAGAGAAGAAGAAAGGAACATAAATAGCCTTGAAACACTTGGAGTTTCGGTCAACACTTGAAGGGATGAGCAAGCCGAAACTAAGTGGCTTTTAGAGGATTCGGCTATACAAGAAAATTAGTAGAAAATAAGGTTTTAAGAAAAGAAAGTGAATAGGAAGAAAAATACAAAGAGATTTGGCAATGAGACTAAAAAAAAAAAAAATCAAAAAGATGGACACACTCCTTAAGCAAAATTCAGCACTTATTTGCTCCCTAAAGAACCCCTTGGCCGGCCACCACCTTTCCTCTAATCCAATCCCACAATAATCTCTTATTTAATTTCTTTATCACCCATTTGAAATAAATAAAAAAAAATCCGGCATTTATCTTTTATCTTATCTCTTAATCACCTATTCAAATAAATAAAATAAAACCATAATTATTCTTCTCTTCAATAGAATTTAAAAGAAACATCAAGCTTATCCTCATCAATTTGAGAGTCCATGTGCGGACCACTAGCTCCTCTCCTTGGCCTTAAAATGAAACTTCCCCTGCTTCCATGAAGTTTGAACATAAGACCTGCTTTGGAAACACCACACGCTACTACTACTTACATGCGAGCTTCTTTGTGTCATAAACTTCCAACAATTCTTTTAAGAGCTCCTTCCTAGCTCCCCTTGTCTTAATGCCAAAGGCAAAATAACACGCCTTCCTGCGCCAACAATACTCGAACCAAGGCTCTTGCCCAAAGGCCATTTCCGGGCCCTTAAATTAGGAATATTAACTCGTTTTATGGGTTGTAATTAACTTTGCTTTAAGTTTTAGGGTGGATTAGCTATTAACTAACCAATTATTACCTCCCAGCCTCTAACTAGTTAATTAATTGGTTAATACTTGCTTTCAAAAGAAGCAGCTTTGATAGTTGTGTTTATTTTAAGAAATATAGTGATGGTTCTTTTATATATCTACTCCTATATGTTAATGACGTGTTGATAGCAACTAAAGATGAAGGAGAGAAGAGAAAGGTTAAAGCCCAACTTAGTAACTAACTTGAGATGAAGATTTGGGAGCAGCAAAGAAGATACTTGGGATTGAGATTCTCAGAGATAGAAAAACATGTAAATTGTACCTAAGTCAGAAAGGGTAAATTAAGAAAGTTCTTCACAAGTTCAATATTCAGAATGCCAAGCCTGTTAGTACTCCATTAGTAGCCCACTTCAAACTTTCGTCAGCTTTGTCTCTGGAATCAGATGATGAGATTGACTACATGGCATGTGTTCCTTATTCTAGTGTTGTAACACTCCTAACCCGTATCCGTTGCCAGAATGGGGTTACGAGGCATTACCAACCAATCACAACTTATATACAATCATATAACAACTTAAGTCATATTAAAATATTATATATATGTATCCACACAGCATTTACGGATTATATTTCAAAATTCAACTGAATTTATATCTAACACATATACATATACATATATGACATTTGATTTCATAATAATATACATACACTCACTAAACCAAAATCATATGTGTCATTATTATTATAAAATCATGACCAAACATGCTATATACATTTATTTAGGTCACAAAATAACGCACCATTTCATATGCCAAATTTTACCATATATAAAAATACAAACGCATAATCAAAATGCCGATTGACTTTATGCATCAATCATGTTCTTCATTATCCTTTTACTATTTACCCAAAACAACTAAACCATTAATTCACATCCATTTGAATAATATAACATAAACTACATTTCTAAAGTAACTTTAGATCAAAGTTGAATATACACAACTCTTTCGTATTATTTAGAAAAACATAAAATAAATATGACCATATCATATATTTGTATCACATAACCGAAATGGTCATTCTTTAGTCTTTAATATACTTTACATTATATCTCTTTAACCAAACCACATCTCAAGACTTTATCATCAAGCATCTACCAAGTATATCACATACATAAGAAAAGCATATTACTTTTGAACATGTTTAAACCATAACCAACTCAACCAAATACTTGTAAAGCATACTAGGCACATCTCACATATATACCATGATCAAATTTGCATAAACTTAAGCATTGTAACTAGCCATTTTCTCATGGCTTGTAATTACAACATCAAAATTTAACCAAAACATAAGCTAGCTTATACATGCCATAGACTTTAAATTTATATACAAAAGAGGTACCAAAACTTTGATGATAGTGTGATGAGCTTCAACTGAGACCCAAGAGCACGAGATGAGCACCCAAATGAGATCTACAATACATAAACAACCACATTCGAGGTAAGCTTCCAAAGCATAGTAAGATTTAAACAATTCATATACAAATAAGCTAATTTAAGATTTCATGACTAAACCCTTTTGTCATACCCTTGCCGAATAGCCAAATATTTAAGAATAAATTCATAGCAACATATATATAAATATATATACATTTACAAACATACTTATATTTATTTCCATATATCACCATCACATAATGGATAATTTGCATACACATCTACTAATTGCGAATCTTATACTACCATTTTGAGTTACCATAAATTTCGATAAAATATACATAACACATACCTTTAGTTACTTACCTTCCAACCTTAACTATTAGTGCATAGCATAATGGTATACTTGAATATTACTTGTACCCACCTTAATAAAACGAGCCTAACATATATTATAAATCTTGTACCTTTGTTACCAAAATTTAGTAACGTATTGCACACATAGTGCCTTTACTTTAGAAATTCCTGCACACTTAGTGCCAACTTTTCCGTAACGTATTGCACACATAGTTTCGTTACTTTGATAATTCCCGCACACTTAGTGCCAACTTCCCGTAACGTATCGCACACATAGTGTCGTTACTTTGATAATTCCCACACTTAGTGCCAACTTCCCATAACGTATCGCACACATAGTGCCGTTACTTTAATAATTCCCGTACACTTAGTGCCAACTTCCCGTAACGTATCGCAAACATAGTGTCGTTACTTTAATAATTCGCACACATAGTGCCTTGTAACCTATTTCATTCCATTCCATAAATGTACAAATGAAAACCAATCTTCTAAATCACATATAATTACATACACCAAGATATGTCTATAACATTTTCTATCCAAATATTATAACCCATTCGGCCAAGCCTTTGTCATGCATCCAACCATTCCATTTAAAATCATTCACATTCTAGCTTAATATCCCACATCCTTAATTACATTATTAACCTTAAAGTGCCCTTTTTATGCAATTATGCCCAAACTATAAACAACCTCACATTTGGCCAATTTATATTAAACATAATAACACATTCGGCAATGTATAAATTAACATACCTATCTCCTCTTAGTAAAAGTTTATATTATAAAATAAAATTCAATTTAACTCAATTGCTTAAATCTTACCTCGAAAATTGACGAATTAAGCTTCCCGGCTATTCGTTTAACTTTGCTTTTCCCCGATCCAATCCCGTTTCCTTTTGTTCTTGATCTAATTAAGTTCAAATTAAATTCATTTAAATACATTTCCATTCAATTTAATCCATAAATACTTAATTATGCAAATTACCATTTTACCCCCAACATTTACAATGTCTACAATTTAGTACCTAATATACAACTCATAATTTACTCAAAATCTGACTATTCTCCTTTTGGTCGAATCTTTATAAGGACTATATAAGTCCATATATCTCAATATTTTCTCAATTTAACCCTTCCATGAAAGTATTTTCACAAATAAATCTTTAATTAATTACATTCAACAAAACTCAAGAATAACATATGTTCATCTAACATAAATCTTTCATTTAATGCTTAAAAATCATCACATAGCTCAACCTATCTTCAATGGCATTTCTCACATGCATGATCAATGTACAAAATTGATACATGGGTTTGATAATAGAATACACAACAATCACAAATTTATGAAATTTATCAAAATTCAAAGCTAAAACATACCTTAATTGAACCCTAGAAGTGCCGAAACTCGATGGAGCTCTTTCTCTCTTATTTTCTTCTTAGTTTCGATCAAGTGAAGGAAAAAGATGAACATGCAATCCCCTTTTTCCTTTTTGTTTTATTATATTATTATTACATAATATGTATAGTTTATTATTATTTAAGATATTAAACTATTATTAAGACATTTAATGGATGCATGATGCCGTCCCACTACATGCAAAAAAGGTAATTTGCAAGTCAAATACTCATTCAAAAGAAAACCATTCAATTTAGTCGCTTAATTGAATAACTAACTACCTTTTTCCCCTTTCTCAATTTAGTCCTTTAACTTAAAATAAACACCCAAACAAGCAAATTATTCCACAATATTTCAACACATGCTTCAACACCTAACATAACATCAAATAAATTATTAAAAATTTTTCTAACCCGAATTCGTGGTCCCGAAACCACAGTTCCGATTAGGTCGTAATCGGGCTGTTACAAGTGTAGTGGGATCTCTTATATATTCTATGGTTTGCTTACGTCCAGATTTATCATCTGCAGTTAGTGCAGTTAGTAGATACATGGCGAATCTCGGTAAAGAACATTGGGAAGTAGTTTAGTTGATTTTCAAATACTTATGAGTTTCTACTGATGTTTGCTTATATTTTTGAAGAACTAGAGATGGAGTCATTGGGTATGTTGAATTTGATTTTGCTGGAGACATTAAAAGAAGATCTTTTACCAGGTATGTCTTTACTATTGGAGGTTGCACAGTCAGTTGAAAAGCCACTTTACAAACTATAATTGCTTTGTCTACTACTGAAGCTAAGAACATGGAAATTACCGAGGCTTGTAAAGAAGCTATTTGGTTAAAAGGACTCTTTGGTAAACTTTGTAAAGACCTTCAGATTAGTACAATGTTTTTTGATAGTTAGAGTGTCATCTTCCTTACGAAGGATCAAATGTTTCATGAGAGGACAAAGCACATTAATGTTTGGTATCATTTTGTGTGTGATATTATTGCTCGTGGTGATCTTGTTGTGAGCAAAGTTAGTACTCATGATAACCCTGAAGATATGCCTATAACCAAGTTTGAGCATTGCTTGGACTTGGTTAGTGTTCATGGTCGAAGAATACCCTTAAGGGGTTTTGTGGAAGAGGTGGAGAACTTGTTCGTTGAAAATTCGTGTCAAGGTGGAGATTGTTAGAGTTGTGTAACCCAAATTCTAAGAGATTGCTTCCAAGTCAAGTTAAACAAAATATATTTTCTTTTTAGAAAACTTAGTATTTATTAGTATAATATATTTAGTGTTTATTAGCATAATATATTTGACATTGATTAGAATAAGTTTTTTCAACCTATAAATAGATGTAATCGAAACTCCTCTTGTATTCATTAGAATTTGACATTAGTGAATTTTCTTCTCCTCTGCCTGTGATTTTTTTCCAAAAGGGTTTGCATGTAAAATCTCCCGGCAACAGCGACAATAACTTGACCACCTATAAATGTGTTATCATTTATAATATAAATATCACACCAAAAATATATATAATTAGATTAGAGGTGTCCGCAAGTGTATGAGTCAAATTGTAATATAGTATTTGTGTTTACAACGGAGCATATGAAGTATTTCAAGGATCGTACCCAAGGGAAGATGGAATAAATCTATTGAAAATTTCTTTACAATAATAAGTCTAAATAGAAAGAATTAAATTCTATATTATGACAAATCATAAAATGGATGAATATTAGAAATTAAGTAACTGAAATAAATAAACAATGAAATAGACAAATGACTAAACCGATAAAATCAATCAGGAATATTAACTCATTTCAGGGGTTGTAATTAACTTCAGTTTAGAGTTTTTGATACGGCCACGCCCGGGGCACCAACGAATTTCAAATTGAAGGAGCTCGAATCCAAAGACCCAAGTGCCGCGGAACTAATGTGCATCTTGGTGCACTTTCAAATTGAGTCGGATTAGTACATTTGAGCTCACTCGAGCTCACTCCAGCTCATTGAGCTGAATCTCTAAATTTTAATGCTTTAAATAAATTACACTCTTTAATTATTTATTTTTCTACAGCCAATTAATATGTCTAAATAATTTATTTGATGTCTAAATTAATTTGTCTAAGCCTAAATTAATTTGTCTCATTTTATTACATGTTTTAAAGATGTTTTAAAGCTAAAATTATTGAGTAGATTTTCCTATTTAATTAGGGGTTGTCGAATTTAGTATGTGTCCTAATGGAGTCTTTAAGTTGTTTAAAGTGTCCATTAAGATGTCCTAGTGTGTCCAGCCGAATTTTAGACATGTTATTAATGTTTGTCTCAACATTGCTGAATGGTTTATTGAGCCGAATTTAATTCATGCTGCTACTTTTCCAGCCGAATTTATTGAGTCACTAAAGCACCCTTTGTTTCGTGAATTGCAGCAGCAATTAAGGAGCTTGCTGGCCGAATTCAATGAAGTTTGGGTGCATTGATTCGCTGCATGTATATGGCTTGGGACGGCAGCAAATTAATGGGCAGCAAGCATGCATGGACGTCATTAATGTGTTGCCTGTTGTTGGCCAAATTTAATGGGATGTTGAGCATGCATGAAACGACCATTAAAGGGGTTATCTACATGCATGGGACACTAGTTATGAGCTGTTTGTTCAGCTTTTCAACGCACATGTTTTTCGTGAACAACAAAGGAATTAATTTGCTGCATGAACAAGTTCCTTGGACAGCACAAATGGAATTTAATGTGCTGCTGATGGTTGGCGTCTCCAAGGTGATTAATTAGCCAGTTTTCCCTCTCCATTAAGAAGGCTTTTGACGTCCCAAGAAGCTGAATTTGAACCATCTAGAGGCTGCCCTTTATTCCCCCTAAATTCAGCTGAATCTTGCAAGCTTCCCAAGGGCCACATTCAGCCGAATTTGCAAGCATACCAATGGCCATGTTCAGTCGAACCAAGACACCAAGGGACAACGTTCTAGAATTTTCAAGGCCTTTCTATTTGAATCTTACTTAGTTCTTAAGGTTACCTAATGACTATTTGGCTAGCTCTTGTTGGCCTATAAATACTTGTTATTTTCATTAGTCATGTTAGACAATTTTTGATCATTAATCATATTTTATGAACTTTGTTCATCGAGTGAGTTTACTCCTCTCTATCTTTCGTACGAGTTTTCATTTCGACTTATTAAGTTTTTGCTTGTGGAATCAATTGTACTCTTCCATTCAATTATACCACTGGTTCTTATCTTTCTAGATAACGGGTCTTTGGTCCATCTTCGATTTCCATTCTCCACCTTAAACCATTATAGAAACCGGGGTGACACCTTTCCAGTGTTGAATCGTTTCTGTGTTTAAGTCCTATCCTCCATTATCACCGGACTATTATCTATCCATTATCTTCATCCATCTTCATTCGTTTTCATTCAATCAAGCCATTCCCTTTTAGATATCTTCTTAATTTAATTATAGTTGAACCTATACTTCATTCATCTAAAACCGATTCCTTCATTTTCCAACCTCCATTCCTAACTTAATCCCATTCCCTAAACAAATTCATTTCAAAGCTTCCGCAAACTCATCCATATTTTTCTATTATTTCCCAAAGGCTTATCTCCTCCTCGTAGACGATTGGGCAACTCGCATACGACTCGACTCATCCTGAGACAGACCATATCATCTGGTATCAAAGCTAGAAAATGAGGAGTTTTGACGAAGCGCATGAAGTTGGAAGTTAGTTCGTAAGTTAAAAAATAAAAAAAAAGTTCAAAGTTTTAATTTAATTTTTTTTCTTGTAATTGGAATATAGTGTATTTGAGTTAAAAAAAAAGAATTACGAAAATTCAAAAAAATACGAGTAAAAAAAAAGAAAAAAAAGGTGAAGTGTTCTTTTGAAAGTTTTGCAAGTTTGTTTTCATTCTCTTCTACTATTTCCGTACACCGAGATCAGATTTCACCCCTACTCCTTTAAAACCACAATGCCACACACACCTCAATTTGTTTCTTCTTCTTTTTTTTAGCCTACCCGATACCCAAACAATATCCCTTGTTACCCAACTTGAAGCCGACCTTCAAGCCGCGATAAGTCTTTTCGAAACGAAGTACAAAATTGTGAGACGAGACTGATTGGTAAAAGGCACGAGTGTATTCATCAAAGAAAAAGCCATAAAACGAGTGAAACACGAGTGGAGTGATTTTTTCTTTGTGAGTGACTTGTGAGTTTTGTAGTAAGGGATTTCGATTCTTTTCTTTTTACTTTCTTTATAACATTTTCTTTTCAGCAACAAACATGTCACAAGAAGGGTTCTCAGCCGCTCACTTCCAATACTTGTTGAGCGAAATGGAAAGCATGCTCGACCGGAAGATGTCATCAAGTCGAAAAACGGAGTCAAGTTCTTCACAGCAATATACATCCAAAAACTATTTGTGAAGAGACTCTTATCAAGACTCATGTTCGTCGAGGCTTTCGAGATGAAGAGAAGCAAGATATGAGTTCGAATCTTTTCGAGGCGGTGAACGAGAAGGTACGAGTTATTCGTCATATGATTCAAAGAAGTCCCACACGAAGAATCTTTCACGAGGAATCGATCGTGATATCTATGAGAACATTTTCTCGATCCTTGAGTCAAACCCGTATATCTTCGACTCTTTTGTAACATATACAAGTTGTAATAAAATAAAAAAATAGCTTGAAAAGGAAGAAAAAGAATTCTAGATCGTGAGAGAAAAATAAAAAGAAAATGAAAGTGAAGAAAAAGAAAGTGACAAAGAAAGAAAAATTAAAAAAAAATCGAAAGAAAAGAAAATAAAAATGAGAGAGAAGAAAAAGAGCTTGAAAAAGAAAATAAAGAAAAAGAATTTGAAAAAGAATTTGAGATAGAAAAAGAACTGGAAAAAAATCAAAGGAACAAGATGAGCGAGAAAAAAAGAGAGTTGATTCCACTAACTCACTTGAAGTTTGCTCTTGTTCTACTTCTCCTTTTCAGGTTCTCGAAAGACCGCAAGATGTTTTTCAACTTCAATACCTTCCAGAAGAACGACGTTTTTGTTTTATTGAAAAAGGTAAAGTTGAAAATGAAGTCGGACCACACAAATCCGAAGGTAAGCAAGGTAAGGAATTTTTGAACAAGTCACAACAATTTGATTTGAAAGTTAACAATGAATTTTTCGTTGACTTAGTTTTTAAAAGTTTCTTTTATTTTCCTTCGATTAACTTTCATTCTTTGAATGTGATTGACATCTTTTCCTCTGATCGAAAAACCCACTTGACTTTTCAATATGATGCGTTATCACGAAAAGCAAGTAAGTTGATTGAAAATGGTGATTTCATGAGTCAACCTTTCCCTTGTGAAAACCCTTTGAATTTGTGCAAGCTTGTTGCGATGAGTGGGAAAATATTTGATTACATGATGCCTCATTTGCGAAAACTTCCTTGGTTTAACATGTTTGACTTAATGAAACCATTGATACATTTTATCTTAAATAATCAAACGCATGTCTTTAAACCGAGAATATTCTGATTCAATTTGTGGAAAAATCAAGTATCAACAAATGTGTGCAAGAAATTCCTATTGTATCGATTCTTGTTATTTGAGTAAGATAGCAAAATTTGCTCATTTTGTTTTCAATTTTTATTCACTTCTTAAACAAGTTCTATGGTTGCACTTGAAATTCACATTTCATTCGAAAAGGGTTGAATCGAACGTGAAGTATTGACTACACTACATGTCCGAGGAAAGAAGGTTTGTATTGCTCGACCAAGGTAAGAGTGATCTTTGTCTTTCCACATAACAAGGTATGTCTACTGAAATTGTAGATGCATGTTTGCTCTCTTCGGATGATGACAAGCTTTGCGTTGATAAACTGGGTTTTGCAAAACAATTAGATCATGATACACTTAGTTGTTCCAAATTGCTTGTTTATGATCTATCTGTTTTGGATGTTGATAGAAATTATGCTATTGTTTTTCCTTTTGTACATCATTCAGATCAAGATATGTTTGAATGTACTATTGTGCCTATTGATGGTCTATCTGTTTTAATGATTGACAAAATGATTCTTGTGTTCGATACTTGTTATCATTTATGTGTGAGCAAGTCCACATATCAAACAATGCAAAGTTTGGTTGTTCAATTACGTGTGTCATTTGAATTTTATCACCTATCTACTTGTGATGCTTATGTATATCATTTGACTTACTATTCACATAATAAGCATGACTTGTGGACTCTATTCAAATTGTATGCATGCCATGAAGCCTATTCAATTTTGATTCAAACATTTGATAAGGCTTTATTCCTTTTATATGATGAAGTGATTATGCCCGATTGCGTGCCATTTACTTGTTTTGTTTTGTTCACATTTGGGTTGCAAATCTGTTTGACACAACTATTGCTAACTCATGGTTATCTCTTTCAGGTGATCCAAAGTTATCCGCCCCATTTGATCGAGGTAAACCGAGCCAAAAGAAATTTTGTCTGAAAAACCAACGGGTCCATTTGAGGACGAATCGTCTTGAAGAGGGGGGATGATACGGCTACGCTGGGGCACCAACGAATTTCAAATTGAAGGAGCTCGAATCTAAAGACCCAAGTGCCGCGGAGCTAATGTGCATCTTGGTGCACTTCCAAATTGAGTTGGATTAGTACATTTGAGCTCAATTTGAGCTCACTCGAGCTCACTCGAGCTCATTGAGCTGAATCTCTAAATTTTAATGCTTTAAATAAATTGCACTCTTTAATTATTTATTTTTCTACAGCTAATTAATATGTCTAAATAATTTATTTGATGTCTAAATTAATTTGTCTAGGCCTAAATTAATTTGTCTCATTTTATTACATGTTTTAAAGATGTTTTAAAGCTAAAATTAATGTGCAGATTTTCCTATTTAATTAGGGGCTGCTGAATTTAGTATGTGCCATAATGGAGTCTTTAAATTGTCTAAAGTGTCCATTAAGATGTCCTAGTCTGTCCAGCCAAATTTTAGACATGTTATTAATGTTTGTCTCAACATTGCTGAATGGTTTATTGAGTCGAATTTAATTCATGCTGCTACTTTTCCAATCGAATTTATTGAGTCACTAAAGCACCCTTTGTTTCATGAATTGCAGTAGCAATTAAGGAGCTTGCTGGCCAAATTCAATGAATTTTGGGTTCATTAATTCACTGCATGTATATGGCTTGGGACGACAGCAAATTAATGGGTAGCAAGCATGCATGGACGTCATTAATGTGCTGCATGTTGTTGGCCAAATTTAATGGGATGTTGAGCATGCATGTAACGGCCATTAAAGGGGTTGTCTACATGCATGGGATGCTAGCTATGAGCTCTTGTTCAGCTTTTCAAAGCACATGTTTTTCGTGAACAACAAAGGAATTAATTTGCTACATGAACTAGTTCCTTGGATGGCACAAATGGAATTTAATGTGATGCTGATGGTTGGCGTCTCCAAGGTGATTAATCAGCCAATTTTGTAACAGCCCGGTTTAGACCCTAGTCGAACAGTGGTTCGAGACCACAAATTTGAGGTCGTAAAAATATTTTAATGATATTTTCTGTGTGAATGATGGGTGACATAGCCTGTGTGAAAATTCTGCGTGATGATTTGATTGTTTTAGTGTCGAATTAAGAGAAAGGACTTAATTGCATAAAGAGTAAAATGTTGTGTGCTGATTTGTGAGTACTTAGATGTTGTTGGCTTTTTAAGGAGGAGGTCTTATGTTGTTAATGAACCACTTTCAAGTTAGTGGATGGCTAAATGACAAATTAGCCTTAATTTATATTTGTTTTATATGTTTAATGGAAGGGCAAAATGGTAAACTATGTGTTAATGTTATTATAACAAAAACAAAAAGGAATTAAATGGCCACTTTTATCATCTTCTTTGGCCGAATGTAACTAAAGAAAGAAAAGAAAGAATTGAGCTAGGTATTCGGCACTTACAAGGCTAAATTCAAGGTATGTTTTTGGTCGATTTTCGATAATTTCTACGTTTACGTAATCGTTGCTTCGTGCTCTACCTAACCCATGTTGTAATTTTGTGAATTGATGATGTTTTTGTGATGAGTCATTGATGAATGTGTGAGCTATGTGCTAGATGATAGTGAAATATGAAGACTTAGTGTTGGATTAACATATTTTATCTTTGGATTTTTGATGAAATTGAGCAATTTGGGCTAAATTGTGAAAAGTGTATATTGAGGGACTAAAATATGAAATAAATGAAATGTGTGGGTTTGTATGGACATTAGTAAAATTTGGCTAAGCTTGTGCTAGGTAGAATTTGGTAACTTTGATGATTTTGTGAGATAAGGACTAAAGTGTCAAAATGTAAAAATGTGAGGGCTATTTTGTAAAATGCCCTAAATATGTGTGTTTGGATTAAAATGAATGATTTGGTGATTGAATGGAATGAATTTAAATGTGTATAGACCAAGAACGGAGAGGTTCAGATCGAGATCGAGGCAAAGACAAAGTGCTCGATTAATCGACTATTTCGGTATTTTGACACCCGAGGTATATAATATGTGTACTTAGCTGTGTTTAAATGTTGTGAAATGAATGGTTATGATATTATTGATTTATAAATGTTATGTGAGAATTGAATCTATGTGGCACTAAGTGTGCACATTTAGGAGGGTAATCAGAAGATTAGCACTTTGTGTGCGAAATAATAAAGTTTCGACTTTGTGATTGGCAATTGTGTGTGCGATATCGAATCGAGTTCGATTTTGTATTAAGGCACTGAGTGTGCAATTATAAGAAATGAATAGCACTATGTGTGCAATGATACGAAAGCTTCGGCTTATTGAATTGGCACTGTGTGTGCGACATCGAGGCAAATCGAATAAAAGAATAGGCACTAAGTGTGCGATTATAATTAATGACTAGCACTGTGTGTGCGAAACAATAGAAGCTATAGCTTTAATGAATAGCACTGTGTGTGTGAAACGATAGAAGTTTTGGCTCATCGAAATGGCATTGTGTGTTACCGATATAAGTTCTGTTTAATATATCGGCACTAAGTGTGCGATGACAAATAGGCTTCGATTGTAAAATTGGCACTAAGAGTGAAAATTCATTTGAGTAATAGCAAGGGTTGAAATAGAGGTAAAATCGAGGAATTGAGTTGTATGAATGGTGAGTAACTACGTGTTGATTAAGGTATGTTTGAATCTATGTGGTTGATAATAGATTTAAGAGTTGAATGAATAGTTATTTAAGCATGTGGTTGAGAGTGATATTGTGCTTAGTTGTGTCATTATCTTTGTGATGGTTGGATAGTATGATTAGTGATTAACTAAGTGTTGGCAAGGTAAGTATGATACCTATGTGATTGGTGAAATTTGAAGTGAAAGAATGGAATGCTATGTGAGTATTGAAATAAGTTAAACTTGTGTACTATTGATAAAATACTTATGTGATGGTTAAATGTGTATATTGACTTGGTTCATTGAGTTAATTGTTTTATAATTCGAACTTACTAAGCTTTGGAAAGCTTACTGTGTGATTTGTTTCTCCGCTTTGTAAGGTTAGAAAGCTAGCTCGGATTTGGGATCGTCAGCTTCTCAATCACACTATCGGCATTCTATTTTGGTACTCTTGAAAGGATTTATATAGTTGTAATATGGCATGTATAGGCTGGTCATTTGAATCATGTTTGATTTTGTAAGTAGCCATGGTATGTGATAGTTTTAGCGTGAACAGTTTTGGTATATGTGATACATCTTTTGGCATGATTTGTGAATTGAGATATTTACTGTTGAATGGTAACTTTGTGTTGATAATATGCTAATGGGAATTAGTGAAATTGGGAATGAATTTTGCTTGTGATAGAATAAGTAATGGTATTGAATTTGGTATGAATGGAGTTGGTATTGAATGCATGTTTTGAATGGCTAATTTGGTATGTTTTTGGTCACAATATGTGCATGAGATGTCTTGGTTGATTGGCTTGTTGGTTTGACCCTTGAGAGTGGCGTTTTGGCCTTGTACATGGCCTATAATGTCACATTGTGGCACATGGGTGTGCCTATAGACCGTGGGGTATTTGGCAGAATGTAACTTGATAGCACACGGACTCGACACGGGCGTGCTTGGTGGCCATGTGAGAATTGGCGGTATAAGACCTAGTAGGACATGGTCTTAGCACACGAGCGTGCTTGGTGTCGTGTTGGTTTTGGCAGAATTTGACCACAGGAAGGATACATGGGAGTGTCAAGTAGCCGTGGGTAAGGCACGGCCTACCCCCACGGGCGTGTTTCCCCTATATTTTGGAAAAGTTTCAAATTTTTGTGAAATTTTATACGTGTTCCGATTTAGTCCCGACTTAGTTTATAAGCATGCTTAGAGTCTCGATGACTCATTTAAGGGACACCATGATTGTATATGAATGTGTTTGATGATGAGTGACTTTGTGTCGTGAATGCGATGTAAAATGATCCTATTGTTCGGTAATGCCTCTAAACCCTATTTCGGCGACGATCTCGAGTCAGGGGTGTTACATTTTATTGGTATTAGAGCTACGATTTTGGTCGATTCTCAGACTAATGTAGCATGTGTGAGTCTAGCTATACATGCCATATTGTAAAATTACGATAGTGTGATAAAATCTGACAGTTGAAATATGTTTTAATATAGTAATGGATCCCGATTGAGCAGTTGCTGATGATGTAGAGAGTAATGTGCCTGCTCTCGCTCAAGGGACAGTGCCGGCCATATCAAGGCCAAATGATAGTGGTGAGGAAGGTGAGGCTAAGCAAGCCTTCTTCCGTATGATGAGTGACTGGTTTTCGAAATTTGTTAGAACAAATCCAACTACCCCACAACCTCCACCCCCACAAGTATCTGTTGTGCCACAAGTTGTAGATCCGATCAGATTGAATAAACCTTATGTGGATAAGATTCGTAAGTATAGGGCTGAAGAGTTTAGGGTCACAGCTGATGAAGATACTAAGCGAGCCGAGTTTTGGCTTGAGAATACAATCAGGGTATTTGATGAGATGTCGCTGAACCCTGAAGAGTGCATTAAGTGTGCAGTTTTCTTGTTGAGAGACACGGTTTACAATTAGTGGAAAACATTGATATCTGTGGTTCCGAGAGAGATAATCACCTGGAATTTCTTTGAAATCGAGTTTAGAAAGAAGTATATCAGCCAACGCTTCATTGATAAAAAATGTAAGGAGTTTTTAGAGCTGAAACAAGACTGTTTGTCTGTTGTTGAGTATGAATGAGAATTCGTGCGATTGAGTCAATATGCTAGAGAGTGCATTTCTACTGAAACTACTATGTGCAAATGTTTAGTAGAGGATTGAATGAAGACATAAAGTTGTTGGTTGGGATAATAGATATAAATGAATTTGTTGTACTTGTGGAGAGAGTATGCAAAGTCGAGGAACTCAAAGAAAGAAAATAAGAAAGTCGATTCTGAGGCTCGAGATGAAAGAAAGAGATCGATGAATAAATTTTCTCAGCCTTCTTCAAAGAGATATAGAGATGCCAGCAATCGTTCAAATGTTTCGTTTGGTCATCCTAATAGAGATCGTTCGAGACAAAGTACTGGTTTATGAATTCAAGCCCCAAATGAATCTAATGTTGATAGTGCCAAAAGCAACAAACTTGGGTGTAGACAGTGTAGAAGACGACATGTGGGAGAATGTTGGGGCAAATACAATAATAGAGTTTGCTATAAATGTGGATCATGAGATCATTTTATTAGAGACTGCCCAAAGATGACTGAGAAAGAAAATGTTCAGAATGTGAGATCGAGTAATGTGACGGCTAGGGGTAGACCAACCAAAAATGTCGGGAACATTAGTGGAAGTCAAAGAGGGACCATTGATACAGCTATGAGATCAGAGGCGAGAGCATCTGCCCGAGCTTATGCTATATGAGCAAGAGAGGAAGAGTCATCTCCAGACGTCATGACCGGTACTGTAACTCTATTCGATACTTATGTGATTGCATAAATATATCAAGGATCAACCCATTCCTATGTGTGTATGAATTTAGTATCGAATAAGACTCTACCTGTTGAGTCTACTGAATTTGTGGTTAGAGTATCGAACCCCTTAAGCAAGTGTGTGTTAGTGGATAAAATATGCAAGAACTGTTCGTTGATTTTTGGGATGGTTGCTTTCCGGCTAATTTGATATTGCTATCATTCGATGAAAGTTGAGTTATATGATAAAGGATTGCGAAGACTATTTGGAATGTGTGATTGATACAAAGGCATCAGAAAAGAAAGTTAAAAAGAATCCGATGTGCCAAAAACTGCATTCAAAATGAGGTATGGACATTATGAATTCTTAGTGATGCCTTTTGGACTAACAAATGCCCTTGCAATGTTTATGGATTTGATGAATCGAATATTCAGATCGTATTTGGATCGCTTCGTGGTGGTGTTCATTGATGATATTTTAATTTATTCGAATGATGAGACACAATATTTCTAGCATTTGAGAATTTTGTTACAGACATTGCGTGAGAAGCATCTGTATGCTAAGTGTAGTAAATGTGAGTTTTGGTTGCGTGAGGTTGATTTCGGAGCATGTTGTATCAGCTGCGAGAATAAGAGTTGATCCGAGTAAAATCTCTGCTATTATAGGAATGCGAGCCTCCGAGAAATGTATTTGAAGTCCATAGTTTTCTTGGACTAGCAAGATATTATTGACGATTTGTGAAAGGCTTCTCGATGATTGCGACTTCATTGACGAAGTTGTTACAGAAAGATGTTAGATTTGAGTGGTCAGAAAAGTGTCAGCAAAGTTTTAAGCCATTAAAAGTGTTATTGACGAAAGCGCCAATGTTAATTCAGCCTGAATTGGGCAAAGAAAAATTAAAGTTTACAGTGATGTATTGTTAAATGGTTTGGGTTATGGGCTAATGCAAGTAGGCAAAATCATTATTATTGCTCCGAGACAGCTAAAGACGCATAAAAAGAACTGTCCGACACACGACCTTGAATTAGCTCAATTGGAAGTAAAGCCGATGTTTGTATGTTAGATTAGTATTGCTCATAAAAGTGATGATGAAATGGTAGCAAAATGAAATTAACACGATTTAAATTCGGATTCAAAGTTTGAGTTGATAGTGCTGATTGTTCGAGATTTAGAGACCGGATTTATGTTCCAATGAATTCAGAGATGATTCAGTTAATATTGAATAAAGCTTATAATAATCGCTTGACTGCATTCGAAGAGTATGAAAGTGTATAACGATCTGAAACAGTTTTATTGATAGCATGATATGAAAAGAGACATCTCTAACTATGTGTGGAAATGATTAGTTTGTCAACAAATTAAAGCTGAACATCAAGTTTATCTGTTATTATAGACTTTATGTCGGGATTTCCTTTGTCTCTGGGAAAGAAAGAATGCAATTTGTGTGATAGTTGATAGATTGGTGAAGATCGCTCATTTCATTCCGATGAGAACTAATTATTCACTTGATTGATTAGGGTATATTACTGAAATGGTGAGAAACACGAAATTGAAGAGGCTACGTGGGAGTCTGAGAACATTATGAGAGAGCAATATCCACACCTGTTCACTGGTAAGATTTTCGGGGATGAAAATCCTTAAGGGGGAGTTGTAACAGCCCGATTTAGACTCTAGTCAGAACAGTGGTTCGAGACCACAAATCCGAGGTCGTAAAAATATTTTAATGACATTTTCTGTGTGAATGACAGGTGACATAGCCTGTGTGAAAATTCTGTGTGATGATTTGATTGTTTTAGTGTCGAATTAAGAGAAAGGACTTATTTGCATAAGGAGTAAAATTTTGTGTACTGATTTGTGAGTACTGATGTTGTTGGCTTTTTAAGGAGGAGGTCTTATGTTGTTAATAAATCATTTTCAAGTTAGTGGATGGCTAAATGACAAATTAGCCTTAATTTATATTTGTTTTATATGTTTAATGGAAGGGCAAAATGGTAAACTATGTGTTAATGTTATTATAACAAAAACAAAAAGGAATTAAATGGCCATTTTTATCATCTTATTTGGCGAATGTAACTAAAGAAAGAAAAGAAAGAATTGAGCTAGGTATTTGGCATTACAAGGCTAAATTCAAGGTATGTTTTGGTCGATTTTGATAATTTCTACGTTTACGTAATCGTTGCTTCGTGCTCTACCTAACCCATGTTGTAATTTTGTGAATTGATGATGTTTTGTGATGAGTCATTGATGAATGTGTGAGCTATGTGCTAGATGATAGTGAAATATGAAGACTTAGTGTTGGATTAACATATTTTATCTTTGGATTTTTGATGAAATTAAGCAATTTGGGCTAAATTGTGAAAAGAGGGACTAAAATGTGAAATAAATGAAATATGTGGGTTTGTATGGACATTAGTAAAATTCGGCTAAGCTTGTGCTAGGTGGAATTTGGTAACTTTGATGATTTTGTGAGATAAGGACTAAAGTGTCAAAATGTGAAAATGTAAGGGCTATTTTGTAAAATGCCCTAAATATGTGTGTTTGGATTAAAATGAATGATTTGGTGATTAAATGGATTGAATTTAAATGTGTATAGACCAAGAGTGGAGAGGTTAGGATCGAGATCGAGGCAAAGACAAAGTGCTCGATTAATCGACTATTTCGGTATTTTGACACCCGAGGTAAGTTCGGATATAATATGTGTACTTATTGTGTTTAAATGTTGTGAAATGAATGGTTATGATATTATTGACTTATATATGTTATGTGAGAAATGAATCTATGTGGCACTAAGTGTGCGCATTTGGGAGAATGTAGAAGATTAGCACTTTGTGTGCGAAATAATAGAAGTTTCGGCTTTGTGATTGGCCTTGTGTGTGCGATATCGAATCGAGTTTAGTTTTGTATTAAGGCACTGAGTGTGCAATTATAAGAAATGAATAGCACTGTGTGTGCAATGATACGAAAGCTTCGGCTTATTAAATTGGCACTATGTGTGCGACATCGAGGCAAGTCGAATAAAAGAATAGACACTAAGTGTGCGATTATAATTAACGACTAGCGCTGTGTGTGCGAAACAATAGAAGCTATGGCTTTATTGAATAGCACTGTGTGTGTGAAACGATAGAAGTTTTGGCTCATCGAAATGGCACTGATGTGTGCGTTACCGATATAAGTTCTATTTAATATATCGGCACTAAGTGTGCGATGACAAATAGGCTTCGGTTGTAAAATTGGCACTAAGTGTACAAATTCATTTGAGTAATAGCAAGGGTTGAAATAGAGGTAAAATCGAGGAATTGAGTTGTATGAATGGTGAGTAACTACGTGTTGATCAAGGTATGTTTGAATCTATGTGGTTGATAATAGATTTAAGAGTTGAATGAATAGTTATTTAAGCATGTGGTTGAGAGTGATATTGTGCTTAGTTGTGTCATTATCTTTGTGATGGTTGGATAGTATGATTAGTGATTAACTAAGTGTTGGCAAGGTAAGTATGATACCTATGTGATTGGTGAAATTTGAATTGAAAGAATGGAATGCTATGTGAGTATTGAAATAAGTTGAACTTGTGTACCATTGATAAAATACTTATGTGGTGGTTAAATGTGTATATTGACTTGGTTCATTGAGTTAATTGTTTTATAATTCGAACTTACTAAGCTTTAGAAAGCTTACTGTGTGATTTGTTTCTCCGCTTTGTAGGGTCAGTAAAGCTAGCTCGGATCTGGGATCATCAGCTTCTCAATCACACTATCGGCATTCTATTTTGGTACTATTGAAAGGATGTATATAGTTGTAATATGGAATGTACAGGCTGGTCATTTGAATCATGTTTGATTTTGTAAGTAGCCATGGTATGTGGCTAGATATGTGCTAGTTTTAGCATGAATGGTTTTAGTATATGTGATACATCTTTTGGCATGATTTTTGAATTGAGATATTTACTATTGAATGGTAACTTTGTGTTGATAATATGCTAATAGGAATTAGTGAAATTGGGAATGAATTATGCTTGTGATAGAATAAGTAATGGTATTGAATTTGGTATGAATGGAGTTGGTATTGAATGCATGTTTTGAATGGCTAATTTGGTATGTTTTTGTTTAGAATATGTGCATGACATGTCTTGGTTGATTGGCTTGTTGGTTTGACCCTTGAGGGTGGCATTTGTGTAACACCCCTAACCCAAATCCGTCGTAGAATAGGGGTTCGAGGCATTTTCAAAGAAAATACAGCTTTCATACATTCACATAATCACATAGAACTTATCCATAAATGCATATATATATATATATATATACATGTATATAACATTTACTAATTAAATATTAGTCTTAAATGTTTAGTCATACCTATTATACAAATCATGTCTCACATTCAATTGAATTCTTTTCAATTATATATATATCATTTATTCCACCATTATACATATCTTAAAGTCACACAATTTACCTTAAAATACATACTTTAATCATGAGCTTATCATTATAATGACACATTCAAACCGAGCATATAATGTTTATTAGCCATGTACAAATGAAATCCAAAACCATGTATATTTTCTACTCAATACCATGTATTGCGAATACATAACTTATGAGATTTATTTTACCTTTCACATTTAAGCAAAACATGCACATTTAATAATGGGTATAACACAACTAAACACATCACGCCTATATGTCATGACTAACCTATATACATATATATCTATCCATATATGTGTATACGATATGTACCTAGATTATAACTGAATATACTCACATACAATTCATAATATCCATGCATCATAATAATTTATATAAATATAACTTATACTTGAACACTCACATGAAATCCTAACATTATTAACCTATGAACGAAACACAACTATGGTTCAATATAATCGAGTATACAATTGATTATTCATGCCACATTACCCAACTCAAATGTTCACTTCACAAACACATATTTCCTTACCATATTCGAATTAAACCTTGATTGAATTTGCACAAACATTAACGATATAAACCGACTATTATATCAAAAGCATGATAAACATACTTAATCAAAAATTTAGCCATATTCGCATGGCTATTATATACATGAACAAAAGTTTTCAACAAAACAAAGTCAAAGTCTTTCCTATACATGCCTCTATCCGAAAACAAAATGAAAGAGTACCAAATTAGATTGATAGTGTGGTCGACTTTCTTGACGATCCGCTGAGCTTGTAGCACTGGACCTAATCTATAAAAGCAGAGAGAACATTTCACACATATAAGTTTACTAACTTAGTAAGTCCCAAGCTCATGATAATATAACGTTCAAACACTTAAACATTTAGATCATTCAACTTATGACATTGCACATATACATTTAAATATATTGGTTTCTCTGAGGGCGAATACTAATAGTTCATTAACTTAAGTAATTGTACTTCATTTCCATAAACTCAGTATCTCTTGAAGCGTAAAATAAGTATATTACAAGAATTTCATGCTCCAAATCGTATAAGTACAACATTCATATCAACTATGTTATCGTACTAAAATTTCTTTCACTCTTAGCATTTCTATTTGAAAATCGAATCTCCATAATAGTACCTTCAAGCTCTAATTCAATCATATAATACTCATGCACATCAATCGTAATCTCAAATGTACATAACATCGTTCTCATAATATTAACTCGACTCGAGTAACATTAAACATAACATACCTTACTTGCTTACCTGAGCCTTTAACTAGATATATTAGCTACGGTTTACCTTGAACATAATTCGGTTTCTCCTTTGTAAAACACATCACCGGCATAAAGCCTGCTAGGCATTAAAGCGAAATAAATCAAACACGAAGCTCACTAGGCATTTAAGCGAAAATAAATCAAACCTGAAGCTCTGCTAGGCATTTAAAGCCAAAATAAATCACTCAAGACAAAGCACACTAGGCATTTAAAGCCCAAATAAATATAGTTAATCTTTCATTTCACATTTCATTGTGCTAAATTCACCACCACTATTAATTCACATATTTTATCATATAGCAAACCAAAACACTTATTCACATCACATTGAATAAAATTTCAACCAATCCATTCTAATACTTTTACATTTGGCTAACACAAGATTCTATACTCAAATTTATCAAAATTATCATTTAATCGTTCATAAATAATTACGTAACCAATACTTGCTTAAGGACTTACCTCGGTTGTCGATAGATCGCAAATCGGCTTATTCGAGAACCTTCGTCTTTCCCCGATCTAAATCTGTTTTTCTTTGCTCTTGATCTAAAACACATTAAAATTTACCTCATTCAAGTACATTTCATCTCAATTTAGTCCCTAAGCACATAAATGGGCAAATTACTATTTTACCCCAATATTTCATAACTTTGTAATTTAGTCCTATTTGCATAACACACAAAATACACCAAATTAGCTAAGACTATACAAGGGCGAATATTCCTAGGGACTTTACAAGCCCTCACATTTCACTTATGTTGCAAATAAACCCCTAAAATTTCATTTTTACAATTTGGCCCTAAAACAAAAATTCTTCAAAACTTCCAATACATAATATACTAATTTTAACTTATCTTTTATCTAACATCATCAAACATCAAAACTATATAAACCTATCAATAGCGAACATCAAGCATGCTTAGATTCAAAAATTTTAACATGGGTCATTTACGGTTCAAGCAACGATCTCAAAAACGTAAAATTTATCGAAAACTAACTAAAACTCACCTTGAATTTTGGCTTCAAAGTGTCGAAATTTCAAAGAATCTAAAGCTTATTTTCTTCCTCCACATTCGCCATGGATGAGTCAAAAGATGATGGCTTTCTTTTCTTGGTTATTTTAACATATAATAAAGTAATTATTAAATTACTAATATAACCTTTAATATAAAATAAAACTAACATATATACTAAGGTTATTTTTGACATAAGCCACCCACTAACTCAAAAATGGGTTATTTACCTTTTAATGCTCCACTTTAAAAGCCATCATCAAATAGGCACTTTACACTATAGTTTGAGACTTTTAAAATTTACGCGATTAAGTCCTTTTTGTCAAATTAAACACCCAAACGATAAAATTTTTCACTGAAACTTTCACACATTTTAATTCACATAATAAGCACAAAATAAAATATTAAAATATTTCTCGACTCGATTCGTGATCCCAAAACCATTGTTCCGATTAGGGTCAAATTCGATTCATTACAACTCTCCCCTTAAGGATTTTCGTCCCTCAAAATCTTACCATTAAACAACGTCGGATATTGTTGCCTCATTGAATCTTTAGGCTCCCACGTAGCCTCTTCAACTCCGTGTCTTTTCCACAGTACTTTTACTAATAAAATTTTCTTGTTTCTTAACTCTTTCTCTTCCCGAGCTAAAATACGGATCGGTTCTTCCTCATACGTCATATCAAGGGTGATTTCAATCTCGGATGGTGTGATCACATGAGACGGATCGATCCAGACTTACTTAAGCATCGAAACATGAAATCGTCATGTATCTTTTCTAACTCGGAGGGTAGCTTCAACCTATAAGCAACAGGCCCAACACGTTCAATGATTTCATACGGTCCGATGAACCTCGGGCTCAACTTGCCTTTCCGGCCAAAACGGAGTACTTTCTTCCACGGAGAAACCTTTAAAAATACTCGATCTCTGACCTGAAATTCAATGTCTTTACATTTCAAATCAGCATAAGATTTTGACGATCCGAAGCAGCTTTCAAATTGTCTCTAATAATAGCTACTTTCTATTCAGTTTCTTTAATCAAATCAACCCCGTGTATCTTATTCTCGCTGAGCTCAGTCCAGTATAATGGTGTTTGACACTTTCGCCCGTACAAGGCTTCATAGGGCGCCATTTTGATACTAGATTGAAAACTGTTGTTATAGGCAAATTTAATCAGAGGTAAATATCTTTCCCACGCACCTTCAAACTCGAGAACGCAACATCTCAACATGTCCTCAAGTATCTGAATAGTTCGCCGGTCGACCGTCTGCATCTGCGGATGAAAGGTCAGACTAAAATACAGTTTAGTACCTAAGGCATCTTGCAACTTCTTCCAAAATCGTGATGTAAATCTCGGGTCTCTGTCTGAAACAATGGAACTCGGTACACCATGCAATCTCACAATCTGTGATACATACAATTCAGCAAGTTTATCGAGTGAAAAGTTTGTACGAACCAAACACAAATGAGCTGATTTAGTCGATCTATCAACTATAACCCGACGGCATCTTTCTTACTCGGTGTCATAGGAAGACCGGATACAAAATCCATTGTAATTCTATCCCATTTCCATTCGGTATCATGATCGGCTGAAGCAACCCAGAAGGAACTTGATGCTCGGCTTTTACTTACTCGACAAATTAAGCACTTTGAAACAAATTCGATATATCTCGTTTCGCATACCGGCCACCAAGAGAACCGCTTCAAGTCGTTATACATTTTCGTACTACCGGATGTATCGACATCTGACTATTATGAGCTTCTTTCAATAACATCTGAATCAAATCCACGTCCCTCGGTACACACATTCGGCCTTTCTATTTCAAGCAGTCATTATCATCAATTCAAAATTTTGACTCTGCATTATTTCCACACTGAGCTCGTTTGATAGTCATATCTCTCATGCCTTTTGTGCATCACAAATTTGCTTAATAAACATCGGTCTTGCTTTTAACTCGGCTATGATTGAACTATCACCTGATATAACCATCCGTGTGTTCAATGCACGAAGAGCAAGCAATGATTTTCAACTTAATGCATCTGCAACAACGTTAGCTTTCCCCGGATGGTAGTCAATCACTAACTCATAGTCTGTAATATCCCGGGTTAGGGGCTATTTTTGTTGTGGCTTTGTTTGCATATAATTGGTCTGCAATGTTGTTGTTCTTGAGGTTTTGGGGCTTAGTTGTAAGCCTAGTGTAAGCAGTGGTAGGAAAAATTTTAGTTTTAGGCTTAGGTGAGAGGAGCTGAGGAAGTCGGGGTTTAAAGGTTTTATTTGGTAAATGTTAGCACAAGAAAGGAGCTGGTGGAGTGGCGGATAGGCGCCACTTGAGGCTTGTGTGTGTGACGCCACTTGCAGGGGAGGAGGTCCTATGTTCAAGCTGCAGAATGCCCACATTTTGCTTCCATTTTGACGGCATGGAGGGGAGGAGTTTTAGGCAGTTCAAACTCTGCCATGGACCAAGTCAACCACTTTGAATGGTGGGTGGAGAGTAATTTGTGGAGGTGGACTAGTTCAAACTAGTTTGAATGGGTGGTTGTGAGTGTTTGGGGAGTAGTGGCCGAATCTTGGGGAGCTTTTGGGGGGTGAGTGGCCGGTTTTGGTGTAGTAGGAGTGTGCCGAATTTCACTTTGGCAATTTTGGTGCATTTTCGATCAAAAACAATTGGTAAGCCAAATTCTCCTTTAGTCAAAAAGCTAGCCGAAATTTCAAGTGTATTTCTTCATTTTTTCTCCTTAAACCGAAAGTCCAAGCATCTTCTTGCTGAAAAATTGCTCTGCTTCTCTTGATTTGGTGCGTGGCCGAATGTTCTTTCCCATTTCTTCTTCTATCTTCATTCATGTAAGCCGAAACTAGTACCCCCTTTCTTCTCATACTCTTTTTTCTTCTCTCAATACCCTCTTGCCGAAACTCCATTCTCCAAAATACCTTTCTCCATTTCTTTTTTCAAATCGAAAGTACCTTTCTTCTTTTTGTTCTATTTTTGTTGATTAGCCGAATATCAACCTTTTTTTTTCTCCATCTTTCTCTTGTGTTCTCTTCCTTTGTGTGAAGCCGAAACCTCTTCTCCTTTTTGATAAAGGTGTTAGTCGAATCTTTCCTCTCCTAGTAGTTATCTTGTGGCCGATTTCTTTGTGTGGTAATAATATCGTTTGGTGATTCAATCGTTTGAAGAAGGTGAGTTTTGGCCAAAAGGCCATCTCTTTTCTCCCTTGTTTGTTGTCGAGTTCGGTTTGGTTAAAGCTGATGTTGGTTTTGGTTGAAAGGAGTTAATTTTTGATTAATCATTTCGTTATAGGGCCTTTGGATTTTGGAAGCAAGCAAGAGGAGTCTTCCTTCTCTGTTAATCATTAGGTAAGTGGTGGTAAGAGGTTGCTTTAATGGTCTTTCTTGTAGAGTTTGTTAAGCCAAATGCTTGTGAGGCTAATTGTTTGTGTTTTAGGGGAGGCCGATTGTCAAAAGAACCATTGTTGGTTCGGGTTTGGTAGAAACCAAACCATTTGCAAGGTAAAGGTTTAATGTTAACCCTTTGGTTTATCTATTCTAGCCGAATGGTATAAGTGCTAATCTATGTTTGGCCGATTCTAGGAGCAAGGTAATCGAGGATTTAGATCGGTTCGTTGGGTTTAAGCTTGTGTGTTAACAGTGTGTAAGCTAACACACTTTTACTTAGTAATATGTTTAATAAACCCGATTGCCTATTAAAGCTTAACGATATGATAGATTGATATGATACCCTACGGGGTATGTGCACGGATCCGGGTAAGTCCGTTCCATTACAAGTTCTATTAATGAGATATGCTATTATGATTGTTGATGTATGTGATATGAGATGCAATATTAAAACGTGGTGGCATGATTGTATGACTTCACACGATTTGCATTAGTATGAGATGTTAATGGGTGATATGAGAGGAGGGGGAATATGATATCCGTGCCTTTGGGACACCAGAGGTTTGGCACCTCCAGTGGTTTGGTACCACAGATGATATTTTGTGACTTTGGGTCACGGAGGTTTGGCACCTCGCGCCTCATCCCAAAGTGGCTTAGCACCACGGTGGGTTGGCCCCACGGTTGATTTTACGGGATTGACGCTAGTGATTTGGTATCACACGATGGGTTGGCCCCATCATATGATTCGTGGATCATGGTCACCAAAGATTTGGTATCACACTTGTGTCTTTGGGACACGGAGGTTTGGCACCTCATAGCGACTCATCCACGTGGTTAACACTCACCGGGTTGGCCCCACTTTTGAGATCTGGGATCGTCGCCGTGATTTGGTATCACACGTGGGTTGGCCCCACAGATGGATTTTCGTGACTTTGGGTCACCAGTGGTTTGGCACCACATTGATGGATATCGTGACTTTGGGTCACCAGTGGTTTGGCACCACCAGTGGTTTGGTACCACACGGGGTAGAAAAGGTGTTACGGATGGTTAGGATCGGGTGCATTAATTGTATTGCTTTGTTATGATGTGTGTTAGTATGTTGCATATACTGGGAGGGGGATTTATGCACTGAGTCTTGCGACTCACCTTCTCCCTTATCATTTCAGGTGACACTTAGATCGCGGACATGGAGCCGGGTGGACTCGAGGTGACCATGCCATGAATAAAAGTCAGATTTGCACTGATTTTAAACTTGGTACTTTGCTTTATTTATTTTTCATTTGGATTTGTTGGGTTTGTAAAAGGCATTTTTTAAATTTTACTTTGGTGGTTCATATGCTTATGCCTTAACAAATAATTGGGTTAATATTGAGTAAAACTTGGAAAGATAAGGTTTTCAAAACCACAAAGTGACATGTTTTAAACTTTACCATCGGGTAACACGCTCTAATTTAAAATGAATGCAACTCGAATGATTTTCAAATTTAAACTAAGTTCAGAATGTTTTCAAGCAACTAAAAAGGATAAACTCGAATTTCCAAATGTGACAAATTTGTTTTAATTAAATGTATAATTAAGTTTTCAAAATTCCCGGGTTTTCAAGTACACGATCGCTTTTTAAACAATCATGCTCAAGTTTTCTACAAGAACAAAACATACAAAAGAGTTTTCATCAAACTTTTAAACGGAAACCTAAACCTCTCAAATACATTTTCCCTGTAACATACTAGATTCGGTCGTGGTGTATTGACCGGGTTTGGCGTGTTACATAGTCTTTCAACAGTTCTAACCATCTACATTGTCTCAAGTTCAACTCTTTTTGAGTCATCAAATACTTAAGACTTTTGTGATCCGAGTAAACATGACATTTCTCGCCAAATAAATAATGACGCCAAATTTTCAAAGGCGAACACAATAGTCGCAAGTTCTAAGTCATCGTCGGGTAATTTCTTTCATGCGGCTTCATTGTCTTGAAGCGTAGGCTATGGCTTTGCCTTCCGCATCAAAACGCAGCCCAAACCATTCAAAGAAGCATCGAATAAACAACAAATTCTTTACCCGATTCAAATGAACTAATCTGGAGCTTCACAAAAGGGCTTTCAGCTGATCAAAACTTTTCTGACACTTTTCTGACCACTCGAACCTGACATCTTTCTGCAATAACTTTGTCAACGGGGTAGCTATCATAGAAAAATCTTTCACAAATCGTCGATAGTAACCCGCAAGTCCCAGAAAACTTCGAATCTCGAAACGTTTTTTGGTGGCTTCCAATCAAGTATAGTGAGATTTTGTTCGGATCAATTCAATGCTGTCTTTGAAACAACATGTCCCAAAAAGTCGACTTCTTTCATCCGAACTCACACTTACTAAACTTCGCATACAACCGCTGATTTCGCAAAGTTTGTAGCACTAATCTCAAATGCTCAAAGATGCTCGATTTCATCTTTGGAGTAAATCAATATATCATCAATAAACACTACCAAAATCGATCCAAAACTGCCTAAAAACCCGATTCATCAAATCCATAAAAATAGCGGTGCATTAGTAAGCCCAAAAGCATAACCAAAACTCAAAATGTCCGTACCTCGTCCGAATGCGCCTTTAACACATCGTATCTCGACTCGCAATTGATAATAACCCGATCTCAAATCTATCTTGAAAATCTCAAGCCCTTTCAATGATCAAAAATCATCAATCCGAGGTAACGGTACTTATTTTTATAGTTACCTTATTCAGCTTGCCGATAATCAATACACATTCGCATCGTTCCATCTTTCTTTCTCACAAAAAATGGTGCACCCAAGGAGAGAAACTTGGTCGTGCAAAGCCCCTATCTGTTAACTCTTGCAATCGTTCTTTCAACTCTTTTAGCTCAAGAGGTGCCATCCGATATAGAGCTACCGAGATCGAGTCGCTCTGGTGCTAATTCAATGCCAAACTCAATCTCTCGTACTAGGGTAAACCCAATAGTTCTTCAGAAACACATCCGAGTATTCACATACAATAGGTACAGATTCAATGCTTTCTCGGACAATTTATTATCCAAGACATAAGCCAAATAAGCTTCGCACCCTTTCTCACTTACTACGGGCTAACATCGAGGATATTCTTGTAGAAACCCACCTAAATCATCGGATTCAATTCTAATGATCTCACCGTTTGATGTCTCAAATCAATAAGCTTTCTTTGCAATTCACCACCGCATCATGAAGTTAACCACCCATTCCCAAAATTATATCAAACTCATCGAAAGGCAACAGCATTAAATCGACTGGAAAGCAAAAATCCCGAATCATCAATGGGCAACTTTTACACACTTTATTAACAAACACACATCTACCCAAAGGGTTGGATACGCGGATCACAAACTCAATAGACTCAACTGGCAGAGTCTTACTGAATACCAGAGTTTCACATACATATGAATGGGTCGAACTAGGATCAATCAATGCAATCACAGTAGTATCATAAAGGATGAAAGTACCGGTAATGACATCTGGAGAAGCAGCATCCTCCCTAGCTCGAGTAACATAAGCTCTAGCTGGAGCTCTAGCCTCAGATCCAACTGCTGTGTTCTTCATCCCTCTCTGACTACCACCTACATTGCCAAAATGCCTGGGTGGTCTCGCCTGTCTTGATGCCTTTGCTCGGTCTAGAGTTCTGCACAGATACTCGCTTTCATTAACATCGAGCACTCTCGAATAAAATGGTCTAAGGATCCACATTTAAAGCAGGACCGATCATGAACTCTACAACTCCCAGAATGCCATTTTCCACAATATTTGCATTCAACTCGATTCTGTGGAACGTTATCAACACTGGCCATCGAGGTAGCTCGGGAGCCCACTGGAGGTCGATCACGTCTAAACGAATCTGAAGTAGCTTTGTGTCGGCTGAAGTCATCTCTAAACTTCTTAGATGTGGAATGGAAATTCTTACCCGACGGTCTTTTACGAGTGTCTCTAGCTTCTATCTCAGCCTTTCTTTTCTCTTTCCCAAGCTTTTCAACTTTGCAAGCTCGCTCGACTAGTGTCACAAACTCTTTGATCTCAAGAATGCCAACTAGCAACTTTAAATCTTCATTCAAACCATCTTCAAACCTTTTGCACATAATGGCTTCAGTTGATACACACTCCCGAGCATATCGGCTCAATCTGATAAATTTTCGCTCATATTCAGTCACGGTCATTTTCCCCTGTTTGATTAGAAATTCTTTTCGTTTCTGGTCGATGAACCTCTGACTAATATATTTCTTGCGGAATTCATTCTGGAAGAAGTCCCATATCACTTTTTCTTTTGGAACCACCGATACTAGTGTATTCCACCGTGATAGGCGGTGTCCGAAGTAAAGATATAGCACATTTCAAACATTCGTCGCAGGTGCGGATAGCTCATCAAGTACCGAATAGTGTTATCAAGCCACATTTCATTTCGCTCTGCATCATCATCATCATTAGCCTTGAATTCCTCGGCCCCAAATTTCTGATTTTATCAATAGGGGCCTACTAGATCTCATTGGATCTATCATCGAAGTCTTGAAGGTACCGGAGTTGGATTATTTGGGGTGGAGGTTGTTGTACAGCCGGATTATTCTGAACAAACTAGGTAAACCATTCATTCATCATTTGGTAGAAGGCTTGTTTAGCCTCTCCTCGTGGTTACCCGTGAATCGGTTGAGAGTCTAATGGTGCTGATCCATGTGCGAGACCAGTATAACACTCTCCACATTATCAGCTACGGCTCTATCGGGATTGAAATCCATTTACTATATAAAATACAATTGAAATTGTCAGAAGTCACCACACTATCACATATGAAAATTTAAAGGCATGTATAGCTAGACTCTTACGTACTACGGTAGTCCTAGAATCGACTAAATCGTAGCTCTGATACCAATAAAATGTAACACCCCTAACCCAAATCCGTCGCCAAATTAGGGTTACGAGGCATTTTCAAAGAAAATATAGCTTTCATACATTCACATAATCACATAGAACTTATCCATAAATGCATATATATATATATGTATATAACATTTTACTAATTAAATATTAGTCTTAAATGTTTAGTCATACCTATTATACAAATCATGTCTCATAGTTCAATTGAATTCTTTTCAATTATATATATATCATTTATTCTGACCATTATACATATCTTAAAGTCACACAATTTGCCTTAAAATACATACTTTAATCATGAGCTTATCATTATAATGACACATTCAAACCGAGCATATAATGTTTATTAGCATCGTTTTTATCCTCGTTACCATCCTCTGTATTTTTATTCGTCCAACAGGATTGACCGCATACATGACAGCATTGTTGGTTTCTCCGGTCACCCCAATACAACATGCAGTCATTTGGGCAACTATGAATTTTGTCATAGCCAAGACCCAAATCTTTAATAAGTTTCTTCATGTCTTTGAAAGATTGAGGGATTTTCGCAAACGGGAACATTTCTCTCAAAAAATCTAACAGCATTGTCAAAGAGTTTCCGGTCCACCCTCCCAAACATTTTAAGTGAAAAAGCCTAATACAGAAAGACAGTTTGGAAAATTTTGATCCCTCATATAGTTCTTCATTCATTTCACCAAGTAACGTGTAGAACCTCGCCGCTTCTTCATTTGGCATTTCATTAGGTACACTTCATCCCCCTTCGGTGAAAGTATTTCCACCAAAATTATAATCTTCGATTGCACCCAAGTCAGGTGGAAATGACTCGAAACCATCAGTGCGTATATTAAAAGCATCCCACAACATGCCTTCCATGTTATCATCTCCAACATTCTGATTGTAACCACTACGAGGATAACCTAGATTCATCGATGAAGATGCTCCACTAGATGTACACTCTCCATGAAAAATCTATTTTTTGTACCTCCGGACAAAGCCATCAATAACTAGATGTTCGTAGACAACTTCACGATAATACCAATTGATATTGCAACACTTCTTACACAGGCAAAGAATCATATTCTCTTGGCTTGCATTTTGAAATGAGAAATTCAAAAAAGTTTCAACTCCATTTTGATAGCCGTTGCTTACCCTTGACAAATTCATCCAAGTCTTATACATTTTGTATTTGTTGAAGTCTAAAGTTGACAATAAATTTCACGGCTAAATTGTTAATTGACAAGAATTTGATTTTTAAAACAAAAATTTCTTTAAGATTCATCATACATGGCATTGTAAGTTATGTATTCTTTAAGATTCATCATACGTGACATTGTTACACCTAGGGAGGATCCATTATATCTAACAGTGAGATATAAGGCAACCCGTCAGGTTTCTAGCCTATATGCTTTGAATCTTTTTTTTTGATCTATACAAGTATTATTTAAGTTATGTATTATGTAAGTTATGTAAGTTATGTATTATGTAAGTTAAATAATTTTATGTAAGTTATGTATTATGTATTATGTAAGTTAAACAATTTGATGAAAGCTATGTAAGTTATGTATTATGTATTATGTAAGTTAAATTAAAATTTCAAATCGAGAATCAGTTGATGTGTGAACATATATGGCATGCATTACATTGTAGTTTTTTTTAAATATTAATTGGTTTTACATATTAGAAAATGTTATTATATGTTTTTTATAATTTAAATTTGGTGTGATGTTGTTAAATTTAAATTGTTTTTAAAATACTTCTTTTAAAAAAGAATTTATTTTCTATATTAAAACATATTTAAATAATGATCAATATTATTGTTATATTTATAACAAAATATTTATAAGTTATGAAGTTTGGTCTTAAACTCACGCTTATTATTATATTGATAAAAAATTATAAGTTTTAAATTACTTATGTAAGTTTTAAATAATAATTATTCATTTAAATAATAATTATGTAAGTTTTAAATTTTCATTTTAAGAAAATTTTAAATTACTTTAAAAAATCGATTTTTATATTACAAAATATTTAAATAATGATCATTTTATTATATTAATAAAACAATTATAATTTTTAAAACAATTGGTTGAATTAATTGATTAGTCAAGTTTTAAATCATGAAAATCAATCAATTGGTAGATTGGACGGCCCATTTATTTCCATCATGAAAAAAAATCTCTTTGTTTCATAATTCCACACCAACTTAGAGATCAAATTAGTAGTAAATGTACTTGGGTGTTAAATTGAGCATGGAAATTATTGACTCATTTGAAAATTGTTGAGCCATGAAAGCTACACTATACCTATAAGAAAAGACTACATATGGAGAGCTAATTGATGCATGCAAAACACATTTGGACAGAATTAATTAAATAAAACCTCACAATTGACTAATGAACATTAATCCACCGACTTTTGTTAAAAATAACTCACAGTATGGCGATAATGAGATAAGTGGATGGCAAAAATGGAGTAGCAACAGAGGGTTGCGAATGGAGATGCAACAGAGGGCTACCAACAGCGATTTAGGGGGCGACTAAAGTCGATGTCGAGGGCTGCCAATAGCGATTCAGAGGGCTGCAAAATAATAACCATAATTTGTTTATCACCTCATTAGAACACAAATATCAAACTCAAAGTTGGAAACATATCAGATACTTTACCTTAAATTAAATGTTGTATCTTTTACACGATCCCTACAATTCCTGATGCGGCCAAGTATCAGAAACTCTGCTATTCCAACTATTTGTGCTCTATGTTAACCAGAAGATTAAATGTCAGATGGTTCAATCACACAAGTCTTATACAAATAAAACAGAAGTTAATTTTTCATTTACCTCAATAAGATATGGCAAATCAAACTTGCAAATGTTATATCCAATTATAATATTAGGGTCCACTTCACGGATAAATTCCTGCAAGCAAAACCTTCTCATTAAAAAAGGTACTAAAATTGCGGTAATAATGTAGTGTAGAACTAGAGGAAAAAAAAAGGTACTAAAATAAGAGATAAAAGGAACACAATGATAAAATAATTATATCTTCCATCCATTGTATAAAAGAAACATGCAAGCATCGCTTTTACAATAGCTTCCACGACCCATGCATCAAATTATTACCCTTATTAAAAATTTCTAAATGGTTCCAATACTATATAATAATTTAATTTGCAAGTTAACTCTAAATAAAAATTCTTAATTAAATTTTACTCTTTTATTTAAAAGCTAAAAAAGTTTTATTAAAATTTAAAGTGAAAGCAGTAGGACTTGGGGAGTTCATATTTCAAATTGTCAAATATGCATGTTTTGTGACTATTTCGCCTATATTAAAAATTTAGAGAGGCAACACACAAATAACTCATACATATAAAAGTTCTAGCAACTGGGAAAAATCTCTACCTTCAGATAAAAACATCAACAGAAACAGGAATAGATTGAACAAATTTTCATTCTTTTCCTTCTAGAGGGGAAAAAAATAGTACCCAAACTATATCATTTTGCATTTGAATAAGATTCTATGTCTAACACCCCATACCCGAGTCCGAGGCCTAGACCGGATATGAGACATTACTATACTAGAACTTGCTTAATCATGAAATTACGGGCCATAAAATTTTGTTCCCGATTAAGAACCTTTCTCTCTCAAACGATTCATACATCTCATGGGCCTACGAGGCCTTAAACTCATGTTCAAAAACTTTCGAAACTTAATCGAAAAACCTTTCTTGGAAGCAGGGGTCACAATCCCATGTGGTTTGAGGCACGCCCGTGTACCCCTAGACACGCCTATGTCCTCCAACCGTGGGGAGTTACTGACTATACTCACACGGCCTTGACACGCCTGTGTCTTCTACCTGTGTGGAGTTACTGACTAATTTCACACGGCCATGACACGCCCGTGGGCTTAGACTGTGTGCTAAACCTTGATATACTGACTAAATTAACACGGTCTGGGCACACGCCCAAGTCCAAACCGTGTGTAATACATGGCATACACACATGACCGTGGGATTTGCCTGTGGCCTATTCTGAATAATAATACTAAGGTGCAGGGTTAACACGGCCTAAACACACGCCCGTATGTCCAACTGTGCTGGCACTTAGGGGCTATTTACCAAGCCATTTTCCACCCTGAAATCAGGATCAATCCAATACATTTTTCTTAAATAATAATACATACTACATTGACCTCAATAAACCTACGTACATAGACAATTCTAGCCAGTCAAATAGTCAATACAAAAGAATAATTAAAAGGGGCATACACCTCATTAATATTATCTTTATTTCAAAAAGAAGAGTTTCCCAAACATTTGCCTGAATCAAGAACCCATTACAAAATGATTTGCCACCAACACTTTAACTAACAATTACAACTTGACAAAACACCCTAGTCCTATACATGCCATAATCAAAACAAGTCTAAAATTGTTATACCAAAGTGTTGTTGATAGTGTGATTTCTGAATCCCTGCGTCTACGATCTTCGAGCTATCTTGGCAATACTATAAGAAAGAAGGGCAATGAAAAAGGGGTAAGCGATAAGCTTAGTAAGTTGCATGGAAATAATTAGAAATTGTGATCTTCATAAAAGAATAATTCATCCATAACATTAATTAATCATACACAAGTCAAGACTTCTTGACAATACTTACTTACACTTGCCCTTATCTAACAATTACCAAAACACTTATAGAGCCAATATCTAGTGACTCATTCATTAGCACTTGTATTCATTCACATTTCTGCTTTTAAATTCATCTGCTTATTACACCATACAATGGAGTCTCCTTTAGGTATAGATGCCATGTCCCGGACATGGTCTTATAGGGAATTACCTCTATGTGTTAAGGCCGTATCTCGGATATGGTCTTATGCCTGCTCTTGTCTCAATGCCGGTGCCATGTTCCAAACATGGTCTTACACTAGTACTAATAATATGGCCGATGCCATGTCCCAGACATGGTCTTACTCTGACCCTCATAATATGGCTGAAGCCATGTCCCAGACATGGTCTTACACTGACCCTCATAATGATGCCATGTCCCAGACATGGTCTTACACTGACCCTCATAATATGTGATAGCATTTTTTGTATTCATCTTAGTCCATTATGACTTTATTATCATATTCGAAAAAGTTTCTCAACTCATTGAAGTATCATGCATCAATATGACATCAAGCATTCTCAATTATGTTAATATAATATTGCAATAAATCACATACAACTTACCTCATTTTCAAAATGAGTTAGTTCTTCGGTTTAGTCCACGACTTGATCATTTCCGCGATTGAGGTGAATTCTCATCTCCTCTTACTCTATAATAGAAAATTAGCTCATTTTAATTTTTTTATTAATATAAGCATCTCAATAATCCTACTTAGGCAAAATTACCATTTTACCCCTAGATTTTGGCAAAATGACCGTTTTGCCCCTAGGTCGAAAATTAATTCTAATTACATTTTTATCTTCAACAAGCCTAGGCAAACATTTAATGCTCTTAAAGCTATCATCAACAATCAATATTTCACATACTTACTACCAAGTTCATAACCTTTTCATTAAGGTCCTATTTAGTGTCATCATGCCAGCACCCTTTTTAAAAGTTGTTCATCTAATAACTAAGACTCAAGTTCTTCCTTAAAAATGCAACAAACAACTAAAGTAGCTCTCATGGTAAAACTCTAAACCTTTCACAACATTGCCAATAGTCCCTCATTTTATAGCTTAAGCTTTAGGGACCTCAAAAGTACAATTATTTTCAAGAAAAGTTCACTAGAACACTTACTTGAATGGATGAGAGTTTGCTGAAATTTTTGAAGGTTTCTACCCCTTATTTGTTGCAAATTTTCGGTCGAAGATGATAGGAGAAAAAGATGATAACTTTTCTCTCCTTATTCTATTATTAAAAGTCAAATTAGTCCACCTACTACTACTAACTTTGACACTAATTAACAATTTTGTCTCACATGCTCTCTTATGGCCGACCAAGCCTCTTTCAAAGGCTAAATTGCCTTTTAAATACCCCCATTTAAAAATCCATAGCCATTTGGTACTCTTAGCATATAGAATGAAACTTTTACACTTTATGCGATTTAGTCCTTTTTGCAAATTAAACACGAAAACGTTAAAATTAAAATACCAAAATTTTAATGCTCATATGCTATCATGCTCTAACTCATAATATATCATGAAAATAATTTCTCCGATCTCAAAATAGTGATCCCGAGATCACTATTCGACTAGCCCCAAATCGAAATGTTACAAATTCTCCCCTTAAGGATTTTCGTCCTCCAAAATCTTACCAGTGAAAAGATTGGGGTATTGATTTCTCATCGTTTCCTCGGACTCCCATGTAGCCTCTTCTATTCCGTGCCTTTGCCATTGTACTTTCACTAGGGCTATGCTTTTATTTCTTAACTGTTTGATTTCACGGGCCAATATTTTAACCAGTTCTTCACCATAAGTCAAATCTGGTTGTATCTCTACCTCTGTTGGTTTTATAACATGTGAAGGGTCTGAACGGTATTGGCGTAACATAGACACATGGAAGACATCATGAATCTTTTCTAACTCAGGCAGCAAAGCTAGTCGATAAGCTACCAGTCCTATCCTTTCGATAACTTCATAAGGTCCAATAAAGCGCGGACTCAATTTTCCCTTCCAACCAAATCTGAGGACTTTCCTCCAAGGCGATACTTTCAAGAACACTTTATCACCCACTTCATATTTTATCTCTTTTCTCTTTAAATCTGAATAAGACTTCTGTCTATCTGAGTCGACTTTCAGACAGTTACGAATCACTTCTACTTTCTCTTCAGTTTCCTTAACAAAATCAACCCCGTGTATCTATTTTTCTTTGAGTTCTGACCAATACAAAGGCATTCGACACTTACGTTCATACATTGCCTCATAAGGCGCCATCTTTAAACTTGACTAAAAACTGTTGTTGTAGGCGAATTCCACCAATGGTAAGTATTTCTCCTAACTACCGTGGAATTCTAAAACACAACATCTAATCATGTCTTCTAGTATTTGAACTGTTCTCTCTAACTGCCCATCAGTTTGGGGATGAAAGGTAATACTGAAACTCAATTTTGTGCCCAAAGCTTCTTGCAGCTTTTTCCAAAATCGTGACGTGAATCTTGGATCTCTATCTGAAATGATTGGCAAAGGTATACCATGAAGTCTTACTATCTTAGTCATGTATAAGTCTACCAATTTATCGAGTGAGCAGTCGACTCATACTGGTATAAAGTGGGCCAACTTAGTGAGTCTATCGACTACTACCCATATTGCATCTTTCTTCTTGGGAGTCAATGGTAAACCCATCACGAAATCCATAGTAATATGGTCCCACTTCCACTCAGGAACCATAATAGGCTGAAGTAAACCCGAAGGTACTTGATGTCCGGCCTTCACTTGTTGACAAATCAGGCATTTTGATACAAATTCAAAAATATCTTTCTTCATACCTCGCCACCAGTACCATTTCTTCAAATCTTGGTACATCTTTGTACTGCTTGGATGACATTCAAACATCCGTTATGTGCTTCTTACAAAATTTTGCGAATAAGCTCACCATTCCTGGGTACACATACCCTATCTTGAAATCTTAGACATCCATCCGGATTTATTAGAAAGTCTGACTCAGCGTTCGACTCACATAAAATTCTTTTGGCTTGCAAACTACTATCATCCTTCTGAGCTTCACAAATCTCTTGAAGGAGTAATGGTTTAGCCCTCAACTTGACTAATATAGATCCATCCTCTAACAAGGTCATCTGGGTGTTCATAGCTTTTAGTGCAAACAATGATTTTCTGCTCAAAGCATCGACGACTACATTTGCCTTTCCTGGATGGTAGTTAATTAATAGCTCATAATATTTAATCAATTCTAACCATCTTCATTGCCTTAAATTTAGTTCCTTCTGAGTCATCAAATATTTTAGGCTTTTGTGGTCAGTAAAAAACCCGACACTTTTCACCGTATAAATGATGCCTTCAAATTTTTAATGTAAACACGATTGCGGCCAACTCTAAATCATGAGTCGGGTAGTTCTTCTCGTGCGACTTTAACTGCCTAAAGGTGTATGCAATCACTTTACCCTCTTGCATGAGTACACAGCCTAAACCGTTCAAGGATGCGTCACTATAAACCATGAATTCTCTTCCGGCTCAAAGTTGCACCAAAATAGAGCCTCGATCAACGGTGTCTTCAATTTCTCAAACTCATTGACATTTTTCATCAAACAAATTTCACATCTTTTGCGAAGTCTTGTCATTGGCGTGGCTATCATGGAAAACCCCTTGACAAAACGTCTGTAATAGCCAGCTAGGCCTAGAAAACTCCTTACTTCAGTTACATTTCTTGGTGGTTCCCACTTAACAATTGCCAAAATTTTACTCGGGTCGACTCTTATCCCATCTCCCGAGACAATATGCCCCAAAAATCCTACTTCCTTAAGCCAAAATTCGCTCTTACTGAATTTGGCATACAATTGTTTTTTCTCTCAAAACTTGTAGAACCATACTCAAATGTTCTGCATGATCATTTTCATCTTGAGGGTATATCAATATGTCATCGATGAAGACCACAACAAATCTATCCAAATATGGTCGAAAAATGCAATTCATCAAATCCATGAAGATCGCGGGGGCATTAGTTAGTCCAAAAGGCATGACCACAAACTCATAGTGGTCGTACCTAGTCCTAAACATGGTTTTCGGTGTGTCCGAGTCCTTGACCTCAACTGATAATACCCTGACCTTAGATCTATCTTAGAAAATACTGTAGCTCCCTTCAATTGGTCAAATGGATCATCGATCCTCTGTAACGGATGCTATTCTTCACTGTCGCCTTATTGAGTTGTCGATAATCTATACATAGTCTCATGGATCCATCTTTCTTCTTCACGAATAGAACGGGAGCGCCCCATGGAGAAAAACTCAGCCTCACGAAACCCTTATCCGTTAATTCTTGCAACTGTCTTTTAGCTCTTTTAATTTAGTTGGAGCCATTCTATACGGAGCAATAGAAATAGGGCGATGCTTTTAACTAGATCAATTCCGAATTCAATCTCTCTCTCTAGAGGTAGTCCTGGCAACTCTTCTGGAAAAACATCTAGGTATTCACATATTATGGGTACTAACTCAATTTTTTATCCGATTTCTTTAGTGTTCAGCACGAAGGCAAGATAAGCCTCATACCCCTTCCTTAGGTATCTCTGAGTTGACATGGTTGATATCATGGTTGGTGACCCATCCGACTTATCTGATTCAACACAAATAAAATTACCATTTTCGTCTCTCAACTCAAACTGCTTCTTCCCACAATTCACAATTACTCCATGGGTAACTAACCAGTCCATCCCAAGAATGACGTCAAACTCGTCAAATGGTAATAACATAAGATTAACCGAAAAGCAATGACCCTTAATCATCAAAGGGCATCCTTTGTAAACTCTATCAACCAACACACACTTGCTGGGGATTTGACACTCTTATAATGAACTCGATGAGACTCTATAGGCATGCCCATGCTAGAGACTAGTTTCATGTATATGTATGAGTGGGTAGATCTCGGATCAATTAAAGCTATAACATGAGTATTATGAAGATAAAAGATACCCGTGATTACATCGGGGAAGATGCTTCTTCACAAGCACGAATGGCATATGTCCTCACCGGTGCTCTACCCTCGACTCTAGCAGCTTGTTCTTTAGAAGGATTCCTGCTTCCCATCTCCATTCCTGGGTTTCTCAAAGGTCTTCCTTTAGTGAAACTTCTCGATCTTACACTCTGAAGCTTTTTTTCCATCCACCTCGGGACAATCTCTGATAAAATGGTCTAAGGACCCACATCTGAAACAAGCTTTTTATTAGCCTGACACTCACCAAAATGGCATTTGCCACACTGGGAACATTCTTGTCTACTTGGTCGAGCATTGCCCACACTAGCAACTGATGTGGTTTGCCCTTTCGATCTTGAAAATTGCTTGCCTTTACTTCAGTTTGAAAACCCTGTTGAAGCGACTGATCGAGTAGTGAAATCCTTCGATTTCTTAAATTAAGATTGGTGAGACTTGTTCTATTGTCTCTTCCTCGAGTCACGAGACTCGTACTCAGCTCTTCTCTTCTCTTTAGCCAACTCCTCAACTTTACAGGATCTATCCACCAACACTACAAACTCCCTTAATTCAAGAACTCCCACAAATAGGCGGATATCTTCGTTCAATCCATCCTCGAATCTCTTGCACATGATGGCCTCAGTAGACACGCACTCTCTTGCATACTTTTTAAGCCTTACGAACTCTCATTCATAGTTGGTTACTAACATATAGCCTTGCTTCAATTCTAGAAACTCCTTTCTTTTGTGGTTGATGAACCTCTGGCTGATGTATTTCTTTTGGTATTCCTCTTGGAAGAATTCCCAACTAACTCTCTCCCTTGGCATCACTGACACCAAAGTATTCCACCACTGATAGGCTGAATCTCTCAGGAGAGACACTGCATACTTTAAACACTTTTTAGACGTGCAGGATAACTCATCGAATACCCGGATGGTATTCTCAAGGCAGAATTCTACTTTCTCTGGGTCATCATCCTTATTTGCTCTAAATTCCTTGGCTCCCAGTTTCCGAATCTTATCCACCAGAGGTCTTTCTCTTCTCACCACCTCAACCACTTGAGGGGCTACTGGAGTGGGTTGAGGTATAGGTGGGAGCGGAGGGGGCTGAGCGTTGGGATTCGCTCGGGTATACTAAGTATACCAGTTGCTCATCAAATGGAGAAAAGCTTCTCGAGCCTCATCTCCCTAATCTAAAGTCTCGGGTCTACTATTAACTAGTGCGGTCCCTTGAGCGGAGTTGGTGCATTACTAGCAGCATCATCAGTTGCAGTTCGGTCCGGATCCGAATCCATCTACTACATAAAACAAAATTTTATACGTCAGGAGTCATCACACTATCATTACTCTGACACCATTACATATGGCATGTATAGCTAGACTCATACTCACACTACGTTAGTCCTAGAACCGACTAAACCATAGCTCTGATACTACTAAATGTAACACCCAATACCCGAGTCTGAGGCCTAGATCGGATATGAGAAATTACTATACTAGAACTTGCTTAATCATGAAATTACAGGCCATAAAATTTTGTTCCCGATTAAGAACCTTTCTCTCTCAAACGATTCATACATCTCATGGGCCTACGAGGCCTTAAACTCATGTTCAGAAACTTTCAAAACTTAATCGAAAAACCTTTCTTGGAAGCAGGGGTCACACGCCCATGTGGTTTGAGGCATGCCCGTGTACCCCTAGACATTCCTATGTCCTCCAACCGTGGGGAGTTACTGACTATACTCACACGGCCTTGACACGCCCGTGTCTTCTACCAATGTGGAGTTACTGACTAATTTCACACGGCCATGACACACCCGTGGGCTTAGACCGTGTGCTAACCCTTGATATACTAACTAAATTAACACGGTCTGGGCACACGCCCATGTCCAAACCATGTGTAATACACGGCATACACACACGGCCGTGGGATTTGCCTGTGGCCAATTCTAAATAATAATACTAAGGTACAGGGTTAACAAGGCCTAGACACACGCCCGTGTGTCCAACCGTGCTGGCACTTAGGGGCTATTTACCAAGCCATTTGCCACCATGAAATCAGGATCAATCCAATGCATTTTTCTTAAATAATAATACATACTACATTGACCTCAATAAACCTACGTACATAGACAATTCTGGCCAGTCAAACAGTCAATACAAAAGAATAATTAAAAGGGGCATACATCTCATTAATATTATCTTTATTTCAAAAAGAAGAGTTTGCCAAACATTTGCCTGAATCAAGAACCCATTATAAAATGATTTGCCACCAACACTTTAACTAACAATTACAACTTGACAAAACACCCTAGTCCTATACATGCTATATTCAAAACAAGTCTAAAATTGTTATACCAAAGTGTTGTTGATAGTGTGATTTCTGAATCCTTGCGTCTACGATCTTCGAGCTATCTTGGCAATACTATAAGAAAGAAGGGCAATGAAAAAGGGGTAAGCGATAAGCTTAGTAAGTTGCATGGAAATAATTAGAAATCATGATCTTCATAAAAGAATAATTTATCCATAACATTAATTAATCGTGCACAAGTCAAGACTTCTTGACAATACTTACTTACACTCACTATCTAACATTTACCGAAACACTTATAGAGCCAATATCTAGTGACTCATTCATTAGCACTTGTATTCATTCACATTTCTACTTTTAAATTCATCTACTTATTCCACCATACAATGGAGTCTCCTTTAGGTATAGATGCCATGTCCCGAACATGGTCTTATAGGGAATTAGCTCTATGTGTTAATGCCATATCTCGGATATGGTCTTACGCCTACTCTTGTCTCAATGCTGGTGCTATGTTCCAAACATGGTCTTACACTGGCACTAATAATATGGCCGATGCCATGTCCCAGACATGGTCTTACTCTGACCCTCATAATATGGCCGAAGCCATGTCCCAAACATGGTCTTACACTGACCCTCATAATATGGCCGATGCCATGTCCCAGACATGGTCTTACACTGACCCTCATAATATGTGATAGCATTTTTCGTATTCATCATAGTCCATTATGACTTCATTATCATATTCACAAAAGTTTCTCAACTCATTGAAGTATCATGCATAAATATGACATCAAGCATTCTCAATTATGCTAATATAATATTGCAATAAATCACATACAACTTACCTCGCATTCAAAATGAGTTATTTCTTCGGTTTAGTCCACGACTTTATCCTTTTCGCGATTGAGGTGAATTCTCATCTCCTCTTGCTCTATAATAGCAAATTAGCTCATTTTAATCATTTTATTAATATAAGCATCTCAATAATCCTACTTAGGCAAAATTACCATTTTACCCTTAGATTTTGGCAAATGACCATTTTGCCCCTAGGCTCAAAAATTAATTCTTATCACATTTTTATCTTCAACAAGCCTAGGCAAACATTTAATGCTCTTAAAGCTATCATCAACAATCAATATTTCACATACTTACTACCAAGTTCATAACATTTTCATTAAGGTCCTATTTAGTGTCATCATGCCAACACCCTTTTAAAAGTTGTTCATCTAACAACTAAGACTCAATTTCTTCCTTAAAATGCAAAAACAACTAAAGTAGCTCCATGGTAAAACTCTAAACCTTTCACAACATTGCACAATAGTCCCTCATTTGAAAGCTTAAGCTTTAGAGACCTCAAAAGTATAATTATTTTCAAGAAAAGTTCACTAGAACACTTACTTGAATGGATGAGAGTTTGCTGGAATTTTTGAAGGTTTCTACCCCTTATTTGCTGCAAATTTTCGATGGAAGATGATAGGAGAAAAAGATGATAACTTTTCTCTCCTTATTCTATTATTAAAAGTCAAATTAGTCCACCTACTACTACTAACTTTGACACTACAATTTTGTCTCCCATGCTCTCTTATGGCCGGCCAAGCCTCTTTCAAAGGCTAAATTGCCTTTTAAATACCCTCATTTAACAATCCATAGCCATTTGGTACTCTTAGCATATAGAATGGAACTTTTGCACTTTATGCGATTTAGTCCTTTTTTGCAAATTAAACACGAAAACGTTAAAATTAAAATACCAAAATTTTAATGCTCATATGCTATCATGCTCTAACTCATAATATATCATGAAAATAATTTCTCCGATCTCGAAATAGTGATCCCAAGATCACTATTTCGACTAGCCCCTAAATTGGGCTGTTACACTATGAAATAGCAGCACCTATGAATCAACAATTCTTATAAAGTTCATTATGAACCAATAAAACACTTGGATGAAAACTAACCATTATTCTAACTTAATATAATAGATGAGTTTCGTATTAAAATTTCATTTCTTCAATGTTTTTGTTCTTTATTATGTTTTAAATAAAAGGATTGTCTAATACACATTATTGACACCGATATAAGTAGTAAAAATTTTCACTCACAAAATAAAAGCCAACATTTCCCTCCCAATTAACTAAACAAGCAAAGAAGATTCACTACCAAAACACCATAAAAATCCATTCATCACATAACTCGGTCTAAAGAGAATCAAAACTGGGAAAAATTAATGACAACCCAATATCAGTAAGTGGCAAAAAAAACAAAATGTTAACTTCAAAAACAATGACAAAGCAAAAACTATACAAATAAAAGATATAAAGCTTACTATCAGAGAAAAATCGAAGGTGTTGTTTCATGATAGAGGCTATTCATCATATGAAGAAAAATGGAAGCTAGGGCTTTAAATCCTTATCTTCGGTCAATAAATGCAACAAGAAGTGGGTGAATGAAGCGATAGAAAAGGGTTACAAAGCAGAGCAGAAACTTAGAAAGAAAAAGGATTAAAGAAGAAAACTGTAGCAATAGATAAAAACACGAAATAAATACCTAGGTATTAAAGAAGAAAACTGGTGGCGCAAGAGGCACTTGTCAATGACTTCCTTAACGGCGGATGAGAGATCACCGGAGCGGATTCCGGCAATTAGGGATTTCGGGTAATTTTTGAGAGGAAAACCAATTCCGGGGGATTTAGGGATTCAGGGTATTCCAGTTGGTGAACATGATAAGGCATTTCAGTGTTTTAATTATTAAAACAAAGCACACGAAAATGGCGACGTTTTCGGCAAACGCCTAACATTTAGCGGTGTTTATCAACTAGCGCCACTAAACCACTTAAAAAAATGACGTCGTCCAGCTTATAAGGGGTTTCCGGATGGATGACAAAACGACATCGTTTAACTAGAAAATTTGCGGCGCTTTATAAAAACGCCGCTATTTCCTATCTTTCGTGGCGGTTTCAGCAAAAACGCCACTACTCATAGGTTTTCGCTAAAGTGGAACGACACCATTTTCCCTAAAGTGGTATGTTTTTTGCAGCGTTTTTTGTCAAAAATGCCACTAATGTCTTTCATATTAATATTTTTAACAGTTTAATTTTTTCTTAAATTCCTTTTTAAACTAATTTCCTTTTGTTTCAAACAATATACCTTATTTCTAAAAAAATAGTAATTTATAATGAAATTATTTTTAACTTGGCCAATAGAATTAATTTTTTTTTAAATTGAGTTTTAAGCAATGTAGTTTTATATATGATCTCTTTCATGTTTAAATAATTTAAACTATAATGGTAATTTAAGAAATATTTGCGGCGTTTAAGATAAAAACGCCACTAATGTATAAACATATTGCTTCCCCAAAACCTTAAGTCGGCCCCAAAACCCCCAAAACCCTAAGTCCATAAACTTGAAATTTATAAACCGTAAATTCTAACCCCTAAACCCTTAACCCTAAACACAAATCCCTAAAATCTAAGTTGTAACCAATCATAAACCTGATACCTTAAACTGTAAAACCTTATAATCCGATACCCTACACACTAAACACTAAACCCTAATCCCTAAAGCCCATAAACCCTACAACCTACATTACCCCTTACACTCTAAACCCTAAAACCTAAAACCTTAAACACATAACACCGAACTTTAAAAACTACACCACTATAAACACTGAAACCTTAAACCATAAACCATTATAAACCTATAAGCAGTAAACCTTAAATTAATTAACCATAAACTATAAACCATTAAACCTTAGACCCTACGACCTACATCTTACACCCTAGATCTTAAACGCTAAGCCATTAACACAAGGTCAAAAAATCTTAAACACTAATTGTAAATTAAAATTGAATTACTATACAGCGATCAAAACAACGCTTTTTTTGCTTTGAAATAAGGTTTAAATAAGAGTAACCTTTAGTGGCTTTTTTGAAAAAAACACCGGCAATACTTACATTTAATGGCGTTTTCCTATAAAAACGCCACAATTGTTCTATTTTCAACGGCGTTTTTACCAAAAATGCCACTAATTTTCTTAAAATTTTATCTTTGTAAATAAAACGATGACGTTTTGTGTTGAAATAAAAAATTATATTTATGGAGTTTTAATAAAACGCGCTAAAATAGCATCTTTTATGCATTTTTTTACAAACGCCACTAAAATTTTACATTTTTATTTATTAAAAAGCGAGCGTTTTGTTTTGAAATAAAAAATATATTTCGGCGTTTTTAAATAAAAGCGCCACTACAAATTATCCTTTATGCATTTTTTTAATAAAAACGCATTTTTTACATTTTTATGTCATTATTAAAATGAAGACGTTTTGTTTTGAAATAAAAATATATATATTTGCTGCGTTTTTAATAAAGCGCCAATAAAAGTGAATCCTTTGCGCGTTTTTAATAAAAAACCAAATTGATAAATGATGTAAATATTAAAGACTAAATTTTATATTATGCCTTAATTTATTAATCTGTTTTTTTTAATATTTATTGCCCTCGACTATTAAAGTAATTAAGAGGAAAATAAATGATGTCAAACAAAATACGAATATGATAAAAAAGATAATTAAATCTGATGCACTCTTACCTTGATACCAACTTGGGGGGAAATTGCTTTGCTTTTGAAGCAAAACGTAAATACTTCAGTGTAGACAATTTCACTAATTCTTCACTTATCTCATCAATCTTAGTGCCAATCAATGCAAGAATCTCAAGGCTTCTCATATTCGTCAATGATGATGAGAAGTTTTCCAGCTTGCAAAACTCACACCATAAAGTTTTAAGATTTGGTAAGGAATTGAGTCCTTTCATTGAGAAATAGACTCTTCGGAGATATAGAACTTGGAGGGCTTTCATTTCTTCAAAAAATGTACTGGAAACCACTAGTAAGCCATCCCCTGAAGAAACAAAGTCTTGAGCTTTGAAAATTCCACTTTGTCAGGAAAATTTTTTATGTTACTACTACAATTCCATAAAGCGATTGCAGTATAACCTTCAAAACTTTCAACCATATCAGGCCATTCTTCCATTTGAAACACTTGACGCGATCTATTTCATCTTCCAAGTTCTGGGTTTCTTCCAGTTCTTGCTCAGCCCTTCTAAGCCAGTCCTCAACGTCCTCATAGATGACCTCAATTTGATTTTTAGCCTCACGGACACGAGTGCCCACCCTCTGTTTCCTCAATTTAAGTGCGTTTCGTTGATTCGTGAAATCTTGAACAATCTCTCCATAACAGAAAAAGTAACGGAGATAGGGTGATGCGTATGTCATTGCCTGGTTTGTCACATTTTCGACAGCAGCAGAGGCAAAAGATTCGGCCATTTTTGTTGATAGTCTGATGAGGATGAACAAAAACATTGGTTTTTAGTAAGAAGATTAACATAAAGAGAAATAAAAGCAATTGTGACAAAGAAAATCAGTATTTGTAGTAAAAAATGGAGTGGAAGCCACCAAATAAGAAGCTGTAAATATTGTTGTAAACCAAAGATATTATTATTGAAGAAGGTAGAAGTTACCTCTCTTTGTGTCTGTGAATACCAGAAATAAGTAGGTGTAAAATATGAAAAGAATTGATTTAGTGCAGGTAATAGAAAAATAATAATATTAAAACTGAGAGCATGTTTTAACCTTCATAAATAAATAAGTAGCTGTAAAAGATGAAAATAATACATGCACACTCAATCGTAATTACTCTTCCCATTATATTCATTCTAAATCGGAGCTATAATTTGTATGTGAAATACCATCATTTTCTTTCAAAAACAATTTCTCATAAACAAATCCTAAAAAGGATTGCATTCTCTTCAACATATTTTATATTTATTTCTACATTCTCGATTATAGATTGGATGCTTTTAAGTTCCTATAGAATTTGAGTTTGTGTGCTCTCTAAAGACGACAAGATTAATGAATGGAGAAAGGAGACTTTTCATTTGTTACTTTCATGTTTGATTCGACTTGATTTAATCAAATACTCACCTTAATTGCAATGTTTTATTTCTAGTTTGTTCAATCTTTAAAATGAATATATAAACTTATTAATTAAGACGGAGCTTGTATGAAAGCTTTTTTATGAAAAGTAAAATCACAAGAGATTTAAAATGACTCCAACTCAACTAACAGAAATTTAAGAAGGCCAATAAATAAAACGGAGATCCACTCAACAAAAACATGAAAATATATAGCAATGAGGAGCAGTTCCTCAAAACTTACCTTCACTTTCACTGAACTATCCCCTGCGCTCTTTCTTTTGCCAAGTGGAAATCAAGGTATGAAGAAAGTTTGGAATATGGAAGCAAAAAAGGAAATGATGAGAAGCACAGGTTTGAGAACTTGGAAACAAAAAACAGTTTGGATGAGGAAGAAGAATGGGAAGTCGTTGGTTTAACTTTTAAATGTTTTTCCTCGTCATTTGTTATTCACAAATAAAGACCCTACTCTTTTTTTTTATTTAATTTCATAAACCAAATTATTGTTCATCATTCTTTTCTTTATTATAATACAATAATCATCATTTTATTACCATTAAAGTCAATGTCTTTGTTAATGTAAAATTTCATTTTTTATATGTTTTATTTTAGTACAAATATTAATTATTTTATTTATTTTAATTACAGTTAACATTGAAGTTTTATTGAAGTAAAATATACAATATGAATTCTAAATTGATTTACCCATAAAAATAAATAAATCGATCAATCGGACAAAATTTAAAAGAAATAAAATAAATTATAAAAATCCAAAGAGGAATAACCATGTGATTAGAGCAGAACAACAGCATTAAATTGAATTTGAGTTTAATTTTGTTTACGATCCTCAAATAATGGAAGAAAGGAAGAGTGAGTAATTACTACTTAATCGAGATTGTGGGTTTCTTCACTACTTTTTAGGCATCACGCTGTCACCTTTTTATTATTTTTATGATGTGTCGATAATTAAGTATGAAAAGTCTTCACCACTTTTGCTAGTGGGATAGGTATTGTTGATGAATTACTCAAGTTTTTGTTTTTTTATTATTTTTATGATGAATAATTAATTATCAAGTTCCTTCACCACTGGGACAGGCATTGTTGATGAATTATTGATGCTGTTTCTTTTTACTATTTTTATGATGATAAGATAGAGGTGAAATGTTGATTTTCTTTTTAAGAAGCAATTTTTGGTCTTTTTATTTTAAGATTGGATCGATGTAACTAATAGAAGAAAATAAGGTATGTATATGTTTTGTTTACAATGATATGATTGAGGGCAAATGTTGATTTTCATTAATTTCATACCAAAAATAGAAATCACTGTCTGAGACTTCGGGTGAAAGTTTTTAAAAATAAATATTCACAATTTCATGACAGATTAACAATATTGAAAACTTATGTGAAAGTTGTATGAATAGATTTACTAGTGTCATATTTATAAGGAGATATAAAAGAATCCCAATAGAATTAGTAAAACACAAATAATATTTATTTAGTAAAATAATTAGTCTTCTAGTTTAACTAGGAGGGGCACTCCTAGTTAAGTATATTAGGAATGCTGCCCTTCATATGTAATATTAGTGAGATTTGGGCATTTCCTGTATTGAGCTGAATTATTTGTGCTTTTGGATTTTAACTCAATACTTTATAATTTAATTCAACTCAATATATATTTTTTATTTTTCAAAATAAATAATGTTTATTTATTTAATTTAATTAGATAAATTAATTTTCTAATTAAATAATTTTTCAATCACATTTTAATCGCGTTAAAGTAACAAGAACTTTCTTGTAAAAGAATTTATAAGAATATATATTTAATTTCTATTCTCAACTAATTCACAATGGCTAGTTAATTTAATTCTATTTTTGAATTTCAATTCTTTAATTAAATAATAATTCAAAAACCTTAAATTAATTCTCAAGTCATTTCTACACTCAGTGTAAAAAAAGACATTCATTTGTGAATGTGACCCATTTTTCTAACTTTATCATCTCCATTCATTTCTGTTCATTTGATATTATATGCAAATCATTTTTGGTTTTAGTGAGCTAGCAGAGGAATCGATTGGACATATACAATTAGGGTTCAAATAAATTATAATTAAGTTTCAGCTTTTTACCTATTAATTATGAACTTATTTAGTCACGAAGTTATTCCATTATAGTATTGTGATTGAGCTCTCCCTTATTACATATCATTACGAAAACTACTTAATCAGTCCTCGTCCAATGATATAGTCATAAGTGTATTACCCTCATAGGATATATTAATCTCTTTGAGATAAATTTATTCTCCCAATATGATCCTATTTTATGTCATGATAACCATTACATCTTTTTTCATGAAAAGTTAATTACTATCAAATAGTAATCATGTCGTCTATCACAAAGGAAAATGACCTGTAGTCACGTTTATTTTTAATCTATTATGTAATGCCAATTAAAAGATATCATTTACTCATTTCTTGAGTTTTGAATTCTACTATTTTGAATAATGCTACATACTGTACAAGTCGTATATCCAACACACCAACTTTCAGTTCCTTATCAATTTGGACTCAAGCTTTTACTTACATCAAAGCATACAGGTCACGCATACATAGTCCTTCATCCACTCAGGATTAATATATGCCACACTATGAACATCACCGGTGAATGAATCCATGAACGGATCTAAAATCTATTCTACTTGGGTCCTGTCCGATGTGTTGTCAGTCCAATCAGTCACATCTATGTCACTATCTTTCGGGAGCCATTTGCTTTGATGCTCAAGACAAAACATCTCCCCCATTGGACTTGATAGACAACATATTAGTCTTTCAATCGGTTTGCTAATTTCCTATTAGACTAAAGACATGTTTAGGTTCATCTATTAATAAAAGTTATTTTTCCATATTACGTATTAAACCATAGTTTATGTACAATTTTGATATTCATCCCTTTCAAAAAAGGCAACCAATTAAAAATCGCCCTGTAACAAAAAAGAAAAAAATATTATTTTTATATAAATTTAAAAATATTAAAATTTCATAAAAATTAAATTAAAATAGATAAAAAATTGTTCAACTAGGTTTTTTTAGCTTGGTTCAATTTATTTGTATTGGTCCACGAGTCAACCGATCTTACTTCTATATCCAAATCAATTTCCTATCCATTTGACTGATCTAGTATAGTTTTGAAAACATTGGTTTTTATCGATGAGAGAACTTTTTCAATTCTGTCAGGTCGAGTAAGTAGGCAATGAAATTTAAAAACAAAATTAATTGCCAACGTTTCAACCTCACGTGGGCCAATTTCGAATGTTGTTGGCTTTGCCAAGCATTATAAAGGAATAAGAAATAAATATTACAAAAATAAATAAAGAGGGAGAGAAATAATGTAAAAGAAAATAAAGAATTAAAATTTATTTTTTAAAGTTTATATGAAGTGGCATTCTATAATTGATTGGAATTTTTTTACGGATATAACAAAAAGTTTATATATCAACTTGGGAAGAAAGAGAGTATTGTTTAGGTAGTAATTTGTGGATTAAACTCTTCTTTTTTTAAAAAAGACTAAATGGTTTGACTAATGGAGATACCAATTGGGGAAGGAAGTAGTTTATGTACCACTTGTGACATAATTTAAGTATTAATTTGTGGGTTAAGTCAATTTTGTGTGTAGAGAAAATATTAAGAAAATATTTTTAGTAAAAGTTGTTATATTTTGTGAAAGGGATTATGTTTTTTTAATTAAGTATAACGACTTTTATTATTGTTAATATCAAGTAAATATATTTTTCTTACAAATGTATTCAAATATTTATGAGTAATATATAGAAATAACAAATTAACGCCATATCACTTTAAAAATCATTGTGTAAACTTCCTTTACATCATTGTGTCTTCTACCAATGATGACATCACAAACTAACTAATATTTCGACAAAGGCAAGCGCACCTATCGAATAGTAGTATAGCTTTGATGAGTCCGGAATATCGTATCCACAAGGACTAAAATTACTAGTAATAACTATCTTTTTATTATTTAGCCTAATAAATTGAGGGGTTTTGTTTTAATCTAAAATTTAACTAACTAATTTACTATGAACGTGGCAGAGAGTGAAGAAAGTAATCGAATAAACCAATGAATAAAGACAATAGCCAAGGAAGAATCCACCTAGACTTCACTTATTATTCTGACTCTGAATTAAACGATTTATTCACTTGTCTTGATCCGTAGAAATCCCTAAATTATGTTAATATATCTTTGGAGACTAAGAACAACTGACTTTAGGTTGATTAATTGAAATCTCTTTCTAATTAAAATCCCTATCGTCGCATTAACTCGATCTATGGATTCCCTTATTAGATTTGACTCTAATCGGTAGATTTAGGTCATCCTATTTTTAGGGTTGCAATCAACTCCGCTTAATTATACTAGATCTTCTCTTAAACAGGGACTTTTGCTCCATTGAATAAACACATCAAACTTGAATTAATATCCTGAAAATATTAAAGCAAGGGTTAAGAAACATAATTAAGAACAAGAATAAGTATTTATCATGTAATTCAGATAATTAAATAATAAGATGCATCCAGGTTTCATCCTCCCTAGGTATTTAGGGAGTTTAGTTCATAACGTAAGAGGAAAACATCTTAGAATTAAGAAAATAACAAGACATAAAGAACCCAAAAACTTCTAAAGAACTTGATGGAGATTTTCAATCTTGGAGTGAATCCGCTTTCGAGATGATTCCTACGACTTCCTTCGAGTAATTTCTTCGATCTTCTCTGCGTCCTCCCTTAGGTCTTCCTCTGGTGTGTATTTATAGACTTTAGAATACCCAGAAACCCTAAAAATTGGCTTTTTCCACGTGAAAACGAAGTAGGGTGCGACAGGGACACAGGCGTGTAATCAGCTTTGTGAGAGTGCCTAGGTCGTGTGGAAATTTCAGTGACTCGTGATCGACACGGGCTGCCACACGGGCATGTGTCCAACCCGTGTGGTTCACATGGGCATGTGCTCCGCCCGTGTGGTTCACACGGGTATGTGCTCCGCCCGTGTGGTTCACACGGGCATGTGCTCCGCCCGTGTGGTTCTGGCTTGGCCGTGTAGATCCTTAAGATGGTCCGTTTTGTCCGGTTTTGGCCCGTTTTTCGCTCCTTTCACTTTCCTATGCTCTCCTAAGTATAAAAATACAAATTTAAAGGATTAGAAGCATCAAATTCACATAATTGTAGAAATAAACATCCAAAAACGCACTAAGCATGGGATTACAATATGTTACTATTATGGTTTCCCAACCAACAATCAATTTTTTTAAAATAGAAAATAAATAAACAAAAAGAAAACGAAGTGAAATAAAATGGATGTCTTTATTTTCCACTAATTAAGGATTTTAAATAAAATAGTCCAAAAGTCCATCTATAATTTAAACATTAAATTCTATTATTAGTTTTAAGTTCCACATTCAAATTTTATACTTTAACTTTATTATTTTTAGTCTTTAATTTTTTTTGAATTTTAAAATTTTATATGACAATTTTTTTCGATACAATATTAGGGGTAGGAGATGGGAGTAGTACGGTTTGAATTCGTATTAAACAGGTGTGTAATAAAAGTTTTAACTGTCCCTTCATTCAAGTCAAGACTTCAAATGGTAATTGTTAAATTCATTAGGTTAAGTTGTACAATTTTTAAAATTTGATGCGACAAATATATTAGGGTAAACTATACCCATGGTCACCCAACTATGCCCATGCTCTTGTTTTGATCTCCCAACTTAATTTTTTTTTAAAATTTAGGCACTAACATTTGAATTTTTCACTCCCCAAAAATATAAGGGGTTAATAGAAATAATCAACCAATAAATGAATTAGGCTTGATGGTAAAGTAGTTACTGCACTCCTTAGAGGTCTTAGGTTCAATCCACTTCTCTCTCATTTCTTTCTTTCCAGCAAACCAGGATAAAAACCACATTAGAATTTATAATATTTGGAGTTAAAACTTAATAAGAAATAGACTTTGGCCTAATGGTTACACACATGCTTCTCCCCCTTGCATACTAGGTTTGAGCTAGAAAACCCTCATTTCCTTTTTTTTTTTTAATTTCGACAGTAGAAGTGTTATTTACCATGCAGTATTCAAAATTTGAAAACCCTAGCTCTTTAGCCCTTTTCCTAATTACAATTGAACTATAGCTTACTTTTTCTAAATTAAACTAAATTTTTACTCTCTTCTTCCCTATTTCTTCTCTCTTTTTTTTCCCATCTTCTTCCTTGCAAATGTTTTCTCTCCATTACTAAAATTATTTTTGCATCTCGAATTTGAAATCAATTTTCGTTTGACTCATTTTCCTACTGGAATCGTAACTGCCGTTAAAAAACCTCCCAATCTTTTACAAGAAGTGGTAAGTATGCCTCAATCTTGATGTTTAACTTCGAATCTTTATAAGTTTCCATCTAACGATAATCTTGTGATCGATTAAATAATCTTTTTTTTCATCGAATTTTTGTTAATATCATTGAATTTTGATAAATCTTGGAAATGAAACATTAATCCTTGTGTAAATGTCTTTTGAAGGACATGTTTTAGGTGCATCGGGTCAAATTTGAATGTAAGGGGTGTCGCTTGAGCTTACGGTGAAAGGTGTGTGTTCTCTTACAAGCGAATTAGGGCAAACCATGCATCGGATAAGGCCACATGGCTAGCCATATGACGCCTCACACGGCCATGTTCCTCTGAAACCCTAGGATAATAAGATTCTCACACAGCCTGCCACACGATCACTTCTCTCGTGAAACTTAATTTTGCATATTCCACACGACCACAGTCTATTACACGACATGGCCATACGACCATGTAATCCCTCCACACAACTTAAGCCATTGCACACGACTTGTCCACATAGCCATGTGCCCCTATTTTACAATTTTGCCCAAAATTTTACAATTTATTTAGTTTAGTACCTAAATAGCTCCTAAATTATGTTTAGTGTTTTATTTTATTCAATTAAGTCCATGGTAAGATGAATAATGTTATAATCCATGAATTAATTGGCTGAATTGATACTATTTATATCTGCATGAATGATGAATGATATATATGTCTGTGGTATATATAATTGTCATTCTACATACAACCTACTTATGTAATCGTTAAACCAAACACATGATAAGCATGCCTTTTACTACTGAATTGATCAATTATAAACCTATTATTTTCTATTTATTGGGCTGTTATAAGCATAGTGATTCCTACTTTATTGTTCTATTAAAAGCATATTAAACGTTACTGTATTGATCTATTATGAGCATGTCATATTGCATTGCATGAGGTAGGGCGACCTGTACAGAGGAAGCATTGGCAGTTTATCTACATTATTTTGTTGTGTATCCATAGCAATACGCAAATCATATCTGCGACGGTTTTGTTGTTTACCCATAGCCATAGACAGATTCCATCTACGACGTTTTTGTTGTGCATCCACAACTTGATGACAACTTTTACTTCTGAAAGTGCCATTGTGATTTAATTCTATGTGACATATTTTTGTATACTTACCCGTTTGCACTGGTTTTCTTGTGATTGAACTTACACTGAGCATCATAGCTCACTCCCTTTTTATTTTCATCTTTATAGGTAACACACCATGTTAGGACGCGGACACTGCATCCGAAGGGACTCGACTCAGTTTCGTTTATTAAAATATTTTAAAGTTATTATTTGATATATTATTTATTTAGAGAATGTATTGTTTTATTTTGAAGTGTGACTTGAGACTCAGGATTTGTTTTCTTTTAGCATGCATGACATTTAATTTGATTTTAGGATATCGAAATATGAATATTAATTAATTATGCATGAACTACGGTTTTTATTACAAATATACACTATAATCACTTTTTGCTGCTAAATTATAATTAGGAATTTTGAGTAGTAAATAAATTGGTAATTAACTAAGTTTTCTTTTTAAAGATAAACAAATGTTTTAAAATGATTGTTCTATAAAATACTGTTAGTTACCGGATCACTTCGGTGGCTATTTAATCTTCCGAATTTGGATCTAATGTCTAGGCCGAGTTAGAGAGGTTATAGAATTATTCCTGTTTTGGTCACCCACAATTAAATTAAGAATGAAAAGCCTTTTTCTAACTAGTATAATAATAGATCCAATCCTTAATACTTACATATTCTCTCAATTTGATCCTAATTCTAAATAATTTAATAAACTCAACCCTTCAAATTTACAAAATCTATTAATTTGATCATCAAAATTCTTAACGAAAGCTTTTAATTTTTAAAATAAACGCATTCCAAAAAGGAAAAAAACTTCTCTCATCTAATGAGCTATTTTTCGAGCCAATTCCTAATACCAATAAGTTTATCTTGAAACTTTATTTCATTTTCTTTCTTTCAATAGTTTTCTTATAAATATAAAATAAAATCCTATCATGATAAATTTTAGCTAAAGAAAATGGAAAAACCTTGAAAAACACTTTAGATTTACTCCAGTAGTTAGTAGTATGATATTTCCTTGATTGTAAATAGAAATAGTTCTCAAGTCGGTCCTTGAAATTGGAAATTAAATCTAGAGTTAAAAAATATAGCTTTGAAAAATCCAATTGTTCAATCAATAATTATATAATAAAAGAATATGAACATTTAATTTTTCATAAGAAGAAAATGTGAAAGAATGAATTGAAATTTTTTTGTTACATTGATAATATTTTTTTAGTTTTATAAATTGATTAAGATATTATTATGTGTTCTATTTATTTTAAATATATATATTTAAAATTTTAAATCTATAATAAGCAATATGTATCACTAATAATCTGATTTAGTCTAAATCATTTACCAAATTAATTAAAAACTAAATTTATGCTAGTTAGAGTGAAAATTAATTTCTACAAATATTAAATTATTTATATAATTTTATTATATATTATATTTTTAAATTTTGTATTTTCCATTATTTTGATGCTTAATTTCTAGCACTAACTTCTTAACAATATAAACAAAAAGGGTTATGTATCAAATTGGATAATTTCAATTATAAATAAAATAATTAATAGATGTGAAATGCCTCTATTTTAAAAGTTGAATTGCCATTACACCATTAACAGTAATTAATGGTTCAATGACTAAAATGTTACAACATGTTAACGTAAGTAACTCAAAAGTAACATTTTAAACATAAGTGACTAAAATGTAACTTTGAGATAAATAAAATGACTATTTTAATAGTTTACTCTTAAACTTAACAATGTTAATAATTGGATTTTAATTTTGAAATTTGAAAAGTAGAATTAAATTTCTACAATAAAAGTACACGGAGTAAATTTCAAATTTGGAATGAGTACAACAACTTGACATATTTTAATCTGATTGAAAGTTACCAAGACTTATTTGAAATAGTGGTTAAATCTTTTGTCTAATACTTAGATAAAGCGAATTGAAACCTTATTATCCCTTCCTCTTACCCAATATTATAATCAGAGGCGAATCTAGGGGGGCTTGCAGGGGCCCCAGCCCCCCTAAAATAGAAAATTATTGTTTTGGCACTTTAAAATTTTTTAAAATTTTAAATTAATAAAGAAAAAATTACACTTTGACCCCCTAAAATTATGAAAATTTATTTTAATTATTTAAAAATTATAAAGACATAGATTATTAGAAATTAAAATTTCATTTCGGCCCCCTAAAAAGAATTTCTAACTTCGCCCCTGATTGTAACAAAAAAATTGAAATTGAAATTATTACTTAATAATTAAGAATTATATTTTTACATGATATTCCTCAATTATAAATAATATTAAGATATATGTTTTAAACATGCTGAACCACTATGCTTTGTGCTGGCCAAAGCTGAAAACCAGAAATTGTCCCCAATTGAGATGTTTTATTGTAACCCAACTATTTAGTTCATTGACACTTAACTATTAATTTTTTCTTAATCATTTAATTTTAAAAATTAAATATTTTAGTCACTTTTTCATTAATTGTCTAAGGAAAGTCTAACATGTGTTTTGTTTATTAGCCTAATAACAAATTTAGCCCTTTAATATTTACACATTTAATCAATTTGATCTCAAATCTAAAATAAATTTAGTCCTCAATATTTACAAGATTTATCATTTTAATCTTAATTATAAAAATAAAAATCTTAGAAAATAAAAAGAAAATATAAATTTGTGATTTGAACATTATAATTTTATTGAATATTTATGATTTGAATTAAAACAATTTTTATTTTTATTTCTTTTATCATTTATATTTGGACTCTTAAGAATATTAAACTATTTATATAATAAATATAGATAGTATTAGAGATTATGTGATCTAAATCTCGTCATTTATTAAAGAAATAAAATACAACGACAAAAATATACAATAGTTGCAAATATGCAATAGAACAACATAGTAGATTTAATTACCAGCACAAAGTTCTAATTTATGGATTTACAAAGGGAAGTGGTTTATGTTTAATAGAAATAACAGACACACTATATGACATATTAAAGTCGAGTTTTCTTAGGAGAAATCAAGTCCTGAAAATACACAATACAATATGAATAAAAGAGAGTAGTTGCACTTTGCTTAAAATAAGCCGCTCGATTCCATTGATATTATGGCACTTCAAGTACCTACAAAATTTGAAAACAAGGCTTGGAAACAACATCAATCATATCCATCCTCTTACTTGGTGAATCAGCAGAACAGATGATCCCTATTTCAAATATTGAATTCAAACATTGAAGATGTATGTCATTTCCTAGATTGATCTTGTTGAAGGTGATGTTTGTGACTGTTCCTTGTTTAGCTCTCTCTTGAAGAAGAATGGGATCTATAATCTCAATCACTCGTCCAGGCAAAGCTGCTTTAACAAAGTTACGAAGACTTAAATTTTCTTTGAAACTTTCATCAGTTGGCCTTTTCCTTGTAAACATTTCTAGCAAGAGGATGCCATAACTATACACATCACCTTTTGTTGATAACTCACTTCCCATAGCATATTCTACAATTAATTCATCACAAATAATAATTAGAATTAACTGCAAAGGAAAACTCTTGAAGAATATAAAGATAGCTTCTAACGTCCAATCTCTAAAGATACAAAGAAATGTTTTTATATTGTATGTTTTGCTTTCAAATAAAAGAAGAAATTAATAAAGTGAACTTACCTGGTGGAGTATAACCAATAGTTAAGTCCTCTTAATCCAAGGGAGCTTGACTGATTGGTAGAATAGTTAATCGTGTTTACAGAAAGGATTTTTGCTAAGCCGAAATCACTTATACGACCAACCATTTTCTCATCGAGTAGAATATTGCTTGGCTTGAGGCCACAATGAATTATTGGTATCTCACAACCATGGTGCAAATATTCAAGTGCATGAGCAACATCTAATGCCACGTTAATTCGTTGGACGAAGCTCAAGTTTCTAATCGCGTTTGATCCATTCATGTCATCAAATGGATGCAGCCAGTCCTCCAAGCTTCCATTCGCCATAACTCATAAACCAATGCTTTAAAATCATTGCCTTGGTGATCAACATCTGAAATGGCTGTTAATAACTTGACAAGATTACGATGTCGAATGTTCTTCAAGGCCTCACATTCAGCTAAGAAACTCCTTGATGCACCACTATATATTCAGAAGATTAAGCACTTTTACTGCAATTACTGCTCCACTCTCTTCAAGAATTCCTTCGTATACAGAACCGAAACTTCCAGAACCCACCAAGTTTTGTGTGGAGAATCTATCAGTAGCCATTAGGATTCTTTGGTACGTTATCCGTAAAAGTGAATTTTCGGCAAAAATTGTTGTCCGCTGCTGATCTTTCTTCTTTTTAAACCACAAGAAGAGGAGAAAAACAAATACAAAAGTCACTCCTAAAATAACAACAATTCCAATTTTTTACTCTAAAAGAAGTGTTTGATGATGTTTGTTACGAATCAATCCGATTAACCAACAAGTAAAAAAAATTGCAGAATAAATTGAGAAATTGAACACACAAATTTAACGTAGAAAAATTACTCCAAAGAGGATAAAAAACCACGGGCAATTATAATTTTACTATAATGACAAAAGACCGAAGAGTATAAAAGATGGAGATAAAAACTAAACCCCGAAAACTCGAAAACAAAGAACCCTCAAAATGAAATACAAAATTATCTAAATGTGTTATGAGTTCTAATATCTAATGGGTGTATTTTTCTAAGGTTGTAAAAGAACCTATTTATAGGCTAAATTGTCAAGTCAAACAAATTATGCTAATAAATGCTAAATATATTATACTAATAAATACTAAATCTTCTAGAAAGAAAATATATTTTGTTTAACTTGACTTGCAAGCAATCTCTTAGAATTTGGGTCACACAACTTTAACAATCTCCACATTGCACGAATTCTTACAACGCCATCTTTACCAAAACCCGTCATAGGCCTATCTTGAACTATGCAGGGAATTAACTAACTCGAATCTGTGCTTAGAAGCTGGAAGACTTCTGGCCTCCAACTTGTGCACTGCCAAATCAAAACTAACCTGGGTCTGATTTTCATGAACACAGTGCATTAACTTTTCAAAACCTACATCCAAAAGAGAATATCTCTTCAACGAAATGGTCATACGTTTTTCCCTCCTACACTACACCAAAACATACCTTTAGCGGCGTTTGTAGTGGCGTTTTAAAGAAAAACGCCGTAAATATTATACATTAGCGGCGTTTTAAGGAAAACGCCGCAAAAAAAAGATCAATAGCGGCGTTTATTAGTAAAACGCCGCTAAAAAGGACATATTGCGGCGTTTATTTGTAAAACGCCGCTAAATGTCTGAACATTAGCGGCGCTTTTGGTAAAACGCCGTTAAAAGTCTGATCATTAGCGGCGCTTTTACGAAAACGCCGCTAAAAGTCTGAACATTAGCGGCGCTTTTGGGAAAACGCCGCTAAAAGTCTGAACATTAGCGGCGCTTTTGGGAAAACGCCGCTAAAAGTTAATTTTTTTGAACTTTAGTGGCATTTTTTTATAGAAACGCCGCAAAAAGAATATTTTATTTTAGGGTTAATGATTTAGGACTTAATTAAGGTTTAATATTGTCTATAGTTTATAGTTTTAGGGTTTATGATATAATGTTCATTATTTTGGGTTAATGGATTATGTTTTATAGTTTAGGGTTTATGCATGGGTATCTAAATTAAGTTTAGGGTTTAGAGTTTTTTAGTTTAAGGTTTAGTGTTTTCTCGTTTAGGGTTTTGTTTTATTATTTATTTAAAGGTTTATAGATCATGGGTTTTTGGATCATGTACTTTATGGATTACTGGTTTAAGTGTTGGGGTTTAAGGGAATAGGTTAAGGGTTATGGGAATATGGTTTGAAATGGTTAACCTTTAGGGGTTATTGTTTTATGGTTTAAGGGTTTAAAGTTTAGGGTTTTAGGGTTTAGGGATACTATGCATATTGGTTTATAGTTTATAGTTTATAGTTTAGGGTTTAAGGGTGCATGTATGATTTAGGGTTTAGGGTTTAAGGTTTAATTAGGGTTTATGGGTTAATTAGGGTTTATAGTTTATAGTTTAGGGTTAGTTTAGGGTTTATACATATCAAAGCGTGTTAAATCCTAAAAGTATACATGAACTTTAATTTGATCCAAATCTTGTAAAATATAAACATAATTATAGATATTATTAACATCATTTTTATTATTGCATACATAAAAATTTATATTTACTCAGTATAAAAACTAAATTGATGTATTTTATAATTTAAAATAATGTGTATGATTAAATCAAAATAAAATTTCAATGTAAATATATTTAGGGTTTAATTAATGATTAAGAGGTTAATGGTTTTATGGAACTTAAGAAATAATTAAAACATTAGTGGCGTTTTTACAAAAAAGCATAACTTTCTTCCACTTTAGCCAAAACGGTGTCGTTTCCGATGTGCTTATGGCATTAGCGGCGTTTTTATGAAAACGCCACTAAAGATCGATAATTAGCGGCGTTTTGTAAAGCGCCGCAAAATGTAAAGTTATACGATGTCGTTTTGTTTTATCCATTCTCGAGCCCCTTATTGGACAACGTCGTTTGACAAAATTGAAAAAATTTTAGTGGCACTAGTGAATAAACGCCGCTAAAACTCGGACATTAGTGGCACTAGGTTGCAAACGCCATGAAATGTATTTATTATTGAGCAAAGCAGCGCGTTTTTGTCCGTGTTCGATTTTATCCCCAATCCAACCCGAAAAACCCTAAGTCCTTGTTGTTTTTGCCTCCAATTGAAAACCCTAAGTCCCTAAGTCCTAAAAACTTGGTCGACCATCCGCTTCCTCTGTCTCATCTCCTTTGCCGCATCTCCGTTGAGCTTCCATGTCCCATCTCCTTCGACACTTTGCTTTGCATCACCGGGTAAGTCGTAATCTATGATCATATTTGATTTCAATTTGCAATATTAGGTTACGTTTCATTTCTTTTCTCGTAATCCTTGTTTTCTTCTTGAGCGTGCTATTAGAGATATTTTAAATAAAAATTATCCATTTTGGCAAATTCAAAACCCTAATCAGTATGTTTGATCGGATTTGAATGGGAAAGAAAAAGTCAAGGTAATGATTACTTGAATTTTGTTTTGTTTTTTTATGTTAAGCGTGTATTTTGATTGATCTTTCTTTTGTGTTTGTTTAATTGGATGTTAAATTTTGAACTTTTAAAGAAGCTATGACTTTTTTTACGTTTCATTTTTTTCTTGATCGCGTTTCTTTTTTTCTTTGTGTATTTTTGCTTGATGATGCTTGATGTGGCAAATGGGAGATTTCATCTTTCCTGTATGCGTGTGATGTAGACATATGCAAGCTAGAGAACGAAAAACAACAAAAATATTGTCTTTCAACAATTGGATTATTAACAAGTTTGGAGTAGTATATAACAAAATTAAACACCGATAAAACATCCTTTCCTCATCTTTTAAGTATGGTATGAGAAAAAGAAAGTGTATTGGAGTATATGGAGTATTGTTATAACTTAGATCCCAAAGAGAAGGAAAACAAGCTTTAAAAGAGTTGCTATATGGTCGACAATGATGCTTGTCTCATTCTTATTTAATTGATTTGTCAAAGTAAAAAGTTTTCTTGAAGCGCAATTTTCTCGATAGTTTCACTTTTTATTGGTCCTCTTAGTTTCTAGGATATAACCTACATTGCTTTCGACAATTCTCTTTACTATGGTTTTGGGAATCTCGATTGTAGATGTTGATTTTCCACATACAACCTAATCTTACAAGTTGTACTCCCAGTGTCTATATTTGGTCATTATTTGGCATTATAACAACATTCTTGAGTTGAGTGATACATGCTCTACTTGCTACTTGCTACTTGCTCTTCTTTTTGGCATTATAACACCATGCATTTACGGACAACTTGTAGTAACAATCCATTGTCTAACTTTGTTTTAGTTGCATGACAAAAAAATTGCCTTTGGATCTCGGTTTCTATTATTACTAATGTTAATGGTCCCGCATTTTCTATCATGTTATTTCGGGACAATTGAAATTGGCTCGATATATTCAAGATCCACGATATTTTGTTTAACCTCGGAACTTGAATAAAATGATTCCTTTTGAATTATATAGTTGAGACTTATTTTGAATAAAATGATATTCGTGTACTTATTTTCCTTGAAGTTTACTCAATATGCTTGACTGGTTTAGAATTTTATCTCGCAATAATAAATGATTATATTGTTTACTAAATCATCCTTCCTATTTTATTTTTCTAGTATATTTGAAATTTGTTTGAATCGGTATTTGATCTCAAGAAGTTGGCGGCACCATTTCGACATTTCGTGTTCTCTAAACATTTCTTAGAGGTAATGTATATCTTTGTTTAAGCATTTTGATTGGTTTAAATTTTCATTTTACAGTAGTTGCTAAAGTTAATCAATTCATGCAATTTGCCAATGTTCTGGTTGAAATTAAAAATGGTTTGGATTCGAATATCTAATTCCTTTAAGGTTGTTTATGAAATTCAATACTAATCCTACTTGAATATGTCAAACATATGCTTTTTACGAACTTAATATTTTAAGAACGATTCGATCTTAAATTATAAAGTGAAATAATTTTTAAAACATCAAATTAAGAGGTATTTTACTGAAAGTTTTTGTTGGAAGTGAAATAATTTTATTATATTAAATTATAAAGTGAAATAATTTTTTAAAAACATCAAGTTAATACAAATAATTTGAATACTATAATTATATATGTATAAAAATTATATAAAAATAATAATTATTAAAATATATAAAATTAAGCTTTAATAATAATATAGTAATATATTATATAACTATTATCAAACATTGCAACCGATTACCTAAATCCGACCTAAACTCTAAACCCTAAATTCTTAACCCTTAAACCCTAAACCCTCAAACCCTAAACCCATAAACTCTAAACCTTTAAACCCTTAAACCCTAAATCCATAACCCTTAAACCTTAAACCCCAAACCTTAAACCCCTAAACCCTAAACCCTTAACCCCCAAACCCAAAACCCCAAACCTCTAACCCCTAACCTCTAACCCTAAACCACTAAACCTTAAACCCTTAACCCATAACCCTAAACCCCTAAACCTTAAACCCCTAACCCTTAACTTTAAACCCATAAACCCTAAACCCCTAAACCCTTAACCCTTAACCCTTAAACCCCAAACCTTAAACCTCTAAACCCTAAACCCTTAACCCCCAAACCCAAAACCCCCAAACCTTTAACCCCTAACCTTTAACCCTAAACCACTAAACCTTAAACCTTTAACCCATAACCCTAAACCCCTAAACCTTAAACCCCTAACCCTTAACTTTAAACCCATTAACCCTAAACCCCTAAACCCCTAACCCGTAACCCTTAACCACTAACCTATAACCTTTAACCACTAAAATTTTAAGTTAATATCAAACTTTATAACTTTGAAAAAGATTCAAAGTATATAGGCTGGAAACCTGACGGGTTGCCTTATATCTCACTGTTAGATATAACGGATCCTCCCTAGGTGTAACAATGCCACGTACGATGGATCTTAACGAAACACCAAATTAAATATCAAAATAATATAACATTTATTAAACCCTTAAACCTTACACCATTGAAACCCTAAAACTTAAAAACTATAAAACCTTAAAACCCTAAATCCCTAAACCTTAAATCCTTAACCCTTAAACCCTAAACTCTAAACCCTAAACCCTTAAACTCTAAACCCTTAAATCATAAACCTTTAACCCCTAAACTTTAAACCCCAAACCTTAAACCCTTAACCTTAAACCCCTAAACCATAAACCCCTAAACCTTAAACCCATAAACCCTTAAACCCCTAACCCCTAACCCTTAACCACTAACCTATAACCTTTAACCACTAAAATTTTAAGTTAATATCAAACTTCATAACTTTGAAAAAGATTCAAAGTATATAGGTTGAAACTTTGACGGGTTGCCTTATATCTCACTGTTAGATATAACGGATCCTCCCTAGGTGTAACAATGCCACGTACGATGGATCTTAACGAAACACCAAATTAAATATCGAAACTCTACACCATTGAAACCCTAAACCTTAAACCCTAACCCTAACCCTTAACCACTAACCTATAACATTTAACCACTAAAATTTTAAGTTAATATCAAAGCGTATAATTTTAAGAAAAGATTCAAAGTATATAAATTTGGAAACTGACGGGTTGCCTTATATCTCATTGCCGATATAACGGATCCTCCTAGGTGTAACAATGCCACGTCGATGGATCTTAACGAAACACCAAATTAAATATCAAAACTCTACACCATTGAAACCCTAAACCTTAAACCCCTAACCCCAACCCTTAACCACTAACCTATAACATTTAACCACTAAAATTTTAAGTTAATATCAAAGCGTATAATTTTAAGAAAAGATTCAAAGTATATAGGTTTGAAACTGACGGGTTGCCTTATATCTCATTGTCGATATAACGGATCCTCCTAGGTGTAACAATGCCACGTCGATGGATCTTAAAGAATACATAACTTACCTAATTTTAATATCAAATTTCATAAAATACATAAGTTGACGATTAAATTTAATAACTTACATAATTTTTCCTTAGTATCAAACTTCATAACTTACATAAAACTTAAGAAAAGATTCAAAGTATATAGGTTTGGAAACTTTGACGGGTTGCCTTATATCTCACTTGTCGATATAACGGATCCTCCCTAGGTGTAACAATGCCACGTCGATGGATCTTAAAGAATACATAACTTACCTAATTTTAATATCAAATTTCATAAAATACATAAGTTGACGATTAAATTTAATAACTTACATAATTTTTCCTTAATATCAAACTTCATAACTTACATAAAACTTAAGAAAAGATTCAAAGTATATAGGTTTGGAAACTTTGACGGGTTGCCTTATATCTCACTGTCGATATAACGGATCCTCCCTAGGTGTAACAATGCCACGTCACGATGGATCTTAAAGAATACATAACTTACCTAATTTTAATATCAAATTTCATAAATTACTTATATAAATTATTAATTAACAATTTAGTAGTATAATTTATTGTCAACTTTAGACTTCAACAACTACTGAAATGGATAGGAGTTGGATGAAATTGTCAAGGGTAAGCAACGGCTATCGAAATGGAGTAGAAACTTTTCTAAATTTCACATTTCAAAATGCAAGCCAAGAGAATATGATTCTTTGCCCGTGTAAGAAGTGTTGCAATATTAACTGGCATTATCGTGAAGTGGTCTCGAACATCTAGTTGTTGATGGTTTTGTCCGGGGTACAAAATATGGTTTTTCATGGAGAGTCTACATCTAGGGAGCATCTTCATCGATGAATCTGGGTATTCTCATCACGCTTTCAACCGAATGTTAGTGACGATAACATGGAAAACATGTTGCGGGATGCTTTTAATATCTTGTGATGATGGTTTGGTCATTTCCACGACTTGGGTGCAACAGATGATCACAATTTTGGAGGAAATACTTTCACCGAAGAGGAAAGAAGTGTCTGGGATGAACGACCAAATGAAGAAGTCTGTGAGGTTCTACGCGTTACTTGGTGAAATGAATGAAGAAGCGTATGAAGGATCAAAATTTTCCAAACTGTCATTCAGATTCGTCTTTTCACTTGAAATGTTTGGGGGTGGACCGAAACTCCTTCACAATCTTTGTTAGAGTTCTTGCAAGAAATGTTCCGTTTGCAAAAATCCTCGATCTTCCAAAGACATGAAGAAATTGATAAAGGATTTGGGCCTTGGATACAATAAAATTCACAGTTGCCCAAATGATCGCATGTTGTATTAGGCGACCGCATAAACCAACAGTCTGTCATGTATCGCGCCCATCCGTTGGATTCATAGAAATACAGAGGACGATAACGAGGTCGAACATGGTACACACCAAAAAAGCGACCCGATTAAGATTTTGCGATATTTTCCCTAATACCGAGGCTTCAACGGCTTTTCATGTCGTCCAAGACAGTAGAATCAATGACGTGGCACCGTGATGGACGAATCGATGATGGGTTGTTAAGGCATCCTGCAGATTCTTTAGCTTGGAAATGTTTGACTCCAAATTTCCAAGCTTTGCAAGCGATCCCAGTGTGAGGCTTGGGCTAGCATCCGATGGATTTAATCCTTACAAACTTATGAGCACAACGTCTGATTGGCACGTGGTGCTTGTTCCTACAATTTGCCTCCATGGGTTTGCATGAAACAATCTTCTTTATCTTGTCTATGATTATACCGGAGAGAAAGGGTAGGGAATGATATTGACGTCTATTTGCGACCACTTGTTGACGAGTTAAAACAACTATGGGCTGGTGTTCAGACATTCGATGCAATGAGAAAAGAGAACTTTAATTTACGTGCGGCATTAATGTGGACTATTAACAACTTTCTGGCTTATGCTAATTTATCTGGTTGGAGTACCAAGGGACGTTATGCTTGTCCGTGTTGTCTTTGCTGAACATGTTCATAATGGTTATATAATGGGAAGAAGTTTTCTTACATGGGGCATCGTCGGTGGTTACCGAAAAATCATACATTTAGATTTCAGAGTGCTCAATTTGATGGTACTGAAGAGTTTAGATCAGCTCCTTCGCAGACCGGTGGATCTGAAATATTGTTAATGTTGAAAGATATGAATTTCATTTATGGGAAGATGAATCAACCGGCAAACCCGCATAGAAAAGAGGATCTAGGGATGAATCGATGATGAATCGATGAAGAGGATGATCCTAATGAGGTGACTTGTGGAAAAAAGAAGTATTTTTTTCGAGTTGCCTTATTGGGAGCATCAGCTTTTACGCCATAACCTTGATGTCATGCATATAGAGAAAAATGTCTGCGAGAACATCATTGGGACTATTTTGAATGTCGATGGAAAATCGAAAGATAATCTTGAGTAGACTTGATTTAGTCCACATGGGAATTGGCGTGAGCTTCATCCCCGAGCACTTCCGAATATGAAATATCGATTCACTTTGCTATTTTTCAATGTCGAAGACGGAGAAAGAAGTATTCTGTACGGTGTTGAAGGATATAAAGGTCTCGGATGCGTATGCATCAAATATATCGCGATGTGTGAGTGTTAAGGATCGAAGATTATATGGCTTAAAATCGCATGACTATCACATATTGATGCAAGACTTACTGCCAGTTGCTTTGCGGTGTTGTATGTCGAAAAAGGTGACGGCTCCTGTAATTGAACTGTCAAATATAATGAAAGTCATTTGTGGTAAAGTTTTGAATGTTCAAGAACTTGAGAGACTGCAAGATCGAGCCGCATTAACTTTATGCAATCTGGAGAAGATATTCCCGCCTTCCTTCTTCACTATCATGGTGCACTTGTTAATTCATCTCCCGCGTGAAGCAATTCTTGGTGGACCCGCTTTCTATCGATGGATGTATCCCATTGAAAGGTCTTACTTTATTTGCAAAATATTCCTTCATTCAGCTAAATGCCTTTATTTCCAACTTTTGATAATGTTGTATATCGTGTTTAGGTTCCTTTCCAAATTGAAGTCATCTTGCCGCAATAAGCGTTATCCGGAAGGATCAATTGCTTAGAGGATACTTGGCGGAGGAATGTATGACTTTACGTTCGAGGTATTTGGAAGATGTTAAAACAAGAATGAACAGACCAAGTAGAAATCTTTGGGCTCACAGATCATAATTTGGTGAAACTTATTTATTTCAAAGTTTGAGAGAACCGATCGGCGAGTCAAAATTACGAAATTAGACGATAGATCGTGGGTCCAAGCACATCGATCGTTCTTTTCATCACGATTCAATGGCTCAATTTGAATCGTTCTACAATTTGATAAATACTCATCAATTATGATTTGTTTGTCTTCTAACAAAGTCAAACCTTTTTTTCCGTAGTCAGTACAAACAAATATTGAGAGCTCGTTCATGATCTCGAAGATTAAATCTACGAGAAATTAATAAGTTGTTCGTAGAATCATTCCATGAATGGTTAAGCCAAATGGTATGCAATTTAAATTTTCCTTGACAAGTAACAATATTTTCTCATAATATTCATAATTACTCGATTTACTTTCGAGTCAATAGGTTTGGAGTCGAATGAAGTAAATGACGACGTTAAATGGCTTTCACAAGGTCCAAATGTAATAGTTAAAAGATATAGTGGCTTCCTCATCAACGGATCTGATTTCATACAACGTATCGCGAGAGATTGAGGAGAACTCAAAATTGCGGAATTGTTGTTAATTCTTTGATTACAAGTTATGCTAGTGCTAGGGACGATGTCCGTCGAGGGAATTTGGAATATTTTGGACTTATTATCGACATCATTGAGTTGGATTATTACGGTAAATGCAAAGTTGTCCTATTTCGAGGTGATTGGGCTGATGTGAATACGGCTCATGAATTAAAAGCGATCAATATGGTTTTACAATGGTGAATTTCTCTCGATTAATTCACACCGAGAACAAGCGATGGACGAGCCGTATGTGTTTTCTTCTCAAGTTAAACAAGTTTTTACTCGGAAGATCCAACGATAAGGGTTGGTACGTTGTACTTGAAACACCCTAGAGACTTCTTCGACGTTGGCGGTGGAAGTAGAGATGACATAGTCGAAAGATCGAAACTTTGCCTTTTCGAACAAGACTTAACTAAAATATCCCTAGTACTAGTCAACAATTTCAATGGGTTCGTCGGGATGTGGGCGAAGATATTTACTGAAATATGATGTAGTAAGATTTAACGATTTATTATTTATATGTAATAATATAATTTTCATGTTGGTCATGTTATATAATTTTCATGTGTCTGCAGGAAAAATGCCTAGAAGACGATTCTGAGATTTAAATATTGTCCGAAACTCCAAATCCGGAAGAAGCTAATAGTAGTGAGCAACAAGCAGGTTGTTGGATCTTCTACTCATCGGACATAGATGACGAGCCCGGAGAATTTCAAAGTAATGTTAAGTTTATTTTACATGCATGTTGAATTTTATTATTGATTCATTTTTAATTTTAATATAATAATATATTATTTTTCAATTTGAAGGTGGTGGGACGCGCAAAAGGTCGGGGCGTACATTACTTCAAGATTTATACGACTTAGAGCCTAACGATCGTGTTAAAGTAAGGAGAAACAATGATGGCCACTGTTGGATCTGAAGCTCATTGTTAGGAGGCTATTTGGGCATTTTAGCACGAAATTCCAATATGTTGCCCATTAACTACTGAATCATGGCATCACATGCCCGATGCCAACAAAATCGTGCCCTTGAAAATATTAAGGTAATAAAACGTGAATGTAATTTATAATACTTTAATTTAATTTTCATTTATATTAACTTTTTATACTTTTTTTTCTTGAGGTAGATTTAATTTAGAGGTCTCGATGACTATGTTAAGAAGACATTGGGTAAAAATGGAGAGACAATAAAAGCACCCTCAAAAACAATATTTCAAGAAAGAGATAAGCCTCGACGAAAAATTAAGAAATGTTCCACCGGAATGTTGAGGTACCAATGGGAAGATCAAGTTAGATTTTGGAATTCAAAAAAGGAGAGGTATTACGTACATCTAAAATCGTATAAATTATTTGGTTTATAGTATTTACTATATATATAATTCAAATTGCATTATGTAGGACCGTGAGCGAGTTGGGATAAGCGTGACGAAACAAAAATTCACGCTTTACGGCGGAGTTCTAGAAGTTTTGCTTGTGTAGGACGCCGAGGTAATATAATTTATTAATTACATCAAATATTAATTACTTTATACTATTAAATTATATTTTTACGCTAAAATGTAGGAAACTTATTGGTCAAAAAGTTGGACGCGTTCACTTTTTGACATTACGCATTGAAAGAAGGATGGATCTCCGATGACATCCAAAGTCGCGAAATTTTGGTATATTTACTTAATAAAATTTTATTTTTATAAATATTTCTACCGTTTAATTATAATAGTTTAATTCATCGTTTATAGTTTTAAATTTATAATGTTAAATTATGTTGCATTCTTTCTTATTTATATATTTCGTTTCTAACTCTTTCATTGATTTATTAGGATAAACTAAAGGAGAAGAAGGCGGAGTATGAAGCGGTACCTTGATCGATAGTTCTGTTAATCTTGAGGAGATTGATAATGAAATTATTACTGAGATGTTTTGGGTCCCGAAAGGTACTGATCGCTTCAACTGATAGTTCTGCTAATCTTTAGTGTATTATTAATAGAATTATCACTGATGTTTTTGGTCTTGAAAGGTATGGTCGGGTTCGAATTAAAGGATCTGGAGTTACCCCGACCCAATATTTTGGATCCGCCTCCCAGCAGTACATGCCTTCCGGGGGGCAATCTCGTGCTGAAGTTCAAAGGCTACAAAACTAGATTGTTCAAATGCAAGAGATCACGGTTGAGCAGAGGCAGCAAATTGCCGATGTTCAAAGAAAATATGAAGAACTCCAGCAACAGCTTAGAGCGGATGCGGAAGCGGCACAAGCAAGGAGGCAAGAAGAAGAATGAGAGAGGCGGCCGCAGCCACTGAAGGAGGCGAGGCGAGATCGATGCTAGCGAGCAAAACAGAAAATACGAAGAGCTCCAAGACCGACTTGACATATGATGATGCGATGTTTCATGAATGCAGAAAACCGCCATCTTAAACATTTAATTTTTCGTTGTAAGAAGTTTTGACATTATTACATTTAAACAATATTTTCAGTTATCATTCATTTAAGTTATTAAATTTCAAGTATCATTTAGGATTAATGTAATTCGTGTGATTTTTATGCTAAATTTGCTGTTTTGCGTTGAAATTATATACTGTTATTGGTTGGTTTTTAGTGCAGGAGGGGTATAATATTGAAAAAATTTTATTTTTTTAAATCTGTACAAATTAGCGGCGTTTGTAGAAAAGCGCCGCTAAATCTCAAGAATTTTTTGCGGCGTTTGTAGAAAAGCGCCGCTAAATCTCAGAATTTTTTGCGGCGTTTTTAGGGAAAGCGCCGCTAAAGCCCCTGACTTTTAGCGGCGTTTTTGGGGTAAAGCGCCGCTAAAGGCCCCGACTTTTAGCGGCATTTTTTGAAAGCGCCGCTAAAGGCCCTGACTTTTAGCGGCGTTTTTCGTGGTAAAGCGCCGCTAAAGGCCCTGACTTTTAGCGGCGTTTTTTCGTAAGCGCCGCTAAAGGCCCTGACTTTTAGCGGCGTTTTTATGGTAAGCGCCGCTAATGGCCCTGACTTTTAGCGGCGCTTTTAAAACAAACGCCGCTAAAGATCAGGATCTTTAGCGTTTTTTTTATAAATAAAAATTTTCGTGATAGTATTAGCGGCATTTTTGTGGCGCTTGAAAAGCATATAAATACTTTTTGTGGCGCTTATAAACGCCGCTAAATGTCCAAAAAAACGCCGCTAAAAGTCTGTTTTGCTGTAGTGCTATGACCAAGTTGCCTCCGCTCCAAACGAGTTGACTTCGACTTCGTAACGAACGAGGGACGTCCAATTTCACCGGTCACTGTAGAACCTTCTAGAATATAAATACTGCTGGTTCTTTTACCTTTTAACAAAACGAGAGCTCCACGAGAGACTTTAATGCCGTTCGACTCGATGTTGATTCTGCATCCTTTCAAGTCTAAACTACTCAAGGAGACGAGATTTTTTCGTAAATCAGGTACATACCTGACATTTGAGAGTGTCCTAATCGTCCTATCATGTATCCTAATTTTAACAGTACCAATACCAATTACCTTACTAGATGAATCGTTTCCCATGTGCACAACTCCACATTCAATTGAACTGTATGTGGAGAACCATTCTCTATAGGGACACATGTGGAAAGAACATCCCGAATCTAGGATCCACTCGGATTAGCACCAGCTACATCTTCGTCGTTACTCTCAGTAGCTCTTTTATTTCGCAGTTTATAACAATCTGCTTTAACATGACCTAACTTTTTACAATAGTGATGGAGCTCGAAACTAACTATTATTTCGACAAAGGCAAGCGCACCTATCGAACAGTAGTATAGCTATGGTGAGTCTGGAATATCGTATCCTCAAGGACTAAGAGTACTAGTATTAACTATCTTTTTATTATCTAGACTAATAATTAAGGGGATTTACTTTTAATCTAAAATTTAACTAACTAATTTAACTAACTATGATCGCAACAGAGAGTAAATTAGGAAAATACTTTTGGGACAACTTATATGAGATAGACAATACCTAAGGAAGAATCCATCAAGACTTCACTTATTATTTTTGATTCATGCGATTTATTCACTTGGCTTAATCCGTAGAAATCCCTAAATTATATTAATACCTCTTTTGAGCCCACTAACAACTGACTCTAGGTTGGTTAATTGAAATCTCTTTCTAATTAAAACCCCTATTGTCGCATTAACTCGATCTATGGATTCCCTTATTAGGTTTGACCCTAATCCAACATATTTTTGTCGCCCTCTTTCTAGGGTTGCAATCAACTCTGCTTAATTGTGTTGATCTACTCTTAAATATGGACTTTTGCTCCACTGAATAAGCACATTCGACTTGAATTAATAACCTGAATTATCAAAACAGAATAAGAACTCACAATTAAAAATAAGCACAAGTATTTATCTCATAAATCAAATAATAATAAGATCTGTATTAGGTTTCATCCCCTTAGGTATCTAAGGGATTTAGTTCATACTAAGGGGGGAAACATCATAAAAGAGGAAAAACAACAAAACATAAGAAAACCCAAAAAAACTCCTAAAGAACTTGATGGGAGATCATCAATCTTGATCGAGATGCTTCTCCTAAGCTGTTCTCGATGGCTGTCTTGGAGTATTTTCTTCTTCTACTCTGCATCTATTCGACATCCTGTCAACCTCTCCTTTTAGGTTGCCTCCTAGGGTGTTTATATAGGCTTCGAGATGCCTTTCTTGGCCCACAAGTATCCTATTCCTAATGAAACTCATCTTGATTTCTGCAGGGACACGCCCGTGTGGCACGTCCGTGGTCTAATCTCTTAGCCGTGGCCGATTCTGCTCGCCACACACGACCTTGTGATCTGGCCATGTATGTTGATCCAGGCCATGTCTCGGTTGTTGCTCGAAACACACGGCCGTGGATGATAGCCCAGGCTGTGTAGTCTCTAAGGTAGGCCCATTTTGTCCCTTTTTGGCCCGTTTCTCGTTCCTTTTGACTCTCTAAGCTCTCCTGAGTATAAAACATGAAATTAAGAGATTAGGAGCATCGAATTCATCAAATCTAATGAATATTCATCCAAAATTAAGCCAAGCGTGGGATTAAAATATGTGTAAGTTATGGTTTATCAAATACCCTCACACTTAAGCTTTTGCTTGTCCTCAAGCAAAATTCTGAACTCACAATTAGAATTAACTTCTCTCAATTCATAATTCTCATCAACAATGTCTCATCATAATTCATAAATAATTCATACATGGATACTTTAACTCAAAGAGTCCTAAAGATTCAAACAATCTAAGTCATATATTTTTGTAGCACAAAAACATAGGTGTTTCCCCGTATCTAAATAGTTACCTTTGCTTCAAAACCGACAAGGATTGACATCCTCACTAAGGATTCACTCAAATCACTCGAAGTGTTTAAGGTTCAAGATAAGCACTCATAAGTCAAATATGAAAAGTTAATCCCATAGGCTTGCATGAAGATCAAATCTCCACCACTATAATATGAGATGATACACAAATCAAAAGTTCTTTAAAGGGTTGTAATGGGGCTTGGGTTAAAGGTGTGGATAAAGGCTGAATTAGAGGGCTAAAATCGATATTGAATTGACAAATTACCTAATTAGAAACAATGAACTGATAATGAATAATTACATTAATAACATGAGCTTCTTCTAAAGATGTGAATTTAACTGTTTCAATTCATAGAACATAAAACTAATGATGAATATACTTTCCAACATTTTTTTAGCACAACTACATAATAAAAGATGAATTTAACTACTGAAATAAAAAAATAATAATTAGGCAACTGATCAAATCAAATCTCGACAAAAGGGGAGTCAAGAAAATGGGACCAACAAGTTAATAACGGGGTTTCGGGTTAATATTAGTGGTAAATCAAGAAACGGTTGATTAGGCTCAAGAGGGGTTCACTAGGGGTTAATTACAAAGGTAGGCTTTTTATGGAGTAAGTGGGTTAAATCCTCAGTGCCTTTATCATCTTTGTATATCAAATCAAAGGTGTGGTCTCGACATGTATAATCGAAACAAATCAATAAAGTGACACACTCATAATCAATAAAGTGAGCAAGAAAAATATATACTCTAAAAGCTCAAAATCTCAAAAAAAATTATGGTTTTTGATGTCAACCTTGAAAAATTCAAACTTCAAAGTAATATTCAAATTTAGGTCAACAACCTAGCAAATTTTTAATTCTAAAAATAGACTTATCATGCTTGATTCTCTAATATCTTAAAGTTTAAATCATCAATGCACAATTAACTATGACTTAATCCAAAATATATCAATGAAAATCATAAGTCAATAGAAGTTTCATTCTAATTAATAATATGAGAAAATTACTTAAGACAAGATATCATTCAGGGACAGTATTGTTGACACCTCTCCACACTTAAGATGTACATTGTCCTCAATGTACAAAAATAGATATCCACAATATAGTAAGAAAATCATAAGGTAGGGAGAGAAGTGAAACTTCCTAAAGTTTGGATGGAGTTAAAGAAAAAAGGAGGAAAATTTGGGCCAAGTTGGAGAAGGATGCACCGGTGGTAGTGGTTACTAGGGTCGTGGTGTGATGATTCCCTAACAGCCTTTAGAACCTAAATTAAATAAATCAAAATATAATAATATAGATTTAGCACAAGAAAGATAAAAAGAAGGAAAATAAAGGAAAAGAGAAAAGAAAAAAAAAAGTAAATGGACTCAAAGGTCCTTGTCCTGTCGAGTTAATGAAGCGGTCGTCATGAACTTATGTAGATCGGTCTCACATGGGGAGATTGTGCTAGGATCCTTTTGCTTCTTCAACATGGAGATGGTGGTGTTGGTCATGATTTTAGGCATTTTTTTGATGGTGGCAATGATGGTGGTTGGTGTGGTGTGGTGTAAAGGAAGAATGAGTGAAAGGGGAAAGGGAAATGAAGGGAAAAAGCTGAAGAAAAAGAGAGGTGTGTGGTGGTTAGGGTTTTAAAAGAAGAGGAAATTAAAGAGTAAGTGAGAAAAGGGGGTTTTGAATAGAAATCATAGATCTGGTAACTCCCCACGCTTGTGTGCCATGGGCGTGTTAGGTCACACGGCCGTATCGCACGACCGTGTGGTGGCTCCTTTATTTATCCCATGCTTGTGTAGAGGTTTCCACGTCCGTGTGGCTTAATCAGTGTCGGCCACGGCCGCATCATACGGCCGTGACATTTTATCGCAGCCCGTGTTTTTGAAAAAATTGGCATGTTGCCAGATGGTTACAGCCACACCCATGTACCTACTTGTGGTATCCACACTGCCACGACCACGGCCGTGTGTAAGGCCGTGCGGGTATGGAGCCTGCACCTAAAAGTCTGGTTAGTTCTTAGTTAAATGCTAAAATTCTAAAATATGAAATTTAATGGGGTTAATGCTCGGGTTGCCTCCCGAGAAGCGCTCGTTTAAAGTCTTAAGCTAGACTTACCTCTCATTCGCGTATTCATGGTTGTTTGAGGAGTTGAAACTCCTCTCCCCTGCTATCAGTTCTATGATTATATAGTTTGAATCGAGTGGCGTTTACCTTAAAAATACCGAATGTAGGATTAGTTACCTCGACTGTTCCATATGGGAAGACATTGATTATCGTGAAAGGGATTTCTTGGTTTGTATCAAGGTCTGAAGTGGTGATTTGAGGGTCTTTCGTATCCAACAATACTTGATCTCCTATCGTAAACTGGGTTGTCCCATATTTAAGTTTGTTATGGAGTTGCCGCGTTTTTGCTTCGTGTATTTTTAGTTTCTCCTTAAAGTGTGTCTTCCACTCGTCTAGTTCATCGATCTGAAGCCTTCATTCCTCATGAATTACTTCTTTATTGGCACGGGGTCTAGGATCTGGCTCAGTTGTGTAGTTTCGTGGTGTTTCCTGTAAAGAAGGTTGAACCAAATCATTATTAATAGAATTTATGTTTTCACCTTGATTACTCGATGTCCTAGCCGAGTCAAGAGCCTAGAGAGTGACCGTTTCGTCACCTACACGAAGTGTGAGTTCACCTGTATCAATATCAATCTTAATTCTAACAGTTGCTAAAAAGGGTCTTCCTAAAATTAAAGGAACATTATTGTCCTCATCCATGTCTAAAATGACAAAGTCTACTGGGAATATGAATTTATCAATTTTTACTAGTACATCTTAGATTATACCCCTAGGAATTCTAATAGTTTTATCAGTTAATTGAATTCTCATCCTAGTTTGTTTGGGTTTCTCTAGACCTAGATGTTTAAACATTTTATAAGGCATAACATTTATGCTTGCCCCTAAATCAGCTAAAGCATTATTAATAGATAAACTACCAATTAAACATGGAATTGTAAAACTCCCTAGATCTTTTAATTTTCGTGGTAGTTTATTTTGCAAAACTGCTGAGCACACTGCGTTTAGCTCCACATACGACGCCTCGTCTAACCTCCGTTTGTTTGTCAACAGCTCTTTTAAAAATTTCCTTGAATTTGGCATCTACGAAAAAGATTCAAGAAACGGTAGGTTAATATGTAATTTCTTTAGAAGTTTAAGAAATTTACCAAATTGTTGATCTCTGTTGTCTTTCTTCATCGCATTGGGGTATGGCACTCGAGGTTGGAACTCTGTAATTACCGGTTTTAGCACAAATACATAATAAAAGATGAATTTAACTACTGAAATAAAAAAAATTAGGCAACTGATAAAATCAAATCTCGACAAAATGGGAGTCAAGAAAATGGGACAAACAAGTTAATAACAGGGTTTCGAGTTAATATTAGTGGTAAATCAAGAAACAGTTGATTAGGCTCAAGAGGGGCTCACTAGGGATTAATTACGAAGGTAGGATTTTTATGGAGTAAGTGGGTTAAATCCTAAGTGCCTTTATCATCTCTGTATATCAAATCAAAGGTGTGGTCTCGACATGTATAATCGAAGCAAGTTCTAGAATAACAAATCAATATTGACACACTCATAATCAATAAAGTGAGCAAGAAAAATATATGCTCTAAAAGGCTCAAAATCTCACAAAAATTATGGTTTTTAATGTCAACCTTGCAAAATTCAAACTTCAAAGTAATATTCAAATTTAGGTCAACAACTTAGCAAATTTTTAATTCTGAAAATAGACTTATCGTGATTGATTCTCTAATATCTTAAAGTTTAAATCATCAATGCAAAAATTACCTATGACTTAATCTAAAACATATCAATAAAAAATCATAAATAAATATAAGTTTCATTCTACTTAGTAATATGAGAAAATTACTTAAGACAAGATATCATTTAGGGACAGTATTGTTGACACCTCCCCACACTTAAGATGTACATTGTCCTCAATGTACAAAAATATATATCCATAATATAGTAAGAAAATCATAAAGTAGGGAGAGAAGTGAAACTTTTTGAAGTTTGGATGGAGTCAAAGAAAAGAAACGAGGGAAATTCGGGCCAAGTTGGAGGAGGATGCGCCGGTGGTGGTGGATACTAGGGTTGTGGTGTGGTGATTCCCTAACAGCCTTTAGAACCTAAATTAAAGAAATCAAAACATAATAATATAGATTTAGCATAAGAAAGATAAAGAGAAGGAAAATAAAGGAGAAGAGAAAAGAAAAAGAAAAAGTAAATGGACTCAAAGGTCCTTGTCCTGTCGAGTTAATGAAACGACCGGGATGAACTTATGTAGATCGGTCTCGCAGGGAGATTGTGCTAGGATCCTTTCGCTTCTTCGACATGAAGATGGTGGTGTTGGTCTTGATTTTAGGCATTGTGTGATGGTGGCAAGGATGGTGGTTGGTGTGGTGGTGGTGTAAAGGAATAATGAGTGAAAGGGGAAAGGAAAATGAAGGGAGAAAGTTGAAGAAAAAGAGAGGGGTGTGGTGGTTAGGGTTTCAAAAGAAGAAGTAATTGGAGAGTAAGTGAGAAGAGGGGGGTTTAAATAGAAATCAGGGATCTGGTAACTCCCCACGCCAGTGTGCCATGGGCGTGTTAGGTCGCACGGTCGTATCGCACGGCCGTGTGGTGGCTCATTCGTTTCTCCTACGCCTGTGTAGAGGTTTCTACGCCCATGTGGCTTACTCAGTGTCGACCATGGCCGCTGATAAATCGTAATATGTACATATTTTAATTCAATATTTAGCATAGTTTTGGATGATTTATCCCCCGAATTGTGCAATTTGGTGCTCCTAATCCTTTAATTTCATGTTTTATACTTAGGAGAGCACCGGAAGATGAAAAGAACGAGAAACGGGCCAAAAACGGGGAAAATGGGCCAAAGTATGAAATCCACATGACCTAGAAAAATCCACACGGCCGTGCCTCTTTAAGCAGATCCGCACACGGCTTGGACTCAATTTACACGGGCGTGTCCCTACCGTGACCTATTTTAATTCCACTCGGATTAGGATACTTAGGGGTAAAGAAAGATATTCCGAAAGCCTATATAAACACCCTAATTGTGACCTAAAACGGGGCATTCAAGTAGGTCGAGGAGCCAAGCCAGAGAGGTCGAATTGTAGGATTTGCTCGAAGACAACCAGTTGATCCATCTCAAGAAGCCAGAATCATACTCAAGACGGAAGATCTTCCCTTCAATTTCCTTCACTGGGTTTTAGGGTTTTTTTCTTATGTTTTGTTTTATACTTTCTTCTAAGATGTATTCTTTATTAAATATGAACTAAACCCCTCAAATACCTGAGGGGGACGAAACCTAAGACAGATCTTGTTATTGTTTTCTTAACTATATTATAAATACTTGATTTGTTCTTAACTATGTGTTCTTAATTATTGTTTTAATATTTCAGGATATTGATTCAAGTATTGATGTGCTTAGGCAGTGGAGGAATATTCCCTGTTTAAGAGTAGATCTAGCATAGTTAAGCAAAGTTGATCGCATTCCTAGAGATAGGACGACGAAAATCTGCCAGATTAGGGTCAAACCTAATATGCGAGTACTATAGGGGTTTTAATTAGAAAGAGATTTCAATTAATCAACCTAGGGTTAGACGTTAGTAGCCTCGAGAGAGGTATTAATATAAATTAGGGAATCCTACGGATCAAGTCAAGTGAATAAGTCGTCTGGTTCAGAGTTAGATAACAAGTGAAGTCTAGGTGGATTCTTCATCGGGTATTGTCTTAATCAATTGGTTTTCCCAAAAGTATTTTCCCCAATTCATTCTCTTTGTCTTAGTATATTTAGCTTAGTAATTAGTTAGTTTTAGATTAAACAACAATTCCCTTAATTCTTAGGCTAAATAATAAAAAGATAGTAATTACTAGTACTCTTGGTCCCTGAGGATACGATACTTCCAGTCTTGTCATAGCTATACTACCAAACGATAGGTGCACTTGCCTCAATCATTGTCATAAGTTAGTTTCTAGGCTCAATCATTCATTATATAAATATTAAGACTTTCGGACACAATCAAGTTTTTGGCGCCGTTGCCGAGGACTAAGATATTAGGAACACTTGATTTTTATTACTTTAGCCATTATTTTTTATTTATTTGCAATTTATTTTATTTTTACTTTTCTAATTTTTCTTGTCTTTGTTTCGGATAGGTTTTTCTAGTTTATGACTAGAAGGAACCCGTCAGGACTCTTGATTTTTGATAGCGACATAGAAGGTACCGTTCGCAGAAACAGAAGAGAAATAAGGCAAAGCTTACAATACATAGAAGAAGAGCAAGAGGACAATACCAATACGATCGAAGAGATGGCTGATAACAATCCGCTACCTCCTGTGGTTGCCGCAAACCCAGTGAATCAAAATCCTACTCCTCGTACTATGTATGATTATGCTAAACCTAATTTAACAGGAACTGAGTCAAATATTGTTAGACCTGCTACTGCTGTAAATAATTTTGAACCGAAGCCTAACACAATTTAGATGATACAGCAATTTGTTCAGTTTGATGGTTTGCAGGATGAAGATCCAAATAATCACTTGGCAAATTTCCTAGAATTTTGCGATACTTTCAAAATAAATGGCATTTCTGATGATGTCATTCGTCTTAGGTTGTTTCCCTTTTCATTGAGGAACAAAGCTAAACAGTGGTTGAAATCGTTACCACGAGGATCAATCGCTACATGGGAACAAATGACCGAAAATTTTTTGTTAAAATATTTTTCACCTACTAAAACAGCCAAGTTGAGGAATGATATCTCTTCTTTTGTGCAGAAGGATTTAGAGGCACTTTACGATGCATGGGAGAGATACAAGGATCTATTGAGAAGGTGCCCACACCATGGATTACCTTTGTGGCTCCAAGTTCAAACCTTTTACAATGGTGTGAACCCTTCGACTAGGCAGTTGATTGATTCAGCCGCTAGTGGAACCTTGAATAACAAAACACCTGAGGCTGCCTATGAATTCATTGAAGAGATTTCACTGAATAACTATCAGTGGCAAGTCACGAGGACATGGCCAACAAAAGCCTCCAGATTTTTCAACCTCGACGCAGTAACCATGCTATCAAATCAGGTAGAGATGTTAAATAAAAAGATTGATGGTTTATGTGGTTCTTCGTAGGTACATCCAGTTATGCAGTACGATACAAATAGAGGAGGGATGAGCAATACAGAATATCCACCTTATAACCCGAGCGCTGAAAACGAGCAAGTTCACTATATGGTAATAATTTTAGACCTCAAAATAACCTTTATAGTAATACTTACAATCCAGGTTGAAGGAACCACCCCAATTTCTCATGGGGTGGTCGAGGAAATCAGAGACAACAACCCCTCCCAGGCATCCAATAGTAGCCCTACCTACAAGAGAAAAAACTGAACCTTGACTACCCTTATATCGAGACTTGATTTGATCAATTGCCTGTAGAACTTCCCTCTTAAATTGCCTCTTAGGGTGTTTATATAGACTTTGAGATGCTTTACTTGGCCCCTACATATCCTAATTCAAGTAGAATTTCTACTAGGGTGTTTAAATAGGCTTTGGAATGTGTTTCTTTGCCTCTAAGTACCCTATTCTGAGTAGAACTCCACTTGGCCGCGGCAGGGACACGCCCATGGGCACACGCCCGTGTGTTTCGTGGCAGGCCGTGTACGAGCCTGTTAATGAGGTACGACCGTGTGAATCGTGGTCAGACCGTGTTCGGACTTCTCTTAAGAGGCACGGCCGTGTGGGCTTAAGTCCAGGCCGTGCCGATTTCGTGATATGGCCTATTTGGTCCGTTTTAGGCCCGTTTCTTGTTCTTTCCATCCCTAAGTGCTTTCCTGAGTATAAAACGTGAAAAGAAAGGATTAAGAGCACCTTTTTACACAATCTAGGGAATAAATCATCCAAAAGTATGCTAAATATGGGATTAAAAAATGTTACTTTTACGGTTTATCAAATACCCCCACACTTAAGCTTTTGCTTGTCCTCAAGCAAAATTCTCAACTTACAATTAAAACGAACTTTCCACAATTCATAATTCTCATCAACAATGTCTCATCATAATTCATAGATAATTTATACATGGATAATTTAACTCAAAGACCCCTAAAGATTCAAACAGTTCTAAGTAATATATTTGTAGCATAAAAACATAGGTGTTTCCCTTTATCTAAATAATTACCTTTAATTCAAAACCGACAAGGATTGATATCTTCACAAAAGATTCACTCAAATCACTTGAAGTGTTTAAGGTTCAGGAAAAGAGCACTCATAAGTCGAACCTGAAAAGTTAATCCCATAGGCTTGCTTGAAAATCAAATCTCCACCACTGTAATATGAGATGATACACAAATCAAAAGGTCTTTATCAGGGTTGTAACGGGGCTAGGGTTAAAGGTGTGGATAAAGGATAAATTTGGAAGGTTAAAATCGAGATTGAATAGACAAGTTACCTAACTTTAGAAAAAAAATTGAACTAATAATTTGAATAATTACATCACATGAAAATACTAATAATACGAGCTTCTTCTTCAAGATGCTGAATTTAAACGTACAAGCTCTTAGAACATAGAACTAATAATGAACATAAAACTAATAATGAATATAAATCGATTTTTTTTAAGAACAAATCAAATAAATACATAATATAAGAAAGAACTTTATCAACTGAAATAAAGTAATTAGGCAACTGATCAAATCAATTCTCGATAGAAGGGTAGTCAAAGTAATGGTGATAACAAATACGAGCGGGGTTTTGGGTTAATTTTATTGGGTGAATCAATAAAAAGGGTTGTTAGGATCAAAGGGTTCACTAAGGGTTAATTATAAAGGTAGGCTTTTTAGTAGAGTGAGTGGGTTAAAACCTAGGTGCATTTATCATCTCAGTATATCAAATCAAAAATGTGGTCTTGACATGTATAATCGAGGCAAGTTCTAGAATAACAATTCAGTGTTGACATACTCATAATCAAAAAAGTGAGCATGAAAAAGAATATATGCTCTATAAGGCTCAAAATCTCACAAAAATTATGGGTAATTGATATCAATCCTTGTAAATTTCAAACTTCAAGGTAATATTCAAATTCAGTTCAACAACCTAGAAAATTTTTAATTCTGAAAAATAGACTTATCATGCTTGATTCTCTAGTATCTTAAAGTATAAATCATCAATGCACAATTAATTGTGACTTACTCAAAAACATATCAATAAGAATCATAAATCATCAAAAATTTCATCCTAATTAGTAATATGAGGAAATTACTTAAGAGCTAGATATAATTCAGGGATTTGAGAATAATGCAAAAAGTTAGGTACTTTTACCCCCCACGCTTAAGATTTACATTGCCCTCAATGTACAAGGATAGATAAATAATTATGTAACGATAAAATCAATGTACAAGGATAGATTTACATTCCCGGCCCGATTTAGAGGAGAAAGCAGTGGTGCTGTGGTGGATGCCAACAGTCACTGTGCTAGATGAAGAAATTGGGAAACTCGTGACAGAAGAATTAATAATAAAGATTCAAAATATGCGAAATAAATATTTAAAGAAAAGCAAGCTAAAGTGAAGGAAAATAAACTTATAAGAATAGGTAAATAAACTGAGGAGTCCTTATTATTGGATGGTTCGCGAGGTGGGTGTGATTTCTAAGGCTGTGTTGAGTCGGTGGTCGTGGTTCTGGTGTGATTCCCTAGCAGCCTTTACAACCTAAAAATAAGAAACTAAAGTAAAATAAACTAAATTAAGTAGAAGAGAAGTAAAAATAAGGAAATTGAAGCAAAAGAGAAAAGAAAAATAGAACCGAAAAAGTCTCGAAGACCCTTGGCGTGTTGGAGGGTTGAAGCGGCCGACATGAACTTATGTAGATCGGTCTCCCACAGGGAGATTGTGTTTGAATCCTTCCGCTTCTTTGAAATTGTTATGGTAGAATAGGGGCTTTGTTAGGAGAAGAATGGTGGGGATGAAGGGTAATGAGAAGAGGGTGAAAAGAGGGAGGGGTAGGGGGTTTAAATAGAGTTTTGAATTCTGACACCTCCCCACGCCCATAGACTGTGGGTGTGTCGATTCACACGGCCGCCTCGCACGACCGTGTTGTGAGGCATGCTATTTTCCCACGCCCATTTTTCAGACTGCCACGCTCGTTTCTGAGAAGTTAGTGTCGACCACGGTTGCGTCTCAGGCCGTGGTGTTCTATCGGTGCCCGTGGGGTGGTGGTTGGAGTCCGTGACTCGAAGATTTGATTCCCTCTGACTTGTACCCTGGGAACCTGGGCTTTTGGTTAGTTTAGAACTAGGCATTCAGAAAGAAGAATAAAAGAACATAAAAAAAGTAAAGTACTTAAGGTTAGTACTCGGGTTGCCTCCCGAGAAATGCTCGTTTAAAGTCTTAAGTTGGACTTTCCCTTCATTTGTATAATCATGGTGGTTTGAAGGTTTGAACATCTTCCCTCATGCTATCGATTTTATTTTCATGATAAAGTTTAAGTCGAGAAGCATTTACCTTAAAAGTGCCGAATGTTGGATTACTTACCTCGACTGTTCCGTATGCGATGATATTGTGTACCTCAAGAGGGATTCCTTCGGTTGCATTTGGGTCTAATGGGATGATTCGAGGATCTGCTTTGTTCATCCATACCTTATCTCCTATTTTGAAGTGATTTGATGTTCCTACGAGCTCTTTTGGGGGCTCCTTCAGTTTTACTTTGTGTGGTTCCGGTTCTTCTTTAAAGTGTGTTTTCCACTCGTCTGGTTCGTCGACCTTAAGGCTTCGTTCCTTATATAGTTCTTCTTTATTTGCACGAGGTCTATGATCCGGCTCAGGTCTGCGGCTTTTTGGTGGATCCTATGGTACAAGGTTAACAAATTGGTCATCAACTGAATTTACTTTTTCACCTTCATCAATTGATGTCTTGGTCGAGTCAAGAGCTTGTAGACTGATCGATTCGTCACCTACACAAAGAATGAGTTCTCCTGTGCCAACATCAATTTTAGTCCTGGCAGTTGCTAAAAAGGGTCTTCCTAAAATTAAAGGAATTGAATTATCCTCATCCATGTCTAAGACAACAAAATCCACCGGGAAAATGAATTTATCAATTTTTACAAGAACATCTTCGATAATACCCCTAGGAATTCTAACAGTTTTATTAGCTAATTGTATACTCATCCTAGTTTGTTTGGGTTTCCCTAGACTTTGTTGTTTAAACATTTTATAAGACATGACATTTATACTTGCCCCTAAATCAACTAAGGCATTATCAACAGTTAGACTACCAATTAAACATGAAATTGTAAAACTCCCTGGATCTTTTAACTTTCGTGGTAGTCTATTTTGTAGGATTGCTGAACACATTGCGTTTAGCTCCACATGCGACTCCTCGTCTAACTTACGCTTGTTCGTTAAGAGTTATTTTAAAATTTTCCTCAATTCTGGCATCTATGACAGAGCTTCAAGAAGCGATAAGTTAATATGTAATTTCTTTAAAAGTTTAAGAAACTTACCGAACTGCTCCTCTGTATCGTCTCTCTTCAACTTCAGGATAAGGTATGCGAGGTTGGTATTCTTTGATTATCGGTTTTGGCTTTTCTTGTGTTACCTCAACTTTACCTTCTTCTACCTCACTTTCTTATATTGAATTAGGTTCATCTAACCCTACATTTTCCTGAGCTGTTATGGCTTGGATTTGCTCCTTTAGATTAATCTCAGTGTTGCTTGGTAGATGCCCTTGCGATCGTGCGGACATTAACTTTGCAAGTTGTCCAACTGACTTTGTAACTTCCCCGACTGACTTAGTAAGTTCCCCAACTTGGTTCTTGATCCCTTCCATCGATGTTTGTTGGTTTTTAAGTGTTGCCTCAGTGTCTTGGAGACGATTTTCTGTGGCTGCCATGAATTTTGTCAACATCTCTTTGAGGTTTGGCTTCTTTTCTTATGGTTATAGCTGATTTTGAAAATTTTGAGGAGGTTGTTGTCTTTGATTTCCTTGATTTTCTTGACCTCCCCATGAAAAATTTGGGTGGTTCCTCCAACCTGGATTATAGGTATTACTATAAGGGTTATTATTAGATCTGAAATTATTACCTATATAATTCATCTGTTCGCTTTCTATGCCCGGTTGGTAGGGTGGGCACTCAGGATTCGCCACAGTTCCACTTGCGTCACACTGCATCACTAGATGTACCTGCGCAGAACACAAACTATCAAGTTTTTCTTCATCATCTCTACCTGTGTTGATAGCATGGTTACTGTGTCGAGGTTGAAAACTCTGGCTAATTTTGCTGGTTTTGTCCTTGTAACCTGCCACTGATAGTTATTCAGCGACATCTCTTCAATAAACTCATAGGCTGCTTTAAGAGTTCAGTTGTTCAGGGTTTCACCGGCGGCTGAATCAATTAGTTGCCTCGTTGAGGGGTTTACATCGTTACAGAAAGTTTGGACTTGGAGCCACAAGGGTAAACCATGGTGCGGACACCTTCTTAAGAGATCCTTGTATCTCTCCCATGCATCGTATAATGTCTCTAAATCCATCTGCACAAAAGAAGAGATATCATTCCGTAATTTGGCCATTTTGGCCAGTGGGAAATATTTTAATAAAAATTTTTCAGTTATTTGATCCCATGTGGTGATTGACCCTCGTGGTAACGAGTTCAACCACTGCTTGGCTTTATTCCTTAATGAAAAGGGAAATAACCGAAGACGTATGGCATCATCAGAAACACCATTTATTTTGAAGGTATCACAGAACTCTAAAAAATTAGCTATATGGGTATTCGGGTCTTCGTCCTGCAAACCATCAAATTGAAAAAAAAATGAATCATTTGTATAGTGTTAGGCTTTAATTCAAAACTATTAGCAGCTATAGCAGGCCTAACAATACTCGATTCTGCTCCTATTAAATGAGATTTAGCATAATCGTACATAGTACGCGGAGCATTGTTTTCTGCCACATCTTGTGGTGGTGGATGATTCTCGCCCATCCTTTTAGTAGGATTGGATCTGCCTTCTCGCTCTTCTTCTATGTAATTTAGGGCTCGCCTAATTTCTTTGCGATTCCTGTTAGCGATAGCTTCAATATCACTGTCATATACTAGTGGCCCTTTCGGGTTCTTTCTAGTCATAAACTAGAGGTACCTGTGTTGGAAAAGAAAGAAAGAAAATTAGCAAGGTTAAAACTGAAATAAATAAAAAATTACGAAAAAAATAAAAATAATAGCTAAAGTAATAAAAATAGGGCTTTCTTAATATTTTAGTTCCCCGACAACGGCGCCAAAAACTTGATCGTTGTTTTGTCGAGTTTTAAAATTTATAAAGAGAATGATCGAACCTGGAAACTAACTCTGACAACGACTTAAGGCAAGTGCACCTATCGAACAGTAGTATAGCTTAGGCAAGACCGGATTGTCGAACCCAAAGGAACTAAAAGTACTAATACTAACCTTCTTTCTATTATTTAGCCCAAATTAACCTTCTTTCTATTATTTCACTTGACTTGATCCGTAGGATTCCTTAATTTATATTAAACCCTCTATCGAGGCGAATAACGTCTAACCCTAGGTTGATTAATTGAAATCTCTTTCTAATTAAAACCCCTAGAATCGCATTAACTCGATCTATGGACTCCCATATTAGGTTTCACCCTAATCCGAAAAAATCTCATCACCCTATCTCTAGGCGTGCGATCAACTCCGCTTAATTATGCTAGATCTACTCTTAGACAGGGACTTTTGCTCCACCACCTAAGCACATTCGACTTGAATCAATATCCCAGGAATATTAACACAAGAATTAAGCACACATAATTAAGAACAATTCAAGTATTTATCATATAGTTCAGAAAACAATAACAAGATTCGTCTTAGGTTTCATCCCCTTCAGGTATCTGAAGGTTTAGTTCATAATAATAAAAGAAAACATCTCAGAAGAAAGATAAAACAAAACATAAGAAATCCCTAAAACTCCCTGAAGGAATTGAAGGAGAAATCTATCATCTTGAGTAGAATTCTGGCTTCTTCAGATGGATCAACTGGAGATCTTCGAGTGAATCCCACAAATTTGACCTTTCTGGCTCGGCTCCTTGGCCTAGCTCCGCAGAAGCCCTGGCAGAAGGTTTCTGCCTAACTCCCCTCTTAAATTACCTCCTAGGGTGTTTATATAGACTTTGAGATGCTTTACTTGGCCCCTACATATCCTAATTCAAGTAGAATTCCTACTAGGGTGTTTGAATAGGCTTTGGAATGTGTTTCTTTTCCTCTAAGTACCCTATTCCGAGTAGAACTCCTCTTGGCTGCGGTAGGGACACGCCCATGGGCACACGCCCGTGTGTTTCGTGGCCAGGTCGTGTGCGAGCCTGTTAATGAGGTACGGCAGTGTGAATCATGGTCAGGCCGTGTTTGGACTTCTCTTAAGAGGCACGGTCGTGTGGGCTTAAGTCTAGGCCGTGTCGATTTCGTGATATGGCCCATTTGGTCTATTTTAGGCCCATTTCTTATTCTTTTCGTGTCTAGGTGCTTTCCTGAGTATAAAACATGAAAAGAAAGGATTAAGAGCACTTTTTACACAATCCAGGGAATAAATCATCCAAAAGTATGCTAAATATGGGATTAAAATATGTTACTTTTACGGTTTATCACTTCATCTTCATCGTCAATATGAACCTCAACATTCTTTAAATCATTTAAAAGAGTAATGAATTGACTGATGTGATCTCTAAGAAGATCACCTTCGTTCATGCGAAACGTAAATAGACATTGTTTTAACACTAAACGGTTAGCTAGAGACTTAGTCGCATAAAGAGTTTCTAACCTTTTCCATAAGGCGGATGAGGTTTTCTCCATCAATACCTCCTGTAATACCGTATTCGCGAGGCACAATTGAATTGCAAACAAGGCCTTTTCATCAAGCTCTTCCCATTCTGTTTGATTTAGTTTCTCAGGCTTTTTCCCAGTAATAACCTTTTTCAAGCTGGTTTGAACTAGAATTGCCATCATCCGAACTTACCATAGATTGAAATTTGTTTCACCATCGAACTTCTCAATTTCAAACCTTATTACTGCCATATCTGAACGGGCTGATCTATAAAGATTGAACTAGCTCTGATACCACTTGTTAGGAATTGACCCGATTAAGCAACAAGTAAAAAATAGCAAAATAAATTGATAAATTAAACACACAAATTTAACGTGGAAAAACTCCTCCAAAGAGGATAAAAAACCACGGACAAAGATAAGAATGAAAAGTACAAAAGATGGAGATAAAAACTAAAATTCGAAAACTCGAAAACAAAGAACCCTCAAAACGTAAACACAAAATTATCTAAATGTGTTATGAGTTCTAATATCTAATGGGTGTATTTGTCTAAGGTTCTAAAAGAACTTATTTATAGGCTAAATTGTCAAGTCAAACAAATTATGCTAATAAATGCTAAATATATTATACTAATAAATACTAAATTTTCTAGATGGAAAATATATTTTGTTTAACTTGACTTGCAAGCAATCTCTTAGAATTTGGGTCACACAACTCTAACAATGTTTTTAAGTTACATCTTGGTAAATGTAATGCAGGGATGCCTCCACAAAGCTTATTGTTTCCTTCAACAAACGTAGCACTTGCATTCTTAAAGACTCATTCACTTGGTACCACTCCCTCAAAAGCATTGAAAGAGAGATTTAAATACTTTAATGGCACTATGCTCGCAAGAAATTTTGGAATCTCACATGAAAGATTATTGTCAGAAACGTCCAATTCCACAAGACCTCTCAATGAACTCAAATATGTAGGAATGGGCCCTTCAAATACATTGCCATCTAAAAACAACTTCTCCAGTCTTAAACAACTACCAAGGCTGTTTGGAAGAGAACCAGATAACCAATTTTAAGAAACATGGAATTCACCTAGATTTTGCAGTTTTTCTACTGCAACAGGAAGGTCACCAGTTAAATAGTTTGCTGATAAGTCTAGTGTAATGGACAAGGATGAGATCCCAAGTACTTCATCGGGTATTAATCCACTAAGATTGTTGTAAGAAAGACCCAAAGAAACCAAATTTTAGCAATTGGCTAGGCTTGAAGGAATGTTGCCATGAAGATTGTTAACATCTAAAGCAAGTTCGGTTAACATTGTTAAATTACCAATACAATGGGGAATAGTCCCAAAGAGAAAATTACCATCAGCAAGAAATATCTTTAGCTTCTGAAGCCTCCCGATATCAAAGGGAATAGGACCTAATAGTTTACTTTGTGATGTTGCTAGCCACTCCAAATTAATGAGATTTCTAACCCCGTCAGGGATTCTTCCCCATAGTTTGTTTTGTTCCATTCTTAAATGCAGAAGGGTACAAGAAAAATTGAAAATGCATTCAAGAAATGCCCTTCCAAAATTATTTCTACTTATATATACAATTCCTAGTTCGGTATTATTGACTAAAGTGCAGAGGAAGTTCAAGTCACCTTCTCTCCCATGCCCTAAATGGTTTGTGCCCATGTAAAGTTTATACAGTTTATCCAACTTTTCTAATGGAGGCACATTCCTACTAATTCTGTTATCATTAAACTGAAGTATATTTAGTTTGGAGCAATTGGATAATGAAACAGGATTTGTCCGAGATTTGGTTTAACCTATGGAAAAGAAATCAACATAAGGCATATTGATTGCTAAGTCAGAATGAATAGTACATTGAATTTTTTTTAGACCAATATCAAAGACTCTAATATTGGAGAGATTGAACATTGCCAAAGAAACAATACCAGAAATTGCATTTGATGATATTGTAAAAAGTGAAAGATTTGTTAGTTGCCCCAAAGCTTCAGGTATAATCCCAGTTAATCCATTTATAGCAAAAGTGTTGGTGTTAAGAACTATAAGCAAGCAAGTTCAGCTGAGACTTGAGCAGCAAGACTCGAGACTTGTAGAAGAAAACAAAACAGAAAACAAAAGCAAAGCAAAGAAAAAAGAGAATATGGAAGAAAAATTGATAATATTTCATTCAAAAAATGAATAATGGCATAATGCCAATACATAAATCAAGCATTAAGCTTGTCAAAATCAGTATATGGTAACCTAACCAATACCTACTACCACTAATACATTGAAACTTGAAAAACCTAGCTGGCACACATGAACAAAGTTGAATTAACAGCTCAATCACTATCAAAATTACATCAAACATCAACCTAACATAGTTAGAAATGAACTAAATTACATTACAATAACTAATTATTACAAAATGAACAAAACATAAGAGCTGCACTTGCTTCAGCAGCTTCTGCATGGCTCGAACTACATGGCATGTCTCTTGACTGCTTTCGGTGCTATGCTAACCAAACTTCAACACTCCTCCTTGGTTAGCATGTTGCCAATCCCATTTTAGCTCTCAAGTGTAAGAACCTTGACACACTAAGGGCTTTTGTCAAAATGTCAACTAATTGCTCTTCAGAATTGCAATGAACCAGTTTTACTTCATGAACTTGCTCCATTTCCCTAACAACATGGAGTTTAATGTTGAAGTGATTTGTTCTTCCATGAAAAATAGGATTCTTTGCAATTGCAATAGCAGATTGATTATTGCACATTATCTCTGTTGTTTCCCTCTACTCAAGATTCAGATCAGCCAAGATTTTTCTAAGCTAAATGGCTTGATTGACAGCCCCAGCAACTACCACATATTCAGCCTCTGCAGTTGACTGAGAAACTACATTTTACTTCTTCGGACTCCAGTAAAAGATAGTTGAACCAAGGGTGAAAACATACCCTGAGGTGCTCTTCATGACATCCATCGAACCAGCCCAGTCACTATCAGTGTAGCCAACCAATGTCAAGTTTTCATCCGTGCTAAATAACATCCCATAGCTCAGAGTACCTTTGATGTACCTGAGAACTCTCTTGGTAGCTTTGATGTGACTTGCATTGCAACAATGCATAAATCTTGAGAGCAAACTCACAGCATACATTATGTCTGGCCTAGTGGTAGTTAAGTATAACAAACAACCAACTAGGCTCCTATAGGTTGATTCACATACCTTCTCAAAAACACCTTGGCTAGATAACTTTTCTCCAACAGCAACTGGTGTGCTTGTTGCTTTATAATTCTGCATTGAAAATTTGTTTAAGATATTCATAGAAAAAGCTCTCTAACTTAGAAAAAATCCTTCATGTGCTTGTGTTACTTCCATGCCTAGGAAGTAGGGCATCAGCCCCAAGTCAGACATCTCAAACACTTGTTGTATTTTGGCTTCGAAATCAACTAACATTGCTTGGTCTCCTTCTGTCACCAATAAGTCATCAACATACAAGGATACAATGAGTTAAGTTTGCACTCCTTCCCTTTTAACATACAAAGTTGGCTCACTTATGCTCCTTTCAAATCCCAAACTGACCAAGTAGCCATCAATTCTGTTGTACCAGGCCCTTGGTGCTTGTTTCAAGCCATACAAGGCTTTGTTCAATTTGTACACCATTTCTTCCTTACCAGCCACTTTGAAGCCTTAAGGTTGCTCAGCATAAATCTTTTCTTCAAGGAATCCATTTAGGAAATTTGACTTCACATCGAGCTGGTGGATTTTTCACTTCATTTAAGCTACTAAGGCAACTAGCAGTCTAATGGTGTCAAGCCTGGCCACTGGTGCAAAAGTCTCTAGGTAGTCTATGCCATACTTCTAGTTGAACCCTTTCATAACTAGCTTAGCTTTAAGTTTGTTCAAGCTCCCATCAGCATTATGCTTGGCTCGATAGACCCATTTTACCCCAATGATCTTCCTGTTGACTGGTTTCTTAACTCATTCCCAAGTTTGGTTCTTCTCAATCATGTTGATTTCTTCAACCATGGCTTGTTTCCAGCCTTGTTGAACTTCAGCCTCTTCAAAACAACTTGGTTCTACCTCGGCCACATGAGCTCTTTCATAGATCTCAGCCAATGGCCTTGTGCCCCTCATTGGTTCATCATCAATGTCTATTTCAGTACCATTCTATTTAGCCTCAGTTTGGTCTACCATAAACTCCTCAGAAACAAGTTCTGGTTCATTCTTTTCCCAATTCCAGCTTGATTTCTCATCGAATACCACATCTCTACTCACAATCACCTTGCTTGCTGAAGGATCTAAGATCCTATAGCCCTTTTTGACTGTGCTATAGCCTACCAGAACACCAGGTTGAGCCTTCTTGGCCAACTTGTCCCTTTTCACTACTGGAACATGTGCATAAAGATTTGTTGAGATGTTTTCCAATACAGACATATGCAACCAAAGATCCTTAAATGAGCCAATGATGGTTTGAATCCAAACCAGGCCTCAAATGGAGTCTTTTGTGCCAATACCTGAAGGCGGTATACTCCCTTTCAAATTGTTGTTGCTAAATCTCAAGAGTTTCAAGTTTGACAAAAGACCAAGCGAAGTAGGTATTTCTCCTATTAGCTGGTTGTCTCTCATATCAACAACTGTGAGCTTAGAACAAGCTGATAAATTAGAAGGAATTTCACGGCTGATGGAATTATTGATCAGCTCTAATGTTTCCAACCTTCTTAAATAACCAATTTCTTGAGGAATCTGGTTGTAGAAGTTGTTGCTGACAAGATTCAACTCCTTGAGAAAGCTCAAATTTCCAATGTATTGTGATAAAGCTCCCGAGAGTTTGAGGTATTGTAGTTCCAACTTGGTGACCCTTTAATGCTTACGACCGCATGTAACACCGTGCCATTGACAGAAATGAATAGAACTATTCCACGACTCCATAACCTCGAGCTCATCGCCGATTATCTTGGCTATGAACCGGAGTAAAGCTTGTTGATCGGTGTCATTTCCTCTAACGCAAGGGTGCTTTTGCTAAACCAAACATGTTAAGACCCATAAGTGAAGGCATGAGAGAACTACTATAAGTTCAATGTAAACAAGGAAATAGGAGCTGGACGCTTCCAAATGCTTTCTTGATAGCTCCATCAACCTGATTTAGTTTCTTAATTGATAAGATTTGTAATAGGCCAATTTAGTCCAGACCCATACAAAAAATAATAAACCCAAAATAATAAAACAAAGTCCAAGTCCAGTCCAAAATATATCATTTGGCCCGATCGGAATGACCCATTAAAAGATTGAAGATCCATCTACAAGCTTGACGTATATGGGAACACAATCTTCAAGGATATGCAATCTTAGATATGATATGCAAATCTTAGATATGATATGCAATCCTATAAGATATGGTATGCAATTTTAGATATGATATGCAAATCTTAGAAGATATGGTATGCAATCTTAGAAGATATGATTTTGTAATCTTAGAGATTTAATTTGTAAATACCTTTTAATCTTAGTCGTTGATGTAATTGATCTGTACCGTTGGATTTGGGGATGCTTAACTATAAATAGAGGCCTCTCCCTTCATTGTAAAACACGCTTGAGTTTTGAGTAATAAAAATTCTTGAGAGTATTCACTCAAATTTCTCTCTCTTTTGCGTTCTTATTTTCTGTGGCTTGTTCTTATTTTGTTTTTCGCTCATCTTCGTTTCTTTTTGAGTTGCTTCCGTTCGAGTTAGTTTTTGGTGGAGGAATTTCGTCAAATCCTCATATTGCGGGAGTTAAGTTGACTTATACGTTTTTTAACTTTTTTTTATTTATCCATTTAATTGCTTAATCATTATTTATTCATTTATTTTATTTATTTTAATTGCCATTTTTTATCCAAAACTTTATTTCTTAAAATAAGGCAATATTTGACATTTGGAGTTTTGATGGAACTGTGCCCTAACTTTCTGGGCTTCGATTTTTCTCATTAAGTCTAATTGATCAAATACCTTTTTTGGAATTAAAATATATGATTTTCAAATAAAAAAAACCTATCTCGGGAATTTAAGATGTGGTGTCCTAACTCACTGGATGCGACGTTTTGTCATCTCGAGGCAAGGATTTCTAAAAAGCAAAGGATATTCGGTGTTTAGAAAATTCGAAAGATCGTGCTCTAACTTACTGAGTTTCGATTTTTCTTTTAAAATCCAAATAATTGAATGTCCATTTAAAATTAAAGGAAATGAGTTTTAAAAATCAAAAGGATCGTGTTTTAAAATCTTTTCAAATTTTTGATATTAAGACATTAATTAATCAATTAGGTATCAATTTTTGGGCATTACGAAGGTGCTAATCCCTCCTCGTACGCAATCGACTCCCGAGCCCGTTTTCTCGAATTTCGTAGACTAAAATTATTGTTTTAATAAATCAAAATATTTTTTTATTAAAATGATCAATTTCAAGGTGACCCGATCACACTTTGAAAAAAGATTAGTGGTGACTTCATTTTTAATTTTAAAGTCGATCCTCATTTTTTTTTAAATATAAAAATAGTTTGACAAGATTGATTTGTGTTTGGGAGTGCTTTGTTCATTAACGAGAGCTAGAGTACAATATAAGCAGTTTTCAAATTCTGATATCATCGTGTTCCATCAACAATCAATTTACTCAAGTTTTCCAACGCGGGGTTGCATCATATTTTTGTTTGACTTTATACTCAATTTAACATTTTTGTTGATACCATTTTTTAAAGAAAAAATATTACATATAAAATTAGCTTCCCTAGTAATGTTCTGTTTTATATCATAAACAACTTCAGTGATAGCAGTGCTACATAATTTATCTTAATGCTTCCTAGATCAGTAAGCATTTTAAAAAAATAGCTCTCTCGTTAGTCATTTAGATTGACAAATGAATCAACTCTCAGCTTGCAAAAATGGCTGAAATTTCATGGAAGTTTCCCTCTGAAAGAGTATGTCGACAAGTAAAGATATTTTAACATGGAATAAGGTTAAATCATGCCTGGATTTGTCTGTTATACACCTATAGCGGTGTAATATCCCACGTTTCTTTAGTACATAAATATTTTATTCAAATATTCTACGTGTGATTGCCACGTATGCTTTATTAAAATAATATTATATTCTTTCACATGATTAATTATGAAGATTATATATTTAATATGTTTAATTAATTAGTATGAATTACCTATCTTTAAAAAATATGAATTATCAATTTAAGTTAATTAATTTATCATGAATTATTAAATTTAAATAAATAAATTATTAATTTATAATATTTCAAATTAATAATAGAATAAGTAACATTCACTAGATATCATGATTCAAAAGTCAACAACCATCTACTCGGTTCTTTTCTGACAACATATTGAAATTATCAATATAATAATAACATAAAATAAGGAAATTATCAATGGGAAATCTAGTTTTGCTGATGCTTAATGAAAGTGATGAAGTCCTCTTACGAAACAAAGGATGGTTCCTTGAGAATTAATAACTTCAATTTAAAGAGTATTAATTTATTTCATCATGGGTCAAATCAAGTATTATATCGTATTATATTGATTAGAAAAGTCTGATGTTCGAATTAGGTTGGAAAAACACAATTAGATCATAACAAACATTGATTTACAACCATCTCTTACACCTATGAATTTTCTTAATCTTTATAATTTGTTCACACTAATTTTCTTGATCTTTGAAAGTTATAATCATTTTGATAGACATCGAAGCTATCAAATATAAATTCTTATTCTTTTAACTTAATAATTAATATTTTAAGAGGAAATTAGATTTAGTACGTTACACTCATATAAAACTTAAGTAGTTTTATGCTTTTTGTATGACTAATATTTTAATAATTTAAATGTTATATTTATCAATATAATTGTACTTATAATGCATGTAAATTTTCAAATTAATCCTATATAAATTGTGTTTGGGAACAGTTAGAAAGTTTTTATTTTTATTTTTTTTTTCATAAAACAAATAATTATAAATTTTTCAGTTATCCATCACTAGCAACAATGATTATTCACTGGGTTGTGGATACTCTTTGAAGAGTTAAACGGTTGGCTAAAAAATATACTCCATTACTATGCATGAAGATGAAACCTTTGAACACATAATTAAGAAATGAAATGAACAATCACCATATCAATTAAGGTAACCAAGTGTTATATTTTATATATGAAATCAAGAGAGGTTTTTTCTTTCTTTCTTTTTTACTTTTTAACTAGCAATCATATGAATACATAATGGATAATATGCAATATTGTAAAAATTTAATTGTAGTCAAACCAAGTGAGTAATTTTACTATCTTTAATCACAAATACAATAAGTGATTCAAACTTTATCATTTCTCAAGTATAAAGATCTCACATACGTACCTAAAAACTAGACTACCCATCTCTAAATCCTCTTATTGAGAACTTGAGTAGTAAACACTCAATGTTAACAATATATTTTGTACTTAATCACCAAATAGTTCCTCTTGATGAACATATTCAAGTGCTCTCAATATGCTCTTTTACATAACCTAGACAAGCCTAGAAGCATTTATCAATTTCGGCTTGTTAACATAGAATTTCAGTGAATACAAATGAACTCCTAGAAAGTTATCATTACGACATTAACATTCAAAGCACAATCATCGAAAATCTCATCTCTAAATCTGGCAACATGATCTCAATTTAATCTCCACATTTCAAGTATTGAATTGATTCACTCAAATTCAATCTAATCTTTGATAGTCATGGAATTTGATAGGTGTTGAATCCACCAAAATAATATTTCTACACCTAAACAGTTTATACATAGTAGTATCGGGAGTAGGATCGATCCAATACAAACTGGGATATCTAAAACTATCATTTAATTTAACTAGATTTCACGTCAGGCAAGTGTCGTGCCCATGATATGTGACGATATGTCCAAAAAAATAAAAGGGGAAATTAAATTTGATTAAAATAAAAATAATTAAAATCAAACTAGTAGTAAAATAAACTAAAACGAAATTAAATAAAATAAACCGGTGTGACGATGTTATAGCTTCAGGCTCAAGTTTGGCTTTAGTTTCAAATCGATTCTTGATAACAAGTCTTCTCCTTCAATTGATAAGTCTATTATAATAATCAAGGATGCCTTATACTATCAACCCTTCTGTGTAAATTAATTGCAGGAACGTCTAACAACTAACCTTATATCAAATAAAAGATTATGAAACACGCGTTCACGATTTAACTCTTCGATAACCTTGTAGATCCTTTTCTTCTATCTGACTGAAGATTTGTAGTGCTAAGGACAATTATATAGGTCAAGAGATTCCAATAATGGAAGTCCTTGAGATGAAGTGGCTGGAAGCACATATTTCAATCTTTGGCTACTCCAGCAACTTAAAAATCCCTTTAATCATGCTATAAATTAAAGAAAAAAACAATATTCTTTGTAATAGGTAATCCAAAGGACGCTTCTAGGAATAGGGATTGGGATTGGGATTCAAATGTTGGGTAATCCAACTTCAACAAATCGATACTTAGAACAAATAGAAGATGTTAATCTTGGAGAGGTCAAGCTAAATTTAGATGTGTTACATAACAATTGATTTAAACATATAAACAATCGATTTAAAAGAAAAAAAATCAATATTTCACCATAACAATCGATTTGTGGGAGGGCTATAGTATATATACAAAGGGGGAAATTGAAAAAATCTTAAACCTTGGCGATGCCATGGCCCTCCTGAGCCGCTACTAAGCCCCGTCGTTGCTTAGAATTATCTATAGTCCCTCCCCAACTCTTTAATAGGAGGATAAATGTTTTTCAGTGCACTCGAACCTATATTATATTGCATAGACAACAATGTTAATACCAACTAAACTAGAACTTAGTTGGTATTACCATGCTCTTTTCAAGTTCTTCTTGTCCCTAACTAATTTAATTTTTCTACCCACCAAAAACTTTTAAGATAAGGTGATGTTAATTGTTGCACAAATTAGATTTGAATAAATAGCTGTAATCCTAAGTCCATGTTTATTTTTTCCATGTTGAACACTTGTATAAGTTGAGGGCAAGCATATATTTCGACTGATTCCAAGCTCGAAAGTCCTTGCGCCAAGATGTTTGGCCATAAATAATTCAAGTTTCTACAACCTATGATCTCAATAGTTTTCAATTTTGGCCAGCACTCAGGATAATAATTCTTCATGTTTGTCACCATCAAAGAGTAACAATCTCGAAGGTAGTGGTTCAAAATGAACTAATGTTATAGTAGAGATATTTGAAAAGAGATAAGTGAGTTTATGACATTCACAGTTTTCTGACTCTTGGACGTTAACACAATGAGTATATCCTTTCCATATATCATCTCTAACCACAAACAAGTTAAATTTGAGAGAAATTCCTGTTATATCATATATCATTTCTCTCTCTCTTTATTATGAACTTCTATGAGGTTAAGTTATGATTACTTATAAGTTTAATTCACAGTTAAATCTACATATAGCATGCTTTAAAAATCCTTATTAAAATTTCAATAAAAAGTAATTATTCAAATAAAAATTTATAAAAATATATATAAGATAATATTAATTATCGAGAATATAGTACTCAATTTGATAATTATAATTATAAAATTTACATAACCTATTACAAAAATATAAAATAAATTTCATATTTACAAATATAAAAAGTTTCATAATAAAATATTCTAATTATATTTTAAGTTTCTAAGTTATTTGAACTTAAATGTTAATTCACAATTTAGCCTTAATTATAAAAAGTATAAAAAATTTAAAAAATGAAAAAGAAAATATAAACTTTAAAAAGTACATATAAAATTATTTTAAAGATTTTTGTGCCCAAAATGACTCTCAACCATTTTTTTTGTTTTGGAAAATGAGGATCGACTTAAAAATGAAACACAAAGTAGCCACCAATCATTTTTATTTAGGTGTGATCGGATCACCTATAAAACGATTGATTTTATTAAAATATTGATTTTGGTCTACGAAATTCAAAAGAATGGGTTCAGAAGTCGGTTACATGCGAGAAAGGATTAACATCCCCGCAACGCCCAAAATTAGTACCAAATTGATTAATTGATGTCCTAGTGTAGAAAATTTTTAAAAAATTTAAATTATGATTTCTTTTAAAACATTTGAATATACTCGAATTGAATATTAAGATTTTCTTGTTCCGAAGGAATAAAATATCACATTCAGCACGTTAGGATATGACAATTTAAACCCTCGAATTCAAGATCATCTTATAATTCCCAAAACTCATGCATTGAAATTTTAAAAGGATATTTGATTATTTGGTCAAACGGTAAACTTATCCCCAACACGTTAGTGAACGATTTATCGAATTTCCAAATACGAAATATTGTCTTGTTTTTAATTTAAGAAAACATGAATGAAATTTCGAAGGGATATTTAGTTATTTGGTCAAACAGAAAATCGAAACCCAACACGTTAAGGCACGATCTTCTCGAGATTCTCAAATACGAGTATTGTCTTATTTTGAAAAGCTTTTGAATAAAATGTAGTAATTAAATGAAATATGTTTTTTATTTAAGGCGATGATTTATTAATAAAATCATTACAGCATACAAATACTAAATGACAATTCATAAAAATTATGCAACATGCTAACTTTCAAGACAATTTAAAGAAAATGTAATAACAACATGCGTAAAATAGTAATATGAGCATTAATTTGAGGTATCAACAATCAAGTAAATAAAATGACTCAAAATAAATGAAAGGATGAAAATGAAAGACATTAAATGGATATAAATAACATCCAATTAAAATATTTAATAAAAAAAGACACAAAAATCATAAATAAATAGACTAAATAAATAATCTCGACTTTAGACATTTGAAAAGTAAGACAAATAAATTAAAAAGGGTAGAATAAATATAAATAATGTTTGATTTAAAATTTTAAGAAGTTATATAATAATAATACATATATAGATAAATATACCTAATATTTATACTTTAAGAGTAAAAATAATGAATAAATTGATAAAATAATATAAATAATATTAAATGTAAATATTTTTAAGTAAAAGAATTATAAATAAATAAATGAATTGGTAAATAAAAAGTCTAAACATAGAAAAGGTAATATATAAATAGATAGATAAATATAAGACATGAATATCATTTAAATTTTAGTATTTAAAGGAAAACAGGTAATAAAATAAATAAATAACGAAAATAATCAAAACAGGATTAAATCGCAGTCAAAACAAAATTAAAAGGGAAAAATTGGAGTCAAAATAAAATATCGGAACCAAATTGTGACATGCGAATGAGATGGGGGACCAAATGGGATAATATCCCTGTTCCCCCCGAAACGCATAACTTCAATCTGGACTAAAATGAAACGCTACGAAAATTACGGGGAAAAATCAAAAGAAAAAGAAGGAAAATAGGGCCGAATTGCAATAGGCTATAAAAGCGGAAGCGGCCAGAGCGCAAATATCCCAAATGGCGAAACAAGCGGATCCCCTCTGGCGGGTCGGGTCGACGAATAGATCAGAGGACCAAACGGCGCCGTTTTGGCACTCAAAGCCCTGGTGCAAAACGGCACTGTTTCAACATACTATTTAAGTCATTTTTTTTTTGTAAAATTTCATCTTTCATTTCATTTCTTCAAAAACAAAAAAAAAACCTCTCAAAACACTCTCTGCTCTCTCCGATTTTCGGTGGGAGTTCCGACCGCCAGACCACCACCGGCCACTGTAGATGGTGGCCCAAATTCCTAAAAAAATCCCTCTTTTGACTGTTTTAAACCCAACGATGGTGATCTACCCCCATACTGCCTAAACGAACCTTCGAAGGTCACTGGAAGACCGAAAGACTCTTCGGTTTCCTCCCTTCCGGCCACCAGCGAGGTAAGTCCTCTCCTCTTTGTTTTGTTTCTCCTTTCTAAAACAAGTCAAAAAAAAAAAGAAAATAAAAAAAAAATCTTGAAAACGCAGAAGAGAAAAAAAATCACCTTGGATCTTTCTTTTTTTTTTTAATATATATTGATCTTATGTGTTCGAAAGTCTGTATTTTTTTCGATTAATCTCGGGCAAATATCCCAAAAATACCAAAAAAATCAAAAATTACCGGAAGGACGGTTTCAAAATATTGACCGAAAGGGCAATTTCCCAAAATTGCGTCCACGTCGGTAGCGTTTTTGGGAAAGCGGCCTAAAGCGCGTCCATGGGGGCGCTTTAGGCCACCTCAAAGAAAAACGCCCCACGAGGGCGCTTTTTTTGGTGGCCTAAAGCGCCCCCATGGACGCTTTTAGGCCATTTTCCACAAAAACGCTACCGACGTGGACGCGATTTTGGGGAATCTTCCCGTCCACTTGCAATGTGAAAATGAAATAATTTTTGGGCGGTAGTCTCCGCAAAATAATTTTGAGGAGACGTTTGAACAAATCGTGGTAAAACGCCTCACGTGGACGCGCTTTTGCTCAGATGGTCTCCGTAAAATTATTTTGAGGAGACGTTTCAACAAACAAGGCACAAAAACGCTTCAAATAGGTGCACTATTACCAGAGCCTCAAAAGTGCTCCCACGTGGACGACTTTTGCTACAAAGGTTCATGGCAAAATTAGGCTATAAATCACCAAATTGCATTCTCGGTTAGCGAAAGCATTCAAGCAAAAAGAAAAAAAATTGAAAATGAGTGAACGTATTAATGGTGTTATTTACTACGATGGTGAAGTGCGTGACAATCAAAATGGTGTTGTTTTCTTATCGAGAACACAGTAGCGATTTAGTTTTAATCGAAACGTCGATTTGGTAGAACTTCGCAAAAGAATTAGGCATAAAATATTCGAAACAATGCCAATGAAAGTTCAGTCTATTAAGTATAGATTTTGCGCTTCGGTTGATCCGGTGAGATATGACACATTCGACATCAAAGGTCCTCGGAGCCTTGAGGCAATGGTGGAGACTCATTTTGCCGATGGATCGCCTATCTCGAGTTATATGTAGAATTTTCATCTCCAAGTGATCTCGGCCGCGACCTCAACATCTAGTATCGTTCGAGGGAATACACGACCCCGTGTCGACACTCGTAAGTGGGAGGCAAAACACGAAGTGCCCGTGTGCGGTGGTAGTATGGAAAACATAACCCCGCACGACACTTTCGGTTGGTGGATGGGACATGCATATTCGCCAATCGACGCCGGATGACGTAAATACGTATTGGGGACGCCATCAACTTCTAGTGGATGGCAATCCACATACGATTGGAATATTTACGAAAGATGTTTAAGGAGGGATGATGTATTATCGACGGCATCCACCAATGAGGGCCCTCGTTTGTTGCGAGTTATGGAGGATCGACGATGAATCCGATGTGGATCCACCTCGGGAGCCGTGGCCCGACGGTGCGAAGTTGGACTATTTTACAACCGGAGCCCGCTCCAATTGTACCAAGATGTTGAGGCGGTTCGAGACGAAGAAGAAGAAGATCCGCTATTCAGGGCATACTCGCCTCAAATAAGACATGCATAATGTCGATCTATCTCAAGATGATGCATTGGAGTTTCTGAACTACCACACCGGACGCGTGACCGTACATAAATTCTTCGTTGAATTCGGACCAATTAGAAGTTGGTAACCGCTTTCCAATAAGAACACTTTTCTTGGTGCATTGAAACAATACAAAGATCGAAACGGGTTAACTACACTATGGTTAAATCAAAGCTCGATAGGTACGAGGCGAAGTGTCTTTGTGCAAGACGGCACATGTGCATGAAAAATCATGGCGTCGTTGAGGAAAAGGACGGGATGTGGGAGGTGAAGAAGTACAAAGGTCCGCATACATGTCTTATCGAGACAAAGACCACTATGTGTTCAATGATTTGAATAACACTAATATTATGTAATGTTTCATTATTTAACGATTTGTTGTGGTGTAACACAAGATCATCCGAGGATGGATTTAGACATGTTGGCTGATTTAATAATCCCGACGGTGAAGGCCGATCCCAAAACTACAAAGGCTTACCTTAATTGGCAATATTCGTAGCCAAATGGGGTACACGCCTCTTCTAAAGGCTTGGATAGCCAAGCGTGCTGGAAAAGTTGCACGGTTGGTGGGGCGCTTCATATAATGAAGTGTGGCGATGGTGTAAGGTCTTTGAGAGATATGTCCCAGCAAAGACAATGAGACATTGAAACGGAACCGCAGATTACAACGATCGTCCGCTTTCCGTGGATGCGCAGTGTTCAAGCGCTGCTCGACATTTAAGCAATGCCGAGATGCTTTTACATACCGCAAGCCATTGGTACAAATTGACGGTACCTTCATGTATGGTAGATATACGATCGACTATTGCTAGTCGTGGCACAAGACGGTGTGGAGAATCCTTCCGATTATGCTCGCAATAACACCGGAGTCACCGATGATGGGACTTCTTCCTATCTAGGTTAAGGAGGCATGTCCGCCTCAACCTCGACATATGCGTTATATCGGATTGGGGCCTGGAATACTTGCGGCAATAGAATGACAGGAAGCATGTGGCATCGCACACACCATCGATATTGCCCGAGGCATGTGGCATCCAACTACTATGGGCAACACCGATCTAAAAGATGAAAACGGCAAGTGACCGATATGGGTATGAAATTTCTATTAATATAATTTCTTTTGAAATTTTCAATTTATTCGCAATTGAATAGTGGTATGTAATATTCGATATCAACGATATTGGCGGTACGAGATCAATAAAGACCGTTTTCACGAGATGTTGGTCGGTTATGCGAAGATAACGCCAAGGCGCAGAGTACCGCGCAATATTCCTTTTGAACAAAGGACACAAGCATATGACGGCAACCTACGATATGGTCATATGACCACAAACCCGCCGAATGCATAAATTACATGCTAAAGGAACCCGTCATCCGCCGATTATGCAGCTTTTACGGAGACATATTTTCGTTTAACGGCACTATTTCCAAGAGAGCAATGCGAGTTATCGAGGCGATGCAAGGAGGCCATGTATGGAGCCCGAAGGTCTTGCAAGAAATTAACCGTGGAAGGCACGGCGAACACTATGCACACAGCTTGTCACGATCATGACGACTATGGTTTCGTGTCATGGAGTTTGATGACCGAACCAAGGTATTGTTGGCGGGCATTATCGTGTACACTTGACAAATAGGACATGTGGTGGGGATATTTGATACACTTCGTTACCCATGTGCTCATGTACTTGCGGCTTGTCATAATCTTCGTCTTGACCCCATGAGCTATGTCGACGAAGTCTACAAATTAGAAAACATGTACAACGTGTGGAGACACGTATTCCCACCAGTCCCAGATGAACGTAAGTGGCCATCGGTATCGCTTGCACCGTATAAGTCGCTGCTTGGATAGAGAATTGAGACGAAACCAAAGGTCGACCTTCCTCGACTAGAATACGCAACAATATGGATATCCGAGAACCGACCAACCAAAGCTCATGCGGTGGTGGTGTAGGAACCCGCCATACATCTCACTCGTGTCCAAATCGAGACTAGTTGACCGTGTTCTTAGCTTGTTTGTCTCTTCTTTGGCTATGTAATTTCTTTTTTTGGAAGAAAACGGTGAACTTTTGTACAATAACTCAAATTTATTAAATATAAGATAATTAAAATTAAATTGTCAAAGTTATTAAAATTAAATAAATTAAAAAAAAATTAAAAAAATTAAAAAAAAAAATTAAAAAAAAAAATTAAAAAATTAAAAAATTAAATTACAAAAAAAAAACAAACTCAAATTGTATTAAATATATTACAACTTAATTACAAAAAAAATAAACCAAACCTATTTTGTCAAAGTTATTAAAATTAAATAAATTAAAAAAATTAAATTACAAAAAAAACTCAACTTGTATTAAATATATTACAACTTAATTACAAAAAAAACCAAACCTATTTTGTCAAAGTTATTAAAATTAAATAAATTAAAAAATTAAATTACAAAAAAATAAACTCAAATTGTATTAAATATATTACAACTTAATTACAAAAAAAAATAAACCAAACCTATTTTGTCAAAGTTATTAAAATTAAATAAATTAAAAAATTAAATTAAAAAAACAAACTCAAATTGTATTAAATATATTACAACTTAATTACAAAAAAAAATAAACCAAACCTATCTTGTCAAAGTTATTAAAATTAAATATTTTAAAAAATTAAATTACAAAAAAAAACAAACTCAAATTGTATTAAATATATTACAACTTAATTACAAAAAAAATAAACCAAACCTATTTTGTCAAAGTTATTAAAATTAAATAAATTAAAAAATTATATTACAAAAAAAAATAAACTCAAATTTTATTAAATATATTACAACTTAATTACAAAAAATTAAACCTTAATTACAAAAAAAATTAAACTCAAATTATAAATTAATTTACAATTACTCAAATTAGGGGGTTTAGGGTTTAGTGCGGATGCTGGGGGAACCAAATGCCACAGTGGCGATTTGCGGTTTTACCGGATTCCTCCTTCTTCTAGCTTCGTGAGGGTCGTGGAACCTCGGTGGGAATCCGTCCTCCCAAGTGGGTGCAGTTCAGGTGTTGCGATGATGACCCACCTTGATAAAATAATGACCCCGGAGGTGTTTGCATAAACCACGGCGGGTGATCGATCCCGACGGTGAAGGAGCTGGTAGAAAGAATCGCTCCCGACGGCACCTCCTCTAATCCCACACCGATGTCGGCCTCACGATCGATGGCTAAAAGGAGTTGTCGAGAACGGACTCGAACCCGACCATGCATTCCAACACTGGGGGATTAGAAAAGGAAACATATATGGGTTAGGAGGATACATGTAAGGCGGTACGACCGGCATAAATCGTGGACACTTGTTTGTCGGTGTTGTCGCTGAACCGATGGGCCCGGTGATTGTATAGGCGCCGTTGATGGGCCCGGTGTCGTAGGCGCTGTTGTTGGCCCGCCTCATCACCCTTCTCCTTGAATGCAAAGGGCCCGACGTTCCTTCGCTCGCGAATTTGTTGTCGCTCTCTTCACCGACAACAGATCTGACTTGCCATGGATTCTAAACCATGGCATGTACTCTGGCACGCACGCTAACTCAGGAACTACGATTGGTTCCCGGTTAGGTAAAAAGTCATACCGGTTCTCCCACGTCTCGATATGTTCTGACCAAAATATTGGCCAATCCGTGTGCTGCCGCCGTAAGTCCACACTGTGCTCATCATCGAGCACCTCAGGAGCCACGAGAATCGGTTGCCGGAATCCAAATTGCCGCATAACTCGATCTGACTGGTGCATCTCCACGATCGCGTAGGTGATTAGCGGGACCTTAACGTGCCAACTGTTCGGATTTTGGAGGAACTCCTCCGAATTCTTCGTCAATTTCGGATCCTCGTACGGTGTCCATTGAAACTATATTAACATTACCAAAATATTAGTTATATACATAAATACTAAATTATAATAACGAAATTCGACACTTACTTGTGATTCCGACCGTTGTTCCAATAGGAGCCGTATATCCTCAAGCGAGTCGTATTCCAACATGACTTCTGGATGGTTCCACCTAATTAAATAAACTTTTAGCATGCAATTATACTATAAATCTACGACATAATTGTAAAATATAATATTAAATTTACCTCGTTATCAATGGGAATGAATATGGTCGGTCGAGTCGGGGCGTAAAATGGAAATCGAAACCATGCCCATGATCGCAGAGTGATAGGCAACCTCGATTTTTGCTTTATCCGCACCGTCGCCTCACATCTCCGGTACAACCTCGATAGCATGGCGGACCCCAACTCAATTCACCGCCGCTCTGAAATCAACAAGTTTCGTGAGCCATCTCGTGGACGAGGTTTCTAGAGAGGTCCCAGATCGATAGCCTCCAATTATCTCAAGTATGTATGCCCGTGCATACCGTATTCTTTCATCTTCATCGAATCTTCATTCGGCTGCGGAATGTGTCTCGTAACCAAACCATATCGATCCGACCTCCTTGCAATTTATCCGGAATGGCACCGAGGAGCTCGTAGCATACTGCCATCCAATCGAGAGATGTTACGGACCGGTGACTACCGAATTCCGCCCACCGATAATCCCAATCAGAATCGCACATCTTCTAAGGTGATGGTACACTCTCCGCATGGCGAGATGGAAAGTGTGCGTCTCGGTCTCCACCTCTCTATCAACGCTACCGATCAAAATCGGGTCCAACTTGAACCCCGCCTATCGTGGCCACGTGCAAAAACCCGCTTCCGCAGTAATTCTCGATCAATGGCGATGGGGACCGGGCATGTTGCGAATATAACATTGCAACACCGATCTACGATCGCTTAAAAATAATAAAATTCAAAATTAATTAAAATTTGCATAATTAAAAAATTTAATAATATTGAAAAATTAAAATTCAAACTTACCATTCTCAATTCTTTGGGCGCCAATGTGATTCTTTGTCTAGGCGATGTAAATCCCGACCATTGTACTCGATAAAGATTTTTAAATTTTCCAAAAAATAAATATATTAAAAAATTATAAAGGGCTTTTTCAGTAAATGGTAGAAGACTATTTTGAAATTTAAGCGTAAATTTCAAGGGCTTTGAGAGAAACTTGAGAGAAAATTGAGAGCAAATTGAGAGAAAATTGAGAGAAAATGAGAAAGGATTGAAGTGTGAAAAAATGAAGGGTTGGGGGTATTTATATTTTTTTTCGTTGCTTTTTTGACTGTTAGGGTCCAACGGTCAAATTTTTTGATCAATTCTTGTTTAAAAGCGCGTCCATGGGGGAGCGCTTTAGGCCACCTCAGCAAAAGCGCGCCCTCGTGGGAGCGTTTTTGCTGAGGTGGCCTAAAGCGCTCCCCCATGGACGCGCTTTAGGCCTTTCCCCAAAAAACACGCTGACGTGGACGCGATTTTTGGGGAAATTGCCCTTTCCGGTCAATATTTTTGAAACCTGTCCTTTCCGGTAATTTTTTATTTTTTTTGGTATTTTTGGGATATTTGCCCATTAATCTCTCTATTTTTCTATTTCAAAAATCCCCCTATTACAATCCGAAAATTCGGCTTTTATAGCCAAATGAAAAAAATACATTTTTTCTTCTGTTTCTGTTGTCTGCTTCTTTTTCTCTGTTTGCAGGTCTGTGGAGGGTCAACGAGCCTTGGGCGGTGTGCACGCCGATGGCAGCACATGGGGGCGGTACGACGCCAAGGAGGCTGGTCAAAAGGCATACAGTGCTAGGGTTTCTGAAACCCTAGTTCTTTTCTGAAAGGTTTTAATTTTTTGGGCATGTTGAATTTTAGGCCTAGGTTTTTTAATTATTTTTTATTTGCATTTTATTTTTTGATTTGGGCCCGAGTAGAATTGGGCTTGTACATCTACTTTGTTCTTTCTTTCATTTAATTACCAAAGTTGAAAATATCAATTAACAAAAATAAGAAAACGCCAGAAATTGGTACGATTTTTGTAGCAAAGAATAAGGCTACTAGAATTGGTGTTGTCAACCAAACCATTATTCTTGGTTTATATTTGTAAATTTTGAGCTTTTTTGAGAGTTTTAATTAGGCATATGAAATGAACAATGTATGGAAAGAAAAGGGAGCTAAATCAAAAGAGATTGAATAATAAAAACCTTTAATTTTTAGGTTTTCACATATTTTGTTGATGAGAAAATGAGTATGGGTTTATGAAAAAAAAAAGTAAGTAAATGTCATAAAAATTAAAAACGTAAATATAAAAATATTTTAATATTTTAAATATATTTTATACTTTTAGAATTTGAACTAAATTAACAAGTTTTGTAAATATTGAGAGTTAAATTTGTTGAATCTTTTAGATTTAGAATCAAATAGATAGAATGTGTAAATATTATAGGGTTTAATTTGTTATTAGGCCAATAAAAAAGCCTACATTAGACTTCCTTTACTAAGTTAATGACAAGAGTGATTAAATATTTAATTTTAAAAGTGAATAAAATATTTAACTTCAAAAATTAAGTGACTGAATCGAAAAATTAATAATTAAGTGATCAAAATAAAACAAGCTTAATAGTTGAATGACTATTCTTATACTTTACCCTTTATTCATTTGATGTAATTATATGTGAATTTTTTTAAAAAGAAAATTTCAGGTTCTCCTATTGCTTCTTAAGCTATAATAATATGGCGTAGGCGAACTTGATGAGTTGCGCTGTTGAATTCCCTCTTCATATGTTGTCTGATTTGCACAATTGCTGGAGAATTTTTTTGTATTTGCTTCCTCAAATGCTTTTCAGTTAAGTGACATTTACTGGAATCTATGTTTGTAGAAATTATATCTTGAAAATGTGGGAATTAGTTACCAATTATGTAGCACTGATGCCCCTATGTGCATACATGTGAATGTTCTCTCTTCAAAACTTGAAACCAAAAAAGAAAGTCATATCAATTCTTCCTTATGAAAACTTAAGGCATTTTCCATATATAGAGTGATTAGTTTTGACTTTATTCCGATAATTGAATAGTGTTTTATATGCAAGTTGAAGGTGGACTTTCTATGCTCATCTTGCTCAAAACCTGCCCGAGTCTGCCTCTGCAGTAGGATCCGTACCCAGAACCTCAACAATTCTGTAAGTGTAACGATTCTTCAACACTGTTTAGAAAGAAACCACCCTTTTAAATTTTACTAGAATTGCAAAATTAGGGCTCAAGAATCTCAATGTACTCTAGAACGTCACATTTTTATGTGCTAATTGCATATTTATTTTGAGTATGATTCTACTAATTTGGGCTATTTATGGTCTTTTATCTTGTAAAGACTAAATTGGAGGCAAAAGCGAAATTAAGGGCCAAAAGTGTGAAATTAAAGCCAAAATGGGCCAATGTGCGATATAAGGAAAAGATTGGTGCCAAAAGTGCTAGCACGGAGGACAGAAGGGTTTAATTGCAAAAAGAAGAGATTTTTATTTTATCAAACTCTATTTTAATTATATTAGGATAATTATTGAGGATTATTTATTTTCTTTATTTATCTCTATTTATCTTTGATTAATTGTAATTATCTTTGGGAGTTTGAGTAGGACTAGTCCACCTATCTTAGCAATATAAATAGGGGATGAAGTGACTCAAATGGTTGTTCATATTTTTCTGTAAACACTCTCCCAATAAGTCTTTGTTCTTTCATATTTCTTTTTAATAAAACCTCAATTTATATATTTCTTTTCTTTTCCACCACAACCATGACCCACTAAAACCTATCTAGCCAAAGGTTGTCGAAAATCCCCAAAAAGGGTTCTTGAGGTTTAGAATCCGTACTTAGCCTTCTCAACAGGGTATTCATCATTTCTCCGCACTACGGGGCTGACGCTTCCGTCCATGTCCTTTAAGAAGTAAACTTTTCAACGTATGCAAAGGCGGCCGCTTTGTGTGTTTTGGAAGGATTGTACCGTCGGTTCGTTAACTTACTACGTCAGAGGTTGGCGAGCCCAAGAGAGAAAATGGAGTGGGATTCGCCATTAAGAAATGTTGATCTAGCATAAGATGATCCCACAAGAGCGATTGTTGGCTAGAGTCAGGTTCCACTAAATCAAAGTCTAAATCCTCGAAGCTGGTGGTCGTGGGTGTCCTCTTCCACTATAGCTGGCTTATTTAGTTTGAGAAGGATTATCTAAAAACCAAGGATTGAACCCAAGGCGGATCGAGGTAACCGGAGGCTGGAATCTCCCCATAAGAATTTCTTTATCTCAACTCTATTTTCTATTTTTAATTTTCGCAACTTCTCAATTCTGTTTTTATTTTATTTTCGTTTCCAGATCCAACTTTTAATTCTTTTATTATTTTTATTTTTTCAGGAACGCAGGTTTTCTTGGGCACGATTCTGCCCAGGATTCCGAGAAATAAGCATTCGTATAATCCGATCCCTAAGGATTCGACCCTACTTCCCCTTTACTGTTATTTTTATTATTTTACAGGGAATAGGATATATTTGGTGCTTTCAACGACGCATCAAATTTTGGCGCCGTTGCTGGGGATCGGTAACATACTAACCTTGTTTTTTGTTTTCTATGACCAGATCTGCTCCAGGCACTCTTGCGTTTGACTCAGAGATTGAAAAGACTGCAAAAGCTAATCGCAAGGAAACAAAGCTAAGGAAAAAGCAGTCGGCGGTGGTTGAGACTCAAAGTAATCCACCGCCAGAAATCAGAATTGAGACGAAGCAGAGTCTAGGGTTAACGAAAACCCTACTCAAAAATTTGAAAGTAAAGCAGAAGAAGTCGATTCACCTAAAGAGGTGCTTGAAACTAGGGTTAACGAAAACCCTAATTTAGCACCCCAACTAATGGCTCAAACAATTTGGCAACTAGCCGAAGCTCCGATAGAACAACCACCACCGTGCATCGCATATCCTACTATGGATATGGATTTTGAACTGAAATCAGGGTTAATTCAGTTGTTGCCAACTTTTCGAGGGTTACAAAATGAAAACCCCCATAAACATTTGAAGGAGTTTCATATGGTTTGTCTGAGTATGAAACCTCAAGGCGTAACTGAGGATCAAATTAAATTGCGCGCTTTCCCTTTTTCCTTAGCAGATTCAGCTAGGGAATGGTTATTTTATTTACCTCCTGGATCTATTACTACTTGGGCTGATTTATCTCGTTTATTTCTCAACAGGTTTTTTCAAGCATCTAGAGCAACTGAGCTAAGAAGAGAGATCGTAGGAATAAGGCAAAAAGAAGCAGAGACTCTTTACGATTATTGGGAGCGGTTTAAGAAGTTATGTGCAAGCTGCCCACAACACGGTATAACAGAGCAATCTCTCCTCCAGTACTTTTATGAAGGTTTGAAACCAATGGAGATGAATATGGTAGATGCTGCTAGTGGAGGAGCGTTGGTCAACATGACTCCTCAACAAGCAAGGGACTTAATCTCCACAATGGCTGCAAATTCTCAGCAGTTTCGAGCTAATCCTTAACCCCCAAGAAGGGTTCACCAGCTAAGTAATTCTTCCATAGAAGATAGACTAGATAAACTTACTAATATGATGAATACTCTTCTTACAGAAAAAACAAAGACAGGTCGGTTATGTGGAATATGTGCTACACCTGAGCACACAACTGATGCATGTCCCAGTTTGTATGATGACTCTATGGCTCACTTAGGTGCAGTGGGAAATTTTCCTGGCCCACCACAGAGGCGATACGACCCTTATGCTAATAGCTACAACCCAGGATGGAAGGATCACCCTAACTTAAGTTATGGGGCCAACACACGATATAACCAGCCATACCAGAACCGAGTTCCACAACAGCCGCAAGGTTCAGACAATTCTCTAGAAACCATGGTCAATAATTTAGCAACTAATGTTCTTGATTTTCAACAGCAAATCCAACAGCAAACTCTTAATTTCCAAAGAGAAATGAAGGATTTTCAACAGAAAACTGAGGCGTCTATAAGAGAATTGACCATATCAGTTGAGAAATTGAACTCACAAGGGAAGCTGCCGTCACAAACAGAATCGAATCCAAGACAACACGCAAATGTAGTGACGTTACGAAGTGGTAAGGTACTGGAACCTATTCCTGACAAGAATCTTGGCCAAGAAATTGAACAGAAAAAACACGAGAAAGATGAACAGGTCCGACCGAAACCTCCATTGCCTAAAATTCAACCTCGATTTCCAGAACGATTCAACCAATGTCGAAGAGGTAAAAAGGATAAGGAAATCCTTGAAACATTTAGGAATGTCGAGATCAACATTCCGCTGTTGGATGCCATCAAGCAAATACCGAGGTATGCTAAATTTCTTAAAGAGCTTTGCACTAACAAGCAGAAATTAACAGTTAATGAAAGGGTGAATGTTGGTGAAAATGTATCTGCAGTGTTACAGCAGAAAATGCCGGCAAAATGTAAGGATAGGGGCATGTTTGCAATACCATGCAAAATAGGTCATTGGGGAATTAAAAAGGCTATGTGTGATCTAGGAGCCTCCATAAATGTAATGCCATACTCTATTTATAAATCACTTAACGCAAGTGTTTTTGACAAAAACAGGTGTTAGCATTCAATTGGCAGACAGGTCCGTTGTGCATCCTGAAGGAGTCCTCGAGGACGTATTAGTCAAAGTCAATGGACTTATTTTTCCTGCAGATTTTTATGTGATAAAAATGGAGGATAACGCTCCTCAGTCTTCAGACATCTTGTTAGGGCGACCTTTCCTTAGTACCGCAAATACTAATATTGACGTACGAAGCGGAATCCTCACGATGAAGTTTGATGGGGAGATCGTGAAATTTAACGTTTATGGCACAATTAGCCACCCAAGTGAAGTCTTGGACGTAAACTGTGTCGACATAATTAACTCATCAGCAGAAAAAACTTTTGAGTCATCTTATAGAGATAAATCTAAAATAATGTTTGATGATTTTGAATCTGTTAATAAACTATTGGCTCCTATGGTTACTAAACTTCTACCTTCTGTTGTGCAGGCATCAGATCCGAAATTAAAACCACTTCTCGATCATCTCAAATTCACATTTTTTTAGAATGATGAGACCATTGCCGACTTAAAAGGGATTAACCCCTTGGAGGAAAATATGAAACCAATGAAAGAAGCGCAAGGACGATTAAACCCAAATATGGTGGATGTGATAAAAAATGATAATTTCCAAGCTCACACGATTAAAAAGATTTATTTTGACCCACCGTAGAACCATTTAAATCGTCGAGCTAATGACGTTAAACAAGCGCTTGTTGGGAGGAAAAACCCAATCTTTATTTTTCTTTTATTATTATTTATTTTCATTTTATTTATTTTTATTTATTTATTATTTTTTCCCTTTCTTTTCTTTTTAATTTCTTTTATTTTTTAAATATTAATAAATTTCTCTTCTTTGATTAGGTCAAACGAATCAAAAATACTCAGAAAAAGGAGAAAAGTTAGAAAAAAATGGAACCAAACAGCCCTATCCATGGTACCAAACAACCTCTATTCCAGATACTATTCCAGCCCAGAATGACATATCCCTGCAGCCAAACTACCCTATCCCTGCAACCAACCATCCTTATCCCTGCACCCAAACATCCCCTTTCAGCCAAATAAAACCCCAAAACCTAAATTTTTTTCCCAAATTTCCTTTCCATTACGCCGAAAACTCACCCCTCTCCACCAACCACTGCCGTTCGCCGTTCGCAAGGGTGCAACCCCAAAGCCGCGCCGCCATCGAGCCTCCCTTCACTGTCAACTCGCATCGTCGTCGCCTCTCGCTCCCCATTATCGTCTCACCATTCGACCTCCCCTTCCTCCTCTTCTCCCACGACACAGGCCACCGAGCCCTCCACAATCGACAGTAGCTACACGGGGAGTTTTTTCTAAACTTTTCTACCTATTTGTTTCTTTTGAGTCCACATTGAGGACTGTAAGACCCAATTTATGCTCGAGCCCATTTTATAACCAAAAAATAATTAAACAGAAAACCAACAATAATAAAATAGTCCAGTCTCTTTTACAAACCCAAACTTTGTAATATCCGAGAATTAGGGCTTGTGCATAATTGCTAAATTGTATAAAGTAGCATGCCTATGTGTGTTTGAATGTGTTATATGAATTTTTGAGAACTTCAAAGTGTAGGTAAATGCCTTAGAAAATATTGGATTTTAAGTATTAAAGGGGGAGGTAAGCTTGTTAGGCCTTAAGAAAATATGTAGAGGGAATTGGACATAAGAATGGGCTTGTTAAAGTGGCAAGGAGGCGCCACTTAGAGCCCTAGGAAGTGACGCCACAGGAAGTGCAATGAGGGCTTAGGTTCGAGTTGCAAGGAGAGCACTTTTAGAGTTTTATTTTGCAGCAAGGAGGGGAGGTAGTGGACGGCATGTGGACTCTAGAAGGAGGAGGTATAGATAGGGTTGGAGAGTTGAGGATTCGGCTAAGGAGGAGTGGATCAAGGGATAAAGGAGAGAGGGAAGAGAGTTGGTCGGCCTAGGGACTCCATTGATGTTATTTTCGGCCAAAAGGAGGAAAGGAGGCCATTTTTTCTTTCTTTTCTTTTCAAGAGTGCCTTTTCCGAAATTTTTCTCTTCTCCTATTCTTCTTTTTCTTTCCTTCTACCCCAAATCCATACCTATTCCCTAATAGCCGAATCTCAAGGTGCCCTCATTCTCTCTTCTTTGTCCCAAGTCTTAAAAGTCGGATACTCAAAGTTACCCCTAGCCGATTAGTCATTAAACCCCAGAATTGAATCATTTGTTTTGGTGGCCATAACCGATTGCCCCTCTACCTTGTTAAAGTCGATTTGATCACTATCTAGTCTACATAGCCGAATATCTCAGTGGTGTCAAGCAGTAGTGCAGTCGATTTCAATATTAAAGGTAAGAACAAATGTTATTCGATTTGCAATCCTTTCTTTCTTTTAGCCGAAAAATCTAGAAACTAATCCCATTAATATTCTTTGGCCGAAACTATGAAGGATCTTTCGAGATTTCTATTGTAGCCGACTTCTAGGGGAGACCATTCGAGATTTGGTTGACTAAGATAAGTAAAGTGTAATATTAGGCCGTAGGCCATTTATGATGTTCATAAAGTGTTAGAATCGGATCTAACATAAGGCTTGTAGGTATCTCGACATCTCCATAAGACAAGTGACGATTTCGGGATTTAGACCCACAAGGTAAGGGACTTGAACATTCGGCCAAGGCCATATTTGGTGATTAATGTTGGCCGAATTCTGACTTTGATTTTTAGGGAAGTGTACACTCTATTTCGGTAGATTTTCGGGATTCGGAAAACACGTTAGTAACCAAGTGTGTAGCCCCACACTAACCCTTGATAGATTTATGTTGTATTATATGTGTTCATAAGAATTTGAAAAATGTGGCTAAAGGTACCATTCAATGGTACAACATATTCAGGTATGTTATTTTCTAAAGATTTGCTAGTAGTATTATAAACTATGAACGTGACATATATGAGAATTGGTTACGATTATGAATAAGGCATGTGGCATGACATTTGCATGATTTGTATGACTCATGGGGCATATGGGTGATTATGAAAAGGGGAAGTGATCTGGTGGTTTTTACCACAATATATGGTAACTTATGTCACATAATCTGAATGTGGTGACTTATGTCACAAAATGTTATCTGGTGGCTATGCCACAATTTATAAGGGCGATGTGCAAGTCGATTGCAAAGGATCGCCGATGGTGTGTAGCTGACGGAGGGTCGATTTAGTAATCCCCACTGTGATGGCGGCGGTGCAGCGTGATGTGTAGAGGATGGTTATCTAGGTTTGGGTTCGAGATTGCATCATTGTTTTCATATGTTTTATATGTATGATTTGACATGCCTAAATTGATTGAGAGTTTGTGTTGATTGTTACACATTGAGTCTGTTGACTCACCCCATTGTGGGATATCTTTTCAGGTGACACTCAGTAATGGACCGGGTCGACAGGAGCTTAGTGGTGGCCATGCTCAGCTCAGAGTTATTTTATTTTTATTGGTTTTTATCATTTAAGTTTTGGATTTATTTCGGGTTTTGCTATGATGTAATATGGCCATTCTTATTAACTGCTTATTAACTGTTTTAAGTATGCATTTTATTCGGTTTATTATGATACGATTATTGTTAAATCAAGATTAAATAGTTTTCATTAAAATAAATCTTAAATGTTTTTGACACCTAAGCACAAACGTTTTTTTCAAATTACTGTTAAACTCTAAAACCCGGCAATACTTTTTACTTATTGATTTCAAGTACAAATAAAAATACTGTTTTAATAAAATCGAGACTGCAAAGATAACCCCGTTTTCAATTTGTACTCAACACAAATCAAATTATCTTCCAAACCACCCAGATTTTCCAAAGTAACAAATAAGTTTTGAATTGTTTTACTCAAGGAGCATGCCAGATCCGGTCAGGACTTGTGGGCCAGGTTTGGGGTGTTTTAGTTTGGTATCAGAGCCCGGTTCAAAACTCGACCTTGAGGGCTTTTTGGGCCCAAAATGTTTTCTTTCTTTTAAAATTGAATTTTACTAAGAAATGAGCAGGTTTTCTGGCATGGCACCTGAGTCTCCGGCCCGAAGTCCACCAGGTAAGTACTCCTAACTCTTTTGTGATTTGTATGTGGGACTTATAGGGACATAGATTAGTAAATTAGGAATTAAACCCTAGGGTTAGCCTACTTCAACACCAAGGTACATAAAACTTAAAGTCTAACCAAACAAACCTCATGTCGAGTCATGGAGTTAAAGGTGTGGCAACCTGCTGTACGCATGTCTAGGATTGATTCGGGGAGCTTGGTATTTAAGCAGTCCTAGTGACTCACCTCCTCTCCGCTCGAATCCTACCTGGTGCGTAGTGACGGTTCACGTTAGCCAAGAGGACTCAAACACAAGCTAAACCTAATAATTAAAACCCAAAAAGGATCGTCACCTTGTTTTGTGAAACTCAAAAGTCAAACCATGATTTTAAAATTCCAAAGTACCCATGACTTAAAAAAATGACCAAAATATCCCTGATTTGTAAATTGACCAAATTACCCCTAACCTGTGTAAATTACCAAAACACCCTCTGTATGGAAAGTTACCGAAATACCCTCGAATTAAAAAAAATTTCCAGAAATACTCTTGTTTTGAAAAGTCACCGGGAACCATATTTTACAAAATTACCGAAATGCCCTGACTTGTAAAATTACAAAAAAAATACCCCTAGTTTATAAAATTACGATTTTACGCTTGAAATTTTCTTACCAAGTATTTCAATTTTGTAAAAACACTAAAAATCTCTACTTTGCAAAATTTTTAAATACCCTAATTTGGAAAATTACCAAAACACCCCTATAGGATAAAATTACAGAAATACCCCTGGGTAGTGGAAAACAATAAACAATGACAACTACAACATTTTTCTGTAATGAACGCAAGTTTATGAATGTGATTGAATGAATGAATTGAGATCAGATGTGTATGGAATCGAAAGAACTACTCCCTAGAACTATTGAACATAAGACATTCGCGATAAATCGATGGAACAAAAACTAATCTATAAAATTCTCTAATCAGATAAACGCAACTCGGAAGGATGAGTTCTAGAGGATGTGGTCGTAATGTGCGTGGCCGTGGTAGAGGCCGAATGACCGTGTCGGAACCCGTTAGGTCTGGTCAAGGGTCTAAAAATGAAATGCCACCACCACCAGCTGCTGGTATGGAATATCAGGATCAGACGGGGGATGATGCAGTATCACAGGCGATGCTGCGAGTTCTGGAAAGGGTGGCTGGAGCACGTGGAGGCATGGGAGCTCGAAAGTTAGTACCTGAGCGACTCTGAGCTAATAGAGCTGAGTTTTTCCGTGGAGTATCTGGTGTGGCACCCAATACGGCTGAGTATTGGTTAGAGGCGATGGAGCGGATTATGGATGATTTGGACCTGACTACTGAGGAAAAACTAAAAGGGGTAGTGTCCCTACTACGTGATGAGTCATACCAATGGTGGCTAACAGTTCAGGATGGTGCTGCCACTGATGATCTTACTTGGGAATATTTTAAGGCGGCATATCAGAAGAAGTACATTGGAACTAGTTATGTTGATGCGCAGAGGAAGGCATTTTTTAGGCTGGTTCAAGAAAATAAGTTCGTAGCGGAATACGAGGCAAAATTTCTAAGGTTGAGCCGATATGCTCGAGGTATTGTGTCAACAGAGCATGAACGGTGTGTCCGGTTTGAGGACGAACTGAGGGATGACCTGAGGTTGTTGATAGCTCCACAGCAGGAGCAAGAATTTACCGTGCTGGTGGAGAAGGCTAAGGTAGCCAAAGGGATTAAGGACTCGGTGAGACAAAGTACGGACCGGAATAGGCAAAAGAGAGGCTTTGGATCATCAGGGTCATCAGGGAATGTGCAAAAGAGGCCTAGAAGTGATGGGCCACGCGGTCAGCAGGCTGCTACGGGAGGACAGTACCGTACTTGCGACCAGCATGGAAAGATGCACTTGGGGGAGTGTTGGAAGAAGAGGGAAGGATGTTTCAAGTATGGGTCCAAGGACCACATAATTAAGGACTGTCCTATGAGAACGGAAGGGGGCCGACCAGTAAGTCAGGGTTCTAATCAGGCTGGAAGAGGAAGACAGCAGCCACCGCGAGGTCGTGGTTTGGCTGGCAGAGGTAATGGTTCTGGTAGAGGACGGGGAACACCAGGCAGAGGTGTTGGTAACACGGAGGCAAGGCAGTCGGGTTTGGTATATGCGGTTTGTCGGAGGGAAGATAGTGACGCACCGGACGTCATAACCGGTACGTTCCTTATGACTGACAAGCCTTACTTTGCTCTAATTGATGTTGGCTCTACTCACTCTTATATTGCATGTAGAGTAGTTGAAACACTAGGCATAGCCTCTGAACTGTCTAATAGGGAGATGACTGTAGTGAGCCCATTAGGTCAAACTGTAGTGGTGAATAAGATATTTCGGAGTGTACCTCTAGAGCTTCAGGGAGTGGTATTTCTTGCCGACTTGATGGAATTACCCTTCGGAGAATTTGATCTCATCCTTGGTATGGACTGGCTAGTGGAACATCGGGCTGTATTGGATTGTGCAGCTAAGGAATGGAGTTAAGGACGCCGTAGGATAAGGCGGTAGTTATGATAGGAGAAAGAAGAAACCACTTGTCTAACGTAATTTCTGCTTTAAAGGCTAATAAGATGGTCCAGAAAGGGTGCGAGGCATTTTTTATCTTTGTTAGTGCGTTGGATACAAAGGAAGGGGGAGTTAGTGGAGTTAAAACAGTAAGAGAATTTGTGGATGTTTTTCCGGAGGAGTTACCTGGAATACCCCCAGATAGGGAAGTAGAGTTCGGAATTGACTTGTCTTTGCATGCACTCCCGTGTCCATTGTCCCGCATGAAATGGCACCAAAAGAGTTGGTTGAGCTCAAGGCTCAGATCCAAGAGTTGCTTGACCGTGGGTTTATCCGACCTAGTGTGTCTCCATGGGAAGCACCGGTCTTGTTTGTGAAGAAGAAGGACTGAACTATGCGCATGTGCATAGATTATCGTCAGTTGAATAAGCTGACCATCAAGAACAAGTACCATTTGCCAAGAATAGACGACTTGTTCGATCAGCTTAAAGGGGCCGCAGTATTTTTGAAGATAGATCTAAGGTCTGGATATCATCAGCTTAAGGTGAAGGAGGTTGATATCCATAAGACAGCTTTCCGGACAAGGTACGGGCATTATGAGTTCTTGGTAATGCCATTCGGATTGACAAATGCCCCAGCCGCGTTCATGGACATAATGAATCGGGTTTTCAAACCCTATCTGGACCGGTTCATTTTTGTGTTCATAGATGATATTTTGGTGTATTCGAAGTCTGAGGAAGAACATGATGAGCACCTCCGAGTCATGTTGTAAGTGTTAAGGGAGAAAAAGCTATATGCCAAGTTCAGCAAGTGTGAATTTTGGCTGAAGAAAGCTACGTTTTTAGGATATGTGGTGTCTACAGAAGGGATAAGGGTGGATCCTCGGAAGATTGAGGCAGTATTAGATTGGAAACCACCCAAGTCTATGGCGGAGGTTCGTAGCTTCTTGGGATTGGCAGGATATTATAGAAGGTTCGTAGAAGGGTTCTCGTCGATCGCAGCACCTTTGACAAAGTTACTAAGGAAAGAGGTACCTTTTGTATGGACTGATAAGCAACAGGAGAGCTTTGAGAAACTTAAGAGGGTCTTGACTGAAGCTCTGGTTTTAATTCAGCCTGAGGCAGGGAAGGATTTTGTGGTATATTGTGATGCTTCCCATACAGGATTGAAAGGTGTCCTTATGCAAGACGGGAAGGTAGTTGCTTATGCATCTCGACATTAAGGCCACATGAGGTTAACTACCCGACGCATGATTTGGAATTGGCAGCAGTGGTCTTTGCTCTTAAAGTGTGAAGGCATTACTTATATGGAGAAAAGTCAGTGATCTACACGAACCACAAGAGTCTGAAGTATTTGCTGACTCAGAAAGAGCTGAACTTGAGACAGCGAAGGTGGGTGGAATTATTGAAGGATTATGATTGTTCTATAGAGTATCACCAGGGCAAGGCGAATGTGGTGGCAGATGCCCTAAGTCAAAAAGTAGTGTCGGATCTGAGGGCAATGTTTGCACATCTTAGCTTGTATGACGATGGAAGTTTGTTAGCAGTGTTGCAAGTTAAGCCGACGTGGTTGAATGAGGTGAAAGAAAGTCAGTTGGCGGATGATGATCTAAGTGCTAAGCTACGGCAAGTGCAGAGTGGGGAGTTGAAGGACTATGGTATTAATGGCGATGGAGTATTGTGTTTCAAGGGTAAGGTCTGTATGCCGAAGAACGAGGAGTTACGGCAGAGAATTCTTCAGGAATTGCATAGTAGCCCCTATGCTATGCATCCTGGAGGTAGTAAGTTGTACAAAGATCTAAGGGAACAGTTTTGGTGGACTGGTCTTAAGCGGGAAGTTACCGAATTGGTAGGGAAGTGCTTAACGTGTCAGCAAGTTAAGGCTGAACACTAAGTTCCGTCAGGGTTGCTTCAGCCAATACAGATTCCGCAGTGGAAGTGGGAGAGAATCACCATGGACTAAGTTAGTGGGCTTCCCATTATGCCTACTAAGAAGGACTCGGTATGAGTGATAGTGGATCGATTGACAAAGTCCGCGCATTTCATTCCCGTGTAGGTTGACTATTCCCTACAAAAATTGGCAAGGTTGTATGTTGCGAAAATTGTAAGGATGCACGGAGTGCCGAAGTCGATTATCTCGGATAGGGATCCGAGGTTTACGTCTCGATTTTGGAAGGCACTACATCAAGCTTTGGGCACCAGATTAGACTTTAGTACGGCATTTCATCCACAATCGGACGACCAGTCTGAGCGAGTGATCCAAGTGTTAGAGGATATGCTGAGGGGCTGTGTATTAGACTTCAGAGGGAGTTGGGAAGAGTTTTTGCCTTTAGCAGAATTTGCGTACAATAACAACTATCAGGCAAGTATTCGGATGGCATCGTACGAAGCACTGTATGGACGGAAGTGTCGCACTCCCACATGTTGGACGGAATTGAGAGAACGTCAGATTTTGGGTTCGAAAATTGTGGTAGAATCGGAGGAAAAGGTTAAGGTAATTCAGACACGGTTGAAGGAGGCTTCTGACAGGCAAAAGTCATACGCAGATCTTAAGCGGAAGGAGATTGAGTTTGCCATGGGAGATTCGGTGTTTCTTAAAGTTTCGACGTGGAAGAAGGTAATGAGATTTGGTCGCAAAGGGAAGTTAAGTCCCAGGTTTATAGGACCTTATCAGATATTAAAGCGAGTTGGACTAGTAGCCTACCAGTTGGAGTTGTATTCGGAATTGCAGTAGATGCACGATGTATTCCATGTCTCTATGCTATGTCGATACCGATCGGATCCATCTCATGTAGTTCCGGTTGAAGAGGTGGAGCTAAGGCCAAATTTTTCCTACGAGGAGGAGCCAATTCAGATTTTAGAGTGAGATGTGAAAGTGTTACATAGGAAATCGGTCCCTCTGGTCAAAGTGCTATGGCGTAATCATGGATCAGAGGAAGCTTCTTGGGAGCCGAAAGAAGCAATGCGACAATAATACCCCCACCTATTCTAGCCAGGTAATTTCGAGGTCGAAATTATTTTAAGGGGGTAGAACTGTAATATCCGGGAATTAGGGCTTGAGCATAATTGCTAAATTGTATGAAGTAGCATGCCTATGTGTGTTTGAATGTGTTATATGAATTTTTGAGAACTTCAAAGTGTAGGTAAATGCCTTAGAAAATATTGGATTTTAAGTATTAAAGGGGGAGCTAAGCTTGTTAGGCCTTAAGAAAATATGTAGAGGGAAGTGGATAAAAGAATGGGCTTGTTAAAGTGGCAAGGAGGCACCACTTAAAGCCCTAGGAAGTGACGCCACAGGAAGTGCAAGGAGGGCTTAGGTTCGAGTTGCAAAGAGAGCACTTTTGGAGTTTTATTTTGTAGCAAGGAGGGGAGGTAGTGGACGGCATGTGGACTCTAGAAGGAGGAGGTATAGATGGGGTTGGAGAGTTGAGGATTCGGCTGGGAGGAGTGGATCAAGGGATAAAGGAGAGAGGAAGAGAGTTGGCCGGCCTAGGGACTCCCTTGGTGTTATTTTCGCCAAAAGGAGGAAAGGAGGCCATTTTTCTTTCTTTTCTTTTCAAGAGTGCCTTTGCCAAAATTCTTCTCTTCTCCTATTCTTCTTTTTCTTTCCTTCTACCCCAAATCCATACCTATTCCCTAATAGCCGAATCTCAAGGTGCCCTCATTCTCTCTTCTTTGTCCCAAGTCTTAAAAGCCGGATACTCAAAGTTACCCCTAGCCGATTAGTCATTAAACCCCAAAATTGAATCCTTTGTTTTGGTGGCCATAATCGATTGCCCCTCTACCCTGTTAAAGTCGATTTGATCACTATCTAGTCTACATAGCCGAATATCTCAGTGGTGTCAAGCAGTAGTGCAGTCGATTTCAATATTAAAGGTAAGAACAAATGTTATTTGATTTGCTATCCTTTCTTTCTTTTAGCTGAAAAATCTAGAAACTAATCCCATTAATATTCTTTGGCCGAAACTATGAAGGATCTTTCGGGATTTCTATTGTAGCCGAATTCTAGGGGAGACCATTCGGGATTTGGTTGACTAAGGTAAGTAAAGTGTAATATTAGGCCGCAGGCCATTTATGATGTTCATAAAGTGTTAGAATCGGATCTAACATAAGGCGTGTAGGTATCTCGACATCTCCATAAGACAAGTGATGATTTCGGGATTTAGACCCACAAGGTAAGGGACTATGAACATTCGGCCAAGGCCATATTTGGTGATTAATGTTGTCCTAATTCTGACTTTGATTTTTAGGGAAGTGTGCACTCTATTTCGGTAGATTTTCGGGATTCAAAAAACACGTTAGTAACCAGGTGTGTAGCCCCACACTAACTCTTGATAGATTTATGGTATTGTTGTATTATATGTGTTCATAAGAATTTGAAAAATGTGGCTAAAGGTACCACTCAATGGTACAACATATTCAGGTACGTTATTCTCTAAAAATCTGCTAGTAGTATTATAAACTATGAACGTGACATATATGAGAATTGGTTACGATTATGAATAAGGCATGTGGCATGACATTTGCATGATTTGTATGACTCATGGGGCATATGGGTGATTATGAAAAGGGAAGTGATCCGTGGTTTTACCACAATATATGGTAACTTATGTCACATAATCTGAATGTGGTGACTTATGTCACAAAATGTTATCTGGTGGCTATGCCACAATTAATAAGGGCGATGTGCAAGTCGACTGCAGCGACTGCCTTCGATGGTGTGTAGCGGACGGAGGGTCGATTTAGTAATCCCCACGGTGTGATGGCAGGTACGGGTGATGTGTAGAGGATGGTTATCTAGGTTTGGGTTCGGGATTGCATCATTGTTTTCATATGTTTATATGTATGATTTGACATGCCTAAATTGATTGAGAGTTTGTGTTGATTGTTACACATTGAGTCTGTTGACTCACCCCGTTGTGGGATATCTTTTCAGGTGACACTCAGTAATGGACCGAGTCGGCAGGAGCTTAGTGGTGGCCATGCTCAGCTCAGAGTTATTTTATTTTTATTGGTTTTTATCATTTAAGTTTTGAATTTATTTCGGGTTTTGCTATGATGTAATATGGCCATTCTTATTAACTGCTTATTAACTGTTTTAAGTATGCATTTTATTTGGTTTATTATGATACGATTATTGTTAAATCAAGATTAAATAGTTTTCATTAAAATAAATCTTAAATGTTTTTGACACCTAAGCACAAACGTTTTTTTCAAATTACTGTTAAACTCTAAAAACCCGGCAATACTTTTTACTTATTGATTTCAAGTACAAATAAAAATACTGTTTTAATAAAATCGAGACTGCAAAGATAACCTCGTTTTCAATTTGTACTCAACACAAATCAAATTATCTTCCAAACCACCCAGATTTTCCAAAGTAACAAATAAGTTTTGAATTGTTTTACTCTAGGAGCATGCCAGATTCGGTCAGGACTTGTGGGCTGGGTTTGGGGTGTTTCAGACTTAAAGCCCAAATGCCCAATTACAATAGCCCACTTACAAGCCCCAAAACAGGCCTAATGACCCAATTCCAAAACTGGCCCGGATGGCCCAAATCTTGGTTTCAGACTAAAACCCTAGAGGTTCTGGAAGCTTTATGCGTCGTAACCCTACTGACAGTTAGGCTACCGCGTCCCTCGTACGTGCCTTGCGTCGTTTCAGCAACCCACACGCGCCACCACGCACACCTCCATACGGCCTCTGTACCGCCAGCAAGGTTTCGTTGCTCCACATCCACCTTGTACCTGCGAAAGACAACAAGGACGACAGCAAATGCAGAGAAGAAAAAAACAAAGACAAAAACAAAACCATTGTATTTTTTTTTATTTCTATTTCTATTTTCGATTTCGGCTATAAGAGACCGAAACAAACGATTGTAAAAATAGGGGGGATTTTTTTTTTGAAAACAGATATAAAAAAACAAAGGTATATTTCAGATTTTTTTGGTAGTCTATTCTGCTTCAGATATACTATAACATATACATATAGAAATAGAATAGGGATTAAAGTCTTTTACCACTGGTGACGAATCTAGTTTATAAGCTTCATGCTTCTTTCGATTGTTTTTTGAGATGTTTTGGATACTTGAGGGGTAGATTTGGGCTTAGGGCACTCAGAGGGTTGTGAAACGACCATTTTTTGACCCTTCGATCGTCGTATGCGGTGGCAAAATGGAGGAGTCCAACGGAAGTGTGAGGGGTTTAAAAACCCTAACAGAGAATTTTTCTTTCCCTTTTTTATTTTTTTAAAGCTCGGTAAAAATGATTTTTTAAACAAAAATTTTGCCCTTTTATAGGCTCTTGGAATGACGTCATTTTAGGCATGTTTAAGTGGCCTCAAAACGACGTCGTATTCTCCTTCTGATCTGCGCGTTGACCCGACCCAGGGAGGATCCGCGTGTTTTTTCTCAATGGCATAATTATCATTTTAGTCCTTCCACGCTTTTTATTTTTTAAATGCAATTTTCTTTTATTTATGGATTGACCTCTGTAATTGTATTTCAGTTCCATTTTGCCCCCCTCGATTTAGACTTTAACGCCGCATTTTGGACCCTGGGAAAATTTCGTGTTTAACCCTTGATTATTTATGCATTTTTTATTGAAGTCCTTAATTCTATTTCTACGATTTTATTTGTTCAAAAATTGTTCTTTCAAAAATTTTGTTTTATTTCAATTGGGTCTGTTATAATTTTATGTCTTTTATTCTCTATAATTTATTCATTCTTTTTAATATAAAAGTATAAAAACAGTTTTAATATAATACTTTGAGATGTTTTATTAAATTTACTTTGTTTTAATAAGTTATTTTATATTTCCATTTGTTTATATTCTATTTTAAATTATAAATATATTTATTTATTTCAAAATCTTTCCCATGTCACCATTATTTATATATTTATATATATATATACTTTATATCAAGTTCTTATCACGTATGTATTATTTAAACATGTTACTATACATACATCATTTTGTTTATTATTTCTAAACTTCTATATGTATTACTTGTATAATACTAGTCACAAGTATTTATTCATTTTTATGTACTTGTTGCATTTGAATTATATTAATTTGTTTGGTCTTCTTTTTAAATCGTATTAAAATTTGTTAATCTTGAATGTTAATGTTGATATTTATAAAGTATATGATATGGTCATTTTATGTGAATTGTCGTTATATAGTTCTTTGACATGTATTATAATTCGTGATTGATACTATGTCCTATTGTCAATAATAATGCAAATTCTAAATTTTTAAGCCAATTTTATTTTTATCCCAAGCAAATCAAATAAAATACATTTTGATTACATAAAATGTTTTCAAAATAAGGTAATATTTGTGCATTTGGAAATTCGAAGAAATCGTGTCCAATCGTGCTGGGTGTGGTTTTTTTGTTTAACCAAATAAACGAATACCCTTTTCAAAATTTTGTCCATACTTCCAAAACAAGGTAATATTTGTGCGTTTAGAAATTCAAAGAAATCATGCACAATCGTGCTGGGCGTGGTTTTTTTTTTTTGTTTGTCTAAATAATCAAATACCCTTTTGAAATTTCGATACACGTGCTTGGAGAATTTTGGGGATGATCTTGAATTCGAAGACTCAGATTGTCGTATCCAACCGTGCTGGATGTGATACTCTATTCCTTCGGAATAAGGGAATCTCAATATTCAATCAAGTTATTTAAAAAAAAAAACAGATTTCAAAATCATTTCAAACTTTTCAACATTAAGACATCAATTAATCAAATTGGTACCAATTTTGGGCGTTGCGAGGGTGCTAATCCTTCCTCGCACGTAACCGACTCTCAAACCCGTTTTCTTCTGGAAATTCGTAGACCAAAATTTATTTTATAGGTGACCCGATCACACCTAAACAAAAAGGATTGGTGGCGACTCTATATTTTTAAAAGTCGATTCCCGTTTTTTAAAACTCGATTTAAAAATGGTTTCGACAGCTTGGCAACTCCGCTGGGGAATGGTTGAGAGTTAGGCCATAGATTGATTAATTTTTGTCCTTTTGATTGAACACTTGAAAAATTGCTTTGGAAAATCATGTTTCTTTTAAAGCATTTGTTTGTGCTATAATTTCAATAATGTCGAGTCTCATAATACTTGCATTTGCATTACATGACCATTGGGGTTACGCCTTTAAGTGGGAGTGAGAAACTATGCCTTCGTGAGGTTTTCACCTCTGCATGGGCTAGTGGACTGCTTCCGGGATACATCCGTACCTATGTGTTTCGTGAGATTTTCATCTCCGCGTGGCCACAAGGAAATGTATTCCCCTGAACCGAACTCAATCCATATGAGCCTATAATGGGTGAGGATTGAGGAATCTATCAGTTCAGGTACCCATTTTCTAGAACCAAGCCGCATATAGCAGCCCTAGGAGCCTACCCTAGATACAGCCACGCCAAACCTTAGTAGTCACCCGGTCAGGTGTTCTATGTTGTTTATTTCTCTGGCACTAACGTGTTTTCATTTGTTTTGATTGCATTGCATTGCGTTCACTCCATGCATTTGCATTTGCATTGCATGCACTTACATGGTATTACATCATATGCATTAGATTTCATGAGAGGACCCTGATTGGTTGAAGTTATTTTAGTATTAACCTGGACACCGGCAAAACCAAACATCCCTACGGTACCCGAACAAAGATGAAAGATATGGATCAAAGATTAGAGAAGCTTGAGTAACTCCAAAGGGAGATGCAGGATAAACTTCAGCTGCAAATGCAAGAGTAGCTTGCTAAGATCCAACAGGATATGATGGACAAAATGATGGAATCGTAGAAAAATATAATGACTCAGATGACGCAGCTGTTGAAGGGGGTTATGGATAAAGGAAAGAGCCCCATGGTTAATGTTGAGGGGAACAATGAGTATCATCAATATTCCCCTGATTTTACTCCACCACACGTGCAAACACTACCTGAAGTGGTTGTATAAAGGCCATCTGTCACAATCAGGCCTCAACAATTCCAAGTTGATGCTTCAGTGAACCCCCAAAATGGCTTTGGTTCAGGAGATAATCCAATCATGACTAATGTCCCTGATGTGGATGAAATAGCTGAAGGAGAGAGGATAAAAGCAGATTTGCCAAGACAACTAGAAGGCAGATATAAACGGTTGGAGAAGAAGTTTAAAGCTTTAGAAAGTGCTGGTAGCTGTTATAGAATTGACGCTAAAGATCTGAGTTTGGTGCCAGATCTAATGCTTCCTCACAAATTCAAGGTGTCAGAATTCGAAAAATACTATAGGACTACTTGCCCAGAGGCTCACATAACTATGTTTTGCCGGAGAATGACTGGGTACGTTAATAATGACCCACTGCTAATTCATTGCTTCCAAAACAGTCTGACGGGAGCAGCATCTAAATGGTACAATCAGCTGAGCCATACCAAAATTGGTTCTTGGAGGGATTTAGCACAGGCATTTATGGAGCAGTACGGTCAGTAACAGATATGACCCCTGACAGAATTACCCTGCAAAATATGGAGAAGAAAGCAAGTGAGAGTTTTCATCAATATGTACAAAGATGGAGAGAGATCGCCATATAGGTTCAGCCACCTCTTCTGGAGAAAGAAACCAATATGCTCTTCATCAACACCTTGAAAGCCCCATTTATCAACCATATGTTGGGGAGTGCCACGAAGAGTTTCTTGGACATAGTAATAACCGGTGAAATGATCGAAAACGCTATGAGAAGCGGTAAAATAGATGCAAGGGAAGTGCTAGAAGGTCAGCCCTGAGAAAGAAAGAAGACGACATAAATAATGTGAGAGAATATAGTAAGGGTTATTCAAAGCAAGTTACTGTGGGATCACTAAAGATGACAACTACAAACCTTCAGACTCCTTCAAAGAATGAATCTAGGCAAAGGACAAATACAGAAAAGCTTTAGTTCACTCCTATTCCAATAACATACTGAGAGTTATATCAGAAATTGTTTGATGAGTACATAGTGTCCCCTTTCTACTTGGCACCATTGCAGCCCTCGTACCCCAAATGGTACGATGAAAATGCCGAATGTGACTATCATGCGGGAGTTTCAGGACATTCAATAGAAAATTGCATTGCTTTTAAGAAAGTTGTGGAAAGACTTATTAAGCTGGGCGTTGTGAAAGTGACTGATATGTTGAATGCTGATAATCTGCTACCAAATCACATTGATGTTGAAGTAAATGCTGAGGAAAAGGACATTGAAGAAATGCTGAAAAACATACATGCCATACATGAAGAAATCACTGAAAAAAAAACCTTGTCGGATATCTACCATTGCGAACCTGGGAGTGTTCTGAATAATTGGACTGCGAAAGAAATTCCTATAGTTTTTAGAGCTTATTCAGAGTAATGTTCCGAACACACTTGTTGCTTTTAGCCTAGAAGCAATAAGCATTCCTTTGTGAAATAGGCTTATGTCTAAATTTCGTTACGAAATACATACTTGAAATCATTTTGAATAAAATATTCTCGTTCTTTTAGACTTTTGTTTTGAATCATTCTCTCATTTAATTCATAAGCATATCGTGCAAATAATTATTTTCGAAATCATTCGTTCTTTGTATATTCTTTTGTGCCTACGACCGGCCCCCAGTTATCAATGACATGAGCGACATTGTTACTGACTCCCTTTTTGACTAAGATATGGGTCTAAGGGATCTCAGAACTTTGAAGATGATAGAAATTGTGACCTATCTTCTGATTTGTTAATACTGGATGGAAAACAGATCCTACGACACGAGCCAAGGAAGGAGATGAGCACCAAAGCTTAGCTCATTGCAGAAATAAGATTTCTTATATGCGGGGCATGGTTGTTATCAGGCCAGTCCCATCAAAAGCTTCTAGCCAACATCGATTCATTTTTGTGGATGTCGGTTACTTCACTAAGATGGTAAAATTCACTTCATGTGCCAAAATTACAAAGTCGATAGTCATCATAGTTTCAAAAAAAGGGGGAAAAAGAATACTGACAAAAAAAATGTCAAAAAGATCACATTTAATCGCACAATGTCAATAGTTTGCGGTCTGTTCAAAGATCAGATACCACATCACAGTAAAGGCAACCAAAAAGAAAAACAAAAGATCAAAAAAGACCGAGACTTGTAAAGATTGGCATACAGAAGTTACAATTTACCCTCTATGTTCATTAAACATTGGCCAGGACGGTTACCGGGGCAGCACATTTCTCATTGGTTTCGCCCATTGAAGTCAAATTTCCTTTTTCTGAGTCTTATCAGAAGTGAAGTTGGAGAAGACAGAACGCGTTTAATCTCAATATGATCAGTTGAAATTGAAGAGAAAATGTTAAAAGCTATCTATCACGGTCAGATGATGCGAGCTCAGAACAAAAATGATTCGTCCTAGAAAATTTCATGATAGGGCTTTGAAGAAGATTCTTTCCCATACAAAAGGGACTTCAGAAGAAAGAGGATGCCAAACTGGAAAGGACCTTAGGCAGCAAAGAAGGCCTATTCTAGGGAAGCATATTGTCTGAGATAGATGACAAGGACATACCCAATCCAGTGAATTCAAAAAAAAAAATCAAAAAATCAAAAAATCAAAAAAAAGAAAAAGAAAAATAGAAATAGAAATTTTTAGCAAAAAGAAGAAAGAAAAAGGAGAGGCTAAGGCGAAAACCTGCAAAGGGCGCTTTGAGACCAAAGAGGATTTGAGTTGAAAACCCGAAAAGGGCTACTCAAATTTTGATCAAAGGGGGGCATATAGCAGTCCTGCAATGCCTGGATTAATAATGAAGAAGTATGCTATGTCATGGGGCATCGACAAAATACTCTAGATCCCCTAAACATATATTGAGCTTAAGAAGGTCCTCAAGAAGTTGGAACAGAGAAGCTCAGACTGCGATATCTGGGGCACCTAGTTTCCATTTTACCCATTTTAAATGTATTTTTTGTAATTCTTTTCAAAATATGTTCACAATAAATTTCCTTCTTAAATTGCGATTACTATCTTCGCTTAGCTTATTTGTTTCTAGCTATGCTCCTAATTAATTCCCTTCTCGTCCATGGTTATAGTCTTTTTCAGGCATTCTGCATTGAAATAACAATTAGTGGACTAATAATACTTTCACAAAAGGAGTTTTGTATATTATTCTGGAAATTTTTAAATGATATAAGAACCCAAAACAGGACCTTTATTTAGAACTCACCAGGCCTAAGGGTTAGAAATATCTGAGGAAGAAACTCTAAACAGTGACCATTTCTTCAGACATTCTGTCAAATATGTCATTGGAACAAGAAGATAGGATGTTACATCAGTGATACAACCTAGAGGAATAATGAGCAATGCCAATCCAAGGCGTTTAGAAAAAAGATCATTCTCATGAAATCCTACATTCATGCAAGATACATTTAGTTAGGAGCATTCGATTCATTTAGACCACTGCATCCTAATCTTTGTGACCATTCTCATGACATTCTGCATTCATACAAATGTCATCCATGGGACACATCTATTTAGGGGGCATTTGATTCATTCTGATCATTGCATCCTAATCCTTGTAAGAAATCATTCTCATGACATTCTGCATTCATACAAATGTCATCCATAAGAACATCTATTTAAGGGCATTTGATCCATTCTGATCATTTCATCCTAATCATTGTAGGAAATTATTCTCATGACATTCTGTATTCATACAAATGTCATCCATAAGACACATCTATTTAGGGGCATTTGATTCATTTCGATAATTGCATCCTAATCTTTGTAAAAAGACCATTCTCATGACATTCTCCATTCATACAAATGTCGTCCATAATGCATTTAGTTAGGAGCATTAGATTCATTCTGATCATTGCATCCTAACCATTTTGCATAAGCATAAACACGTAAAATCAATTTTACAGGACAGGTCCCCCAGAGGACGGTGACACAACATCGGTGAATTAGTAGATCTTGTCTCCCTGAGTTTGCGATGAGAGCAAATCGAAGATATGATTTGGCATTCCGAAGTTGCAGAAGCAGATTGAAGACAATGATCTTGTCTCCCGAGTTTGCGATGAGCAAATCGAATATAGCAGATTTGGCATTCCTGATGTTATAGGAAGCAGATCGAAGACAGCAGATCTTGTCTCCCTGAGTTTGCAGTGGAGTAGATCGAATATAGCAGATCTGACATTCCTGATGTTGCAGGAAGTATATCGAAGATAACAGATCTTGTCTCCCTGAGTTTGTAGTGGAGCAGATCGAATATAGCAGATTTGGCATTCCTAAAGTTGCAGGAAGTAGATCGAAGACAGCAGATCTTGTCTCCCTAAGTTTGTAGTGGAGCAGATCGAATATAGCAGATTTGGCATTCCTGAAATTACAGAAAGCAGATCGAAGATAGCAGATCTTGTCTCCCTGAGTTTGCAGGAGCAGATTGAAGATAGCAAATCTGGCAATCTTGAGTTTGCAAGAACAAATAGCAGATCTGGCAATCCTAAAGTTACAGGAGCAGATCGAAGACAGTAGATCTTGTCTTCCTGAGTTTGTAATGGAGCAGATCGAATATAGCAGATTTGGCATTCCTGAAGTTGTAGGAAGCAGATCGAAGACAGCAGATCTTATCTCCCTGAGTTTGCAGTGGAACAGATCGAATATAGCAGATTTGGCATTCCTGAAGTTACAGGAAGCAGATCGAAGACAGCAGATCTTGTCTCCTTGAGTTTGCAGGAGCAGATTGAAGATAGCAAATCTGGCAATCCTGAGTTTACAGGAACAGATAGCAGATCTGGCAATCCTAAAGTTGCAGGAGCAAATCGAAAACATTAGATCTTATCTCCCTGAGTTTGCAGTGGAGCAAATTGAAGCTACAAGTCTAATTTCTTGGAGTGGATCGAAGCGTTAGTTCTTGGGCCCCTAAAGATGCAGCGGGATGGAACAAAGCTATTCGAAGAAGAAAAGCATTGAATGAGGCATGACTGAACAAAATTGGCTCCTTTTAAAGTCTTTGCTCTATTCTCATTACACGACAATGAGCAAAGAGGGGCAACTGTAAGACCCAATTTATGCCCGGGCCTATTTTATAACCAAAAAACCATTAAACAAAAAACCAACAATAATAAAATAGTCCAACCTCTTTTACAAACCCAGACTTAAAGCCCAAATGCCCAATTACAATAGCCCACTTACAAGCCCCAAAATAGGCCTAAAGACCCAATTCCAAAACTGGCCCGGATGGCCCAAATCTTGGTTTCAGACTGAAACCCTAGAGGTCCTAGAAGCTTCATGCACCGCAGCCCTGCTAATGGTTGGGCTACTGCGTCCCTCGAACGAGCCCTGCGTCATTTCAGCAACCCACATGTGCCACCACGCGCACCTCCATACGGCCTCCGTACTGCCGCAAGCTTCCGTGCGCCACGTCCATCTTGTACCTGCGAAAGACAACAAGGACGACAGCAAATGCAGAGAAGAAAAAAACAAAGACAAAAACAAAACCAATGTATTTTTTTTATTTCTATTTCTATTTTCGATTTCGGCTATAAGAGATCGAAACAAACGATTGTAAAAAGAGGGGGGATTTTTTTCTCAAATACAGATATAAAAAAATAGAGGTATATTTCAGATTTTTTTGGTAGTCTATTCTGCTTCAGATATACTATAACATATACATATAGAAATAGAATAAGGATTAAAGTCTTTCACCACTGGTGATGATCGGAAGCCGAAACCGAAGCGTTTCATGGTTCTTTCGATTGTTTTTTGAGAGGTTTTGGATGCTTGAGAGGTAGATTTGGGCTTAGGGCACTCAGAGGGTTGTGAAACGACCATTTTTTACCCTCCGACTGCCGTATGCGGTGGCGAAAATGGAGGAGTCCAACAGCAGTGTGAGGGGTTTAAAAATCCTAACAGAAAATAATTCTTTTTTTTAAAAGCTCGATAAAAATGATTTTTTAAACAAAAATTTTGCCCTTTTATAGGCTCTTGGAATGACGTCGTTTTAGGCCTGTTTAAGTGGCCTCAAAACGGCGTCGTATTCTCCTTCTGATCCGCGCTTGACCCAACCCGGGGAGGATCCGCGCGTTTTTTTCTCAATGGCATAATTACCATTTTAGTCCTTCCGCATTTTTTATTTTTTAAATGCAATTTTCTTTTATTTATGGATTGACCCCTGTAATTGTATTTCAGTTCCATTTTGCCCCCCTCGATTTAGACTTTAAAAGCCGCGTTTTGGACCCTGGGAAAATTTCGTGTTTAACCCTTGATTATTTATGCATTTTTTATTTAAGTCCTTAATTATGTTTCTATGATTTTATTTGTTCAAAAATTATTCTTTCAATTTTTTTTATTTCAATTGGGTCTGCTATAATTTTATGCCTTTTATTCTCAATAATTTATTCATTCTTTTTAATATAAAAGTATAAAAACAGTTCTAATATAATACTTTGAGATGTTTTATTAAATTTACTTTGTTTTAATAAGTTATTTTATATTTCCATTTGTGTATATTCTATTTTAAATTATATATATTTATTTATTTATTTCAAACACTTTCACATGTCACCATTATTTTATATATATATTACTTTATATCAAGTTCTTATCACGTATGTATTATTTAAACATGTTACTATACATACATCATTTTGTTTATTATTTCTAAACTTCTATATGTATAACTTGTATAATACTAGTCACGGTATTTATTAATTTTTATGTACTTGTTGCATTTGAATTATATTAATTTGTTTGGTCTTATTTTTAAATCATCTTAAATTTTGTTAATCTTGAATGTTAATGTTGATATTTATAAAGTATATGATATGGTTATTTTATGTGAATTGTCGTTATATAGTTCTTTGACATGTATTATAATTCCATGATTGATATTATGTCCTATTGTCAATAATAATGCAAATTCTAAATTTTTAAGCCAATTTTATTTTTATCCCAAGCAAATCAAATAAAATACATTTTGATTTCATAAAATATTTTCAAAATAAGGTAATATTTGTGCATTTGGAAATAAATAGAGTGTCTTTGTAGGTTTGGTAATTTGCCTAAATAGCATGAAATAATTCAAGACGATTTTCATTTTTGTGTGTGTTAATTGGAATACTTTTTCTGTTTTACTTAAAAGCAAGCTTAGAAGTTTCTCTTTATTTTTCATATGTATTTTTGACTAGTTTTTATAAAACTTTGGAGTAGAATTTCTTTCAGGATCTAATTTTCACAGTGGATAGGAACCATACTTGAGGACAAGCATGGGCTAAGTAGGGGGAATTTGATAATACTCTAGAACGTCACATTTTTATGTGCTAATTGCATATTTATTTTGAGTATGATTCTACTAATTTGGACTATTTATGGTCTTTTATCTTGTAGGGACTAAATTGGAGGCAAAAGCAAAATTAAGGGCCAAAAGTGTGAAATTAAAGCCAAAATGGGCCAATGTGCGATATAAGGAAAAGATTGATGCCAAAAGTGCTAGCATGGAGGACAGAAGGGTTGAATTGCAAAAAGAAGATATTTTTATTTTATCAAACTCTATTTTAATTATATTAGGATAATTAATATTAGGATAATTATTGAGGATTATTTATTTTCTTTATTTATCTCTATTTATCTTTGATTAATTGTAATTATCTTTGGGAGTTTGAGTAGGACTAGTCCACCTATCTTAGCACTATAAATAGGGGATGAAGTGACTCAAATGGTTGTTCATCTTTTTCTGTAAACACTCTCCCCATAAGTCTTTGTTCTTTCATATTTCTTTTTAATAAAACCTCAATTTATATATTTATTTTCTTTTCCACCACAACCATGAGCCACTAAAACCCATCTAGCCAAAGGTTGTCGAAAATCTCCAAAAAAGGTTCTTGAGGTTTAGAATCTGTACTTAGCCTTCTCAACAGGGTATTCATCGTTTCTCACTTTTCTGGTGGCGCTTAGTCCATGTCCCTTAAAAGTAAACTTTTCAACGTATGCAAAGGCGGCCGCTTTGTGTGTTTTGGAAGGATTGCACCGTCGGTTCGTTAACTTACTGCGTCAGAGGTTGGCGAGCCCAAGAGACAAAATGGCGTGGGATTCGCCATTGAGAAATGTTGATCTAGCATAAGATGATCCCACAAGAGCGATTGTTGGCTAGAGTCAGGTTCCACTAAATCAAAGTCTAAATCCTCGGAGCTGGTGGTCGTAGGCGTCCTCTTCCACTATAACTGGCTTATTCAGTTTGAGAAGGATTATCTAAAAACCAAAGATTGAACCCAAGGCGGATCAAGGCAACCGGAGGCTAGAATCTCCCCATAAGAATTTCTTTATCTCAACTCTATTTTCTATTTTTAATTTTCGCAACTTCTCAATTCTGTTTTTATTTTATTTTCGTTTCCAGATCCAACTTTTAATTCTGTTATTTTTTTTCAGGAACGCAGGTTTTCTTGGGCACGATTCTGTCCAGGATTCTGAGAAACAAGCATTCGTATAATCCGGTCCCTGAGGATTCGACCCTACTTCCCCTTTACTATTTTTTATTATTTTACAGGGAATAGGATATATTTGGTGATTTCAATGACGCATCAATGTAGTCACCATTTTTGAAGTCAATTTTGAAGCCCGGTATGAAATAAGGTTGTTGGAATCAGGTCTAGGTTTGATTGGACCGAAAAGTTCTGGGTTTGATCAAGTGAGGCAAACGGAAAGGACCCAGAAAGCTGGTTTCCAAATTAAGGGAGATGGGAAGTGTCAAGATGAGAAAATTAGGGACTTGATTGATAAAAATGAGAATCCTTGTTAGGAATTAGATAAAGGGTCTAATGTAGATGCTATAAATGGAGAAGGGGTTGTGATTAATGCTACTATGATTAAGTATAGAGTTGTTAGTCATCTTTCTCATATTTGGAAAGTAGACGCACATGGGAAGAAGCCAAAATTTGAACATATATTGACATCAACAATGGCCAAAGAAGCTTTGAGAGGAGGATTTGTTGTGAAAAAACTTGAAAGGAAGGAATTAGAAGGGAACATGGAACTGGAACTAGAAGAAAGTGAAGAATTTGAAATCAAGGTTCCACAAGGATCAATACTTCTACTTCCAAGTCAAAATGCAATTGGGGTTAATGAGCTTAAATCAATGCATTTTGAGGTGAAAAATTTGATTGTTTTAGATGGGAGGTCTAAAGTTGGTACAGTTTACAATGAGAATCCATGGTTGAAACTTTTGCCACATTTGAAGTTGTATTTGGACAGGATGAGCTTGTATAGTGAAATAAGGAGTCAACCAAAGGTAGGATGTTTGTCAACCATAGAGAGCAATGTATATAGTTTGAAAGGTTTGGGTGCGAAGGTTGATGGGTTGGAGAATTTGTTGGATGTTTTTGAATCCATGGTTGGAGATCAAAGGCGCTTAAAAGGATGAACGGTTGAGTAAAAGAAGAACCAAAGATTGATTCTATTAGTTTCACCATTGATGTTACTATTTTTTGGTGTAATGTTTCTAAAGCCAATTTTTTGCTATTCGAGTTGTTTTTAAAAGGTTAAATATGCTCTAAAATTTTGTATTCTTGTCAAATAATTTAATTAATACAATTTAAGAGTTTGAGGGTTTAACTGAGTGTATTTTTATATAGAGGAATACAAGAACTTAGAAGATATTTTAATTTTTTAAAAATATTTGTATCAGTACATTGAAATACGGGAAAAAACTTTTTAAAAAATTGAAATACCTTAGTGTTAGACATATTTGTAATTGAGAATCCGAATTTGGATGATATCCATGATTTTATAAAGGGAAGAATGTGTTGTGATGATGAATCCTCCTCCATAAAACAGAGTTCATATTGCAAGGGATGAAAATGTAAACAGTCAAAACTAATGGGGCTATAAAGTAAAAAAGACGACAAATACTGAACTATTTTTAATTTCCAAAATATCCCTCTTTGATTTGTTACTTCTAAAAATCACCCTCTTCCTCTTTCAAGGTCTGTTTTCCATTTCCAGGACTGGCATTACCCACCAATTTTTCTTCTTCCAGAGCAATGCAAAAGCTCCTTTCACGTCCACTCTCGAACCCAAAACACTCCTTCTCTTACTTCTTCTCCCACTCTGTTTCCAAAACCACTTACGACCCTCACCTCCAAAACCCAAACCAAAGCCACCCGACCGGACCCCAAACCGGAACCCGACTCCTATAAAGTCAAGCCTCCCATTGGACTTCAGGCACTCCTACTCTGAAACCGACCCGACACTCGAACCCATCGGGTTCCGAGAGCGAAAGAGGTTTTCTCCATTTGGACCTGGAAGGCTTGATAGGGAATGGGCCGGGACTTCAGCGCCGGTCCGAGATGAAGTGGATAGTTGTTTGGTCGAAGAGGAGAGGATACGGGTTCTTGGTGACCCGCTTACAGAGGAGGAAATCGAGGAATTGGTTGAAAAGTATCGGCATAGTGATTGCGCTCGGCAAATCAATCTGGGTAATTCTGTTTTTTTTCCCTCTCTATGTATGAATGGAATTATACTTAAAACCATAAATAAATAAAAAATAGATGAAAATCATGTAAATTCCAAGTTTTGGGTTGAAAATGACCCGGTCTCGTTTTAGGGTTCTAAGGGATTATGGAATAGTTCCTTATTAATCCATGCAGCTATAGCTTTGAGTTTGATGCCAGTGGCAAATGTTTCTTCTATATATCTCCATTAGACTTTCTCTTATTTGTTAATGGAACTTTTTGTTGATCCAATTTTTCATTGTCAGATTGGAATGAATGATGGGATTTAGAGAAGGCTTGACTGGGGTCTTGTTGGCAAGTGTTTCTTCTGAATTTACCTGCATTAGGCTTTCTCTTATTCATTGTTGCAGATTTGCGTTGATCGGTCTTTTCGATAGAGGATTCAACACTTTTGAGTCCGAGTAGCATAATAGATTTGAATGAAGGGTAGAAAAGGAATGTTGAGAAGGTTTGTTTGTTTTGTGTTAGGGAAGAATGGGGTCACACACAACATGTTGGATGACATTCATAATCATTGGAAGAAAGCTGAAGCTGTAAGGATCAAGTGTTTGGGAGTACCAACTCTTGATATGGACAATGTTTGCTTTCACCTTGAGGTTTGAACAAAAAACAATCTCTATTGTTTCTTTCGGAATCTCGGATTATTATTAGCTGATCTTGATTGTAGTATTTCTATAGGAAAAATCCGGGGGGAATCATCTACCGCCACATAAATATCCTCATTTTGTATAGGGGTCGAAACTATGATCCCCAAAACCAACCAGTTATACCTCTTATGATATGGAAGCCTTATGCTCCTATATATCCGAAGCTTGTGAAAAACGTTGCTGATGGCCTGACGTTCGAAGAAACCAAGGAAATGAGAAATAAAGGACTCCACTCTCCTGCTCTTATGAAACTCAGTAAGTCATACTATGTATAGTGTTGATGAGATAGTACTACATATTGTAACTTTAAAGAGTGCCCTCAGATACTTGTTTGCAAAATCATTGATTACAATAAATGGATTGTTCGAGTAAATACTGATGGTGAAATCTTACGTTCAGCGAGGGATGGAGTGTATGCAAATGTAGTGGCCAGAGTCCGGGAGGCATTCGAGACTGAGGAGGTGATTAGACTAGACTGCACCCATGATGGTACGAGTGACTGCAAAAGGATCGGTGTTTTTTCTACAATTAAATAGAAAAGTTAGAAACTTTGCAATCAATCGATGATCATTTTCAACTTCATATTAGTTTCTTATTTCTTTTCATTTCAAGAAAATGACAAAAATAGAGGATAAAAGGGGTGTTGCAAGGTGAGATTTGGGATGGTAATTGCAGACTTCAATAAATTTCTAATTGCTTACTGATATAATCAACTGGAATTTTGTTTTCATGGAAGTTGAGTCTTCATGATGAAAAGAATAATGCTCGACTGTCTAAAATACATGGAGACCACTTCCTAAATTTGGAAGATGTAAAACTCGACAGTTGTGGAGTTGAAGAGGTGTTTCAGCTGAAGGGCCTTCCTCTTCCAACTACAAGCCATGATAGCATGTGGAGTTTAGGGCTTTCAAATCCCCCGTGTCATGCTTTTAGAAAAGCACAGATGCCCCTATAGTGCACTAAGCCTTGAACATATAGAGTTTAGGGCTTTCTAGTCATTCTAATTAAATTATAGGGGTATTTTAGGATATGAAAGGTAAGATCATGAGAACATGGCAGGTGATTAGTGCTCTCGACCAATGTTATGTGTATAATCTGTTAGTCGATCTCTTTGAACTTTGCTTAATAAAATTCATATGAATGAGTTGACTATCTAAACATATTGTTGGACTGCACTTTGTATGTTTAATTGCCACACACTTCATGCAAGAAAAGAGCACTCATCATTGAAAGTGATTTTCTTGTAACTTCAAACTCACTTCAATTTTAGAAAAAAAAATAAGCAAAATTTAGTTGAAATAAGTAATTATATGACATTTTGTTCCCTTACAGAATAATTAATTTTTTAACACTCAAAACAATATTGAAAAGGTTGAGAACAAAATAATTTATTATTAAGTTGAAACAAACAAACTTTCAATATTTCAACAAAATCACATTCGGAAACTTCACAAAATAAAATTTATCCGGTTTTGATTATGGTTTAACACAAAAACAAATACATGATGCAATGCAATTTTCACTCGCACGCAAAAGCATACAATAAAAGTTACAACATCACTAACTAGCTAAGTTGTTAGTTTGAAGTAAGAGACGATATATCATTTTGCTTCACAACTCCATTAAAGTAAGCTTTCATACCAGTTAAAAGCACAATTATCAACGCATCTGTTTTTAACAAAAATAAAAAACATAAACACAAGTGAACCACACTAAATTTGATTATTAAATAGGAAAATTTAGAAAAGAAAAAAGAAATAAAAATTGATCTACCTGCATTTAGTTGATATATTGAACTTATGATACTTCGAATCTTCATTTTCCATTTTGCATTCATGTCCATTTGGATCTGGATATGCATGATCCTCTAAATATATTAAAAAAAAACCTTAAAAAAAGTAAAAAAAACTCGTGTTAGACACAAATTATATCAGAAACTTAACCAAAAAAATCTGAACAACATAAACCTCCACCTATTGATTTATGTAACATGGCTTTTAAAGCTGCCCTAAAATCATCCATTCTTTCATGTAATGTGTGGTAGTTGACTTTCACTAAACCCCTAACGGGTCCAACATATACTCTTGTTGAAAATTGCATTTGAAACAGTAGCTGACTCTTCAATCGCATCTTTCTCAACCAATTGGGGTGTCTTAAAAAAATAATTGAAGAAAAATTATAACTGAAATTTTAATCTCATATCATCAAGGAAAAATAAGAAACATATATATACTTTATAAAGTGATATTTTCCAATAATTTACAAAATCAGTTAAGTAATTTAAGTAAAAATTTTGCATGTTATGCGTTTTGTTGTAATTGTTATAACTAAAATAAAGTAGGATTAAAGGGTTGCAGGATCTATACCTTTGTTTTGCAATGCACAAATTCATGTGAATCCATGAAGAAACCAATAGTCAACTTAGGGCAATCACTTACTTTCAACTCTATAAATGCTGGTAATACAAAATGACATCCTTTGGAACAGAAGTGAATGAGACTTGGTAGTTCTTCAAGTGTTAGCCATTCTAATTTATCAAAATTCATCTCCTCTTTAGCTTCCACTTCCAGTTCATCTTCTAATTTGAATACTTATTCCAATTTAGAGTTTCTTTCAACTATGAGACTTTCAAGTCTTGGAAGAATAGGAACAGATCCAAAAGGAAAGAGACTTTTCAAATTTTCACATTTTGTAATAGTGATCTGTGTCAAATTTGGAAAGCTTATAGGTTGGAGGCTAATATCACCCTTTGGTGATGAAGAAGAAACTTGATCCTTGGCTAGAATGAGTTGTTCAATTTCCTCACATCCCTCGATCAAAAGATCCACCAAATATGATAAACTACGAGCCGTTGTAGGTGAAAATATATATCTTATCTTCTTGCAATTCGTCAGCTCTAAAGTTCTAAGATTCTCAAGGGTTACAACTCGAGCAAAATCGTTCCATAGAATCCGCATTTCAGATAAATTCCTCAAGTACAATTCTTTTATTCTTGAGAATGAGTACCCACCTTGAACTTGAAATACCGTTTCATGATTCCCAACTACGATACAATCTTTATTCAATATAGGCACATTAGTTTTTCATACGATTCCCACGTTACTAAGAAACAAGATCTGCAAATACATAGAAATGCCAATAAATGTCATAAAAACACACTAGAGTAAATGTTACCCACAAGTGTTCATAATTTAACATATTCTAAGTAATAGTTCTCTAATTTCGATTCTACATGTATCTTTGGTTTTTTTAAAGGACATATTTTAAAATTTCAATCAAACTATTTAAACATGAGAGGCCATTTCTTGATTCTACATTTTTATTTAAAGAGTGAACAATGGAATTCACTTATAAACTAAGTATTAAAGGAGAATGAATTATTGCATAAATTAAGCAACATATTGATTTACTGGTTTGTTACAGTGTCAAAATCCATATACAAAATGCAAATAATCTAAATAATACCTCCAATAGCGGAGCTTGTTCAATGAAGCATGAGAATAGTTGGCTATCCTCTATCCAACAGATTTTCAATTTTGGCCAGCAATAGTTCTCCATGAATGAAGCAAATATTTTGATATCATACAAAATATATTTCTTTAAATAAAATTGAGGAATATCATTTATAAAACATAATTTAAATAATCATTATCATATTACATAAATATAAAATATAAATAAATATATTAAAGTGTAACATCAATAGAAAATAAATATATAATATTTCTCTATTTTAATTTTTTCTATCTATATGAATTATTTAAAATATGAATATTATAGTATTAGATAATAAAAATTATAAATTAATTTGATGTACTTATTTTTAAAGCATATAATTGTTATTTAATTATAAGTTAAATTATAACTATTTTATATATTTTTAATAGTTGTTATATAAAAGGTTTATGTTTAACTTTTTAAAATTTTTGTTAACCTTAAAACTTTTAAAAACAGAATTACTTGAGGAACCACAACATCTTCCCCATTCTCATTTTGTTCCATCTTGAAGATTTGCACAAATTGAGGACAATCACATATGGTTATGGTTTAACAATCAAAGGCATATTCATCACTTCCAAACACCTTGTTCTAAATATATATGATCATAGGACAATAAAATTTTAATAATTGATGCAACCTTTACAAGCACATAATTTGTTGGAAGAAATGGCATAAATTTGGTATTTAGTTCTATATTAGCTCCTATAATTTGTTTTACCCGCTTTCAACCTTCAACTTAAAAATTGTTTTTCATTTAAGCTTGTTCTCTTAATTACCATAGAAAAAGAGGGGATAATGTAACTTTTGACCCTTGAACTTGGTAAGTAGGTCTACATTGGCCCTTGAACTTGACAACTATGATACCTATATATTTTTTTTGGGGTTCATTTTGAACTTGACAATTAAGTCAATTTTGATTCTTGAACTTAAAAAATCTAAAAGATTGATGTTGTGACACTTTAAAATTGTGCCACATAATCACTTGAAAAAAATAGATAATGATGTGTTACAATCTCATAGTGTCATATTCAGTGTTTTTTATAACCAAACCAGTGGTTGAACAAGTTTGACCAATTTACCATTTTGTGGCAAAATTTCCTTTTCAATCCCCTTTTCAACATTTTCTTCTCAAAGTTGAAACTTAGACCAATTTAAGCCCATAATTCATCATAAATCTTTATTATAACTCCATGAGTGGTGAAAATTGTATTTTATCTCTTTACTCGCCAAAATGAGAAATTTACAATTTAGTTCTTATACTATTCAAAAATTTTCAATTTAGTCTCAAAGTGATTTTCATCACACCAAATCATATTCCAATTCATTTCATGTCAAATTAATCCATATGAATGAATATTTTCTATTTTCAGGTCATTTTGCTCATTAATCCTCATGCTTTTCAAAATTTACAATTTAATCCTTATTTTCATATTGTCACTTTTCCAACTCCTTTCACATAATCCCATATCCCATAGCAAACTCCTTATATAAAATATCTTATTTGAAACTAACAATCAAACTTTCAATAGTTCAATAAAATTGATAACATGATCATTTTGCATGGTTTTTTGTATTTAATTCGGTTTATTTCTGAATTAGTCCCTGCTAAATTAGTATTTTTATGATTTAATTCTTGTCAGGGATGCAATTGATCAAAGCAAGCTGAAAAGGGCCAAATTGGAAGAAAAATCATGGAAATGTGGCCAAATCAAAAAGATGGAAGAAGCCAATGACACATCAAGCAATTTGACTTTGTAAAAAGCCAAAAATAGAAAAGCCTATTTTAAGTTTATTTTAATTTTATTTATTTTTAATTTTATTATTTTAGATTTTATATAAATTAATCTAGCCTATTTTTAGTAAAACCTATGTATATAAATAAGGGCTATTTGTATTTGGAAATCATCAATCAAATATCTCTTTTCCTATTCCTATTTGGAGTTGAATTGCTCTCTTTCTTTGCTTTCTTCTACTTCAATTTGGAGTAGGATTTCTATTTTTTTTCTTCTTTTCAAAGTTTGTGTCAGACATTCTGCCAATTTAAATTCCATTTGTTTATTTTTCTAAAATTGGTTTAATTACCTCCCAAACCCCTTTCCTTTCCCAAATTCCATCATCCTTTACAAAAGCCCAAACACTTACCACAATCTTCAAGCATGAGTAAAATCATGTGACACTAAATTCTATCTTAGCCTTAGGCCGGTACTCTTTTCGGTCGGGAATCGTGAGATTCGTATCCGCGCAAATAATCCTTCCAATCGGTATTCACCTTTTTCCTAAGTATCGGGATAGATAAACTATCCCTTAAGGTTGAATTTGATTCCAAGTCAAAGTGCACGTTGGATTGGGGTTGTATTTACCGACAGTTGGAGATTCAAGTCGACCGTGCTATATTTGAGTTTCCGAGAACAAATCAAGGAAGCGGTGATCGGGTTTAAATGACCCACGCGGTTGAGGCCGCTGATTCGAGTTGGGTTCTTCAGAACACAAGGCTACCAAAATCTTCAATCGGGGACACGTGTATCTCGGTTAGATAGTCGATAAGGGTTGGTTTGCAGGTCGTACCGGGACCAGCTACGAAAGGAGGAGTTGGTGGTTAGGATGTTCTTAATCGCTATAACCAGCTTATCGTTTAGAGGAGAAGATCAATTTTCGAGGATCGATTCTTGACTCAAAATTTACCGAGTCTAAGGCTAAGGCTTATTTACTTTGATTACAAACCCAAATTTAATTTTGAATTTGATTTCTAATTCGTTCAATTATTCTGTTTCAATTAGTTAGTTTTTAAACACCTTAAAACCCCTCTGATTTATTTATTTTTTCGACAGGTTCGTTTGAAGTCGTGGGCACGACAACTACCCAGACATAAATCTGGTCGAGAGAGAAATAATTTTGAGTAAATCCAGTCTCTGTGGGATCGACCCTACTCCCTATACTGCTTAAATTTGCAATTTAGGTGTAGGATTATATTGGTGGAATCGACGACCATCAAAAATCACCTTTGGAAACTTCGCAAAATAAAATCTATCCGATTTTGGTTATGTTTTAACACACAAAAACAAATAGATGATGCAATGGAATTTTCACTCTCACGCAAAAGCATACAGTAAAAGCTGCAACATAACTATAACTAGTTAAGTTATTAGTTTGAAGTAAGAAACGATATATCATTTTGCTTTCCAACTCCATTAAAGTAAGCTTTCATACGAATTAGAAGCACAATCGTCAATGTACAATTATCAATGCACCTGTTTTTAACAAAAAAAATAAACATAAACACAAGTGAACCACACTGAATTTGATTATTTCATAGGAAAATTTAGAAAAGAAAAAAGAACTAAAAATTGAAATCGACAACCATGTTTTTACCTGCTTTAGTTGATATATTGAACTTATGATATTTCAAATCTTCATTTTCCATTTTGCATTCATGTCCATTTGGATATGGATATATGCGATCCTCTAAATATATAAAAAAAACTTAAAAAATTCAAAAAACTCGTGTTGGACACAAATTATATAAAAAACTTAACCAAAAAAATCCAAACAACATAAACCTCCACCTATTGATTTATGTAACATGGCTTTGAAAGCTGCCCTAAAATCATCCATTCTTTCATGTAATATGTGGTAGTTTACTCTCACTGAACTCTCAACGACTCCAACATATATTCTCGTTGAAAATTGCATTTGAAACAGTGACAGCCTCTTCAATCGCATCTTTCTCGACCAATTGGGGTGTCTTAAAAAATAATTGAAGAAAAATTATAACTAAAATTTTAATCTCATGTCATCAAGGAAAAATAAGAAACATATATATACTTTATAAAGTAATATTTTCTAATAATTTACAAATTATTTACTTAAAATTTATTATCTTTAAAGTGTTAAATTTATTAATATGCTACCAATTGTTTACTTAAAATTCTAGCCTTTTTACTAATTTATTTTAACAAAAATCTTCAAAATGTAAAAGCAGATGTTGAAAATTAATTGGAGTAAACATATTAATATAATTCTTAATTTAAAACAAGTTGGCCTTATAAAATACATGTTACTTGATTTAACCTAATAAATATTGTATTACAAACCTTAAAGTATAATTTTATTTCAATTAATTGTAAAACTACAAAAGGAGTGCACTCTGTAGCAACTAGAGGTGAGCATGGGCCGGGCCGGGTCGGGTTTGGGCCGGGCCCAACTAAAAATTTAGGCCCGTTCGTTGGGCTCGGCCGGGCCGACCTAAAATGGGCCTAAAATTTTGCCCAAGCCCGCCCATATAAAATACTAAAACCAGGCCCGGCCCGCCCACCCACCAGTATTTTTTATATTTTTTATATTATTTTATATAATTTTACATCAAAATATTAAAAAATCAAAATAAATATTTTTCAACAAATTGAAAATAAATTTTAAAAAATATGTAGACTTAAATAACACTAAAATAGATGAACTTGACAAGCAAATGCCTCTAAAATAATAATAAAATTAACAAATGTCTTTAAAATAATAACAAAATTAACAATAAAATATATTTTATATAATATCTAAACAATAACAACAAAATAATAGAAACATAATAGTAAAATTGTAGCAAAATAAAGAGAAAATAATAAGAAAATAATATTTAAAAATAATTTTTTGACTTTAATGAATTGGGTAGGTAGGCCTTTAAAAAATCCTTACGAGCCCGCCCATTTTTAAACGGGCCTCATTTTTTTGTCCAAGCCCATTTTTCGGGCCTATATTTTTGTCCAAACCCTCCCACATTTCTAAGGGCCTTGGTAGGTCAGGCCGCCAAACCATGCTCACCTCTAGTAGCAACTATATTAATTGGACAATGATGTCAGCTTCGCCATCATTGAGTAGTATTTTCACCTAGGCAACTATAAATTCCAAGCCCTAACCTCTCTACTCAAGTATGACCTCTCTTATACATATTTATACTTTATAATCATTTTCAATCTTGTTTCCTCTATTCTAAAATGTTGACTTACGCATTAGTGAGTGTTAGGAGCATAGGCTCCAGTGCCTCTTAGCTCAAACCTGTTGTATACTTCACCAACTATAGCTTAGTCCACCAACTATAGAATCGGCTCACTCCATTTTCTAAACCCAACAAAAATGACATCAACCTATGCCAATAGTTATATTCAAAAAACCAAAGAGCTAATGTGAAAATAGTTTGGTTTGATTCGATTAAAAAAATAATTAATATGTAATATTCTTGTAAATTAAAGGGTTGTAGAATTTATACCTTTGTTTTGCAATGCACATATTTCTGTGAATCAATGGAGAAACTAGTAGACAACTTAGGACAATTTCTTACTTTCAAATATTCCAATGCTGGCAATACAAAATGATATCCTTTGGGACCGAAGTGAATGAGGCTCGGTAGTTCTTCAAGTGATAATATTTTTAATTTGTCAAATTTCATCTCCTCTTCAACTACCACTTTCGGTTCATCTTCTAATTTGAATACTTGTTCCAATTTAGAATTCCATTGAACTTCGAGACGTTCAAGTTTTGGAAGAACAGGAACAGATCCAAAGGGAAAGAGACTTTTCAAATTTCGACAATTTGTAATACTGATATTTGTCAAATTTGGAAAGCTTATAGGTTGGAGGCCAATATCACCATTTGATGATGAAGAAACTTGATCCTTGGCTAAAATGAGTTGTTCTATTTCCTCACACCCCTCAATGAAAAGATCCACCAAATGTAATAAACTGCGAGCCATTGTAGGTGAAAATATATATCTTAGCTTCTTGCAATTTGTCAGGTTTAAAGTTCTAAGGTTCTCAAGGGTTACAACTTGAGCAAAATCGTTCCATATAATCCGCATTTCAGATAAATTCCTCATGTCCAATTCTTTTATTCTTGAGAATGAGTACCCACCTTGAACTTGAAATACCGTTTCATGATAATTCCCAACTACTATACAATCTTTATTCAATACAGGCATATTAGTTTTCCATATGATTCCCACGTTACTAAAAAACAAGTCCTGCAAATACAGAAGAATGCCAATAAATGTAATAAAAACACACTAGAGTAAATGTTACCCACAAGTGTTCATAATTTTACGTATTCCAAGTAATAGTGAATCCTACTTTCTCTAATTTCAATGCTACATGTATATTTGGTATTTTAAAGGATATATTTTAAAATTTCAATCAAATTATTTGAACATGAGAGACCATTTCTTGATTTTACATTTTTATTTAACGAGTGAATAATGAAATTCATTTACAAACTAAGTATAAAAGGGAAATGGATTATCACATAAATTACACAACATATTGATTTATTAGTTTGCAACAGTGTCAAAATCCAAATACAAAATGCAAATAATCTAAATAATACCTCCAATAACGGAGCTTGTATAATGAAGCAAGAGAATAGTTCGCAATTCTGTATCTCAAAAGTTTTCAATTTTGGCCAGCAATGGTTCTGCATGAATGAAGCAATTATTTTGATATTACAAAATATATTTCTTTAAATAAAATTGAGGAATATCATTTATAAAACATATTTTAAATAATTATTATCATATTACATAAATATAAAATATAAATAAATATATTAAAGTGTAACATCAATAGAAAGTAAATATATAATATTTCTCTATTTTAATTTTTCTATCTATATGAATTATTTAAAATATGAATATTATAGTATTTGATAATAAAATTTATAAATTAATTTGATATAGTTGTTTTTAAAACATATAATTGTTATTTAATTGTAAGTTAAATTATAACTGATTTATATATTTTTTAATAGTTGTTATATAAAAGGTTTATGTTTAAACTTTTTTCAAATTTTTGTTAACCTTAAAACTTTTAAATACAGAATTATCTGAGGAACCACAACATCTTCCCCATTCTCATTTTGTTCCATCTTGAAGATTTGCTTAAGTTGAGGACAATCACTTATTCTGACAAATTCCAATGATTGAAGCCCTTGAGTCGAAGTGTTTGCACAAACATATTTCAAACTTTTGCAATACCTTATGTAAAGAATTCTCAATTTCGGGCAACAACAAAGACGAGAGTCATTCTGCATATTTCAAACACACATATTAATAAGTTATTTATTTTTAATATTATAAAGAACTAAGCATATCAATATAAAGATAAATTATTAATTGAAAGACTTGATTGGACAAATTAACTATATATTAAACTCGAATACACATTTAACTTTAGAATTTGATAAATCACAATTATAACAAGATAAAATATATATTAACCGAAAGACATACAAATTGGTTAGATAAATTAATTATATATTAAACTAGAATACACATTCAACTTCAAATTTCAATAGATCACAAGTACAACAAGATAAAAATAAAAATTCATTTTTAGTATACAAATAATAAGTTAGAACAAAAGTAGCATGGCTCTTGAACAACCAAAGATTACAACGGTTTAGTTTAATTGAATTTCATCATTCATATAGATTCAATTTATTGTTTTTCTTTAAAAATTTAAAAATATTATTGTCTAAGATATTTTCAATAATGTAAAATATTTGTTATTATATTATAAAAATATTAAAACCTAGTTATAAATTAAACAAAAGATGGAATTCACATTAGTCTTTAGTTTTCTCGTATTGTTTTCATCCCTACAAAAAATGCTATTAAAAAATAAAAATAGTTAGCTAGATTAACAAAATGATTGGGGAGAATAGGCATCTCTACCTTAGTAATTTCTTCTTCTTGGGCAAAATCAATTACTTGCTCTAGTCCATCGCAATGTTCTATGTAGAGTTCTTCTATACACAATATACTCTGAGCAAGGCAAGGTGAGAAGATTGTCTTCAGTTTATCGCAAGATTTAATTGTCACAACCTTTAGTCTTGTGAAGCTTGCAATCGCACGATGGGATGGAGAAAGACCATAGCACAACCCTTTCAAAGAAACCATTCCTTTTATAGTTAATTCTACCAAATTAGAGAATGCAACAGTTGACCCTTGATCTCTTGTTAAATCAATCAAAAATTCCATATCTCCACAGGATTTAAGCTTCAGAGAAGTCAACTCATTTAGTACCTTTTTTCCTATGCTTGACACAATGTTCTTCAGTCCTCTAACAGTACTCAACTCCAACTTTCCCACATTGCAAAATAAATTTTTAAATGCACTCAATGAAGATGAGAAGTCTTCAATACTCAATCTTCTAATGGTTAGCTCATTCTGAAAGGTAATATTGTGCTTAACTACAAGTATATCGTACCTTTCTAGTTTAGGGAACACAAAATCTTCTTGAGAAAATTGATTAGTAGAAAGGTTTAGTGATAGTGCAGTTAAACGAGACAATGAATTCAACTCCAATAAGTTGATATTGTTTTCGTTTAGCACATGTAACTCTTGCAATGAAGTCAACCTATTATATTCATAAAAGAAGTAGCATTAATTGTTAAATTATATGACACAATACATATTGGTTGGGGGCTTAAAAACAAAAATATGATGTGAGTCTTTTCTTTTTTTTTTTTTTGTGTTTCAAAGAATAAATTTTATTTATTATGAGGAAAGATAAAACATATAATTTTGAAAAAGTTGGATTTAAAAAGGGTATTAAATGCTATACATTTTCCTTTAGAAATACATGAAAATGAAAATATAGATGATCCTTGTGAAGCTAACAAAACAAGATTATACGACTTGAAAATTAGAGCTAAATCTTTTGAAAAGTTATAATTTTTTTTAAATCTGGAGTGAATATGAGATATTAATAAAGATGCCTTGAAGAGTTTTTAAAATCATGTATTTATCTCGTGCTTGATATATAAAATATATTCCCTTAAAATTCCTTAATTGATTAAAATATTAATATGATATATTACTATTACCATTTATTAAGTTAAACTCGAATTTCTTAATTGATTGTTTTATTAAGTTAAATATTAACATTTTATTTTAAATTGATAAAATAAATTATGTTTGATAAAATTTAAATTATTGATTTTTTATTAAGTTAAAAGATTTGAGTTTTAATATAGAAAATACAATGTTCATGTTAAAATGGATCATTGTAATATCTTACTACCATTACTTAATTAATTAATACATTTATTAGATTTTTCCATGATTATCATTACAGAATCTTAAATCCCTAAATCATGTATTTTTAAATTTATTATTTAAAATAATTATTATAATATTTAAATAAATTTATTTTTTATTTATTACTCTTCCAATATTTATTTATTTTATTAAATGATGGAATGATATTCATATATATATCAACTCTTTTAACTATATATGTCAAGTTAACAAATAATTTAAAATTTCTAAAATATTCAAAAATAAAAATTTGAAATTTATACAATTAAAAATCATAAAATTTTAAAAATATAGCATGAAGTAAATATGGATTGCTATAAGCCCATAACGGCTTGCATGTTTAAAAACTTAAAATATTTTAATTAGTATTTCTGTTAAAAAATAATTCAACATTTTTAAATGATTGATAAATGATGTAAATGTTAAGGCTGTTTTTTTTTAATATTTATTGCCCTCGACTATTAAAGTAATTAAGAGGAAAATAAATGATGTCAAACAAAATACGAATATGATAAAAAAATTATTAAATCTGATGCACTTTTACCTTGGTACCAACTTGGGGGGGGGAATGGAATTCAGAAAATTCAAAACGATCATTAAGACGTAAATATTTCAGTGCAGACAATTTCACTAATTCTTCACTTATCTCATCAATCTCAGTCCAAATCAATGCAAGAATCTCAAGGCTTCTCATATTCGTCAGTGATGATGAGAAGTTTTCCACCTTGCATCCAACACAGCACAAAGTTTTAAGATTTGGTAAGGAATTGAATCCTTTCAGTGAGAAATAGACTCCTCCGAGATATAGAACTTGGAGGGCTTTCATTTCTTCGAAAAATGTACTGGAAACCACTAGTAAGCCATCCCCCTTCCACTCCCCGTGAAGAAACAAAGTCTTGGGCTTTGAAAATTCCACTTTGTCAGGAAAATTTTTTTATGTTACTAATACAATTCCATAAAGCGATTCCAGTATAACATTCAAAACTTTCAACCATATCAGGCCATTCTTTCAACTTATCTTTTACCATGAACCTATTTTCTCCGGTTGATGTTAGCCAATGAGCAAAATCTCGAACCACATCATGCATTCTTATCACTCCTGCAACATCAGTTTCCAATAACAAGCCAGATTTTTGGAGTTTTTTTTTAGTGCTACCCCGATTTCATTCCTTTTATCTTCAATAGAGGAAGCATTAGGGAACAATCCCACTCCAATTCCACACATAATCAATATCTCAATAGAGATTTCATCATCTTCAGGAAAAAGGGAACACAGTAAGAAACACATTTGGATGTCAATTCCCGTCATTTGGTTATTGCCTTTCTTCAAATAATCGTAGCTAAGCTTAAGAGGCTTGAGAACACCTCCGAGAACTTCTTCATTATCCAAATGCCTTGAGTCCTTGAATCTCTGGTTTGCGGCTTTCCACCCATCTAAACTCTCACCTTTTAGAGCTTTTGCCACGGTAACAATTGCAAGAGGCAATCCCTTACATTCACCAGCAACCTCTTTGGCTACCTCATTCAAGGAGGAACAGTCATCATCTAAACCAGCTTGATCTCTAAATAAAACCCATGCTTCGTCTTTGTTTAAGATGCCAAGTTGAATTTCCTTCTGACACTTCATTTTACTGCAGGCTTGTTGTTGACGTGTAGTCAGAAGAATTTTACAACCCTTGTGGTCATCACCGAATGGAATTCCGATACTCTCCAATTTGAATTCGTCCCAGAGATCGTCGATAATTATGAGGATGTGCTTCTCAACTTTCAATCTCGACCATAACTCTTCTGCTCGTCCTTCTTCGGTATTTGTTCGAAAATTTAAACCAAACATCTCTGCAACTTTATCTTGAATTGTTCTGATGTTTGGATTTTGGGACATAGTAAACATTACAACTTTATCAAAGAGCTTTTGTTCTCGAGCGTGCTTCCCAACTTCTTTGGACTTTGGCTAAAGTTGTTTTACCAACTCCTGGCATTCCGTGCAGTCCGATCATGTTGACAGCATTTATAGCTTCCATGATCTGGTTCAAAGCTGATTTTGAAGATTTAGAGTCCATGAAACCCGTGGATGTGATGAACTCTATTCCTTGAAGAGAACGACGATAGCCCACCTGTGCAAAGTTAGAAGTCTCTAAAAGTTTAGAGATAATAGGAGTCTTATCGGCCAGTTTCTTACTCAAGCAATATCGCCAGCCCCATTTAGGACACCATTTGAAACACTTGACGTGATCTATTTCATCTTGCAAGTTCTGGGTTTCTTTCAGTTCGTTCTCAGCCCTTGTAAGCCAGTTCTCAACGTCCTTATAAATGACTTCATTTTGCCTTCCCCATGGACACAAATTTCCACCCTCTGTATCTTCGATTCAAGTGTTTCTCGTTGATTCCTGAAATCTTGAACAATTTCTCCATAACAGAAAAAGTAACGGAGATAGGGTGATGCGTAAGTCATTGCCTGATTTGTCACACTTTCGACAGCAGCAGAGGCAACAGATTCGGCCATTTTTGTTGATAGTCTGATGAGGATGAACAAAAACTTTGGGTATTAGTAAGAAGATTAGCAATTGTGACAAATAAAATCAGTATTTGTAAAAAAAAAAATGGAATGGGAGCTACCAATTATTGTTGTAAACCAAAGAGATGATTATTGAAGAAGGTAGAAATTACTCTTCTCTTTCTCTCTGTGAAAACCAGAAATTACTTTAAAAAAACCAAAGAGATTTGAGAAATTGAAAGCAAAAAAAAAACAAAATGGATGAAGAAAGAAGAATGGGAAGTGGTTGGTTTAACTTTAAAATGTTTTACTTCATCATTAGTTACTGACAAAAGAAATTATTATTCATTATTTTTGTCAAAACTATTTTTTTTAAACAAAAATCAACTAGGGTTTTAAAAACAAAAATAAAAATGAGAGTCGCCACCGGTTTTTATTAGGTGTGATCGGATTACCTTTGTTTTAATAAAACGTCTTGATTTACTAAAACGGTATTTTTGGTCTACGAAATTTAAAAAAAGGGTCCAGGAGTCAGTTACGTGCGAGGAAGAATTAGCACCCTCATTACGCCTAAAATTGGTACCAAATTAATTATTTAGTGTCTTAATGTCGAAAGTTGAAAACCGAGAACGAATTTAAAATACGATCCTTTTTATTAGTGTTGATTTTAAAAGACGCTTGAATTAAATCAAAATGCTTGTTAAAGATTTCCTTGTCTCGAGATATCGGAGTATCGCATCCCGTAAGTTAGGACGCGATACCTAGAACACTTTAACGCAAGTTTATCTCTAATTTTAATTAAAATTCTATGTATTTTGAAATTTAAAAGGATGTTTGGCAATTTAAGTTTAACGAGAAAATCGAAACTCCATAAGTTAGGGCACGGTTCTTCGAATTTCCTAAAACGCGAAATATTTCCCTTTTTAGGAAAATTTTCTTTTCAAAATATAGAGAATACGATATTTAACAACGTGCATTTATTTTGTTTAGAATAAAATCAAGCAATTTAGATTGGATAAATACGTTGGGTTAATTTACGATGCTATATCATGAAATAAAAATATAGTAATGAGTATAGAACAATAATACATGATTTTGACATTACATAAAGTGAATGACAATAATATGAACACGAACAAACGAAGTAAAGTACACGTGATGGCAATAATCTCACAATATAATTCATCATTTAAATACTAATATTGGCAACCAAAGAAAATGAAACAAAAACATGTATGAAACAATTTACAGTAAATAATAGTTTAAAATAAATAAGTTATAAAAAACAATAAAAAATTGAATAAACAACATATAAGAAGCTTAAAATAAAAAATAATAAAAGCAGTAAAATAAATAATAATAAAAATGACATATAAAACCGTTTTTAAGGAAATATATATATACATATAAGATTTAAATGACAATATATAAGAGTTTAAAATAAATAGTATAAAAAGAAATTAAATAAATAATATGTAAAACGATTTAAAACAAATGATATATAAAGAAAGAAAACTTAAAATAAATAATAATAAAAGAGTTTTTTCAAATGAATAAATTAAATAGATTAAGGACGAGATTAAAATCGAACTAAAATTTGGGGGTTTAAATTGTAAATAAATAAAAGGGTTTATTAGGGACCAAAATAGAATGCGCTCTAAAGAAAGAGGGACCGATTGGGAAAATATTCCCAACCCTTATGCACATCTATGGGTCGAGGACCTGATTGAAAACTGAACAAAGTTATTAGGTAAAATCTATGAAGACTAAAATAATGGAAAGGGGCCGATTGAAAGTCAAAACAAAAGCGGGGGACTAGAATCGCAAATAGCCCGTTTGGGCTTTAAAACACGCGGATCCCCCCAAATCAGGTCGGGTTGGGTCACATCTCCCCTCGGCCGGCCTTGGTTCCGTCATCGGACCACCGTGGTCGGTGACCGGAAGATAAAAAAAGGGGCCTTTTTTTAACCCTTTCGAAAAGGAAACCGAAGGCAAGGTCTTCCTAGCCTTAAAAATCGAAAGGGAGGAGGCCTTTTCGATGATGAAGGGGGAGATTTCGGCGACAGAGGCGCGGTACGAATCCGGTAAGTTGTAACGCCCTGAATTTGGGCCTAGAAGTATTGGGCCTATTGGGCTTTGGGCTTTGGGCTTTGGATCTCATAAAATTTTTAAGTGAGCGAGAAAAATGACAATTGGCATGTGGGCTTGAGGATTAATGAATTTGGAGTGTTTAAGGGTGTTGGAGATGTTCTGGGATCAAGGAAGGGTATAGGAAAAATTTTGGTTTTAGCCCCAAGGGAACTGTGACTTTAGTCAGTAGGCCTCATAAGTAGATTAAGAGAAAATAGGACACAAATAGGCCTGTGGTCCAGTGAAAAGTGGCGTCACTTGGGAGTTATGAGGTGGTGTGTGTGAAAGCTAAAGAGGTCCAAGGTTCGAGCAGGAGGAGTGCATTTTGGAGTGTTTTATTTTGCATAGGTGGACGACAATAGTTGTGTGGATTTTGAACTCTTGCCGTGGAGAGTTTGAAGTAAGCAGAACTAATGGATGTAGAGGAGATTTCGGATAAGGCTAAGGTGTTATCAGGGAGAAAAGTTAGGAGCTGAGAAGTGTGAAGAGTTGGTGCCGTTTTGGGAAGTGGAGAGTGTATAAATTCAGCTTAGTAGGGTAGATAAGTGCCGTTTTTGGGTCTTTTAGGGGGTATTACGAATTTTCATTGTGGCTTTCGGCATTTGGAGAGTTTTGCAATTAGGTCAGTCTTTCTTTTCCTTACCGAATTCCCTTGAGAGGTTCTTTGAGTTTCTGTAATTTATTTTTCTTCTCTCCCTCTCAATCGGTTTCTTCCATTGCCGAATTACCACCACCCTTTTTTGCCGAAATCCCTGTTTGCCAAAATCCCTGTTTGTCGAATCCCTTTTTGTCGAATTCTCTCTTAGCCAAACCCCTCTTTTGCCGTATTGCCAACATCTTCTCTTGCAGAAATTCCTATTTTTGCCGAACCCTTGTTGTTTCCTCCATCACAAACCTATTGTGATCTACTCTTAGTCACGTTTGGAAGCCGAATCTTGTTCAAGTAGATATCTAAGCCGCAGGATCAAAGGAGAATTTTGGGTATGGCTCAACAATTGCAAGTGTGGTAGGTAAGGATTGTTATCAATGTAGTAAGTATTCTCGACTTAGTCACGGTTTAGTAAATGGCCGAATCTTTTATGGCTCATAGGGGTGACTTATGAACAATATGGGTCACTTGGTTTTGACGATATAGGTATTTGGGTGGATCTAGAGGATAATCGCAAATAGTAGCAAAGGAAGGGCTACTAGAACGTGAAGCACACAGTTCGTGACTAAGGGGTTTGCATTACGCGAGGTTACCAGGTGTGTACAAACACTACACACACCATATCAGCAATACCGAAAAGCCTAATGTGGCTAAATGGGCCTGATGGGCCCTAAGGCTATGTTTGATGAGTTTGTTTGGTTTGGTGTATGAATTAAGTCTGTCAAGCATAATACATGATTTGGAATTGTTTTGGGCTTAACAGGCCATAAGGATGTGATTTGGGCCTAATGGGCCATAAGGAAGTAATTTGGGTTTGATGGGCTTTATGGGGACGTAGACAAATATGCTAGGGTTCATGGACTTAGGCCTAGTTTGAACAATTCTTAAATTTCATAAGACTTAACTTAATTAAATATGTCTGTGAACAAGTCGCAGGGTTAGGGTGTGGCAACGGGCATACGCATGTCTAGAATTGGATCTAGAGAGAGCTTGGTACTTAAGCGGTCCTAGTGGCCCACCTTCTCTTCTCTGGAATCCTACCTGGTGTGTAGTGTCTGCTCACTTTAGCCGCGAGGACTTGTTGATGGGCCAAAGTTCATAACTAAAACCGGAGAGGGACCAAATACCCTTATATTTGTAAAATTACTAAAATACCCTTATATTTGTAAAATTATTAAAATACCCTTATATTTGCAAAATTACCGAAATGTCTCAGTTTTGCAAAAGTACCAAAATACCCCTGTTTTGCAAAGTTACCAAGATATCCTTATTTTGCCAAATTACCAAAATACCCCTATTTTGCAAAATTACCAAGATACCCCTATTTTGCCAAGTTACCAAAATACCCTTATAGGGTAGAATTATGGAAATACCCTTGATTGTGAAATGACTAAAATACCCCTATGTGATGAGTATGAGTTTTTATGGATGTTATGTGTTTGCTGCATTCATATGATATTCTGTTTAGGATGCATATGGGTGGGAATTATGGTACGAAGGAAGATTTGCGGATCGCATGGCCGTATGGTATGGATCCACCGGAGGCTTTAAACCCAATATTTGAGGATCGCATGGCCGTATGGTATAAATCCACCGGAGGCTTTAAGCCCAATATATGATTAGCAGCTTTGCTGCAACATTTGGTAGTACCACAACCGGGCTACCCTTGGTGTGTAGCGGAGGGGTGGGTCGAGCTAGAATTCCCCACAGGAGTCATAAGGTTGGAAGGGAAATGGTGTGTGTAGCGGATGGATTTTTGGGGTGGGTTTTGCATTATCTTGTTTGTATGTGATGCATTATGGTATGATATGAGGTCATTGTGGGCTAAGGCCCAAGACCATCGATTTTGATAGGGCTTAGGCCCAACGTGAATGTTTGTATGTGATTTGGATTGCCAAGGGTTGTACACACTGAGTTTCGAAACTCACACCCTTTAATTTAATGTTTCAGGTGATCCTGAGTAGAGGGCTTGACGTGGGAGAGGACTCGGAGATGGCCACACTACAAGATGGTTGAATTTTCATTTATTTGTTTCAAAACACATGTTTTTGTTTACTTAGTTTTCGGTGGATGTAATAAGGCCTTGTACTCTGTTTTGATTTCAGATTTATTTTGGGTTTTGAGCTTAATTGTTTTTTTTAATTATTAAACCTAAGTAAGGTTTTATGTTTAAACTTGGTTTCCGAAATACTTAAAACAATAAAATGGGTTTTTATCTTTACTTAATAAGACACATAGATTTTTGGGCTTTTGGGCCTTAAACTTTTAATTAGCAAGACTGTTTTGAATTTTGCCTTTAATGTGACATTCCGGATTCGGGCCTACCTTCTAGACCGAATTTGGGGTGTTACATAAGTTCTCCTTTTTTTTCTATTTTTTTATTATATATTTGCATGTAAAAGATTTGTAAAAGAAAAATAAAGATTGACAATGAACCAAAAGCAAGAAATAAACACCTTTTCAATATTTGTTTTAATCTCTGTTATTAATCTTTGATATTCGTAAAAAAAAAAAAGAAGAAAAAACTACAAGGGGTTTGCTTTGGTTTTTATAACCGAGTGATTGAGATCCGTTTTTGTCCGCTTTGTTTTGTTTTTCTATCGTTTTTGTTGTTTTCTTCTTTATTTTTTCTGTTGTTGCGTGTTTGTTTCTGTCTTGCAGGTGTCAGACGCGTGTGGTGGCGTAGTAGGCTGTGGCAGAGGCAGGCCTAAAGGGCTGCTAGGAAGGATCGGTGGCAGCAAAAGGAGGGAACCCTAGGGTTCTGAAAATTTTTAAAGTTTTGGGCCGATATAGATTGGGCTAAGTTAAGGGCAAATTGGGCTGTAATTAATTTGGGCTGTTTGGGTTATTTTCTAATTGGGTTTAGGGGTAGATTGGGCTGAATTGTTTGGTTTTTGACGAGCCTGGGTCAAAATTGGGTTATACAGTTTTCTTTATTAAAATAAAATAATATTTATTTTATTACCATTAAAGTAAAATTCCATTTTTTTAAATTAAATATTTTATATTTACATTGATAAAATATAAATTCATATATCTCTAAAATATAACTATGAATCAATAAATTAATTATTTTATCTTTTAGTAAAAATATTATTTATTTTAATTACCCTTAACATTCAAGTAAAATGTATAACGCCTCATTTTTTTGTTATTGAATATTATAATTTTTATATATACTTTAATCTATAATTAATAAAATTTGATAATATGATTTTTTTCAAATAAAATGCCTCTTATTTTATTTATTTTATTGCCACCAATCCGACTAATTTAAAATTTTAACTTGATTATTTTTATTAAATTAACAATAGATTAATGCTATATATTTATTTATCTCGGTACATGTAAATTGCAATGTAATAAATTAAAATAAATTTGTAATTTTTTCACTAAATGTAAAGTGTAGTAGTAATCCACATCGCACTAAAAAAAGGTTCAAGTCTGAATCTTGAAGAGAACATTATTGAACAGACAACCGTAAATCTTCCAAAAATTAATTTTCATAAATTAGAGAATTATTATGTGGTCTATAATTTCAATTAGGGAGATGATTAGTCTTGACTATCGGAGTAGTTGACTCCATGGGTAGAGACATAGATGTACTCATTGGAAGACTAATATGCTAGACTGAACCCAAGTTGAATTAATTCACTTGCCCCAATGGTAATTTTGTGAAAAAAATTTCTAATTTTAAGCGAGCCCACACTCAATAAACATGAGCTTGAAAATAGTAGAAAAAATTATCCGGTCGAAACATTCATCCTAAACGAATCAAAATATACAAATTTTATTAACATCACCATATTTAAAAAGTCAAAAGATTGATTATAAATATTAAGGTTGAACTTCAAAATGTTGTACAAAAATTAGTTGCAATTTGATTGATGGTACAAAAATTAATTTAAGTGTTTTAAAAATTATTTCTTTGGAGATGTTTTATTTTGTTAAAATACACTTAACACCGACTTCCCTTTCAAAACAATATTTTAAAATATTCTCCATGTAACTGATTATATCAAGTACTTAATTTTAGAGGCGTATAAAATTCGATTCTATTTAAAAATAAATTTTGAGTTAATTCGAATTTTTAATCAATTTGAATAAGTAATTTAAGTTTTTGAGTTTGAATTAAGTTGAACTTTCGCAATTTGAATAATTTAAATAACTCAAATAACAAATGGATAAAAATACATTTTTAGTCTCTGCTCAATTTTGAAAATAAACAAATTAATTTCTCTCTATAAAAATTTTAAAATAATTAAAATAATTTTTAAAAATCCAAAGACGATTAATTATGGTTAACCCATCTGATTAAAGCAGAACATATATTTCAATATTTAAAGTCCTTAAACTGTTAGTTGACGTCATTAATTTGAGTTTACTTTTCTTCAACTTATAACCTTCGTAATTTTCAGTTTAAGTCAGGTTGAGTTTTATACTTTGAATAACTCAAATAATTTAAATAATAGATTAGTGGAAATATTCCTTGGGTCTGTAACACCCTTAACCGTTATATGTCGCTAGAATAGGGTTAAAAAGCATTACCGAACTTTTCAGATCAAAAACAAACATTACATATTATTTAACATACATGTCATAAATCAATCTTATTATCCCTTATATGAGCCCTCGAGGCTCAAAATATAAGTTAGAAACAAATTGGGACTAAATGGGTACTTAGAAAATTTTTTCGAAAACATCAAAATTTTTCAAAGAAATAGGGGACATGCGCCCGTGTAAAAATACCTAAGCATTCTGTTTTGAAATTTTAAAGTTGCAGGGGACACACGGCCAAACCACACGCCCATGTGTTAGCCGTATGTCTCACATGGTCCAGTCACACGTCCTTGTGTCTGGCCGTGTGAACTCAAAATGAACCTTAAACATCAAGTTTATCATTCCCTGCAATCTTAAATACTAAACAACTCAAAAATTGTTCAACCAATTCGAAACAAAATCAAATATCTTCAAAACATGTCAAAATAATCAACCTAGATGTCTAACCAATGTACCCTCATAGGTACCACAATTATATTATCAAAACATATTAATTTAAACATCATTCAAATCAAATTTTTAAAGATACCAAATTCAACCTAATTTTGCCTATATCATGTTCATTTATGCAATAATTTAAAACATGCCATAATATGACCTCAAATATAAACACATATTTATATGTGTATAACCAACCAATATTAACTTATAATCTTATTTAAAATCAATCCACAAAATGATTAATATTTAGACACCTTAGGTACATGCCGACACAAAAAGGAAAAACATCATCACGTTTGAGTTCGGGACCGTTGTTGAATGTTGAATCGACGATCAAAATTTAGTACTTAACCTACGCACAGAAAACAAAATCGTACGCTGAGCAAAAACTTAGTGGTATTTTTATAATCCGAATATTTATAGACAATAGATAATATAATATGTACATTTTAATTATAAGTACAATTGAATATTAAAAACCACATTAATTTATACAATGCCAGTAGCCATTCAATTTTTCACTTCATAAATACATCATTCATACCATATTCAATTCTCATCATTTGTTATATAGTAGCTTTTCACAATATGATATACATATCATTAAAGCAACAGTATTGTTCATTCCATATGCAATTCATGAATACACAATCCATGTGTCTCAATCCATATTTCAATTCAATGTCCCATTTTCATTCCATATACCATGCCATTTCAATATCAATTATAAAACTTTATCATTCATTTACCCTATTAACACGACTCAGACTCGGACGGATACTTGGATCCAACCAAAACACACCAGTTTCGCACCCAATGCCTCATCGGATAATTCAAAATAAAATTTGACAGACAGTGTCTCATCATTTAAACTGAAGTAAATTGACACCCAGTGCCTCATCAATTTAATCCGAAGTAATAAATTAACACCCAGTGTCTCATCGACTCGAAGTCGAAGAAATCCATGAACTCTTCCAATCTTATTGCATGCCATCTATATTCGACTCAGCTCGATACTCTTAATAGGGTTTCAACTTTCCAGATGCAACAAATAATCAATATTCAAATTTCACATTAATCACAAATTCATATAAATTCAATTCAATATCAAAATGCCAATTACTCACCTCAATCACTTACTATAAACATTTAATCAAAATACAACAACTAATATTTAGATTCGGATTATAGAAATACAAACCAGAAATTCTGAGCTATTCCTCGTCGACTTTATCTTTTCCCTTTTTAGTCGAGGATTCTGGTACGACGTTAGCTAAGGAATTAAAACAATTAAAATTTATTAATACAACACAATTAAATCTCATATTTAATATTTTAATTTTTACTCAATGTTTACCTAAATTCCAATTTAGTCCCTAAATCGAGACTAATTTTATTTCTTCACAACCAATCTTATATTTTCATACAAATTCCACTTTAGACTAGATTTAACTCCCTAATTTCACTTAAATTCCAAAATTTTAAATCTTCACAATTTAGTCCCTAATACTCAAAATTTGCCAATTATTCTACAACTCAATCCTTTTTCGTTTCTAACTTAAAAATCTATAAATTTAATCGCTAATACTAAAATTATTCAACATAAACATCACTTAAAAACTTAATAATTTCTAAAATTTTGACATGGTCGGGTAGTATTTAATATCGAGATTCTAAAATATAAAAATTACAAAAAAAAGACTAAATTAACTTACCAATTAAGCTTTAAACCCTTGAAACTCTAATTCTCCTTCTTTCTCTTGTTCTTTCCTTTTTCAATCTTTCCTTCTCTGTTTCGTTCTGTCTTTCTCTTTTCTATTTCTTTTCTTTTATTATAATAATATAATATAATATAATATAATATAATATAATATAATATAATATAATATTACTTAACATTAATGTTTATTATTATAATATTATATATATATATATATATATATATTAATAAACACTTATGCCGCCTCATTTAATGTAATTGACATAATTACTTATTTAGTCCTTTTACTTTTCTTTAATCTATAATTCAACTTTTACTCTTGATGCAATTTAGTCTTTATACCTAATTACTCTTAATTCATGCAAATTCATCTAACTAAAGCCTAATTAACTACATAACTAGCTTCGTAAATATTTTTAATAAATATTTAAGAGTCCGTTTTACGAAAACAGAGACCCAAAACTTCACTTTTCAATACCTGTAACTATCGGGTCGTTATAGGGTCCCTACTCAATTTTGAAAATGAACAAATTGGTCTCTCTCTCAACAAAAATTTCAAAAAAAATCAATATAATTTAATTTTAAAAATTTTCCAAAATTAACTTTTTATAAAAAAATAAAAATTCTAAAAATATATAAAAAGGTAAAATAATAATCTCGTGGGTCTAAATAAGTAAATTAATAATTCAAGTTTATCATATGAAAATATCTTATTTTTTCACTTATTTTACTTTAAAAAAGTTTTCAAATATATATGATTTCAAATTTATATGCACTAAAATAGAATTAGTTATCTGGTAATAAAATTTTAATTTGACATATTTAATTTTTTAATTTAACTAGAATAATTTTAATTTGAAAAGTGTTGTATGGACACTATACAGTGTGTAGGGTTGGGTGGGTGTTTAATACCCCACATGTTGAGATAGGATGGTCAAAGCTGGTTTATAGAGGATGGGGGTAGGATTATATATATATATATATATATATATATCTGTATATGTTCTACTCTGATATGACTCTGAATTTAAATAAGATGTATGTTTGTATCTGTTCTACTATGTGATTAAATTTGAAACTTGATTTTTTTTTTATGTGTTACACACTGAGTTAAAAACTCACTTTCTGTTTGTATGATAAATTTAGGTAACCTCAAACTTAGGCAGGTCGGTACGATGGGAGCTCGGTTACGGCCATACTTTCGTAAACTGCTTTTACTAAAATTAAACTTATTTTTAATTCTGGTTTGAGAGTTTTGCAAATTTTGGACTCTCTAGACTTTTGGGTTTTATTTCTGGTTTAAAATTAAAATTAATTTAAAATTAAAATACTTAATAAATTTTAAATGAGATTCTATAATCAACTTGTAAATCAATTATTTCAAACACATCATTTAAAAATAAATAAAATAGAATTATTACAATAAACTATGCGAAATATGAGTTGAATTAATGTATGATAAGATAAAGTGATTATAACATTAATATACAAAATACTAATTATTGATGTAATATATTTTATTTGTTTTAATTTATTAAAATACTCTTAACACTTACTTCCTCCTCAAAAGAAAGTTTTAACTCACTATATCTAAGTATTTAATTTTAGAAATAAGTAAAATTCTATTCGACTTGAAAAATTTAAAAAATTTATTTTAAGTTAATTAAATCGAGTTATTTAATTTTATTGAGTTGGAATTTTGAATTAGAAATAGAGATTGTGGGTTTCTTCATCACTTTCGCTAGTGGGATTTATGAATTTGTTACTTTTAATGATGAATAATTCATTTTTAAGTCAAACAGTTAAGTTTTTTTTCCCTTTAAAAAGGTTTAATCCTTAAATCGGTACATAGACTTTTCATTTTTCTCATTTTAGTATTTAAATATTTTTTGATAACAAGTGCTACCTAAACTATTTTTCTCCAAGTTGGGACCTCTATTATTAGACAAACCATTTTTTAAAAAAGTAACCAATTAAAATTGCCTTGTAACAAAAAGATAAAACATTATTTTCTTTACATAAATTTAAAAAATATTAAAATTCATGAAAAAATAAATAAAAAATAGAGAGAATTGGTTCAACTAACTAGGTTTTTTAGCTTGGTTCAATTTATTTGTATTGGTTCGGGAGTCAATTGATTCAACATCTATCTCCGAATTGAATTCCTATACAATTGACTGATCCGGTATAGTTTTGAAAACACTAGTTTTGACCGATGAAAGACTTTTTTCAATCCTGTCAAGTCGAGCAAGTAGGTGATGAAGTCATAAAATAAAATTAATTGCCAGTGTTTCAACCTCTTGTGGGCCAATTTCGAACATTAACTGGCATTATCAAACATTATAAAGGAATAAGAAAAAAATATATAAAAAAATAAAAGAGAGAGAAAAAATGTAAAAGAAAATAAATAATTAAAATATATTTTTACAATAAAATTTTATTAATTAATTTGGTGTAGTAATTTTGAAAATATATAAATTTTAATTTAATTTTAAGTTATTTTTATAATTTTTATTATATATACATATATATCTTATTGGGTATTAAAAAGGTTACGATATTGATATAAATATTATAAACTTAGGACAGGTCGGGTCGGGCTCGATTTTAAGCCCGAGCCCTACCTACTTTTTAATCGGGCCTAAGTTTTTTGGCCAAACCCTTCAAAATTTCGAGCGAACCTTCAGATCAAGATAAATAGCCCAACCCAGGAATAGCTTTATTCATAATACAAGCTACAATGTAATTTTATAAAAAAAATTATTTCTTTTCTTCTGCCTGTGATTTATTCCCAAAAGGATTTTTACGTAAAATTCAGTATGTTCTATTTTTTTTCCTATTCTTTGCGATACATTACCATTATCGATGTTGTATTTTTACAATTCTTAAAATAGCATGGTTGAAGGGGTTGAATCCTAAAGATGTCATTGTCCTAAACTAATACGAGTCTTCAAAATGATGAAATAAGAATGGAGTTGGATATATTTTAAAATTCCAATCAAATTATGGTTGGAATATGATGAAATGTGTCATTGTCCTCAATAATGGTTTCCACACCATTTATTCTTTTCTTTTCTTTCTTTTTTTTTTTATATTCCTGGATAATGGTTTTGAACTTGGCCGAGTACCCTAGTTGGGTATATAATAAATTAATTACGTAATCGGCCTTTGAAGTTATTGTTTTTGTTATTTTATGATTTTATTATTATTGTTTTTGTCCATTACAGAGTTGGATGGATCTACATGCCAATTTATTATTAAGAAATAATAATAATAACTGCCGTTTCAATTAATACTTTTGTTTTATGTTTTGTCTCAAACACAGCACACTTATTTTGAATATCATGTATTTAATTATTTACAAACTTTTAAAATATTAAAGAAATAAAATAAAATTGATTGAATTTTAACTCGATTGATTTATTGTCAATATAAGAGAATGTGAAATTGAATACTTTGAAAGAAAAAACTATAAATAGTTTTAGATATTATATCGAAAAATAAATATAATAAAAACATATTTAAAAATTTGACTAAATATTTGGCAATAAGTGGTCACATATATTTAAATAACAAAGGTAGAATAAGCCTAGAGTCACTCCACCTCTACAGACAGGCTGTTTAAATGTGTTTTAATCTTATATTTTTTGAATTTTTAAAATTTAATTATTCTAATTCTATTACTTTTTAAATATAAAAGTCATCTTTAAATTATTTTTATTTAGATATTTAAATTATTAATTTAGTCTCATTTTATCTTAACATATGATGTCAAGCAGTAAAATATAACATGTGACATGTTTGTCAAATAATATACACTTTTAAATAAGAAAATAAAGACAACAAATGTATTAAAGTCTTTGTAAATAATATATAAAAACGACAAATTAATACGACATTACACTTATGATAATATCATATTAAAAAAATGTTGACCCAACTTTAAAATTTTTCATTGGCTAGACTTCCTTTACATCATTGTGTCTTCTACAGACAATCTTTTTTTTTATGTAAAAAAAGAAAAAAAAAAAAAGAAGCGAAAGCAACAAAGCCTTAAAGCGGATGTCTTTTATCTTCCACTAATTAAGGATATTTTAAATAAAAAACTCCAAAAAGTAAGACTTCATCATCAAACTCTTATCTATGCTTTTTAACTCTTAAATTCTATTATTAATTTTTAAGTTGAATATTCAATTATTATACCTTAATTTTATTACTTTTAGCCTTTAATTTTTAAAATTTTTAAATTTTAATTGATAATTATTTTTTATACAATATTAGGTGTAGGAATGGGAGTAATACGATTCAAATTCGTACTGAACAGATATTTAACAAGAGCTTTAACCACATCTCCATTCAAGTTAAGACTTCAAATGATAGTTGTTAAATTTATTTATTTAAAGTCATTTCACTATAGTATTGTGACTGAGCTCTCCCTTATTGCATACCATTACAAAAGCTACTTAATCAGTTCTCATCCAATGATATAGTCAAAAGTGTGTTACCGTCATAAGATATCATTAATCTCTTTGAGATAAATATGTTCTCCCAATATGAGCCTATTTTATCTCATGGTAACCATTACATCTTTCTTCATAAAAAGTCAATTACTATTAAAAGTAATCAAGCCGTTTATTACAAAGAAAAATTACTTGTGGCTACGTTTACTTTTAATCTATTATGTAATGTCAATTAAAGGATATCATTTAATCATTTTTTGAGTTATGAATTTCACTACTTTGAATAATGCTACATACTGTAGAAGTCGTATACTTAATACACTAGCTTTCGGTTCCTTATCTATTTGAACTCATGCTTTTACTTACATCAAAGTATATGAGTCTCACATACATAGTCCTTCATCCACTCAGGATTAATGTATGTCACACTATAAACTTCACAAGTGAATGAATCTATAAACGAATCTAACATTGATGCTACTTGGGTCTTGTCCGATGTACAATCAATCCAGTTAGTCAAATCTATGTCTCTATCTTTCGGGAGTCATCTACTCCGAATCTCAATGCAAAAAAACTCTTCCTAATTTGACTTGATAGACAATGTATTAGTCTTTCAATCGATTTGCTAATTTCCAATTAGACTATGGACATGTTTAAGTTAATCTATTAATACATACAATTCGATCACATAATATCGCTTTTAGAAATAACATAGCGTAACTTAATAAATTTAATAATTACCATTTAATCATGAGTGTAATTCTAAACTTCAAAAAATTAAAGACGAAAAACTAATTTAATTAAAGTGTAAAAATTAAATATACAACTCATACACAATACAAAATTTATTAATAAAATTTAACTATTTAAATTATAAATAGAGTTTAATCGTTTGAAAAGTTTTCCAAGTTATTTTATTTAAAAATATCATTAATTATTATTTTTTTAAATTTAGTACCTCGGTAAACTATTTAGTTTATAGATAGAGTGTAACGCCCCAAAATTTTAATTTTTGATTTCGTATATGTGTGACACACAATGTCTATCTGCTTCAGTGGTTATGTGTTCTGGGTGTGTGTGTGTGGTCCCAAGTTCAAGCCTTAATTGGGCAAATTTTGGTATTTTTATAAATAAAGCCTTAACCTTATGCAAAGGGCTTAAGTTTAATTGTTGGTAAGTTTATATTAGAATGGGTCTGCTGGTTTGGTGGTTAAGTGGAGTGTTGGAGTGTTGGATATATGTTCAATTCTTTGTGATGGCGTGGAGACAGTATTTTTGCACCAATTTCAGCTAAGAGTTGTGTTGGGGCAAAATTTTGAGTAGTTGTGTTTTAGTGGGTTAATAAGGAGTGATTTTAGGAGATAATTGGGGAGAGGTTATCAGAAAATAATTTGATTATCTTTTTGTTGCAAAAAAAGAGAGTAGGGTTTCGATTTTCTCTCCAATTCCCCAAACTTTTTCTGACGTTTTCTTCTTCTTCTTCTTATTTTCCCTCCTCTGTCAATTCTTTCCCCTAGCTGCTGCCGAAATTTCTATTATTTTTTTCCCCTTTCATTTCTTTCTTCTTCTTTTTTCCAATTGATTCGGTTGCCCATCGTTGGTTGCGCGTGTTCGGTAAGTAACAGTTTTGTCTATTGTTAATCGTTCTTGGTTAATCTCTAAAAGGGGGATTCCTTTTTGGTGTTTAGGAGTTAATCAAGGGGCTGGTGGTTTTGAATTGACGCTATGATTGTGCGAAGTCGTGGTTACTCAAGCGAGGTAAGGGTTATGCTAGGTTTTAGTCGAGTTCCTTCCAAAATTGGTTGATTAAAAACGAATTAAGTGATTAATCTGGAGATATGTTGGTCGATTTTTAAGTTCTGGAGGTTTTGCTTACGCATCAGAAACGATACTAGGTGTGTACCCGAAACGCAGAATATAGGATTCGACGAAAAGCCGAAATTGCTTGCTGTCGAGAAATAAGAGAAATAAGAGAAAATTATGCGAAAAATTGTAGAGAAAGGAAATAAGGGTGTTATAAACTTGGAAATCAACATTTTACACTAAAATAGTTTTGGACAGCAGCAGTAATATATCTTTTAAAAATCATAAAAAATAGTGGGAATTGAGTTAGAGGTTGAATAAAATATGAAATTAAATTTTATTGAGTCTAATTTTTCATGGAAGAAACAGTGTAAGAAATGGATTATAAATCATGAGATATAATAAATTTTGTGAGACAATGTTAGAATGATTTCGGGTTCCCCTGTTCTGACTTAGGAAAATAATCAAAAAATTGTAAAAAAAAAAAATTAAGGGCTTAAATTTATATGTTTAAATCCTTAATGGGTCTATTTTCAAGAGAAACAAATGGAAATATCATCTAAATTCCGTACTAAGAGATAAATTAGCATAATAACAACTTTAACCCTCAACATTTATGCATTGTGTTAATTTAGTCTTGATTTTAAAAAAATAACTCTCGACATTACACATTATGTAATTTGGTCTCTCTCTCTCTCTCTCTCTCTTTTTCAGTTTTACTTTTATTTGTGACATTAAGGGTTAATTTTAAAAGAATGAGATAATATGAATATTATTATCTTGGATTTTTTGGTGTTTCTATTTTTTTGTATTTTTTTATTATCAAATTTAGTTAATAGATTGTCTTTTTTTTTTTTAGCTTTTTAGGTTAAAGGGTCACAAAGAAAAGCAACATTGAAAAATACATATATTACACAATGTGCAAATATTGAGGGTTAAATTTGTTAGAATCAAAACTAAATTGACCCAATATATAAATGTTAAGGGTTAAAAGTTGTTGTTTAACCATTTTTAAAAGTTGCCAGCATCTTCCCATCAACCCTTTAACAATCGGTGACTAAAAAAAATTCAAATAGTTAAGTGACCATTTTGTAACTTCTTATAGTTGGGTGACTACAAGTGTAATTTACCCTTAAATAAACAAATTTGTCATTCCTGTCCCAAATTTTCTAAAAAAAAGAAACTATATATGATATGTAAAGGCTATACGGACTATCGAGGGCATTAAACGAAGTAAAATAAAAAATAAAAGGGTAAATTCATCATTAGTCCCTAAACTATAAGTAAATTTTCATTTTGGTCACTTAACTAAAAAAGCTACAATTTGATCACTAAACTATTCAAAAGTTTTCATTTAAGTCACTGAGCTGTCAAAATCAATGTTATATGGCTTTCTCTGTTCGCACTGCCTGTACCAATTGAAAGCTCTCTTTCTATTTCTTTTCTATAGTTCATATTTTTTCATGAAATAGTTTTGAACGTCATAAATTTGCAATTCAAAATTCAAAAAACTTTTTTCTCTAATCTCCAACATTGGCCATCAAATCAACTTAGATATAAAGTATGTTCTTTTACTTGTCGATGGTTACTGACCCAGCGTACTGATCATCGAATCATTGCTTTGAGCTTTCTTGCGAAACTTCTAAAAAAATAATAGCCTAATGACTTAAATAAAAAACTTTTTGAATGGTTCATAGACTTAAATAATTTTTTTTTTGAATAATTATGACTTTGAATAGTTGATTGCAATGATTTGAAGGTGTGTTTTTAAGTAATCGATTATGACTTTTATAATTAAACATACTTAGCGGTCTTTTTAAGCTGTTATTATTATATAATTATTTTACTCGTGCATTGAAACTGTAAGCACTAAATTTTATCCGGATTAATTATGGGTTTATTTAAAAAATTTTAAAAAAATTTAAAATATTACATTTTAACCCCTAAACTTTCTTGAAATTACATTTTGGCCCCAGAACTTTTCAAAATTATATTTTTACCCTTATCTTTCTTAAAATTACACTTTGGCCCAATAGTTTTACTGTGTTTGTAATCTAGTCCTTCATCGAAAATCTCCAAAATCCCATGATTTCAAGACCCACCCCCGATTTTCCTGCCACCACCCTAAGGGATGGCCTCCTTCCCCTAGCCACTGCTACACTGCACAAAAACGCTATAAAAAAGGGGATTTTTCCCCAAAAATGAAACCCCCAATCAACAAAAAAAAAACCCAAAAAAAGAGAGGAAAGAAGAAGGAAGAAGAAGAAGAGAAGAAGGAGAGAAGGCTCACCACCCATGGGAGTCTGAGTCGACCACTAATGGCAAATGCATGGCAAGGCTAGAGGAGAAGAAGAAGAAGAAGAAGGAGAAAGAAGAAAAAGAGAAAAAAAAGGAAAGAAAAAGAAAAAGAAAGAAAAGAAAAAGAAAGAAAAGAAAAAAAAAAAAATATATTTTTTACAATGGTCGACCCGACCCACGGTGACCAACCATGGTGACCCAACCCACCCTGTACCACCAAAGAAAAAAAAGCAAGCAAAAAAAAAAAAAAATAGCCACAAAAAAAAAAAAAGCAGGCCAAACAAGCAAACAAACAAAGACAAATGAAAGCCAAAGAAGAAGCCAAATTAAAGGCAAGAGAAAAAAAAAAAAGAAGAAAAAAAAAAAAAAAAAAAAAAGAAAAAAAAAAGAAAAAGGAAAAGGAGAAAAAAAAACCGAGATCATAAATCATTCGATCAAGCCCGTATTTTTTATTTTCTAATTTCCTTTCTTACTCACTTTTAATTTAATTTGTATATTTTTATTACATCTCGCTTTAATATTATTGATATTTTAGCATTTTATTTGTATTTTTTTTACTTTTATTTTGATAATTTTAATAAATAAGGCAACGAATCGGTTTAACACTTGTCGTTGATTTCATCGCTATGTTGGGTGAATATCATCGGTTCGTGTTAAATACGATCATACGCCTTTTAAAAAATAAAAAAGACAAAAAATAAAATAAAATTTTGAGTTTCAAAACTTTTGTGTTTTAGAAAATTGTCGTAATTTCAAAATTTTCGTGTTTTTTAAAAAATCGTGTTTTCAAAATTCTCGTATTTCAAAAATTCTCATGTTTTAAAAGTTTTCGTGTTTTCAAAATTTTCGTATTTCAAAATTTTCATATTTTCAAAATTTCGTGTTTCAAAATTCTCGATTTTCAAAATTCTCGATTTTCAAAAAATTCGTGTTTTAAAAAATAATTTTCGCTTTCAAAATTTATGGGTTTTCAAAATTTCATGTTTTTAAAATAAAAAATTCTTGTGTTTTAAAATTTCCGTGTTTTAAAAAATTTCGTGTTTTCAAAATTTCGTGTTAAAAAAATTCTCGTGTTTTCAAAGTTTTCAGATTCTCAAAAATTCATGTTTTAAAACCAAAAAAAAATTCTTGTGTTTTAAAATTTTCGTGTTTTAAAAAATTGTGTTTTCAAAAAAATTTCTGCTTCAAGAAAATTCTCGTGTTTTCGAGTTTTCAGATTTCCAAAATTTCGTGTTTTCAAAATTTTCGGTTTTAAAAAATTTCGTATTTTCAAAAATTCTCGGTTTTCAAAAATTCTCGGTTTTAAAAAATTTCTAGTCTTAAAATTCTCTTGTTTTTAAAAAAAATTTCTAGTGTCTCAATCGGATCACGATTAAATATTAAATTGAACTTGTATTTTGAAAATTAAGACAACGCGTTTAACGAGATACCAATTTTGGGCGTCGCGAGAGTGCTAATACCTTCCTCGCAGAATCGACTCCGAACCCTATTTTTCTCTGGAATTTTGTCGAAACTTAAATCCGCCCTTTTAAGAAAATTCAAAAGAATGATTTTTCTTTAAAAGGGATTTATTAGGTGTCCGATCACACCTAGAAAAAGATCGGTGGCGACTCCTTTTTAAATAAAATTGAAACTCTGCTTTCAAATTTTAAATAATTTCCTCAATTAGCGCCCAAGCAAATTTTAGGTCGCTATAGTGGCGACTCCATGGGGACCTTTTTGAGAGTCGAGTCCGAATTAAACGCGTGTTGTCAAAATTTTCAAACTTTTGTTCAAATTAATATTAAGTCGTGATCCTTAAATTTTGTTTTTTGAAAAGTCATGCATTTGCATCATGTTGTAAATATTTTTCTAACTTGTCTTATCTTTTTGTTTTCACTTTAAGTTTTACGGTTTTTGTTTTTAGTTTTAAAATAAAAAACGAAAAGGTTTGTGAGTTTCTCCCACACACTGTGCACTTGCATTTTGCATAACATGAGCTCTCTACCCGGCTCCGTCCCGCTTAAGTGGAAGTAAACGCTATGCCTTCGTGAGTTAACTCGTCCTCCGCAAAGCTAGTGAATACTTCGGGTTACATATGACTTATGCTTTCGTGAGTTAACTTGTCCTCCGCATAGGCATAAGTAAATGTAATCCTCGAATTGAGCTCATGAGCCTATGATGGGCGATAACCGAGGCTCAGTGACTAGCCTTAGTAGGCGACAGTACGGACAATTCGAGTACCTTTTTAGAACCAAAACCTCATATAGTGAACCGTATGAGCCACCCGATTAAGAGCCATGCCGAACCTCCGTCTGTTAATAGTTACCAAAATAAGTACATGGGAGAAACGCTTACCTTTTATTTCTTTTACATTTACACTTTTATGCAAGCAAATCGGGTCCGTTTAATAATTTAGAGAGGGTAGATTATCGATGAGCATGTGGGGTAAGTTTATTTTGTAAATATGATGAGGTAAAAAAAAAAAGTAGGTCGGTTTCACCAAAATGCAAAATTAAATATCTTAATTTGTTAGATTTTCCATAGTTTTCTCCGCTTATATTTGTTGTAATTACTAACCAATGTTATTTGTCTTCATTTTATTTTTCATCATGCATCATAGGCATCTTGTTAGGAAGGTGTTGATTAGAGATTGGTTGCCAAAAACGGGTTTCGATGGAGGAGTCAATTACACAAGTAACCGAGAAAAAACGTGGTTCGAGACCGGTCTTTGAAAACCCGAAAAGCAAAAGGAGATGGTTTAAAGGAAGGATGTATTTCCAACCTTCCCGAGCATGTGACCATGAATGTTCGTCGGAATAACCTCAAGACTTGACTAGGATCTGAAACAGTGGGACTCGGACACTAAGGGCATCTTCACCGAGAAGTGCGGGATATAGCTCACTTAATTCATGTCAACGTGACGAACAGTTGATTCAAGCCATGGTTCAATTCCGGACCCAACTTATCAATGTTTTACTTTCAACCGTGAAGATATGACTCAACCATAGAAGAGTATGCCGCCTTGCTTGGCGTTAACAATGCACAATTCAGAAGATATATGTGAAAGAGCCCAAACCAATGACCTTCAAGAAAAAGCTAATGAAGTTGACAGGAATGGCTGATACATGGGCTGAAAAACAGATAAAGAAAAAGAAAGAAGTTAGTTGTATTCCATGGTTTTCTCTGCGAGACTTAGTTCAAAACCATCCAGATATTGTGAAGAGAGTGGATCTGTTTGCTTTAGCCATTTACAGATTAATTGTCTTCCCAAAAGTTCTTGGGCATATAGAAGTTGCGGTAGTGGATTTCTTTGAAAAGATGAGGCAAGGAATCAACCCCGTCCCAACTATCTTAGCTGAGACTTTTAGATCTCTAAATTATTGTAGGAAAAAGGGGGAAGGACGTTTTATCGGATGTGCACGCTACTAAATGTTTGGATTCTGAGCCACTTCTGGAAAGTGGAGCTTACACCTTTCCACATGTTTTCAAAAACATTCGCTCCGTTGGAAGCTTACCTTGAGAAAGATTGGCCGAAGGATGTCACCGAACAACACTAGGTTTCAGCTTTTGAACCTCCGCTACCAAGATATAACTTGGAGAGCACCATGGATCCGTCCTTGATTCGCTATACAAATACGGAAGCCAAGATTGGGTACCTTTACTCGGGTTATGGGAGGAGTTGGATATGCACCGTTAATGGTTCAAAGGCGGTTTGCTTCACGACGCTTCATACCAACTACCGGAGGATTAGCACACCGAGTTTGCTTTTGCAGTGAAGGTTACATGAAAAAGTCCGAGATATCTTGCAAAGTCTTGGAAGGAAATCTACCTAATGGAGTTAGCTCGCTTGCGATACTATCACTCAAGATTATAAAATATGGAGACAAAGACGAGTGAATAGTCAACAAACCTCACCAACGGATTATACTTTCCAGAATCCTTTCTCAGAAGAAATGCCATCCGAACTGGAAATAGCAAGACATGAATTTGAACGTGAAAATGCCAGTCTGTTACGGGATATTAGTTCTCTTCAAGAGGAAAATTACCAGCTAAAGATAAATGTTCAAATTGAAAAATCCAGAAACGAGAAAGTCCAGAAAGAAGCTGAAATCATGAGAAATGACTTAAAGGATCCTCATTTGGAAAAAAAGAAATTAAGAGGCAGAAGCCCATATGGTGGGAACTGAGAGACACTACACTTCTAACCCATACCCAACCCAATCAAGACCCCGATATTGCCCACCTTCAAACTTCTATTTTCCTCCCCAAAGCCCTTACTATCAAGCACCTCCTCTTTACCCCGTCTATGCCACAAATAACCAAAGACCATTCACCATGTTCCCACCAAATACCATGCCTGCTCAAAGCCAACCCAAAATGAACAAAACCGATAAGACCCAATCTCGAAAACCTCAATTCACCCTCATGCATCATAGGCATCTTGTTAGGAAGGTGTTGATTAGAGATTGGTTGCCAAAAGCGGGTTTCGATGGAGGAGTCAATTACACAAGTAACAGAGAAAAAGCGGGTTCGAGGCCGGTCTTTGAAAACCCGAAAGCAAAGGAGGCAGGTTTAAAGGAAGGATGTATTTCCAACCTTCCGAGCATGTGACCATGAATGTTCGTCGGAATAACCTCGAAGACTTGACTAGGATCTGGAAGCAGTGGGACTCGGACACTAAGGGCATCTTCACCGAGAAATGCGGGATATAGCTCACTTAATTCTTTGTCAACGTGAGCGAGCAGTTGATTCAAGCCATGGTTCAATTAGGGACCCAACTTATCAATGTTTTACTTTCAACCGGAAGATATGACTCAGACCATAGAAGAGTATGCCGCCTTGCTTGGCGTTAACAATGCACAATTCAGCAAGATATATGTGAAAGAGCCCAAACCAATGACCTTCAAGAAAAAGCTAATGAAGTTGATGGGAATGGTCGATACATGGGCTGAAAAGCAGATAAAGAAAAGAAAGAAGTTAGTTGTATTCCATGGTTTTCTCTGCGAGACTTAGTTCAAAACCATCCGGATATTGTGAAGAGAGTGGATCTGCTTGCTTTAGCCATTTACTGATTAATTGTCTTCCCAAAAGTTCTTGGGCATATAGAAGTTGCGGTAGTGGATTTCTTTGAAAAGATGAGGCAAGGAATCAACCCCGTCCCAACTATCTTAGCCGAGACTTTTAGATCTCTAAATTATTGTAGGAAAAGGGGAAGGGCGTTTTATCGGATGTGCACGCTACTAAATGTTTGGATTCGAGCCACTTACGGAAAGTGGAGCTTACACCTTTCCACATGTTTTCAAAACATTTGCTCCGTTGGAAGCTTACCTTGAGAAAGATTGGTAGAAGGATGTCACCAACAACACTAGGTTTGAGCTTTTGAACCTCCGCGCCAAGATATAACTTGGAGAGCACCATGGATCCGTCCTTGATTCGCTATACAAATCGGAAGCCAAGATTGGGTACCTTTACTCGGGTTATGGGGAGGAGTTGGATATGCACCGTTAATGGTTCAAAGGCGGTTTGCTTCACGACAGTTCATACCAACTACTGGAGGATTAGCACGATCGAGTTTGCTTTTGCGGTGAAGGTTACATGAAAAAATGCGAGATCTTGCAAAGTCTTGGAAGGAAATCTACCTAATGGAGTTAGCTCGTTTGCGATACTATCACTCAAGATTATAAAATATGGAGACAAAGGCGAGTGAATAGTCAACAAACCTCACCAACGGATTATACTTTCCGAATCCTTTCTCGGAAGAAATGCCATCCGAATCGGAAATAGCAAGACATGAATTTGAGCGTGAAAATGCCGATCATTACGGGATATTAGTTCTCTTCAAGAGGAAAATTACCACTAAAGATAAATGTTCAAATTGAAAAATCCGAAGCGAGAAAGTCCGAAAAGAAGTGAAATCATGAGAAATGACTTAAAGGATCCTCATTTGGAAAAAAAAGAAATTAAGAGGCGAAGCCCATATGGTGGGAACCGAGAGACACTACACTTCTAACCCATACCCAACCCAATCAAGACCCGATATTGCCCACCTTCAAACTTCTATTTTCCTCCCCAAAGCCCTTACTATCAAGCACCTCCTCTTTACCCGTCTATGCCACAAATAACCAAAGACCATTCACCATGTTCCCACCAAATACCATGCTGCTCAAAGCCAACCCAAAATGAACAAAACCGATAAGACCCAATCACGAAAACCTCAATTCACCCTATTCCCGTATCATACGGAGAGCTGTGCCCGAAGTTATTGGAAAAACAATTAATATCCCCACATTATATGGCACCCTTGAAGCCTCCATACCCAAAATGGTATAATCCTAATGCTAGTTGCATGTACCATGCTGGAAACCAGGGGCATTCTATAGAAAATTGTCTAGCCTTTAAAAGAAGGGTTCAAGGTCTTATTGATCGAGGATTTTACGATTTGATGGCACTAGTAATGTGGTGAAAATCGCTCCCTAACTATACTGAAGGGAACGTGAACGCGGTGACAAAAGAAGACATGCGGCAAGCTAAAAGTTATGTTTTTGAAATAAAGACACCTCTGCGGAAGGTTTGGGAGGTAATGGTTAAAAAGGGGCCGTTTTGTTATCCCAATAGAACTTTCAAAGAAAAAAACACAAATGGTCAATGTTTTTGTGATTTTCACGGTATGAAAGGGCATGACATCCGATCTTGTGAGGATTGAAAATTACTTGAGGACATGATGGATAACAATGAGGTCAAGATCTTTGATAAAATGGATGAGGCCGAGGAAAAGGAAATATCGCCTCGATAATCAATCATCAACTATCCCTTATAGTCTTGATCGGCCTCGGTGATTTATTACGAGGCCAAGAAGAAGGAAGTCAAACCAAATGTGGTGATTGAAGTGCCATCTCCTTTTCCTTACAAGGACAATAAGGCAGTACCATGGAAATAAGATGTTAATATTGTCGTACCCGAAGGTGAAAAGTCAAAGGCTGTGATTGGAGATATTAGTAGAGTAGGACACTTCACCCGCAGCGGGAGGTGTTATTCTCCCGAAATAGGTGAACCAAAGAAGAAAACTGTTGACTTGAATCAGAAGGGAAAGGCACCAATGCATGATACTGAGGTTGATGTTGAAATACAGTCTGGGCAAGAGATTAAAAGACCTGTGAATGAGGATGAAGCACATGAATTCTTGAAGTTCATCAAACACAGTGAATATAATGCCGTGGAGTAGTTGAGCAAGCAGCCGGCAAGAATCTCGGTGTTATCTCTACTGTTGAACTCAGAACCACATCGAAATGCTTTGCTGAAAGTGTTGAATCAAGCGTATATGGCGAGCAACGTATCTGTTGAAAAGCTTGATAGGTGGGTGAACAACTTAAATGCGGATAATTTCATCTCTTTTAGTGATAAGAAAATACCACCAAACGGTAGGGGCTCCATAAAAGCATTGCACATTACAACCAGTTGCAAGGGTTATATAATACCGAATGTGCTTATTGACAGCGAATTCCGCACTCAATGTCATTCCTTTGGCCACGTTTTTAGGTCGCCAATTGATATGTCTTATCTTAGGCCTTGTCACTCTCTGATGAGGGCATTTGATGGGACACGATGAGAGGTCATGGGAAGATCGAGATTCCTCTAGAAGTGAGCCCATGTACATATGATATCGAGTTCCAGGTCATGGACATCACGCCTTCGTATAATTGCCTTTTAGGGAGGCCTTGGATCCATTCTGCTGGGGCAGTTCCTTCATCTCTCCATCAAAAAGTAAAGTTTATCCTGGATAGCCGCTTGATCACGATCGCTGGTGAAGAAGACATTGTTGCATCTATCTCTACTGACGCACCCTACATTGAAGTAAACAAAGATGCAGTAGAATGTTCCTTTCGTTCCTTTGAATTTATCAATGCTACATTTGTTGCTGAAGGAAATAAGATTCCCACGCCAAGTGTCAAGGAATACCAAAATGGAATTAAAATTTGTGGGGAAAGGGAGCCGAGCGAAGAAAGGTTTGGGAAAATATCGATGAAGGATAGTTAGAGCACTAAAGCGGTATACCACAAGGCTCGTCGGTTTAGGGTTCAAGGCGGATGTACGACAAAGAAGAAAACGGTTTGAAAAGATCAAGAAAGGAGGATTGCAAGAGCCTCGGGCGAGAATTAGGATGGGAGCCCATAGCGTATCCTCCTTTGTCAAAAACATTTACATCTGCGGAATGATGTACCTGGTGAGATAATTCACGAAGCATCTTTGTTATTGATTGAAAGGGTCTTGAACATCAGTATAAATGTTATTGACAAAGGAGATGATGCAATTGAAAATGTTTCAATGATACGCCCTTGTCCTCCTGGATTTATTTTGAACAATTGGACTGCTGTGGATCTTCTTGTAGTTTCTAAGTCCTCTCCAGAGTAATGCTCAATGTTAATTCTCCTTTTTTGTGTGCCCCTAAGTAATAGTGGGATTCTTTTGTAAGAGCTTATGTTTACTCTTTATTATTTAAATGAACATTAATGGAGATGCATTTTGTCATAATCGTTTCATTCTCATTAACTTCATAATTATTCTCCTTCTCACAGCCTATCCTTACATATATCTCATATCATGCCATAACATATACTTGTTGGTTCCAATCCTTTGATACTCCTCTATAGTTTTCTTTTCCATTCACCTTTCAGGTGCTTAGATATCAACGATATGAGCAATCCCGTTACAAGTCCTGAAATCAATTTTGAGAAAGCTATTTGTTTAGAAGAATTGAAGTCGAGGAAAATCTTTGAAGATTATGTCTCGCCTCTCGACTTACAAAGAATGATAGAACGAAAAGATAAACAGATCCTACCCCATCAAGAATCTGTTGAGACAGTGAACTTGGGAAATGAAGAAAATAGGCAAGAAGTGAAGATTGGGACCTCCATTTCAGATAACGCCAAACATGATTTGATCGCCTTACTTTGTGAGTATAAAGATGTATTTGCATGGTCGTATCAAGACATGCCAGGGTTGAACGAGGATGTAGTGGTCCATAGACTCCCACTGAAACCAGAATGCAAACCTGTTTAACAGAAGCTAAGACGAATGAGACCTGAAATGTTGTTAAAGATAAAAGAAGAGGTCAAGAAACAATTTGATGCTGGCTTCCTACAAGTCTCCAAATACCCAGAATGGGTAGCTAACATAGTCCCAGTACCGAATAAAGATGGTAAGGTATGAATGTGCATAGATTATCGCGATCTGAATCGAGCAAGTCCTAAAGATAATTTTCCCTTGCCACACATCGATACGTTGGTGGATAACACAGCAAAACATTCATTATTTTCTTTCATGGATGGATTTTCGGGTTATAATCAGATAAAGATGGCTCCCGAGGATATGGAGAAAACTACCTTCGTAACAATGTGAGGAACATTTTGCTACAAGGTGATGCCGTTCGGATTAAAGAATGCTGGGGCAACATATCAGAGGGCAATGGTGATGCTATTCCATGACATGATGCACAAAGAGATAGAAGTTTATGTTGATGATATGATTGCCAAATCTCGGGGGGAAAGAGAGCATATTGGGAACCTCAAGAAATTGTTCGAAAGGCTAAGAAAGTTCCAGCTGAAGCTTAATCCAGCCAAGTGTACTTTCGGAGCTACCTCAAGAAAATTACTCGACTTCAATGTTAGTGAGAGAGGTATTGAGGTTGATCCAGATAAGATAAAATCCATACGAGAATTACCACCTCCGCGTACACCAAAAGAAGTCAGAGGATTTTTAGGGAGGTTGAACTACATCGCTCGATTCATTGCTCAACTTACCAACCAGTGTGACCCAATTTTTCGACTCCTTCGAAAACATAATCCGGGATAGTGGAACGATGAGTGCCAAGGGGCTTTTGACAAGATAAAACAGTATTTGTCTAACCCTCCGGTGCTAGTACCGCCAACTCTTGGAAGACCGTTAATATTATATCTAGCTGTGTTCGAAAACTCAATTGGTTATGTACTGGGGCAACATGATGAGTCAGGGAAAAGAGAAAGGGCGATTTACTACCTCAGCAAGAAGTTTACAGAATATGAAGCAAAATACCCGTCAATTGAAAAATTACATTGTGCTTTAGTGCAGGTAGTTCAAGGCTCGCACAATATATGTTGTATCATACGACGTGGTTAATTTCAAAGCTGGACCCAATAAAATACATGATGGAATCACATGCACTTTCAGGAAGAATGGCACGATGGCAGATCCTACTATCAGAGTACGTCATTGTATATGTGAGTCAAAAGTCAATAAAGGGGAGCGCAATAGCTGACTTCTTAGCAACTCGAGCCACGGAGGAATATGAGCCTTTGAGATTTGATTTCCCAGACGAGGATTTGATATGCATTGCAGAAAAAGAGTGTGAGTCGTCAAAAGAGAAATCATGGAAGATGAGCTTTGATGGTGCATCGAATGCATTGGGGCATGGGATTGGAGCAGTCTTAGTGTCACTAGAAGGGAACCACTATCCGTTCACTGCCAGATTAAATTTTTTCTGTACCAATAACGTAGCGAAATATGATGCTTGCATCATGGGACTTCGCGCAGCTATTGAACGAAACATCAAAATCTTAGAGGTGTACGGGGACTCAGCGTTGGTGATTTACCAAATCCGTGGAGATTGGGAAGTGAGAGATTCAAAATTGGTCAAGTACCGCGATCTCGTAGCGGAACTGGTCAAAGAATTCAAAGAAGTGACTTTTAACTACTTCCCACGAGAAGAAAACCAATTGGCTGATGCCTTGGCCACCCTGGCTTCAATGTTCAAAGCAAACAGAGAAACGGAAATAAGGCCTCTCCAAATAAGTATATATGAGGTCCCTGCACACTGTTTTAGCATTGAAAAAGAGACAGATGGGCGGCCGTGGTTCCATGATATCTTAGAATATGTCAAGAATCAAAGGTATCCAGAGCAAGCAAATGAGAACGACAAAAGAACAATCGGAAGAATGGCGGTGGGATTTGTCCTTGATGGGGATATCACTGCACAAAGAGGAAAAGGTCAAGTGCTCACGAGATCGTGGATTCATCGAAGCCGGAAAAATACTTGAAGATGTCCATGAAGGAATTTGTGGGGCGCATGCCAATGGTTTCACTATGGCGAGCGATTATGAGACTTCGGTTATTAGTGGTGACGATGGAAAGCGGCGCATTAATTACGCATGCGAAGGTGCCACAAATGTCAAATTCTGGTGATAAAATTCATGCAGCCCTTTCGCCCTTCATGTCATGACTTCTCCGTGGCCTTTTTCTATGTGGGGCATGGATGTTATAGGCCAATTTCTCCAAAAGCTTCTAATGGCCACGGTTCATTTTGTGGTTATAGATTACTTCACAAAATGGGTAGAAGCCGCTTCATTTGCTAATGTGACGAAGACGGCAGTTTGTAGGTTCTTAAAAAGGAAATCATATGTCGATACTGGTTTGCACGAGAAAATTATTTGAGATAACGCTTTAAATCGAACAACAAGATGATGAAAGAAGTGTGTGGCGCTTTCAAATAAAGCATCATAATTCCTCACCCTATCGCCCAAAGATGAGCGGAGCGAGAGAAGCGGCTAACAAAAATATTAAGAGGATTATTGGGAAAATGGCCGAGACATATAAAGATTGGCACGAAGCTACCATTCGATTTGTATGCATATCGCACATCCATGCGGACATCTACGGAGCAACTCCTTTCTCTCGGTCTATGGAATGGAAGTCGTCTTGCCCATTGAAGTTGAGATCCCTCTCTACGAGTCTTAATGGAGTTGAAACTAGAAGAATCGAGAATGGGTTCAAGCTCGATATGACCAGCTAAATCTTATCGAAGAAAAATGCTTGAAGGCAATCATCATGGACGGATGTACGAAGAGAATGATCACAGCTCATGATAAGAAGGTGCGACCAAGAGAATTTCGCGAGGGGGAACTTGTACTGAGAAAGATTCTCCCAATACAAAAAGACTTTCGAGGAAAATGGGCACCAAATTGGGAAGGGTCGTACGTCGTAAAGAAGGCTTTCTCTGGTGGAGCTTTGATTCTCACTGAGATGGATGGGAAGGAGTTACCTAATCCAGTGAACTCAGATGCCGTGAAAAAGTACTATGCCTAAAAAAAGAAAAAGGAGAGATCAAGATGAAAACCCGAAAAGGGCGTCTTGATAAAAAAAAGAAGAAGAAAAAAAGATCAAGATGAAAACCCGAAAAGGCGTCTTGATAAAAAAAAGATCAAGATGAAAACTTCGAAAGGCGTCTTGATAAACAAAAAGATTAGGATGAAAACACGAAGAGGCGTCCTAATGAAGGAGGTTCGGACAAAAGGAGCAAGGCGATTTGAGCGGGAGTCATGTGGCGAGATTACAATATTTGAAGCGATCCGAAAGCTCAAATCTTCTACACAAGAAGCCATGCTCGAAGAGATCCAGGATGAAGAAATGTGGAGAAGTTCATGCGTTGAATATCTAGAGCATTTGTGACAATTGAATCTGCTTTCCTTTCTTTATAATGTTTTCTTTATTGAGCTTTTCCTTGTCAATTTTCTTTGCTTATTGCTTTTGAAATAAATATGAATGTGAGGTATTCCTTTCGTACCTATTTTCCTATTTTCATGCATCTCATGTGTGGTTCGTCTAAATGATAAATAGTGAAATGACATACTCTAAACAAAAGGAATGTTGAGTATTACCCGGATGAGAATTTGGTAAGTACAAGAGCCTCAAAGCAAGGACAAAGTTCAACAAGGGGCAAAAGGGTGATACACGAGAAACGCAGATTACTCGAGGATGGGTACAGAACCTGAAAGGGAAGTCAAGAATCGAAGCAATGAATGCAGTCATCATGCGAGTCGTAATGAAAAGAGATATGTGGCAAACAAGCCTAAGGCTTATGGCATAATCATGTAGGCATAAAAGCATTTAAGACCAAACATGTGCATATCATGATAACATCATGCATGACATATACAGGAATTCCAGTAAAGCAAAAGGTTTTGATGATAGCTGTACCGAACCAAGGACAAGAAAGACATTCAAGTTCCACCAGATAATATGTTTTGAAATTCTGATACTTTTTAAAAATCATTTCATTTTTATTTTTCAAAAATCAACTCATATTGCGAGAGGTGAGTTGAGCCTCGGGTCACACGCTGAGGTATTTTTTAATTTTCGTTTTTCAAAATCAACTCATATTGCGAGAGGTGAGTTGAGCCTCGTGTCCTGCTGAGGTGTTTTTCAATTTCTGTTTTTCAAAAAAAATCAACTCATATTGCGAGAGGTGAGTTGAGCCTCAGGTCACACGCTGAGGTATTTTTCAATTTTCGTTTTTCAAAATCAACTCATATTACGAGAGGTGAGTTGGGCCTCGGGTCACACGCCGAGGTATTTTTCAATTTTCGTTTTTCAAAAAAATCAACTCATATTGCGAGAGGTGAGTTGAGCTTCAGGTCACACGCTGAGGTGTTTTTCAATTTCTGTTTTTCAAAAAAAAAAAATCAACTCATATTGCGAGAGGTGAGTTGAGCCTGAGGTCACACGCTGAGGTATTTTTCAATTTTTGTTTTTCAAAATCAACTCATATTGCGAGAGGTGAGTTGAGCCTCGGGTCACACGCCGAGGTATTTTTCAATTTTTGTTTTTCAAAAAATCAACTCATATTGCGAGAGGTGAGTTGAGCCTCAGGTCACACGCTGAGGTATTTTCAATTTCTGTTTTTCAAAAATCAACTCATAATGCGAGAGGTGATTTGAGCCTCGGGTCACACGTCGAGGTATTTTTCAATTTCTGTTTTCCAAAAAATCAACTCATATTGCGAGAGGTGAGTTGAGCCTCGAGTCACTGCCGAGGTATCTTCAATTCAGTTTTCAAAACTCAACTCACATTACGAGAGGTGAATTGAGCCTCGGGTCACTGTTGAGGTATTTTCAATTTTGTTTTCAAAGATCAACTCATAATCCGAGAAGTGAGTTGAGCTTCGTGTCACATGTCGAGCTATTTTCGATTTCTATTTTTCAATAAAGAATAAATATTGGACATCGAACAAAATTTAGCGCTTTTAAGTCTTTGCTCTATCCCTGTTTCACAGAAACTAAATAAAATACGAATATTATACATAATTTTTTTTTGACTAATGAAATTTTATAAAAATCTATTTGTTGGGTATATTTATTATCGATAAACATTGGTCTTCATACGTCTCCTTTAGAATATGTACATTTAATTCACAATAAATATAAAATATGAATATAATTATTTAAATTCTTTTGTTTGGAAAGGAATAAATATATAATTTCTTAAGCTTGGCGCCAATATCTAATACCAAATCCTTGAAAACAATCTTGTTTCATTGCTAGGTTTGTCTTAAGTCTAAAACACAGGGAGACCGCTTCCTAAATTTGGAAGACGTAAAACTCATGAATTGTGGAGTTGAAGAGGTGTTTTAGCTGAAGGGTCTTCCTCTTCCAACTACAACCTGTCGTAACCATTTTTTGAGTGAAACGGTAAACGACGCGGTCGACTCGGTTTTTGAAAAAAAGAAAAGGAAAGGAGTCGCCACCGATCTTTATTTGGTGTGATCGGATCACCTTCGTTTTAATAAAACATTTAATTTACTAAAACAGTGCTTTTTGGTCCACGAACTTTAAGAAAACGGATTCGGAGGTCGATTACGTGCGAGGAAGGATTAGCACCCTTGACACGCCCAAAATTGGTACCAAACTGATTGATTGATGTCCTATTTGTTGAAAACTTTAAAGGGATTCGAAAATACAATGCTTTTTATTTTAAAATCGGAAGGACGTTAAGGCTTTCTTATTTTCAAGAGGTAAAGCATCACGTCCAGTAAGTTAGGGCACAATACTTTAAACTCCCGAAACTAAGCTCGCCTTTTGAAACTTTGTTTTTATTTGGAGAGGATCTTCCGTTATTCGTCAAATGAGAAATCGAAACCCAGTAAGTTAGGGCTCGATTTCCCGAGATTTCCAATACGGAAGATTGCCTCTATTTTAGGAAAAGAAGCCTACCTCGAAGAATCTGGATGTCGAGTCCAGTAAGTTAGGGCACGACACTTCGAATTTTCGAGATTAAGTATTTTATTTTTTAAAATTGCAACTTCAAAAGAGATATCCCATTGTTTAACATAAACGAGAAAAACCGGAACCCAGTGAGTTAGGGCTCGATCTTCCCGAATTTTTAAATACCGAACATTATCTTTATTTGGGAAATTTGATTGATTAATATTAGACAAAGTAATGATACTAACGAATTTAGCGAACATGCGAATAAATCTAATTCTTATAAATAAATGAGCAAATAAATAATGAAATAAGAATAACAATAATAAAATCATAGAAACAAATAGGATGATAATAATAATAATAACAATAAATAAATAAAATTAAAAAATATGATAAATAATTAAAGTGCTTTAAAGTATTAAAAAAGTAAAGAGCAATAAATGAATAAATAATAAGTAAATGAAATGACAAATAAATAAATAAGATAACAAATAAATAAATAATGAATAAAATAATATAAAACAAAATTCATAAATGGTGCAGATTAAACAATGATAATAAGAGTACATTAATAATGAAAATAATAACATATTAATAAGCGAACAATAATAAAATAAATAAGAGTAATAATAATAAAATAAAATAATAATAATACTAGTAATAAAGTAGTAGTAATAGTAAATAATAATAATAATTAATAATAGAGGAATAAAATAATAATAATAATAATAATAATAATAATATAGTGTAGTAATACGTGATATTATAGTAATAATAATAATAATAAAATAATAGTAATAATAAATAATCAATAAAACATTAAATAATAATAATAATGATAATTGAAGGGGAAGGGCCAAATCGAATTAAAAATAAAACTACGGGAAGATTTATAATAAAAGAAAGGGAAGAGGACCGTATTGTGATGCGCGCGAAAATATGGGGGACGAGGAGTGCAAATTACCCAAAGCGCCTAAGCATAGCGTTTTAAAAGGGACTAAATTGTAATCGCATGAAGATTCTGGGCCAAATAGCAATATCGAAAGACTTAATTGTAAAAATATAAAATGCGGAAGGATGGCGCATAAAATTTCCATTTTTCGAGAAACACGCGGATCCTCTGGCGGTAGTTGATTCGGTCGGAAGGAAAACACGTCGTTTTGGGGCTTTTGACGCCGCCAAAAGCAGGCGTCGTTTAGCTTGCTATATAAACCCTTTTTCCACCAAAAATTTCATTTTTTATCTCTTTAAAAAAAAAACAACTTTGGTTCTCTTTTTTCTCTCTGCAGGTGGGTGCAGATCCGTGAAGGGACCATGTGACGTCGCCGTGCTGAGTTCAACCACCGCCCACGGTGACCGGAAAAGGTAAAATTTATGTTTTTTTAGGAAATAATATGTGAGTATATATATATATATTAGTCTGCCGAGAATAAAAAATAAAAAATATATATATTTATGTCTGCCGAGAATGAAAAAAAGAAAAAAAACGTATATATGTTTATGTCTGCCGAGAATGAAAAAAAAAAGAAAAAAAATGTATATATGTTTATGTCTGCCGAGAATGAAAAAAAAAGAAAAAAAAAGAACTTAAAAACTATAATCACCTCTACCCCCTATTTGCGATTCTAACTTTTTTGTTAACTCCCTGTCCTTGCGTTTTTTACTGACTTAGCTTGCTATTATTGCTTTGGGTGCTTTGATCTGTTTCTTTTTTCTTATTAATCAAAAAAGGAAAAAAAAGGAACCCCTTTCTGCTATCTTTCTCTCTGTTTTTTCTCTCCGAAAAAGCCCCCCTGTACACTGCTTTTTGCTCGGCTTATATAGCCGAATGAAAGAAAGAAAAAAAAATACAATATTGCTTTTTGCTTTTATTTTTGCTATTTTTGTTGCTGTCCTCTTTTGTCGTGTTTGCAGGTGGTGGGCGGAGCATGTCGGGGAGCAGTATTTGGCGGAGCTGCCTTGAGAGGCGTGGGGAGAAGCGTGGTCGAAGTCGAGGCGAGGCTCGGCTAGGGTTTTCTTTGTTTTTTTCTGTTTGGCTGAGAGTTGGGTGGGATTTGGGCCATTTGGGCCTATTTTTGTTTTGTTAATGGGCCCCGGTTTTTGTTTGATTGGGCTTGTAATTTCATTTTTTGTAATTGGGCCCGGGCAATTTGGGCCATCTACAGCTGCCCCTCTTTGCTCATTGTCGTGCAACGGGAATAGAGCAAAGACATAAAGGGACCAAATTTGCGGTTTCTTTGAGTCCCGACTTCTTTGGTGCTTTTCTTCTTCATATAGCCTCATTCCAGTCTACCGCATCTTGTTACTTCAATCCACTCCACCGCTATGTGGCTTCAATTTGCTCTTGCTGCGACTCCAATGGGATGTGACTTGTTTTATTTTAGATTGCTCCGCTGCATCTCCAGAGAGATGAGGTCTTTGGTCTTCAGCCTATCCCACTTCTAGTTAAGGCAATGGGACTAAAGCTTAACCATGCTCCCTACTGGTTAAGGATAGGAATTACACATTTTTACCTATTCCACTACTGGTCAGGGACATAGGACAGTGGCCAAAATCATGTTCCCTACTGGTTTAGGGAGCCAAGATTCGCCTTCGATCTTGCCCCACTCTTGGTTAGGGCGACAAGATCTACAATTTTGGCCTATTCCACTTCTTTGGTCGATGGCAATAGGAGGGTGGCCTAAATCGTGTTCCCTCTTGGTTGGGGAGCCATGATTTGCCTTCGATCTTGCCCCACTCACGGTTATGGTGACAAGATCTACAATTTTTAGCCTATTCCATTCTTTGGTTAGTGGCAATAGGAGGGTGGCCTAAATCGTGTTCCCTACTGGTTAGGGAGCCATGATTTGCCTTCGATCTTGCCCCACTACTGGTTATGGTGACAAGATCTACAATTTTTGACTTATTCCACTGCTGGTCAGTGGCAATAGGAGGGTCTTCAACCTATTCCATCACTGGTTGATGGCAAAAGGACAATCTTCAAGCTATTCCATCACTGGTTGACGGCAATAGGACAATCTTCAACCTATTCCACTGCTGGTCAGTGGTAATAAGGTAAACTTATTCCACTGCTGGTCAGTGGCAATAAGATAATCTTCAATTTATTCCATCACTGGTTGACGGCAAAAGGACAATCTTCAACCTATTCCATCACTGGTTGACGGCAATAGGACAATCTTCAACCTATTCCACTGCTGGTCAGTGGCAATAAGGTAAACTTATTCCACTGCTAGTCAGTGGCAATAAGATAATCTTCAACTTATTCCACTGCTGGTCAGTGGCAATAAGACAATCTTCCACCTATTCCACTGTTGGTCAGTGGCAATAGGACCACTATTCCACCGCTGGTCGATGGTAATAGGATAATCTTCAATTGTGTTGCTACACCATCCTCTAGGGACATATCCTGTAGACTTGATTTTATATGTTTGTGTTTATGCCAAATGGTGAGGATGCTATGGTCAGAATGACTCGAATGCTCCTAACTACGTGTGATATGAATGACACTTACATGAATGCAGAATGTCATGAGAATGATGATTTCTCATTAAGATGCAATAATTGTAATAAATCAAACGCTCCTGACTAAATGATATTATGGGGGACATTTGCATGAATGCAGGATGTCATGAGAATGGTCTCTTTTAAAAGTTTAGGGCTGTAATTGCTCGTTCGCTCGTTAAGGTCACGGCACAGACGTAATTTTTTGTCTGATACCTATGTCAGAGAATCTGGGGAGACAGTCATGATTTTAGGCTCCTCTTCCTTGAACGTTTCCAACCCCTAAATGTGGTGATTCTTAAACAACAGTCTTGTTTTAGGTTCCTACGCTGTTTAGAGGCTTCCAGAGTAATAGGTGGAACCCCTTTTATGGAAGCATTATGGGTCAATGGGTCGTTATTTCAATGGCAAACAACTCAAAGATTTAAAATAACAATGGAATTTATGAAGAATGGAATTGGATTAAATCGACAAAAGTAAACATTATTGGGGTACAAAAAATGGTAAAAAGAAAAAGTAGGTGCCCAGATATATGACTGGCTTCACCACCGGATCCTTACGAAGATCTTTTGAGCTGAATAGGTGTTAGGAGATCTGTAGTGCTTTGTAGATGTTCCGAGGTGTAACATTCATCCTTTTGCTAATGCAGGGAATAAAATCGTCACATACCCCTCCTTTGTGCAAATTCAAGCCGCCCTTATCGGGTTTTCGACTCGAAGCCCCTTTGGTCTCAAAGCGCCCCTTACGGGTTTTTACTTTGGCCTCTCCATTTTTTTTTTTTTGAGGTCTTAAAGCACTTTTTCCGGGTTTTCACTTTAGCCTTTCTCCTCTTCAAGCATAATATTTCTTAAGCGAATCAATTTATGGGATTGGGTAGATTTTTCCCATCCATCTCGGCCAAAATTAATGCCCTCCGAGAAAGCCTTTTTCACCACATATGGTCCTTCCCAATTCGGCATCCATTTCCTCTGAATCCTTTTGTATGGGAAGGATCTTTTTCAACACGAGATCCCTTCGTGGAATTCCTTGGCGAACTTTTTGTTGTGAGCTCGCATCATTCGCTTTTGGTACATCGGACCGTGATGGATAGCCTCAATCTCTTTCTTCAATTAAGTTCAACCGATCATATCGAGCTGGATCCATTCGACTTTATCCACTTCACTTGACAATACTCAAGAGAAGGTATTTCCACTTGATAGGTAGAACGCCTCCATCCCATAGACCAATGAGAAAGGTGTTGCCCAGATGAGAGGTTGGACGGACGTTCGATAAGCATAAGCCTTGACGGTAATTTTCATGCCAATCCTTGTAAGTCTCGGTCATCTTCCCGCTATCTTTTGATGTTTTTGTTGGTCGCTTCCATTGCCCCATTCATTTTTGGGCGTCTGGTGATGAATTGTGGTGTTTGATGTTGAATTGGCTACAAACCCCTGCTATCGTGCTATTGTTTAAATTGGTCGTTGTCCGATATGATCCTCTCGGTATTCCATATCGACAAATGATTTCCTTCTTCAAAAATCGGCTAACCGCCGATTTGGTGGCGTTAGCATATGAGGCGACCTCTACCCATTTCGTGAAGTAGTCGATGACCACAAAGATGAATCGATGCCCGTTCGATGCCTTCGGAGATATTGGCCCAATAGCGTCCATGCCCCACATGGAAAATGGCCATGGAGAAGTCATAACATGCAAAGGTGACGGGGGTACATGAATCTTGTCTCCATAAATCTGGCATTTATGACATTTTTTGGCATAGTTGATACAGTCTCCCTCCATGGTGGACCAATAATATTCGAACCTCATTATTTGTCTGGCCATTGTGAAACCATTAGCGTGAGTTCCACAGACACCTTCGTGGACTTCTTCTAGGATTAACTTAGCTTCGGCGGCGTCCACACACCTTAGCAGCACTTGATCTTTCCTTTTCTTGTATAAGACTTCTCTATCCAAGACGTAATCACATGCTAATCTCCTCAGCGCCTTTTTTTCATTCTCTGTGGCTTGATCAGGGTACTCACGATTCTTCACATACCGCAATATATCGTGGTACCATGGTGGGCCAATTTTCCCTTCTTCCTCGACATTGTAGCAATGGGCTGGGGCCTCATAAATGCTCATTTGTATAGGTCTCATATCCTCCTTGTTGTTTGCTCGTACCATAGAAGCCAATGTGGCTAGAGCATCAGCCATCTGATTTTCATCCCTTGGTAAATAACTGAAAGTAATGTCATCGAACTCTTTGATTAGTTCTTAGACCAATCTTTTGTATTCGACCAATTTGGGATCTCTCGTCTCCCATTCTCCTTTAAGTTGATAAATTACCAACGCGGAGTCTCCGTATACTTCCAGCACCTTAATTTTGCGTTCAATAGCAGCACGGATGCCCATGATACAAGCTTCATACTCTGCCATATTGTTTGTACAATCAAAATCCAATTTACAGGTAAATGGGTAATGATCTCCGTTTGGGGACACGAGCGCCCCAATTCCATTGCCCATAGCGTTCGATGCCCGTCGAAGTTTAGTTTCAAGGGCGACTTTTCGTGGTATCTTCTTGATGGTTGCTACGTACATTAGGTTTTCATTAGGAAATCAAAGTCCGAGGCTCATAATCGCGAGCTCTACTAGCGTAAAATCCGCTATTGCACTCCCTTTTATCGCTTCGGTTTACATAAACTATGTCTAACTCGAAAAGTAAAATTTGCCATCGGCCATCCGTCCATTCGAGTAGTTGACTCCATTAGATATTTCATGGGTCTAGCTTGAGATGAGCGGTCGTATGATACAACATGTCTTGCCTCGGTCTCAGAGTTGTCGGACCAAGGCACAACATATTTTCTCAATCGGTGAGTACCTTGTTTCACACTTAGTGAACTTTTGCTAAGGTAGTATATTGCTTTTTCTTTCTTTCCCGACTCATCATGCTGGCCGAGCACACATCCCATTGAATTATCAAGCACCGTCAAATAGAGGATTAAAGGCTTCTCTGGATTAGGCGGTGTCAATTCTGGAGGATTGGACAGTCTTGCTTTACTTTGTCGAAGGTCTTGACATTCCTCGTCCCACACACAGGTTGTGTTTTTAAGAAGGCGAAATATGGGATCACATTTCTCAGTCAGTTGTGAAATGAACCGAGCAATGTAATTTAATCTTCCTAAGAAACCTCGAACTTCTTTTTGCGTACGAGGCGGAGGCAATTCTTGTATAGCCTTGACTTTGTCCGGGTCAACCTCAATCCCCTTTTCACTGACTATAAATCCTAGCAGTTTCCCTGACCTGGCTCCAAAGGTACACTTCACCGGGTTAAGTTTCAGTTAGACTTTCCTCAACCTCAAAAATAATTTCCTTAAGACTTGGATATGCTCCTTTTCGGTCTGAGACTTGGCAATCATATCGTCAACGTAAACCTCAATTTCCTTGTGCATCATGTCATGGAATAGGGTCACCATGGCTCTCTGATATGTTGCTCCCGCATTCTTCAACCCAAATGGCATTACCTTATAGCAAAAGGTTCCCACATGGTTATGAATGTGGTTTTATTCATGTCTTGAGAAGCATCTTTATCTGGTTGTATCTGAAAAGCCATCCATGAGCGAGAACAATGAATAACCCGCCAGTATTATCCACTAAGGTGTCGATATGAGGTAATGGAAAGTTGTCTTTCGGGCTAGCCTTGTTTAGATCTCGTAGTCCATACACATTCGTACTTTCCCATCTTTCTTGGGGACGGGGCGATATTGGCTACCCATTCGAGTACTTAACCACTTGCAAGAACCATCGTCAAACCGCTTCTTGACCTCTTCTTTTATTTTTAGTAAAGCGTCTGCCTCATCCTCTGAAGTTTACATTGGGTGGCTTGTATTCTTCTTTTATGGGCAAGCGGTGTACCATGATATCGATTCTTAGCCCGGGCATGTCTTGATATGACCATGCGAAGACATCCTTGAACTCTTGGAGTAACTCAATGAGGTCTTGCTTTGTCTCTCTGGTGATCTGGCTCCAATCTTTACTTCTTTCTTTTCTTGTTCATCTCCTAGATTCACTATTTCCACCGATTCTTTGTGAGGTATGATTTGTTTCTCCTCTTGTTCTACCATCCTTAATATTCAGAGCTAAATCACGCCTTGGTCATCTCTAAAATCTGAAAATCTTCCACACCCATATCTTGCTCAAAAGGACATTCTGAGTCATCGGTAGCGTCACTCAAATCATTGATATCTGGAGACCTGTTATGGAAATGAATAAAGGCTCATAGAATCATAGAATCTTGGCATGTTTATTGGTATGATAAATGAAGAATAGAAATGTTTAGAAGAATATTTAAAGAAAGAACAATGAATGAATGAAATGAACATAAAAGAAAATTTGCTCAAAAGATAGCGGAGATGTATTTCATTGAAAATAACGATGGCTTATACAAATTCATGTTTCACAAAAGGGGTTCTTATTGCTTCTAGACTTAAAGCAATAAGTGTGTTCTGAGTATTACTCTGAATGAGTTCTAAAGGCTATAGGAATCTCTTCCGCAGTCCAATTGTTTAGAACGCTACCCGGTTCATAGGGGCGGATGCCATTCTGATTTTCTTCCTCAATTTCCCCCTCAGATATAGCGTTGACATGCACGATTTCTTCATTTTGTGTTTCTCATCCCGGATAGATAACCCCTCCTGATATAAAGGTCTCACGAATATGAGGAATTATCATCGGTTGCCATTTCATCTCATCTCCCCTCAGACGTGCCATCCTTCTTTCTTGTTTCTTTTCTGACTCTTCTCTTTTTTGCTTTGCGTTTGGCTTGAATCCTAGACCGAAGAAGTCTCGCTTTTCTTTTAGTCTTGGGACCTCGATTTCTCCTTGGAGGTACCTTCTAAGTCCTTTCCCTGTCATAGCTCCATTCCCGACCATCAGTTGTAGACCCATTTTCGTGGTTTTGGATAATTGAGGTACTGGGACCTTATTCCCCTCGGCGACGAATGTTGCGTTGACAAATTCCAAAGAACGGAAGGAACACTCATCTGCTTCATCGTTGGCTTCTAAATAGGGTGCATTGTTTGTTACAGTTGCGATGATGTCCTCTTCAGCATTTATGGTCACTAGACGGCCCTCTGAGATTAATTTCAACTTTTGGTACAACGATGAGGGCACTGCTCCTGCCGAGTGCATCCAAGGTCTCCTCGAAGAAGCGGTTATAAGGCGGTGGGATATCCATCACAATAAAATCCACCTCATATGTGCTGGTCCGATTAAAGAGGTACTTGATCCTTCCTATGACTTTCCTCTCGGTTCCATCGAATGCCCTTACTATGTTGTGGCGGGCCTTCATATGAGAACTATCAACGGTGTCGATTCGATGTCGATAGTGGTAGAACATTGGCGATCCATTGTCAACTAGTACCCCGGTAATGTGTATCCTTTGCATCGCGTGGTAATGTGGAGAGCCTTGATGGAACCCGTACCTCCCGGAGGAATCTCATCATCGTTAAAAAAAAATAAAGTTATCAGCACTTATGTTGCTAACCAGGCGATCCAGCTTGTTAACTGTTATATCATTTGTAACATAAGTTTCATTCAATACCTTCATCAGCGCGTTACGGTGTGCTTCAGAACTTAATAGTAAATCTAGCACCGATATACGAGCCGGCTATTTATGTAGCTGCTCTACGACACTGTATTCACTATGCTTCAAAAACTTTAAGAATTCCCTAGCTTCTTCCTCCATCACTGGCTCGTTTATATGTGTCTCTTGCTTGGTCCCTTTTTCTTTCTTTTGCTCGCCCATCAAGTTTTTCCCTTTTGAGTGCTCCGTTCTTGTGTTTGACAGGTCATAGCGCTTTCCACTGCGCGTGTAGGAGCCTTCCTCTTGGTTTTTTTTATAGTGTTGGGCAAATCTCCCTTCTCAGGAATCGTCACATTGCAGTTATAATTCCAGGGGACCTTCTTGTCATCCTTGTATGAAAAGGCTGCAGGTTTTTGGATCACGATCTTAGGACATTCCTGGCTCCCCTTTGTGGACGGACCCCCCTTTTCAGGAATCATCACATTACAGTTATAACCCCCGAGAGTCTTTTGGTTGTCTTCGGATGAAAAAGTAGTAGGCTTTTGAATCACGATTTTCGAATTTATTTTCACTCCGTTGCCCTTTGATCGTGAGATGGTGACTAAAGGATAGCTCGCCTCCGAGGCTTTTGCTGCTAACTCATCCTCCAACGTGCAGATGCTACCCTCTTTTCGGCCTTCATTACTTTCAAAGAATTCTAGATCTTTATTGTCCATCAGTGCCTGTACCAGCATTCTGAACTCAGTGCAACTTTGGATTTCGTGCCCTTCTGAGTTATGAAATTCACAGCCCTTTCGTGTTTCTTCATGTTCTTCCCTTGGACATGTCACAACCAATCCCCTTTTTATCATTTCCTTCCAGACCTGTTTCATTGGGGTTTTCACATTGGAAATATCTTTTTTAACTCTTCTTCTCGCATCTTCGCCTATCATGTTGACCCCGTGATTAGGTAGCGGGTGCCCCTTGCAAGAGGTGTCATCGACTTTTATAACTCCCATCTGGATCAGTCTTTCCACTAGTTTCTTAAAAGCGAGGCGATGTTTATAGAATGTCCCACGATTCTGCATGGTATTCGTGACCGTATGCGTTCGCATCATACCACTTAGGGTACGGGGGTTGCAAGGGTTTTAAGTAATGGGGGAAGACAACGTGTGCGTCAAATAATTTCTGGTACATTTCCTTGTATGGGACTGGGATAGGCGTAAATTGGATTTTCTCCGTATTTTGCCTTGTGTTGGACTCCTGTCTAAAGGGGCTCTGATGATCGGGGGTCATAGTCCTTGGCTGGCTCACAGTAATAGGTTTTAAATAACCTTTACCTATGTTGTTTATATCACCCTCCCTCTTCTTCGGGACCGTCTTTCTAGTACTTTCTCCAGCCTCTATTTTATCGCTTCTGATTGCATTCTCGATCATTTCCCGTGACAACATAATATCAGAAAAACTTTTAGTGGCACTTCCAAGCATGTGATTAATGAAGGGAGCTTTCAACGTATTGACAAACAAAGATGGTTGTCTCTTTTTCTAGGAGCGGTGGTGAACTTGTGTGGCTACTTCCTCCACCGTTGGGCATATTGCCTGAAACTTTCATTTGGCTTTTTCTCCATATTTTGGAGCGTGATTCGATCAGGAGCTATATCGGCTCGCGTGCGTATTGTTTCAGGAAGGCCTGTGCTAGGTCCTTCTATGACTTGATCTGGTGCTACCGAGTGATTGTACCATTTGGCCGCGGCCCCGGCCAAACTATCCTGGAAACAATGAATAAGCAGTTGATTGTTGTTAACATATCCCGCCATTCGTCGACAGAACATCGTGATGTGCGCTTCAGGGCAACTGGTCCCATTGTATTTTTCAAAATCTCGGGTCTTGAACTTTGGCGGAAGTATGAGGTCTGGGACTAGGCTCAAGTCTTTAGCGTCCACTCCGTAGCGATGGTCAGCAATCTCTATTTCCTTAAACTTTTCTTCTAACCATTTGCAACGATCCTCGAGTTATGCGGAAAGGTTCGTTTTGCCTTATCCATTTCACCATTTCATCAAAGTCGGGGACTATAGGGTTAGCGGGACCTTCTCTGGATTAGTGCTCGAACCGATCGGAAAGTCTTGGCGGCATTGCGGGCTCAACTCGCACTTGTGGCTCGATAACAAAAGGCGTCCTTTGGGGACCTATTTCGGTGGTGCACAGGTATTTGGCGGGTAAATCCGGAGGTAGCGTGGTCGTCATTATTCCACGAACTAGCAATGCGCCTTTTCCTCGTTCATTGGCTAATAGTTGCGCCACCGCTCATCATGTTGTTTTGGGACTCTTGCATCCGTTCTATCATATCTTCTTTGGAGTTTCATCATTTGCTCCTGCATCATTCTTGCATCTCCTTCGAAATTGTTCAAATCTTTGATCCATTTTCTTTGTCTTAGCACGAGTCCGTAGTGATGTCCGGTTCAGATTTCTTTTTTTCTCTCTTGTTTCTCTTTTGTTTCTCTGTTAATCTTAACCAATTAGGCTTCTTTTATAAACTTTAATGCATGTAATATGATGTAATGCAAATGCATGAATGCGGGAAGAAGACATCGATTCGATCAACTTCATTTTAGAAAACTTTATTAGAAGGCAAAACCCTTTACATAAAGTAGATTACAAATATGTTCTCGCCTAAAGACCTAAGGTTTTAATTTTTCCAAGCGAGAGATTAGCTCTTCATCACGACCGGTGGTAGCCCATATCTCATGCCCAATATGTCACCTCCTCACCAAAGTCATGGGTGATCATTACTTCTCGAATCGGATTATTGCTTCTCCCATGAGGTAGTCCCGGCTTCGAACTTGCTCGCAAGAATGGTGAAGCTCTTCCAACCAACGTCTTTCTCTCGTTTCCAGAAGCTCAATCCGGAGCTCGCTACTATGTAATGCCGATTCCAACTCTTCAACCCTACCTTTCATTTCCTCTATTTTGTTCAGGCTTGTCTTTAGTTGGCTTTCCGAGTCTCGACTCCGATAATGGTGTAGAGAACGCCCAAGCTCAGCTATTCTAGCTTCTAATCCCTTTTCTCTTTTGGTCTTCATCTGCCTTCTCTAAGTCTTCCTTCTGCGCTCGTATTTCATGAAACTTTTTCTCCCAACTACTAACTTTGGCTCTTTCCTCTCGGACCTCTTGTTGCCACTGCTCTGAAGTTTTCCCTAATCCCGCGTTTTTTATCGTTAAGCGCATCCTCTTGTACTCCATCTTCAAGTTATCTCGGTCTTCCTCTACTTTCCGCTTTTCGTTTCTGAGTTTCTCAGCCTCTGATTTTTGACCGTCCACTTCTAATTGGAGAAGCATCTTTTCTTCCTCCAACCTTTCTATCCTTTTCCCGAGTTCTGAGCTCATCCGTTCAAAATCTTGCTTCACAATCTCTAATTCTGATGGGACCACTCGCATGCATCCTTCTCTTGATCAGGCGCCTTCTAGATTTGGCTCAGGAATGTTATCATTGACTCTCCTAGCCCTCCATTCAAGGTATTCCGAGGTCGTCTTTGGGCCTGTAGATAATCTCCTCATTCTGTGAATCTGATTCCAGGCACTAGAAATCTCTTTAACCCTTTTCTTATAGCTTCCCCCTTCATATGAGAACTCGCATTGAGCTAGCCCGTATGTCGTTGGTACAAACTGTCTTGAACTATACTGTCTTAGGACCAGCAAAGGGGCATAGGCAGTGGCACCCCAAATTTCCAATAGGGGAACCCAGTCAAAGCTTCCGCAACGATAAAGGATCCTATCGGGAATCATCCAGAGAGCTTTCCACTCGACGTCGTCCTCTTGAAGGTTTTGAAAGAGCGCGATCCAATTTTCTTCGGACACATCCTCTCTTCTAGGCGTAGTTGCTATCTCTTCTAGCGGGGAGTACTTTTCTGACATGAACCGGCAAGACACTTTCTCTATTTTCCAAAAGTGACTATGGAACCAAGCCAATAACAGCTGCGCACATCCAATAAACCTACCTTCACCTCTTCTCCGACATGCGGTCAAGGATCTGAATGTTTCGGCTAAGATGGTAGGAACGGGTGTGACCCCTTTGTCCAATCGGCTGAATAGATCGATAACTGCTTCATCAATGTGCCTTAAAGCTTTGGGGAAGATTACCAGGTCGTAAATACATAAGGCCAAGATGTCTATCTTTTTCTTCGTATCGGGATGCGCCAGGATCAGGTCTCTCAAACATATCCAGGGTATGCATTTACCCTCGCCCTTCTTCTGCATTCTAGCTAAGACCCACTGTTCACTCATTTCGGTGATATTCATCAACTTCTTCGCGAAGGTTGGGCCATTAACCGCCTTGGAATAAGCTTTGTCAACTTGAATTCTCGGGCAATGTAACGGTCGTATACTCTTCCACTTGGGAACCAGATCCACTTTCCCAAGGAGAAAGCAATTATAAGCGGCATTCGAGGCGGGTCATTGCTCGGAGCAGTGCTTGTCTATTTTGACCTCAAGCAAGTAAGGCAAGTCGTACCGTAAGTACCATAGAACAGCCGCTTCGCTTCATCATCCCATCGAGTCCAAATTTCTTTCAACTCCGGAGCTCGATTCTGCGTGACAACGATATTGGTGAAGTTAGTAGTTCGACACATACCCTTCGACTAAGCTATCTCCTTTTTCTATTTGGCATTGCTCGACCATATCTGATGGCCGCATTGTCTTCTACTTAATCAAGAAATTTGCTTTCCATAACCAAACTTCCCAACTCGAAGCGGACCGTGAATCGATGTCTCTTTAAAATATGAAATGATATGCACAAAAGAAAGAAACACAAAAGTTAGTACCATGGAATATAAAGTAAGTAAAATAAGCAAACGCCTATCTGGGTGACCACTAAGGTTTGCCATGGCTCTACCTAAGGTGGGCTCTTAGGGTTTGCTATATGCGGCTTAGTTCTAAAGTTCGAGGTTCCCGAACCAGCAGATTCCTCGATCCTCACCCATTATAGGCTCATGCGGACCGAGTTCGGTTCGGGGAATACATTTCCTATGGCCATGCGAAGTGAAAACTTCACGGAGACATAGGTACGGATGTATTCTGAAAGCAGTCCACTAGCCCATGCGAAGGTGAAAACCTCACGAAGGCATAGCTTCTCGCTCCCACTTAAAGGTGTGACCACAACGGTCATGCAATGCAATGCCAAAGTATTTACAAGGCTAATATTGAAGATGCATTAAAAGAAGCAAGATTTTTCAAAACCATTTTAATTAAAAGGACAAAAATCAATCAATCTATGGCTTGACCCTCGCGTCCCCAGTGGAGTCGCCAAGCTGTCGTAACCATTTTTGAGTGAAGCAGTAAACACGCCTGATTGACTCGATTTTGAAAAAAGAAAAGGAAAGGAGTCACCACCGATCTTTATTTGGTGTGATCGGATCACCTTCATTTTAATAAAACATTTAATTTACTAAAACAGTGCTTTTTGGTCCACGAACTTTGAGAAAATGGATTCGGAGGTCGATTACGTGCGAGGAAGGATTAGCACCCTCGACATGCCCAAAATTGGTACCAAACTGATTGATTGATGTCCTATTTGTTGAAAACTTTAAAGGGATTCGAAAATACAATGCTTTTTATTTTTAAAATCGGAAGGGACGTTAAGGCTTTCTTATTTTCGAAGAGGTAAAGCATCACGTCCAGTAAGTTAGGGCACAATACTTTAAACTCTCGAAACTAAGCTCGCCTTTTGAAACTTGGTTTTTATTTGGAGAGGATCTTCCGTTATTCGTCAAATGAGAAATCGAAACCCAGTAAGTTAGGGCTCGATTTCTCGAGATTTCCAATACAGAAGATTGCCTCTATTTTAGGAAAAGAAGCCTACCTCGAAGAATCTGGATGTCGAGTCCAGTAAGTTAGGGCACGACACTTTGAATTTTCGAGATTAAGTATTTTGTTTTTTAAAATTGCAACTTCAAAAGAGATATCCCATTGTTTAACATAAGCGAGAAAAACGGAACCAGTGAGTTAGGGCTCGATCTTCCGAATTTTAAATACCGAACATTATCTTTATTTGGGAAATTTGATTGATTAATATTAGACAAAGTAATGATACTAACGAATTTAGCGAACATGCGAATAAATCTAATTCTTATAAATAAATGAGCAAATAAATAATGAAATAAGAATAACAATAATAAAATCATAGAAACAAATAGGATGATAATAATAATAATAACAATAAATAAATAAAATTAAAAAATATGATAAATAATTAAAGTGCTTTAAAGTATTAAAAAAGTAAAAAGCAATAAACGAATAAATAATAAGTAAATGAAATGACAAATAAATAAATAAGATAACAAATAAATAAATAATGAATAAAATAATATAAAACAAAATTCATAAATGGTGCAGATTAAACAATGATAATAAGAGTACATTAATAATGAAAAATAATAACATATTAATAAACGAACAATAATAAAATAAATAAGAGTAATAATAATAAAATAAAATAATAATAATACTAGTAATAAAGTAATAGTAATAGTAAATAATAATAATTAATAATAGAGGAATAAAATAATAATAATAATAATAATAATAATAATAATATAGTGTAGTAATACGTGATATTATAGTAATAATAATAATAAAATAATAGTAATAATAAATAATCAATAAAACATTAAATAATAATAATAATGATAATTGAAGGGGGAGGGCCAAATCGAATTAAAAATAAAACTCTGGGGAAGATTTATAATAAAAGAAAAGGGAAGAGGACCGTATTGTGATGCGCGCGAAAATATGGGGGATGAGGAGCGCAAATTTACCCAAAGCGCCTAAACGCAACGTTTTAAAAGGGACTAAATTGTAATCGCATGAAGATTCTGGGCCAAATAGCAATATCGAAAGAATTAATTGTAAAAATATAAAAATGCGGAAGGACTGCGCGCATAAAATTTCCATTTTTAGGCAAAACACGCGGATCCTCTGGCAGGCGGGTCGGATTCGGGTCGGAAGGGAAAACGACGTCGTTTTGGGGCTTTTGGACGCCGGCCAAAACGGCGTCGTTTTAGCTTGGCTATATAAACCCTTTTTCCACCAAAAAATTTCATTTTTTATCTCTTTAAAAAAAAACAACTTTGGTTCTCTTTTTTTCTCTGCAGGTGGGTGCAGATCCGTGAAGGGACATGCCACTGACCACGCCCACGGCCGAGCTCAAACCACTTGCCACTGATGGTAAAAAAAGGTAAAATTTATGTTTTTTTTTAGGAAATAATATGTGAGTATATATATATATTAGTCTGCCGAGAATAAAAAAATAAAAAATATATATATATTTATGTCTACCGAGAATGAAAAAAAGAAAAAAAATGTATATATGTTTATGTCTGCCAAGAATGAAAAAAAAAAAAAATATGTATATATGTTTATGTCTGCCGAGAATGAAAAAAAAAAAAAAAAAGAACTTAAAAACTATAATCACCTCTACCCCCTATTTGCGATTCTGACTTTTTTGTTAACTCCCTGTCCTTGCGTTTTTTACTGACTTGGCTTGCTATTATTGCTTTGGGTGCTTTGATCTGTTTCTTTTTTCTTATTAATCAAAAAAAGAAAAAAAGGAACCCCTTTCTGCTATCTTTCTCTCTGTTTTTTCTCTCCGAAAAAGCCCCCCTGTACACTGCTTTTTGCTCGGCTTATATAGCCGAATGAAAGAAAGAAAAAAAAATACAATATTGCTTTTTTCTTTTATTTTTGCTATTTTTGTTCTTGTCCTCCTCTTTTGTCGTGTTTGCGGTGGTGGGCGAGCATGTTGGGGAGCAAAGTATTTGGCGGAGCTGCCAGAGGCGCGTGTGGGGAAGCAGGTCAAGTCGAGGCTCGGCTAGGGTTTTCTTTGTTTTTTTCTGTTTGGCTGAGAGTTGGGTGGGATTTGGGCCATTTGGGCCTATTTTTGTTTTGTTAATGGGCCCCGATTTTTGTTTGATTGGGCTTGTAATTTCATTTTTTGTGATTGGGCCCGGGCAATTTGGGCCATCTACACAACCCAATAACTCAAATGTTATTCCCCAATTCCTTAGTAGTTGTACACCTGTTTCCATCAACTGAAACTTAAATATATTCTTGAACTAAGCCTTGAGCATATGGAGTTTAGGGCTTTCAAATCTCCTGTGTGATGCTTTTAGAAAAGCACAGATGCCCTGGTATTGCAGTAAGCCTTGAACATATAGAGTTTAGGGCTTTCTACTCATTCTAATTAAATTATGACAGGTAAGATCATGTGAACATGGCAGGTGATTAGTGGTCATAGGGATACATTGTCATCGTCGACCAATGTTATGTGTATAATCTGTTGGTCGATCTCTTTGAACTTTGCTTAATAAAATTCATATGAATGATCAGTTGACTATCTAAACATACTGTTGGACTGCACTTTGTATGTTTAATTACCACACATTTCATGCAAGAAAAGAGCACTCATCATTGAAAGTGATTTTCTTGTAACTTCAAACTGGCTTCAATTTTAGAAAAAAAAAAAAGCAAAATTTAGTTGAAATAAGTTATTATATGACATTTTGTTCCCTTACAGAATAATTAATTTTTTAACACTCAAAACAATATTGAAAAGGTTGAGAACAAAATAATTTATTATTAAGTTGAAACAAACAAACTTTCAATATTTCAAAAAATCACATTTGAAAACTTCACAAAATAAAATTTATCCGGTTTTGATTATGGTTTAACACACAAAAACAAATACATGATGCAATGCAATTTTCACTCGCACGTAAAAGCATACAATAAAAGTTACAACATAACGAACTAGCTAAGTTATTAGTTTGAAGTAAGAGACGATATATCATTTTGCTTCACAACTCTATTAAAGTAAGCTTTCATACCAGTTAGAAGTACAATTATCAACGCATCTGTTTTTAACAAAAATAAAAAACATAAACACAAGTGAACCACACTAAATTTGATTATTAAATAGGAAAATTTAGAAAAGAAAAAAGAAATAAAAATTGATCTACCTGCATTTAGTTCATATATTGAACTTATGATACTTCGAATCTTCATTTTCCATTTTGCATTCATGTCCATTTGGATATGGATATGCATGATCCTCTAAATATATAAAAAAAACCTTAAAAAAGTTAAAAAACTTGTGTTAGACACAAATTATATCAAAACCTTAACCAAAAAAATCTGAACAACATAAACCTCCACCTATTGATTTATGTAACATGGCTTTTAAAGCTGCCCTAAAATCATCCATTCTTTCATGTAATGTGTGGTAGTTGACTCTCGTTAAACCCTCGACGGCTCCAACATATACTCTTGTTGAAAATTGCATTTGAAACAGTGGCTAACTCTTCAATCGCATCTTTCTCAACCAATTAAGGTGTCTTAAAAAAAATAGGAAAAATTATAACTGAAACTTTAATCTCATGTCATCAAGGAAAAATAAGAAGCATATATATACTTTATAAAGTGATATTTTCCAATAATTTACAAAAACAGTTAAGTAATTTAAGTAAAAATTTTGCATGTTATGCATTTTGTTGTAATTGTTATAACTGCACAAAATAAAGTAGGATTAAAGGGTTGTAGGATCTATACCTTTGTTTTGCAATGCACAAATTCCTGTGAATCCATGAAGAAACCAATAGTCAACTTAGGGCAATCACTTACTTTCAACTCTATCAATGCTAGTAATACAAAATGACATCCTTTGAGACAGAAGTGAATGAGACTTGGTAGTTCTTCAAGTGTTAGCCATTCTAATTTATCAAATTTCATCTCCTCTTTAGCTGCCACTTCCAGTTCATCTTCTAATTTGAATACTTGTTCTAACTTAGAGTTCCTTTTAACTATGAGACTTTCAAGTTTTGGAAGAACAGGATAGATCCAAATGGAAATAGACTTTTCAAATTTTCACATTTTGTAATAGTGATCTTTGTCAAATTTGGAAAGCTTATAGGTTGAAGGCCAATATCACCATTTGATGATGAAGAAGAAACTTGATCCTTGGCTAAAATGAGTTGTTCTATTTCCTCAGACCCCTCGATGAAAAGATCCACCAAATGTGATAAACTGCGAGCCGTTGTAGGTGAAAATATATATCTTAGCTTCTTGCATCCACTCAACTTTAGAGTTGTAAGGTTCTCAAAGGTTACAACTTGAGCAAAATCCTTCCATATAATCCGCGCTTCAAATAAATTCCTCAAGTGCAAATTTTTTATCATTGAGAATGAGCACCCACCTTGAACTTGAAATATTTCTTCATGATTCCCAACTAATATACAATCTTCATTTAATATAGGGAGATTAACATTCAATAATTGGCGGATATTTCCTACATTACTAAACACCAAAACCTGCATGTAGATAGAAATCCTAACAAATATCATAAAAACACACTAGAGTAAGTGTTAGACATGAGTCTTCATAATTTTACATATTCCAAGTAATAAAAAGTACTACATCTCTAATTTCAATGCTACATGTATCTTTGAATTTTAAAGTATATATTCTTAAAACTTCAACCAAATTATTTAAATATGAGAGACCATTGATTGATTTTGTTAGAGAGTGAACAATGGAGTTCACTTGCAAACTAAGTACAGGTGAATGAATTATCACATGAATTAAGCAACATATCAATTTACTAGTTTGCTTGCAGTGCCAAAATCCATATACAAAATGCAAAGAATCTAAATAATACCTCTATGAACTGAGCTTGTACAATGAAGCATGAGAATTGGGGAGAATTTGACACAGATAAGTTTTGCAGATGTGGCACATTAAGTAGAATGTGATCACCAATACCATCCTTTCTTCTATCCAGGGGCGTAGCTAGGGGGCTGGCATGGGCCCCGGCCCCCCCTAAAATGTAAAATTTCTTAAAAGGCCCTTAAAATTTTTTAAAATTTTTAAATTAATAAAGATAAAATTTCACTTTGGCCCCCCTAAAATTATAAAAATTCAATTTAATCTTTTACAAGTTATAAAGATATAGACTATAAAAAATTAAAATTTTATCCGGCCCCTCTAAAATTGTTCAGCTTACCGCTTCGCATGGGACTAAAGGTTTGTAGTTTAGGGCAGTTCTTCAGGTAAATAGATCCCAAAAATAGAACTCCTTGATATAAAGTGTGTAAGAACCCAATTTAGCCCGGGCTCATTCCATTCAGACAAAAACAAAATAAATAAAATAAAAACCAATGTTTTTAAACAGCCATTTTTTTACAACCCACTTAAATCCAAACAGACTACCCAACCCAATACCTAAAACAGCCTACCCAAATACCAGAACCCAATTACAAACCCTAAACAGATGGCCAACCCTAGACCCAAATTAGCACGGCCCAAAGGGGCCCAAAAACTTAAACAGTTTTAGTGGCCTAGGGTTTCTGAAACCCTAGGCGCCGCAAGCTTTCGCACCACAAGCACACCAGCCTCGATACCCAGCAGCTAGGGGTGAGTATTCGATCGAGTCGAGTTGAATCGAGTCAAAAATTTTCGAGTTAGTCGAGTTGACAAAAATTATTTTAGCAACCGAACTCAATTTGAATTTTTTTCGAATCGAATCGAACCAAGTCAAATCGAGTCGAGTTAACGAATTCTATTATTTATACTTAATGTTGCGTTTAGATGGACGATTATTTAACTAGTAGACGAAGTACAAAATTATTTAACTACATTAACAATATAATGATTTTGCCTTTTAACTTAATGAGTAAACATTTATCAAAACAACATAGTTTTACCTTTTAAATTCATTATTTTGAATTTTAACTTTTAGAAAAGTAAACATTTATCAAAACGATGTAGTTTTGTCTTTTCTTATTCGGATTTTCGGATAACTTGAATTGTGTAATTAATATTCGAGTTAAACCGAAAAACTTAAATTTTTTGTTCGAGTTGATCCGAATAACTTGATTAACTCAAATAATTTGAACTATTTAATTCAAAAAATGAATTTTTTATCAAGTTTTTTGAATCAAATCGGATTTTGCTCACCCCTACCCTTTAGCATAAAATATAAGAGGAAAAGTTGTGATAATTATCATTTAAATTAAGATTATCAGTTAAAAATTTTATGTTAATTTTATTGATTTAAAATATAATGATTTTACTTGAATAGAATTCTAATCATCTAAATTATCATTTAATTAATATATTACAGTTAATTAATTATTGTACATGAATAATATTCATTTGCATTAATTACATAAAGTTAAACTATATTGTATGTTAAAAACACTTTAATTATTATCTAAAAATTTAAAAATTAATTAAATATTAAATATGTAAAATTACATGTAACACATATGATATTAGAAGTTAGTTTATTTAAAGTAGTAAAATTAGTTTATTTAAAGTAGTAAAATTACATAGAGTTATTTGATACAGTTAGGTATTGTTCAAGCAAGTAAAAAGCGAAAAAACTATTAGTTATACAAGACAATTTAACTTAAACATGCATAGGCACAATCCTGATTAAACTTTTTCCTATGAACCATAAATAATCAGTTGACTTGTAGGATTATTGAGAGAGTTATTTTACTATTTGTTTCATTTAAAAGAAGATTATTCGAGAGCCTTGTATTTTCACTTTTGTATTATTTATTTTTTACGTTTACGTATGGCGAGTGAGAGAGAGGTCATGTTAAATGTACTTGAGTGAAGTTATAATTATTCGAGAATTAAGATAGATTGAGTTGAAATCTTTATTTGTATATAGTCAGAATTTTTTTATAAGTAACTAGATAAACACACAAAAAATATAGGTTAAATCCGAATTTTATTAACAAGTCTTTTGTGCTCTCTATTCTTGTATGCCAAACTGTGATAAAAGTGTGCGCACTTCACCTATATTTCTTTAAAAAAGTATATGCTTTATTTCAATCATTTATAGATATAAATATTTAAATTACAGCATTTTCCTAAGTTGATATTTTTTTTTTTGTCACTAGTGATACTCAAATTAATCTTATGTTGCAATATTTGCACTAAAATATTATATTCATTAAAAAATTCAAACAATATTAAACTGCTACATCATATAAACTTTAAAATTTATTTTTTTAATTCTTTTATTTTTCTTATTTTCTTTTATATTATTTGTCTTTTTTAATTTTTTTCCTATTTTTTCTTCTTCCTTTATAATGTCGAGCAATACTAGCAATGCATCGAAATTTGCCCTCCCGGGGTCGAGACACTAACAATTAATTCTATTTTCGAACCTTATCTCTTGCTTGTTCTATTTGATGGGATTGAAAAAATTATTTCACTTATCAAAATTAAATCGGGAATCGATCAAGATATTGGTCTAAAGATAAGAGTTGAATCGGTTAACTTGCCAATTCATACAGATCAATTGAACCAAGTTAAACAGTCAATTGAACCAATTTTATCTATTTTTTAAAGAATATTTTTATGAATTTTTTAAACAATTTATTTTATCAAATCAGAAAATTGATCAAATTAAGAATTGGTGACTTGACTGATTCAACTATAGATTTAGTTATGAAGAAAGAAGAAAAAAGAAATATATATAAGAGAAAATAATACTTTGTCTCTTCTTTTTTTTTTCCTTTTGCCACATGACAATTTTTAATTGGTTTTTAAATATATTTAACAATTTAACTAATGATTGAACTAGCAGGGATACTGACTTGAAAAATAATAGTTAGGGACCACTTCTGACAAAAAAAAAAAAAAAGATTCAAGTGTTGTTGAACCAAGCTTTACTTGTAAATTATTTTGATATAACAAATGTTATGAATAAAAATCATTTTAAATAAAACTTGGTAAAAATATTTAATTTCAAATGACATCTAAAAAGAAAAAATTATTAATTCATACTTAGAAAATATTTTTATTTGTTCTTTACTTAAACGAATCAATCCCCAACAAAATGAATACTTCAAAAGAAAAATAGTGAAATTTTATATTATTATAATTCAGAGGCGAATCTAGGGGGCTGGGACAGGCCTCGGCCCTCCTTAAATTGAAAAATTACTATTTAGGTCCTTTAAAAATTTTTAAAATTTTAAATTAATAAAAATAAAATTACACTTCGATCCTTCTTAAAATTATAAAAATTTAATTTACTCCCTTAAAAAAATAAAGATATAAACTACTAAAATTTAAAATTTTATTTTGGCCAAAAATAATATTTTCGCTTCCCCATGGTATAATCGAGAGCTATGGCTTTGCAAGGGATATTTCTGTTTCCTGTAATAATTAAAATCCCAATTTTATGGTACTGTGGAGAAACAAGAGATGTTTAAACTTTTACTGAAAATCATGCATGAAACTTTGCTTATAACAAGAATACACGGAAAATATTATGGAAAAGATGCTGGAAACAAACCCTATATCATCCACTGCTCATTCTTTCTCCTTCCATTTCGATGGATCCTCCTCCTTTTTTGTGGGTTTCGCTTGATCATCTTCACTAGCCAACGGGGTCTCCCAGTTGGGAAAACTATGTATCCCATACTCAATCCAAGCACTAGTCCACTTCCATAACCCATTGCTGCAATTTTCCAAACAAGTGTTGTTTCAGATTCGTCCGCAACTGTTGATGGAGGTGATTCTGGTTCCTGATTGTTGCCACATTTCTTTGACAATGGAAATCCACATAGTCCGGAGTTGCCATCGAAGGAATCGTTTGAGAAAGTATCGAAATGATTAGCTAACGGTATCTGCCCCTCAAGATTGTTATGAGAAAGATTCAATGCTCCAAGAAATGTCAAGTCAGTTAACTGCACTGGGATTCTTCCTTGAAGCATGTTTGACGAGAGATCCAATGATTCAAGTGCTGCCATTTTTCCAAGTGATGGTGGGATATTACCTACTAAGCTATTGTGCGAGAAGTTGAGCACTATGAGTGAGTTAAGTTCTCCAACTTCTTTAGGAATCGACCCTTTGAAATGGTTGCTTAAAAAATCAATAACTGTGAAAGAAGTTAAAATTCTCTCAAGTTTGAAATCCAACCCTTTCATTGTTATAATTACAGAGTCTTGATAATAATTTTCTCCCATGTACTCTGGACCACTTTTGTCTACCTGAATATCTTTCATTGATTTTAAATTTTCAAATAGCTCAGGTGGGATGTGACCAGTGAACTCATTTCGAGAGAGATCAATCATTCGAAGGCTGCTGAAGGAAAATGTTCCATTGAAATTTTGTATGTCACCATGGAATCTATTAGATCGAAGGACAAGAACTTGCAGATTAGGAAGCGTACCTAACCAATAAGGAAATGTATCATTTATGTTGTTGTTGCCCAAATCTAAAACTTCCAAATTGTAGCAGTTCGTTAATGACTGTGGAATTGATCCTTCAAGTTGGTTATCATTGAGATTAACTGTTCTCAAACCAGTCACTGAAGGTTGGTCTCTAAAAGTCCGAAAACAATCTGGAATAGTTCCACCCAACTTGTTCTTAGACAAGTCAAGTACAGAAAGAAAACTCGAATTGCAAATCTTGGAAGAGATTTCTCCAACTAACTCATTGCTTGAGATTAAGTAATAACTCAATTCCTGTGGTGGAGTTGGAAGTGGTCCTTGAAGTGAATTGAAGCGAAGGTCCAGAAAATACAGATGCTTCCCTGGAATTTGCTCAACGCTAGTCAAGAAGTTCGTAGAAAGGTTCAAAATGCGCAAGTCCTCCCATCCTTCGCCTTCCCATTTTGTAATAGAACCATGAATTTGGTTATTAGAAAGATCTAAAACTGTCAAGTGCTTGGATGCATTCAAGAAGCTTGGGAAACGTTGCATGTTGCAAGAAGAGAAATGGAACTCAATTATCATGGGTAGGGTACAATTGACATCATTACTACACCTAGTTAATGATAATAAGTTGTTAAATGAAAGATCAAGCGACCATAGATTCCTAAGCTTCACAAGCATGCATGACTTGATATTGCCACTCAAGTTATTAGATGAAAGGTCTAGATACTCCAAAGATGGTAGACTAAACAACCAACCTGGTACTCTACCACTAAGCAAGTTTGCATATAAGTGGAGTTCTCGTAGATACGAAAGTCCACTTATGCTGTTGGGAAGGGGACCCCGAAGGAAATTGGAAGAGAAGTCCATGAAAGTAAGGCTGGTGAGGTTAAATGCTGATGATGGGAAGACACCGCTGAAATTGTTAGAGGAAAAATCCATGAAACTCAGATCGTTTAAATTCCCAAAAACATCAGGAATTTTCCCTTGGAACATGTTGCCTATGATATTCAACAAGGTGAGTTTTGTGAGGTTTCTAAGTGCTGAAGGGATGAACCCCGTAAAAACACAATGAGAAAGGCCGAGTGTTTTCAAGTGTTTAAGGTTACCAATTGAGCCGGGTAACCCTTTTGAAAACCTTGTCTCTGAAACATCCAACAAACTAAGGGGAATGCTCCAATTTGTTTCTGGTAGATAACCAATGAGATTTGGATTATAACTTAAAATGATGTTTTGAAGATATGGAAGATGGAAAACTTGGGTTGGGAAATTTCCTTGCAAATTACAGTTAGAAAGACTTAGATGCTTCAACGAGACAGTCAAGTTAAGGAAAGAATAAGGTACGACTAGAGACAAATCCATACGGTCAAGGATCATATTTTCTAATTTTGTAAAGTTGTGGACAAGCATGTTAAAATCATGGTTCCTAAACAAAAGAAAATTCAGACCGAGATCAAGCGAAACTAGTTCTGACAAAAGAGAGATTTCATGTGGGACAAAACCAGTGAGTGTAGTGTCAGAGAGATTGAGATAAGTCAGACTTCTCAACTTACCAAACTCAGATGGGATTTCAGAGTTGTGGAAATAATTACCGGCAAGGTTAAGCCATCGAAGGTTTTGAAGTGAGAAGAGGGAACTGTTTGATTGGAGAGAACCACTTAGTCCACTACAACTGAGATCAAGGCCGATCACATTGCCTTTCTTGTTATCACACACCACACCCTCCCATTTGCAACAGTCAGTACCTTCATCCCAAGAACCTGTCTTATGAACAGAAACAATGTGAACTGCACGTAAACAATTACTAACGGAAAGGGAAAGGTTGCTCTTGAATTTCAGCAATGCAGAACTTTGTTCGGGACGACATAAATGTGTTGGAGGAAGAGACAAAGAAAGGGATAGCAGTGAAGAGTTGAAGAAGCCCAAAAGGAAGCATAGGATTAAATATACCATCTTTCTCTTATGAACCCAAGAGACAAAAGATGAACTAAGAATTTGGTTGTGGAGTTGCTTATATAAGTTTCCAATGGAAACAATTCCACTACCAATTTATGCCATTCGTCAATTGAGTACCCCTTTTTGTTTTTTTGTTTCTATCTTGCTTCGACACATCCAGCAATGGCCGGACATCTATAATTATTAACAGCAACCCATGGTTGTATTGACTCCGTATGGCATGATCACTCATAAGGTTTCCCTAAAAGAAGTTAATTTAGTATAAATGGCGTCAAAAGTAGTGGTCAAAGGTGAGAAGGATAAAGCTAATGCATGTCTTCATTTGAGTTATATATTCTAACCAAACAATTAGGCCTAATGTTGAAATAGATGAAACAGTTACCATTGTTAGCATTTAAACATTTGTTCCATTTTACTTTGCTATAATCAACGTAATTAAATTCGAATCAAGTGGTTGATCATCTTCCGCAATGTGCCTTGCAATATGGTTTCAGCGGTTGAAGTGTCGGTACATTTTTTTCATGTATTGATTTATATTATGTATAAAAATACGAGTTTAGAAATTTTTTTGAATTCATAAATAATATTTTTATTTTCAAGATATTATTAAATTCACATTTTAAAATAAAAAATTGAAGTAAAATAAAAGTTGTGATAATTATATATTTAAAAATAATTATAATTTAATCGAAGTTGCGGTAATTATTATATATTTAAAAATACTAAAATTTAATTTACAATTATTAGTTAAAAAATAGGATAAATTATGAAGATAGTCACTTTTGTTTGCTTCGGGTTATATTTTAGTCATTTACGCTATCATTTTGTTACAAAATGGTCTCCATTATTACGTTATTTTTGCACTCAATTTTAACTGTAATCCATGCTTGGACCCTCTATTGAATCGATCTTTTATTCTTCCATTTTGAATAAAAAAATCCAACGATTGATGGAGCACTCTATTTGATTTTCACTGCTTTGATTCAACAAAGATGACTATGAAAATGGATGGCTTTTTCAATCAAAATAAAAATGAAAACTAAAAGAAAAAAGAGACCAAGAGTTCTTTTTTCCAGTTCAAGGATTAATCTAATGCATTTAAGGCTTAGATTGGTTTTGATTATTTCAGGAAACCAATTTAAAATTTTCCTTTAATTAATTTAAAAATTTCAATTAATTGAATTTATTTAATTAAAAAATCAATTAATTTACTTGGTTGGCAAACGATAATGCAAAACGATAATGCAAGTGGCTAAAACGTAACATTTCAAACATAAATGACTAAAATGTAACATGAGGCAAACAAAAATGACCATTTTGATAGTTTAACCTAAAAAATATTGTGCTAATTTTAAAATTGAGTTATTACTTAAATAAAACTCTAACACCAAGTTTGGTTGGGGGAAATAAAATAAGACTATAATGAAATATAATTGTAATAAGTAATTCAATTGTTTGGTTAAATGGAATGGAATTGACTGGAATAGAGCTATAATAGTATTATTATATTTGGTTGAATGGAATAGTTATTAAAAATATAAAGAAAAAGGCTTAAATGACTACAGTACCCTATAGCATAATTTTTTAAAATAATTATTGTTATTGTTATTAAATTATAATAATATTATTAAATGTAATTTAATAAATAAATAATAAATAATTTAACCATATTTTAATATATTATTATTAAATATAATTTAATAAAAATAAATATGTATAATTTATTATCATTGACACAAATGATGCCGAACTTGCCTAGTGCTTAAAAGCAACAATTTGCGATAAAAGCATGCTTAGTGTCTTCGTTTTTGTTAAAATACTCGTATATGGTGCAAATCCAAACATGGATAGAAGGACAAGTGAGCACCCTTTAGCATAAAATATGAGAGGAAAAGTTGTGATCATTATCGTTTAAATTAAGATTATCAATTAAAAAAATTTTATATTAATTTTATTGATTTAAAATATAATAATTTTACTTAAATAGAATACTAACCATCTTAATTATCATTTAATTAATATGTTACAGTTAATTAATTATTGTACATGAATAATATTCATTTGCATTAATTGCATGAATAAAATGATATTTATCCCTCTTGCCTAATATTGAAGCTTTTGTAAGTCTATAAATAATCAGTTGCCTTGTAGGATTATTGAGAGAGTTATTTTACCATTTGTTTCATTTAAAAGGGATTATTCGAGAGCTTTGTATTTTCACTTTTGTGTTGATATTAATGTATTAAAAATTATTAGAGTTCTGAAGAATTTCCAAGAGATATAATTATTCGATAGATAAACTTTATAATGAAAGTATATCTAAAATAAAAATTGTCTCGACGTAAAGATCGAGTGTTCAATAAGGACAAATTGTTATACAGTGATATTATAAACAATAATTGTTGAGTATCCAATAGTGTTTATATAATCAAAATTAATCAAGCTAATTTTTCAGGTAGATTGGAGATATATAAAAGGAATACAAATGGTCAAACAATAATGTTATAAGTCCTGAAGTATTATTTCTTTATGTGCCCAATGCACTCATTGTATTGGTAATAGTGGATGATACGATACATCATGTTTTATAATGTTGTTGGCAACATTTAAAGCATGAGAATGCAATTGAATTTTATTGTTATATTGATAAGCATAAACAAAATTCATTGTATATGTTGATAATTTATTATTGATAAATAACATTGAATGACTCAATATTGAGTTATAAATGATGCTCAAATAAGGGGAGAAAAATATGCACTGTTGTAACACCCCTAATCCAATGCAAAGAATAATCGAGAATTTGGTTAGTCACTCTCTACAACTACATTTGAGAAATTAATTTTTAGTATTAGATTGCGTCGTTTTAAATATCTTAAGTGATGCTTACATGAGGGGGAGTAAATTTACTCTACATTTTTCTTTTAAGGTTGTGAGATACTCTACATTAAAGGATTATATACTATTTTTTCCTTCACTAAGTTTTTGTCCTACAGGGTTTTTCCTAATAATATTTATCATGAGGCATATCATTTATACAATGAACATTCAAGGGGAAGTGTTATGAATGCTATTAAGTGGTTGTTCATTATAATCAACCTTTAACCTTTCTCCTTTCATCTTCCTTAACTCTTCACATTTTATCTTATTTTAAACCCTTTCTTATTTATGTATTAAAGAATGAGGAGTCTAATCTCCCTATACATATAGGAGTATACTACTTGTAATGATGATAGAAAAGAGAGAAATGCAGTAGGAATCTCTCTTTATTCTCATTTATTATTATTGTGTTCTTTGCATTATTATTTTATAACAAATTTAAAATTTAAAATAATATAGTTTGATATTTTGTTTATTCGAGTTATTTAAATTCAAAAACTCAACTCGCCTCGAACTCGAAATTTGGAAAAAAAAAATTCACGTTGATTCAATTAACTAGATTCAAATAATTCGAAATTCAAACTCTTTTCCGATTTTTCAAATTAAATAAAATTTTGCTTACCTAGCAACACAAATATTTTTTGGTTATCTAACTCCCAAGTTTATTTTTAAGATATACGCTATTGTTTTATACTGATTTCACTATGTACTTGCTTTTAAAACTTTTTAATTTTTAAGATATATACTGATGTTCCATAAAACATACGTAGGCTGTGATTAGAATATGGTTATGTATTTGGTCCATATTTAAACTATATTTGAATTATTATGTATTTGGTTTAGTTCTATGTTTGGACCACATATATTTGTACTTTGAATAAATTATCTTGATCTAAGTTATAAATTTATTAAAATCATTCATTCTTATAATATAAAATAACATTATTAAATGAAATTAAAACTGTAGCAATTGATCTATACCAACAGTCCAAACTGTTGCTATGTGTTTAAGGATATAATTGGAAATTTGGTTTCCACCGATGCAAGAATAAGGCACTCTACTGAAGGGGTTCACTATTGTTATATGTTAAGGGATATAATTGTAATTTCACTTCTTAACCTTTACCGATGGCCCAGAACATCGCTATATGTTTGGTATCTATATTGATTGCTGCAGCAGCCCTCCTTCGCGCCGAGGCCCCTAATCGCGCCTAGTCATCATTGTGCTCCTCGTCATTGATCTGGAAATAAGGAAAGAACAAACAACAAAAGGAAAGAAAGAAAATAGCAAAAATAGAAAGAAATTTTTGTATTTAATTATCTCTAATTTATTTTTTAGAGTTATAAATAACCCTAATAAACTTGTACAATATATAAAGAGAATACAATACAAAAAAATTTAAACAAAGGTGATATACCGATTTATTTTTCTTTTCGTATACATTTTTTTATTCATACAATTTTTTTTTATACAAAACACCGTCTACAACGAAGAGAATAAGTTTCTACAATAAAAAAAAAAAAAAAACTTACTTTCTGAATTCGCCACCGTACTGTGGCGGTGGCGGTAATCGATCGATCGGTGACAATCGGCCTACCGATGACCGGACCTCTTGCCGGAAATCACTGAGCGAGAGAGAAAAGAGAGAGTTCTCTCTGTTTTTTTTTAAAACAAAAGGAAGAATGAAATTTTTTGAAAGAATTTTTACTTAAATAGACCAACTAAACGACGTCGTTTAGGGCTGGTCATCATAGCCCTAAAACGACGTCGTTTCACTTAGGATCCACGCGCAGTTGACCCGACCTGAAAGATCCGCGTGTTTTTTGTGAAATGGGTTATTTTCTGCTTTAGCCCTTCCGCATTTTTGGTTTTTTTAATTGAGTTTATGTTATTTTTTAATTTTTGCCCGACAATTTATTTTGATTTTCATTTTAGTCCTAAAACGCACGGTGTCGTTTAGGAGAGCGGGAATATTTCCCTTTTGGTCCTCCACTTTTTGCGTGCATTGCTAAGAGGCCCTAATTCACTTATTTCTTTTAAAATTCGCCTCAAAGTATCATTTTTAAGTTTAATTTTGTCCCTACTTTATTTTCTTTTATTATTTTTGTTATTTTGCCATGGTTTTAGCATTTTTATTTATTTATTATTCCTATATAGATATTATTATTATTTTATTATTACCATATTCATTATTTTTATATTTATTATTATTGTTATGTTATTATTATTGTTTTCGATTGCTAGTGTTTTTTTTACTACCATTATTTTATCACTATTAACCTCAATAATATTATTATTTTATTTTAATATTATTTTTTATTTTTACTATTACTTTTATTATTATTTTCATTTACTATTAATATTATTATTACTATTATTATCACTAATTTAGTATTATTATTATATTTATTATTATTTTATTATCAACATCATTACTATTATTTTCATTATTATTATTCTTCTTATTATTACTAATATTATTTTTATTTTTATTTTTTACTATTTTTCGTTTATTAATATATTTTATTATTATTATCACATTTTCATTACTATTATTATTATTCTTTTTTTCTTTCCCTCATTTTTGTTACTATTCTCTTTTATTTTATTTCATTTGTCTATCTTGCTTTTGCTTTACTGTATTTTTTCTACCTTTATTATTGTTATTATATTTTATCATCATAGTGTTGTTATATAAGCAAGCATTGTAAGTTGTTTTACACTTTATTTTAAATTCATTTTTCATTTTATTACGATCGCATTACATTTTATACAATTTTCAAAATAAGAAAACACTCTGCATTCTAAGGGTTCGAAAGAAATCGTACCTAACTTACTGGGTTTTTATTTTCTTCTTCGAGTTCAAAGAACCTATTACTTTCCTTTTAAAAGTTAAATAAAAAACTTATTCTCAAGAATTCAAAATTATTGTTTCCTAACTCACTGGATGTGACGTTTTGTTATCTCGGAATAAGGATTTCAGAAAACAAGGCAATGTTTCGTGTTTGGAAGTTCAAGAAATTGTGCCTTAACGTGCTGAGTTTCGGTTTTTCTTACGTCCAAATAACTAAATATCCTTTTAATTTCGTGTTTTGGGAAATTAAAAGATGATCTTAGTTTCGAAGGTTAAAATGTCGCACCCTAACGTACTGGATGTGATATTTTATCCTTATGGAATAAAGGAATCTAAATATTCCAAAACGGGTTATACAAACATTCTTTAAAAGGATATTTTAAAATCTTTTCGAATTGTCGACACTAGGACATGAGATTATCAATTAGGTACTAAATTTTGGGCGTTACGAGGGTGCTAACCCTTCCTCGTACGTAAGCGACTCCCGAACCCGTTTTCTTGTATTTCGTGGACCAAAATTAATGTTTTGAAATAAAATATTTTACAAGGTGATCCAATCACACCTAAGTAAAAAAAGATTGGTGGCGACTCCATTTTCGTTTTTAAAGTCGATCCCCATTTTCTAAAATTTAAAAATGGTTTCGACAAAGTGTTTGCAAATACATATTTCAATATTTTGCAATTCACTAGCCGAATAGTTTTCAAACTTGGCCTGCAATGATTCTGCATGAATGAACTACGTATTTAGATATTATACAGAATATTTTTAAAATAAAATTGAGGAATATCATTTATAAAACATAAATTAAGATTTCAAGAAATTTTTTCAAAACATATGAAAAGAAATAAATTAATCTTTGGATGTATTTATTATATTTTGGAACCGTGATACTCCAACCACTTCAAAATCATGACTGTAGAAAAATAAAAATACAATATTCATCGTAATAGCACATGAAAGAGATTGAGTCCAAAAACAAACAAATAAAAAAAAAGTAAAAAAGAAGTAACTGTAATCCAAATCCATATAATCCTTCAAAATTAGTGTTGTAAGGTTCTCAAAGAGTTACAATTTGAACAAAATAGTTTTACATAATCCGCATTTCAAATAAATTCCTTAAGCTCAATTTTTTATCCTTGAGAATGAGTACCCACTTTGAACTTGAAATACTTTTTCATGATTCCCAACTACCATACAATCTTCATTCAATACAGGCACATCAGTTTTCTATATGATTCCCACGTTATTAAGAAACAAGTCCTGCATACACATAGAAATGTCAATAAATGTCATAAAAACACACTAGAGTAAATGTTACCTATAAGTGTTCATAATTTTACATATTCCAAGTAATAGTGAATATTACTTCCCTAATTTCAATACATGTATCTTTGGTTTTTTTTTTTTTCTTAAGGATATATTTTAAACTTTCAATTAAATTATTTAAACATGAGAGGTCATTTCTTGATTTTACATTTTTATTTAAAGAATGAACAATGGAATTCATTTACAAACTAACCATAAAAGGGAAATAGATTATTGCATAAATTAAGCAACATATGGGTTTACTGATTTGCTATAATGTCAAAATCTATATACAAAATGCAAATAAACTAAATAATACCTCCAAGAGAGGAGCTTGAACAATGAAGCATGAGAACAGTTGGCAATCCTGTATGCAAAAGGTTTTCAATTTTGGCCAGTAATGGTTTTGCGTGAATGAAGCAAATATTTTGATATTATACAAACTAAATTTCTTTAAATAAAAATGAGGAATATCATTTATAAAATATAATTTAAATAATCATTATCATATTACATAAATATAAAGTATAAATAAATATATTAAAGTGTAACATCAATACAAAATAAATATATAATATTTCTCTATTTTAATTTTTTATGTGAATTATTTAAAATACGAATATTATAGTATTTAATCATAAAATTTATAAATTAATTTGATGTACTAATTTTATGATTATTATTTAATTTTAAGTTAAATTTTAAATTATAACTATTTTATATATTTTAATAGTTGTTATATAAAAGGTGTAAGTACCCATTTTTGCCTTGGGCCCATGCAATAATAAAACAAAAATAAAATAAATGTCTTTTTTTTAATGTCCTTTTTTATAAGTTCAAATGGCCCAAATTACAAAAATCATCAGCAGCCCAAGAAAACAACCCCAGACCCAAAACCTATGTGGCCCAAGGGAGCCCAAAACTTTCGACAGTCAGGAGACCTAGGGTTTCCTGGAAACCCTAGCGCCGCAGTCAGCTCCACCTCAATCGTCGCGCCGCAAGCAACAGGATCCCAACGGTCGCGCCACCATCGCCACAAGACCCCAACAGAGATGATCATCGCTAGTAAATTTTGCCCCAGTGAGATCCCGGTCGTCACGCCGCCATCTCCGTCGCGAGATCTCTGCTTCTGATCTGCAAAAAGAGAAAGAAATCGCAACAGTAGATGTATTTCTTTTTTTATTTTTTTCATTTCGGTGCTATAAAACCCCAAAATTTGTAAAACGAAGGGGGACACAGAATATAGAGACAGAAATACAAAAAAGAAAACCTTGAAACAGAATACAAATTTTGTTAAGGTGATTTATATTTTATTTTTTTATTTTTATATTCCGTGCATTTTTTAGTAAAAAGGAGACGAGTTTCATATCTGGGAACCGTTGTAGACGACGACGCGTAGGCTCGTGCGACGCAAAGCCCCAAGGTTTCGGAGATCAAAAAACCCAGACGAGAAGAGTCTAAGAGCTCTTTTTCTTTTTTTGAATGTTTTTTTTAAATAGATGATACAAATGTTTTTTTGGTTAAAAAATAACTTTTATAATGATTCGAGAACGACACCGTTTTGAAGGTTGCCCATAAGGCTAAAAACGACGTCGTTTTAAGTCCTCAGACCCGCGCTTTGACCCGACCCGAAGATAGGATCCGCGTGTTTTCAAAAAATGGGAAATTTATCTGTTTAGTCCCTCCGCATTATTTTAGTTTTTTAATTAAGTCCGTTTATATCCTTTTATTTATAATTTGACCCTTTATATCTGTTTTTATTATAATTTGGTCCTGATTTCTTTATTTTTCAAACCCTTTTTTATTTTTTTCTTTAAAATTATTATATTACTATATTGAAATATTTTAAAATTTTTATTTTATTTAAATTATTTGTATATTTATTTATTAATAATATAAATTTATAAATACTATACTATCTTTATATTTAATTATCATTATATATTATTTTATTTAGTTTAATAAATTATATTTTATTTTACTATTTATATATTATTTATTATATTAGATTTTTAAGTATTATATTATATATTAGTTTTAAATGTTGTTTTATATAAACTCTATTATAATATATAACTTATTTTATTTATTTATTACATATGTATTTTTTATGATTAGTATATTATGCATATATATGTTATTATATATATTATTTACTAATTATTTTTATCATGTCTAATCTTTATATATTATTATTAGTTATTTTTATTATTCTATTATATATTATGATTTTATTAATTATTATATATATTTGTATCTTTTCATTCATTTAATATTGCTTTAACATGTTTTTATTTATTTATTTATTCATGTTATATTATTCATTGATTATTTATTGTTAATATAATTTGTAGTTAGGTTGAATTGATATGTTTATTATAATGTCTTATTTAAACCACTTTTTTATTTTTATTAAAATACCCTTTTTATACATCTTATTCAAACAGTTTTTAAAAAATACAGTGATATATGATATTTGGAGAATTTCGAGAAGAATTTTGCCCTAACTTATTGGATTTGATTTTTCTCGTGAAACTTTAGGTATTACATATCACCCTTTTTTATAAAATTTGAGATTTATCAATTTCAAATCAAAAAACCTATTCTTGGGAATTCAAAGTGTTTTGCCCTAACTTATTGGGTTCGACGTCTTGCATCTCGAGGTAGGAATTTTCTAAATAAAAATGAGCTCAATTTCAAAGTCATGAGGTGCTATACCTTAACTTATTGGGTAAAGTACTTTATTTCTTTGTAATAAGTCCGTCCTAATTTTCTTTCTAATAAAAGGACCATATTTTCTAACTTTTTTTTATTTTCAACATTCGGACATGATTTTATCGATTAGGTACCAATTTTTGGGTGTTATGAGGGTGCTAACCCTTCCTCATACGTAACCGACTCCCGAACCTATTTTCTTGTTTTCGCGGACCAAAATCAAATGTTTTAAAATAAAACGTTTTACAAGGTGATCCAATCACACCTAAGTAAAAAAGATTGATGGCGACTCCCACTTTGTTTTTAACGTCGATCCTCATTTTTTCAAAACCTGATTTTAAAAATGGTTTCGACAACTTGGCGACTCCATTGGGGACACAAGAGAGTCAGACCGTAAAATTGATAATTTCATATCCTTTTGTTCGAATTTAAAATTCTGATTTTAAAAAATATGATCCTTTTATTGCATGTGGTTTTAAATATATTGCTTTGCATGACCGTCGTGGTTACACCCTTAAGTGGGAGTGAGAAGCTACTCCTTCGTAAGGTTTTCACCTCCGTGCAGGATAGTGAATCACTTTCCGGATACATCCGTACCTATGTCTTCGTGAGGATTTCACCTCCGTGCAGCGATAGGGAAATGTATTCCCCTGAACCGAACTCGATCCATATGAGTCTATAATGGGTGAGGATCGAGGAATTTGCTGGTTTGGGTACCTCAACTTTAGAGCTAACCGCATATAGTGAACCCTAAGGGCCTACCCTAGGTAGAACCATGTCAAACCCTAGTGGTCACCCTGATAGGTTCTATGTTATTTTTTCCTGTGCTAACAGGTTTTCTTTTGTTTTGATTGCATTGCATTCACATCATAGAAAAGAGGTGTTGACTTCAAGTTCTATTACTAAATAGAAAAGTTGGTCATAAGAAAATGGATTTTTTGATAAAGTGGATTAGAATACGGTCGTCTGAATATACAATGAGAGAAGACTGATAGTCCATGAAGGAATACAAGACCTTATCACCCAATGATTCAAGTTGACAAGACTATTCGAAGATTACCACGGCTCGACATTCTTGAAGAAGCTAACAAGTGAATAGGAGTCGCAGTCCAGATCAAGAAAAAGGAGCTAGAGGAGGCATCTATTAGAAGTTTGTAAGACTTGACTTTTGCGAAGAAAGGATTCATGTTTTCACTTGAACTATGAGGACAAGGTCGTGTATGCGATCCGTTTTGTGTAAAGAAATTTATTTTCTAGTAAAGTTTTTCTAATGTAACTGAATTCAGAGTCAACGCCTCTCTTTCTTTGTATTCATGCATTTGCATTACATTACATCATATGTATTTAAGTTTATAAAAAGAGTCTAATTAGTTGAAAATATAACAGAAAGAGAGAGAGAGAGAGAGAGAGAGAGAGAGAGAGAGAGAAATCTGGAAACGGAACACCCTCATGGTACACGAGCTAAGTCAAGAAAAATGGATCAAAGACTTGAACAGTTCCAGAGGGATATGCAAGACCAGATGCAGGAGCAAGTGGCAAAGCTCCAACAAGAAATGAGGGACCAGATGTTGGAAGCCCAAAAGACCATGATGACCCAAATGGCCTAGATGATGAGTGGGATAATGGACAAAGCAAAAGGTCCCATAGTCAATGATGAAGACAATGAGGATTTTTCTAGGGGATTCACTCCACCACATGTGCAAACACAGCCTGAGGAATATCCCCAAAAGCCACCTATCACGATTAGGCCTCAACAGGGGCAAGTTGATAATAGACCGCCTATGAACTTCCAAATGGGTTCAGGATCTAAAGTAGGAGATAACCCTGCCAATCATGTTATTCTTGATTTGGACATAGCAGAAAAAAAGGAAAAAAGAATTGACTCTTCAAGGAAATTGGAGGATCGTTGTAGATGGTTGGAAGAAAAGTTTAATGCTTTAGAAAACACCGATCATCACCAGGGAATTGGTGCAAAAGACTTGAGCTTGGTCCCAGAATTGGTGCTTCCTCATAAATTTAAGACACCTGAATTTGAGAAGTACAATGGAACTACTTGCCTTGAAGCTCATATCACTATGTTCTATAAGCGCATGACTGATTATGTGAACAATGATTAACTTTTGATTCATTATTTTTAAGATAGTTTGACAGGGGCAGCTTCTAGGTGGCATAACCAACTCAGCCGCACTAACATTAGCTCTTGGAGGGACTTGGCCCAAGCCTTCATAAGGCAGTACAATCATGTCACGGATATGACGCATGACCGAATCATGTTGTAAAACATGGAAAACAAATCAAACGAGAGTTTCAGGCAGTACGCGCAGAGATGGAGGGAAATAGCCATGCAAGTTCAACCACCTCTCCTAGAGAAGGAAACCATTATATTGTTCATCAACACTCTAAAAGCGCCATTTGTCACCCATATGATAGGAAGCACCACCAAGAGCTTTGCAGATATAGTGATGGCAGGAGAGATGATTGAACATGCCATAAGATGTGGCAAGATTGAAGCAGGGGAAACCACTAAAAGGTCTGCTCCTAGGAAAAGGGATGACGAGGTGAATAATATGAGTACATACAACAAAGGGTACTCAAAAGCAATTACTATTAACCAGCCCAAGGTGATCACTACGGGGCAACAAGGATCAGTGAGATTAGAGTCGGGCACAATGAAAAACTCTGAAAAGCTCTAATTTACGCCAATCCCAATGACGTATAAGGAGCTATATCAACGTATTTTTTTGACACACACGTGGTGTCCCCATTTTATTTGAAACCGTTGTAACCTCCATTTCTAAAATGGTATAACGAGAATGCCCAATACGAGTACCACGCGGGAATAAAGGGTCATTCAATTGAAAACTGCACTACGTTTAAAAAGCTGGTTGAAAAGCTCATCAAAATGGGAGTTGTGGAAGTCGATGGGTTATCAAAATCTGATCACTTCGATGAGGCCGTAAATGTGATTATTGAAGGAGGAGACACAAAAGTTGCAACTCCTTGAAGAAATCAAAAGCAGAAAAGGAACTGGGGAATAAACTTTATAAACCTTGCATACTTAGGAGTGTTTTAAACAATAGGAATTGTGGAAAGGATTCTTGTATTTTTAGAGTGGATTTAGAGTAATATTCAAAATATACTTGTTGCCTTAAGCCTAGAGGCAATAAGAATTCTTTTGTGAAATAGGCTCGTGTTTGAAATTTATATTTCAATGAAATGCATTTTTTTTATACATTTCATACTGTACATTCTTTTATTTTTTAAAAATATTCTTTTATTCTTTATTCATGACCATACCAATAATCATCCTTAGAATCATTTATTCTTTGGATTCGTTCGCCTTCGTACCTAGGTATCCAGATATCAACGTTATGAGTGACATTGTTACTGACTCCCTTTTTGAACAAGATATAGGCTAGGGGATCTCAAGATTTTGAAGATAACAGAGATTGTAACCTACCTTCTGATTTGTTAAAGATGGTAGAATAAGATGAAAAAACAGACTTTACTCTACAAAGGGTTATTGGATATTATGAGCCTAGGGAAAAGGGAAAGCTGAAGCCTAGCTCACCACAAAAATAAGGCAAGATATTATTGAGTTGTTTTCAAGAATACAAAGATGTTTTCGCACAATTATATCAGGACATGCCTTGGCTAATAAGAAGCAGGCTAAACAAAGAAGATCGGGCACTGTTGGTTCACCATGGAAGAGGATTGCATCAGTCATACCGCAAATACGGAATAAAAGGAGACAAGATTCATATGCCTACTCCAGTTCTTCACAAATTTTCCATATGTGAGGCATGGATGTGATGGGGCCAATACTCGTCAAAAGCTTTTAGTCAATATCAACTCATCGACATAGTTATATTTTACTTCACTAAGAGAGTGGAAATAACTTCATATGCCAATATTACAAGGTCGAAGTCATCAAATTCATCAAAAAAAATAAAAAAAATATAAAGGAAAAAGATCAAATGCCATAAAGGATTGCGTCTAAATAACTGTACAAAGTTAAAGTCTACAGTTTGTCCAAAGATCAGGTAGCATATCACAGTGCAACAAAAGTTGCCAAAAAAAACGAAGAAGAAAAAATAAAAGGTGGCTAAGACTTGTAAAGATTGGCATAAGAAGATATCACTACTCTCTATGAGTATCAAACGTTGGCTAGGACCTTTGTTGGGGCAACACATTTCTCAGTGGAATAGAAACAGTTTCGCCAATTGAATCTAATTGAAGAAAAGATTAAAAGCTATTCGTCACGGCCAGATGATGCGAGCTTATATTAAAGAAGTTCATCTTAGGGAATTCCACGAAGGAACCTGATATTGAAAATGACCTTTCTTCTATAAAACGATTTTAGAAGAAAGCAGATGCCAAATAAGACCTATTCTGGAGAAGCATTGATATTGACCGAGATGAATGGCGAAGACTTGCCCAATCTGGTGAATTCAGGTTTAGTCAAGAAGGATTTTACCTGAAAAGAAAAAGGGTCAAGGTGAAAACCCGCAAAGGGCGCCTTGAGTCCAAATTTAAAAAAATAAAAAAAAAAAAAAAAAGAGGAGAGGCCAAGGCGAAAACCCGCAAAGGGCGCTTTGAGACCAGAGGGACTTTGAGTTGAAAACCCGAAAAGGGCGGCTCAAATTTTGAATAAAAGTGGGGCACACTGTAGTCTTGCTACATTTGGATTAATAATGAAGAAGTATGTTACGTCTTGGGGCATTGACAGAGTACTCCGGATCCCCTAAACACATATTGAGTTTAAAATGGTCCTCAAGAAGTTGGAACAAAGAAGCTCAGGCTGCGATATCTAGGGCACTTAGCTTCTAACTTACCCATTTTTGAATTTGTTATCTTTGATTGCTTTATTCTTTTTAAGATACACCCAAATCAATTTTCTTTTATTGCCTGGGTTATCTTTGATTAAATTTTTCCTCGGAGCTATGCTCCTAACTAATTTCTTTATTGTCTATTTTTGTGACCTTTTTTAAGCATTTTATATTGAAATAACAATTTATGGACTAATAACACTTTCATAAAAGGAGTTTCGCATATTACTCTAGAAGCTTCTAAATAATATGAGGAATCTGAAACAAGACTATTGTTCAGAACTCACCAAGCCTAAGGGCTGAAAACATTGGAAAATGATAAGACAATTTCATTGGTGACACCATATCGGCAAATAACGAATAAGGTCAATATAAGTATAAAAGGGGATCATTATCAGGATACCCTGCATCCATTCAGACATATACATCTGGTCATTACACTCAAGGAATGGTGTAACAGATTGAAAGTGATACAAGTTCTGTACCTCTAAGTGGTAACAGAAATGTGAAAGAAACCAAATGTCATTCCCTTGAAGTTGCAATGGCTGACTCTGGAATTACAGCGGGGCAAGCTTGTTGAGCTGAATGATGGTTTCTTTGAGTTTTCTGTCCAAGATACCAGCTGAACGAGAAAGCATGGTAGCGCATCAGTGATAGAACCTTAATGAACTATGAGCAATGACAACCCATAGAGATCATTCTCTCATTTCAAATTAAAAGCATTTGATTCATGCCGATCATTGTGTCCTAATCGTTGTATAAAAAAAATTCATGATATCCTGCATTCATGCAAATATCATCCCTAATATCATTTAGTTAGGAGCATCGGATTCATTCCAATCATGCATCCTAATCATCATTCTCATGACATTCTGCATTCATGCAAAAGTCATCCATAAATACATTTAGGTTTACAGGATATGTCCCTCAGAGGACGATATAACAAACCAAAAGTTCAGATTTTGTTCCCTTGAGATAGTAGTAGAGCAGACTGAAGAATGAAGTCTTCCTCAAGATATTAAGGAAGCAAACCAAAAGTTTAGATTTTGTTTCCTAGAGATGTTAGTGGAGCAAACTGAAGATTGAAGTCTTCCTGAGGAAGCAAACCAAAAGTTCAGATTTTGTTCCCTAGAGATGTTAGTGGAGTAGACTGAAGATTGAAATCTTCCTGAAGATAGTAAGGAAGCAAACCAAAAGGTTTAGATTTTGTTCCCTAGAGATGTTAGTAGAGCAGACTGAAGATTGAAGTCTTCCTTAAGATAATAAGGAGGCAAACCAAAAGGTTCAGATTTTGTTCCCTAGAGATATTAGTGGAGCAGACTGAAGATTGAAGTCTTCCTGAAGATAGTAAGGAAGCAAACCAAAAGGTTCAGATTTTGTTCCCTAGAGATGTTAGTGGAGCAGACTGAAGAATGAAGTCTTCCTTAAGATAATAAGGAAGCAAACCAAAAGGTTCAGATTTTGTTCCCTAGAGATGTTAGTGGAGCAGGCTGAAGATTAAAGTCTTCCTCAAGATAATAAGGAAGCAAACCAAAAGGTTCAGATTTTGTTCCCTAGAGATGTTAGTGGAGCAGACTGAAGATTGAAGTCTTCCTCAAGATAATAAGGAAGCAAACCAAAATGTTCAGATTTTGTTCCCTAGAGATGTTAGTGGAGCAGACTGAAGATTGAAGTCTTCCTTAAGATAATAAGAAAGCAAACCAAAAGGTTCAGATTTTGTTCCCTAGAGATGTTAGTAGAGCAGACTGAAGATTGAAGTCTTCCTGAAGATAGTAAGGAAGCAAACCAAAAAGTTCAGATTTTGTTCCCTAGAGATGTTAGTGGAGCAGACTGAAGATTGAAGTCTTCCTTAAGATAATAAGGAAGCAAACCAAAAGGTTCAAATTTTGTTCCCTAGAGATGTTAGTGGAGCAGACTAAAGATTGAAGTCTTCCTTAAGATAATAAGGAAGCAAACCAAAAGGTTCAGATTTTGTTCCTTAGAGATGTTAGTGGAGCAGACTGAAGATTGAAGTCTTCTTGAAGATAATAAGAAAGCAAACCAAAAGGTTCAGATTTTGTTCCCTAAAGATGTTGGTAGAGCACACTGAAGAATGAACTCTTCCTGAAGATACAAGGAAGTAGACTAAAAACATCAGATCCTATCTCTCCGAGTTTGCAGTGGGGCAGATCAAAGATAGTGAATATTGCCTTCCTGAAGTTGCAATGAAGCAGATTGAAGTTATCAGACTTACTGAAATCAAGATGAAGTTCCAATACCATTGAAGTTGCAGTGGAGTTCGAGTCATATGAAAAAAGCGAGGATCAAGAAGTCGAGGCTTGGCCAAGACCGGGCAAAAATTGGTCCTTTTATAGTCTTTGCTCTATTCTCGTTACACGACAATGAGTAAAGAGGGGCAGCTGTAAGTACCCATTTTTGCCCTGGGCTCATACAATAATAAAACAAAAACAAAATAAATGTCTTTTTTTTAATATCCTTTTTACAAGTCCAGATGGCCCAAATTACAAAAATCATCATCAGCCCAAGAAAACAACCCCAAACCCAAAACCTATGTGGCCCAAGAGAGCCCAGAACTTTCGGCAGTCAGGAGACCAAGGGTTTCCTGGAAACCCTAGCGCCGCAGTTAGCTCCACCTCAATCGTCGCGCTGCAAGCAACAGGATCCCAACGGTCGCGCCACTATCGCCAAGGCGCCCTAAATAGGAGATAGATCATCGCTACCAGTAATCTCGCCCAAAGAGATCCGGTTGTCACCACGCCATCTCCGTCATGAGATCTCTGCTTCGACTGCAAAAGAGAAAGAAATCATGACAAAGAGATGTATTTTTTTTTATTTTTTTCATTTCGGGGCTATAAAACCCCAAAATTTGTAAAACGAAGGGGGGACACAGAATACAGAGATAGAAATACAAAAAAGAAAACCTTGAAACAGAATACAAATTTTGTTAAGGTGATTTATATTTTATTTTTTTATTTTTATATTCCGTGCATTTTTTAGTAAAAAGGAGACGAGTTTCATACCTGGGAACTGCTGTAGACGACGGCGCGTAGGTGCGTGCGAAGTAAAGCCCTAAGGTTTCGGAGATCAAAAAACCTAGACAAGAAGAGTCTGAGAGCTCTTTTTCTTTTTTTGAAAGTTTTTTTTTTTTAAATAGATGATACAAATGTTTTTTTGGTTAAAAAATAACTTTTATAATGGTTCGGGAACGACACCGTTTTGAAGGTTGCCCATAAGGCTAAAAACGACGTCGTTTTAAGTCCTCAGGCCCGCGCTTTGACCCGACCCGAAGATAGGATCCGCGTGTTTTCAAAAAATAGGAAATTTATCCATTTAGTCCCTCCGCATTATTTTAGTTTTGTAATTAAGTTCTTTTATATCCTTTTATTTATAATTTGACCCCTTTATATCTATTTTTATTATAATTTGGTCCTGATTTCTTTATTTTTCAAACCCTTTTTATTTTTTCTTTAAAATTATTATATTACTATATTGAAATATTTTAAAATTTTATTTTATTTAAATTATTTGTATATTTATTTATTAATAATATAAATTTATAAAAACTATACTATCTTTATATTTAATTATCATTATATATTATTTTATTTAGTTTAATAATTTATATTTTATTTTACTATTTATATATTATTTATTATATTAGATTTTTAAGTATTATATTATATTATATATTAGTTTTAAATGTTGTTTTATATAAACTCTATTATAATATATAACCTATTTTATTTATTTATTACATATGCATTTTTTTTATGATTAGTATATTATGCATATATATGTTATTATTATTATATATATTATTTACTAATTATTTTTATCATGTCTAATCATTATATATTATTATTAGTTATTTTATATTATTCTATTATATATTATGATTTTATTAATTATTATATATATATATTTATTTATTTGTATCTTTACATTCGTTTAATATTGCTTTAACATGTTTTGTTTTTATTTATTTATTCATGTTATATTATTCATTGATTATTTATTGTTAATATAATTTGTAGTTAGGTTGAATTGATATGTATATTATAATGTCTTATTTAGACCATTTTTTTTTTTTATTAAAATACCTATATATTATAATGTCTTATTTAAACCACTTTTTTATTTTTATTAAAATACCCTTTTATACATCTTATTCAATCAGTTTTTAAAAAATACAGTGATATATGATATTTGGGAATTTCGAGAAGAATTTTGCCCTAACTTATTGGGTTTGATTTTTTCGTGAAACTTTAGGTATTACATATCACCATTTTTTATAAAATTTGAGATTTATCATTTTCAAAAAAAAAAAAAAACCTATTCTTGGGAATTCAAAGCGTTTTGCCCTAACTTATTGGGTTCGACGTCTTGCATCTCGAGGTAGGAATTTTCTAAATAAAAACGAGCTTAATTTCAAAGTCATGATGTGCTATACATTAACTTATTGGGTAAAATACTTTATTTCTTTGTAATAAGTAAGTCCTGATTTTCTTTCTAATAAAAGGACCATATTTTCTAACTTTTTTTTTTATTTTCAACATTCGGACATGATTTTATCGATTAGGTACCAATTTTTGGGCGTTATGAGGGTGCTAACCCTTCCTCATACGTAACCGACTCCCGAACCTATTTTCTTGTTTTCGCGGACCAAAATCAAATGTTTTAAAATAAAACATTTTACAAGGTGATCCAATCACACCTAAGCAAAAAAGATTAGTGACGACTCCCACTTTGTTTTTAAAGTCGATCCTCATTTTTTAAAATCTGATTTTAAAATGATTTCGACAAAAGATTTATGTTTAATTTTTTTCAAATTTTTGTTAACCTTAAAACTTTTAAATACAAAAGTACCTAAGAAATCAAAACATCTTTCCTATTCTCATTTTGTTCCATCTTGAAGATTTGCATAAGTTGAGGGCAATGTCTTATTTTAACAGCTTCCAATGATTGAAGCCCTTGAGTCCAAGTGTTTGAAACTTTGATTTTTTTAGTCATAATGTTAAATTATTTGTTTATATGACATATAAGATAAATAGTTACATATACGTATAAAATACACGTAAATTATCACTCACTACGTCAATGCTGTTAAAAAAATTAAATATAAAAAAATAATGAAGATCAAATTCATTAAAAGAAATTTCTTACATAATGCTTTATTTTTCATTATTTCTCAAAAGATCTGTTTTCTTTTTCGGACAAAAATTAATGTCGAGATAAAGGACTCATATTTAAGAAAATGCTAAAACAGTTTAAATCTCTTGAAACGGCATCGTTCAATGCCAGGGGTAAGAAGTGATTATAATCATTTATCAAATGCCCCAATCAAAACTTTTCACGCAGTACATCAAATGCTACTCCATTTTCGCACCCGGATCCGTTCTCGAACCACTACCAACCCATTCAATCGTCTGCAAACCCTCATCCCCAAATCTTCAAAAACCCTAAAAATGTCTGCAGCCCAGTCGGATGCAAAGCCAAAAAGACCCATATGTCCATCTTGCTCAAAACCTGCCCGAGTCTGCCTCTGCAGTAGGATCCGTACCCGGAACCTCGACAACTCCGTAAGTGTAACTATTCTTCAACACAGTTTAGAAAGAAACCACCCTTTAAATTCTACTAGAATTGCAAAATTAGGGCTCAAGAATCTCAATGTAGTCACTGTTTTTGAAGTCGATTTTGAAGCCCGGTTCGAAATCAGGTTGTTGGAACCGGGTCTAGGTTTGATTGGACCGGAAAGTTCTGGGTTTGATCAAGTGAGGGAAACGGAAATGACCCAGAAAGCTGGTTTTCAAGTTAAGGGAGATGGGAAGTGTCAAGATGAGAAAAATAGGGACTTGATTGATAAAAATGAGAATCCTTTTGAGAAATTAGATAATGGGTCTCATGTAGATTCTATAAATGGAGAAGGGGTTGTGATTAATGCTACTATGATTAAGTATGGAGTTGTTAGTCATCTTTCTCATATTTGGAAAGTAGACACACATGGGAAGAAGCCAAAATTTGAACACATATTGACATCTACAATGGCCAAAGAAGCTTTGAGAGGAGGGTTTGTTGTGAAAAAACTTGAAAGGAAAAAATTAGAAGGGAACATGGAACTGGAACTAGAAGAAAATGACGAATTTGAAATCAAGGTTCCACAAGGATCAGTACTTTTATTCCCAAGTCAAAATGCAATTGGGGTTGATGAGCTTAAATCAATGCATTTTGAGGTGAAGAATTTGATTGTTTTAGATGGGACATGGTCTAAAGCTGGTAGAGTTTACAATGAGAATCCATGGTTGAAACTTTTGCCACATTTGAGGTTGGATTTGGACAGGATGAGCTTGTATAGTGAAATAAGGAGTCAACCAAAGGTAGGATGTTTGTCAACCATTGAGAGCATTGTATATAGTTTGAAAGGTTTGGGTGAGAAGGTTGATGGGTTGGAGAATTTGTTGGATGTTTTTGAATCCATGGTTGGGGATCAAAGGCGCTTAAAGGATGAAAGGTTGAGTAAAAGACGAACCAAAGATTGATTCTATTAGTTTCTTAAAGAAGAACCCGACTCCTATAAAGTCAAGCCTCCCATTTGACTTCAGGCACTCCTACTCTGAAACCGATCCGACACCCGAACCCATCGGGTTCCGAGAGCCAAAGAGGTTTTCTTCATTTGGACCTGGAAGGCTTGATAGGGAATGGACCGGGACTTCAGCGCCGGTCCGAGATGAAGTGGATAGTTGCTTGGTCGGAGAGGAGAGGATATGGGTTCTTGGTGACCCGCTTACAGGGGAGGAAATCGAGGAATTGGTTGAAAAGTATCGGCATAGTGATTGTGCTCGGCAAATCAATCTGGGTAATTCTGTTTTTCATCTCTTCTTAAATAATAAGGCTGTTTTTCATCTCCTCCCTTTTAAACCATAGGACCATACGACAAGAAACGGAGTTTTGGGTAAGGGATGAAAATCTTGTAAATTCCAAGTTTTGGGTTGAAAATGACCCGATGTCGTTTTAGGGTTCTAAGGGATTATGGAATAGTTCCTTATTAATCCATGTAGCTATAGCTTTGAGTTTGATGTCAGTGGCAAATGTTTCTTCTATATGTCTCCATTAGACTTTCTCTTATCTGTTGATGGAACTTTTTGTTGATCCAAATTTTTATTGTCAGATAGATAGTCGGATTATTTTGAGTCCGAGTAACATAGATTGGAATGGATGATGGGATTTAGAGAAGGCTTGACTGGGGTCTCGTTGGCAACGGTTTCTTCTAAATTTACCTGCAGTAAGCTTTCTCTTATTTGTTGTTGCAGCTTTAGGTTGATCTGTCTTTGTGATAGAGGATTCAACACTTACATTGAGCCCGAGTAGCACAATAGATTGGAATGAAGGGTAGAAATGGAATGTTGAGAAGGTTTGTTTGTTTTGTGTTAGGGAAGAATGGGGTCACACACAACATGTTGGATGACATTCATAATCATTGGAAGAGAGCGAAGCTGTAAGGATCAAGTGTTTGGGAGTACCAACTCTTGATATGGACAATGTTTGCTTTCACCTTGAGGTTTGAACAAAAAACAATCTCTATTGTTTATTTCGGAATCTTGGATTATTATTAGCTGATCTCGATTGTAGTATTTCTATAGGAAAAATCCGGGGGGAAAAACATCTACCGCCACATAAATATCCTCATTTTGTATAGGGGTCGAAACTATGATCCCCAAAACCGACCAGTTATACCTCTTATGCTATGGAAGCCTTATGCTCCTATATATCCGAAGCTTGTGAAAAACGTTGCTGATGGCCTGACGTTCGAAGAAACCAAGGAAATGAGAAATAGAGGACTCCACCCTCCTGCTCTTATGAAACTCAGTAAGTCATACTGTTTATAGTGTTAATGAGATAGTACTATATATTGTAACTTTAAAGTGTGTCCCTCAGATACTTGTTTGCAAAATCATTGATAACAATAAATGGATTGTTCGAGTAATACTGATGGTGAAGTCTTATGTTCAGCGAGGAATGGAGTGTACGTAAACCTAGTGGCCAGGGTCCGGGTGGCATTCGAGACTGAGGAGGTGATTAGACTAGACTGCACCCATGTTGGTACGAGTGACTGCCAAAGGATCGGTGTTAAAGCTAAGGGTATTACTCCTATTTTCTCATTGTTTCTGCTGTTTACAAGAATTTTTAGTAGAAATGTTGATGTTCTTCAATCCAATACTAATTTTCCGGGTTTATTTCTTATTTCCTGTAAATGTAGGACTTGGTTCCTTGTGTACCTATTTTGTTCAAGGATGAATAAATTATACTCTGGAAGGGAAAGAGAGATCAGGAACGAAACTCTGACATTTCTGATGCCAACGAGAAATCTTCAGGTACTTAGTTTTGTTTCCGAACCGGAAATCTGATGCAGTAATGAATTGGGTTATCATTTATTTATGCTTCCAGGCCAAAGCTTGTTGGATAGGTTGCTTGTTGATTCCGTTGCCTGGAAAAGCCATTGTTGCTGATGAAAATCAATGTACCTGTTCGTTTAACCAACCTTATTGTTGTCACCTGTTTGCATTGGTGCATCCATCAGGTTGCATTTCGAACGTCAGGTAGTCTGTTTACAAGTATGTAATTGTCCTGAAATTTAAAATCAGTCTTCATTTTTCAGGAAAAAAAACCCCAGTCTTCATAATGTAAAAAAAAAAAAAAAAAAAAAAGGTACATTTTGTAAATATGATTTCATAATCTAAAATATGATTTCATGAAAAAAATATGTAAAGTATTATTGATATAAGAAAATAACATAAATACATGAATCTCAAACTATAAAAAATAAACACAATTATGACAAGACAAAGTACAGAAACATGAACCGATATAGAATTGCCAAGTTTCCTCTTACCTTCTTTGGTACGTGTTTCAACAAGTAGCAGAATATATATATTTTTAGATATTCATCATTTTTCTTTTCATTCAACTCCAAGGAGCAAGCAAAGCAGAAAACCTAAATCTATATCTTTGCCCTTTGGCTTTTCGGATCTTGATCTGGAAAGTCGCAGAGAGGATTCTGTAGAGGCTTCAATCTATCAGATTAGCAGCAAAAGTAATGGAAACACCAAAGGAGGTAAGTAAAAGAAGAAGTTCTTGATGTTCCCTTATATATGTGTGTGTAAGTTTTTATTTGTTATTTATCAAGTTATCTTACAGGATTTGCTGATGATTATTGCTGGCTCAAATAATTAGTTTAACTAATACTTACTAGGAACTATTTTAGTGGCATGTTATGCATAAATTATATTACTCAGATTTGAAGTGAATGTCGGATATGGCTATCTTCAATTTTTTTTTTCAAAATTTCTTCATATTTGAAGCATCATATATTTTCAAATGCAAAAATGCATTTGTGCATATTTGTGAACTTTTAAGTTTAACTTTATTAAGTGAATTTGTGCATTTTCTTCTTTTCTTTTTGGCTAAGAAAAATGCAAAAAGAAACGGCATTGTTTTTATATCTTTGGCAATTGGTATATATATATTTTTCAAAACACAACGGTTTGCTTAATTATTTTGCAGAGACATAATTAGTGGTTAATCCTGAAGGCTCAGATTTGTTTCCTCTTCTAGAGATCAAGTTGATTTATCGGTTGTTGTTTGCAGTTTCAGACAGGCATTGCTTTGAGTTCAGGTAGTCAACAGAAAGTTCTTCAATTTTGGTTGATTTTTCAATGATATTCCATTTCCATGAACTAACTAAAGGCCTCTTTTGAATTTCGGATTCTCAGGAATGACGAATATTGGTCTCTCTGTTGCTTCTAAGATGACTGAATACCTGGTGTTACCGGCAAATCGTCATCTCAGTTACGTGTTTCGTTTTGCTGGTAATGTTGAGGATCGTAGGCAAGAGACTGAAAAGCTGATAGTTACACCCGGGTGTTTGGAAAATGATAATAATGAAGCTGTCAAACAAAGTGAAGAAATTGAGGAAAATGTGGAGGACTGGCTTACAGAAGCAAACAAAGTTCTCGAAGATGTGAAAATTCTGGAGACTGAAATTGATGAAAATAAAAGGCGTTTCAATTGGTGTCCAAATTTTTGTTGGCACTATCAGTTAAGTAAGAAAGAAGCAAAGAAGAAGCTCATTGTCCTAGGCTTTCGATCATAGAGTTCTTACCATCAAAGGATTTTATGCCATCAAAATCTTTGGAGAAGCTTTTAATCAGATTATGGAGTCGCTGAAAGATGATGATGTGAGCATGATTGGACTGTATGGGATGGCTGGTGTAGGCAAGACAACCTTGGTGAAAGAAGTTGCAAATGAAGTCGAAGTAATGAAGCTTTTGATCAAACTTATTTATTATCTTCAAATGGTCTTCGACAATAAATAACTTGACAAAAATATGGATCATTAACCTCAACAAATTGAAATGTTTCTTTCCTTTAAGTGCTTCTCTCTGTCTTCCAATACTCAAAGAGTTCAAAGTGGAAGAATTGTCTGAATTAGAGCATGTATTCAGACATGAATATGAAACAAACATTGTTACCGAAGAGGATATGGTGCTTCCAAAGTTGAAGAGACTGGAACTCCTACAATTACCAAGCCTTGTCTGCTCTGGCCCTTTGGGTTATCACTTTATGTTCCCACGGTTCAATGTCACTACAGTCATAGAAAACTGCCCCAACATCACCATGTGTTCCGCCGTTGATGTAAATAACTTGATGCAGGCTTGAACACAGGTAAACGCCCTAATATCTTTTCCTGATATGAGGATTTATGATGCTGTTTTTTTCTACCATTAAATAGAAAAGTTAGAACCTTTGCAATCAATCGATGCTGATTTTCAACTTCATATTATTTTCTTGTTTCTTTTTCATTTCAAGAAAATGACAGAAATAGAGGATAAAAGGGTGTTGCAATGTGAGATTTGGGATGGTAATGGCAGAATTGTTTACTGATATAATCAACTGGAATTTTGTTTTCATAGAAGTTGAGTCTTCATGATGAAAAGAATAATGCTGGACTGTCTAAAACACAGGGAGACCACTTCCTAAATTTGGAAGATGCCAAACTCAACAATTGTGGAGTTGAAGAGGTGTTTCAACTGAAGGGTCTTCCTCTTCCAACTACAACCCAAGAACTCAAATGTTATTGCTCAATTCCTTTTAATCTTTGATTTGAAGGGTCTTCAATTCCTTAGTAGTTGTACCCCTGTTTCCATCAACTGAAACTGAAATATATTCTTGAACTAAGCCTTGAGCATATTGAGTTTAGGGCTTTCAAATCTCCTGTGTGATTCTTTTAGAAAAGCACAGATGCCCTGGTATTGCAGTCTTGAGCATATGGAGTTTAGGGCTTTCAAATCTCCCGTGTCATGCTTTTAGAAAAGCACAGATGCCCCTGTAGTGCACTAAGCCTTGAACATATAGAGTTTAGGGCTTTCTACTCATTCTAATTAAATTATAGGGGTATTTTTGGATATGAAAGGTAAGATCATGAGAACATGGCAGGTGATTAGTGGTCATAGGGATACATTGTCATTTTGACCAATGTTATGTGTATAATCTATTGGTCGATCTCTTTGAACTTTGCTTAATAAAATTTATATGAGTGAGTTGACTATCTAAACATATTGTTGGACTGCACTTTGTATGTTTAATTGCCACACACTTCATGCAAGAAAAGAGCACTCATCATTGTAAGTCAATTTTCTTGTAACTTCGAACTGACTTCAATTTAAAAAAAAAAAAGAAGAAGAAGAAGAAGCAAAGTTTAGTTCAAATAAGTTATTATATGAAAACAATATTGAAAAGGTCTGGAACAAAATAATTTATTATTAAGTTGAAACCAACAAATTTTCAGTACTTCAACAAAATCTCCTTTAGAAACTTCCAAAATAAGATCTTTCTGGTTTTGGTTATGGTTTAACACACAAAAACAAATATATAATGTAATGGAATTTTCACTCTCACGCAAAAGCATACAGTAAAAGCTGCAACATAAATATAACTAGCTGAGTTATTAGTTTGAAGTAAGAGCTGATATATCATTTTGCTTCACAACTCCATTAAAGTAAACTTTCATACCAGTTAGAAGCACAATCGACAATGCACAATAACGTACCTGTTTTTAACAAAAATAATAAATTTAAACACAAGTGAACCATACTAAATTTGATTATTATATAGGCAAATTTAGAAAAGAAAAAAGAACTAAAAATTGAAATCGACAATCATGTTTTTACCTGCATTTGGTTGATATATTGAACTTATGATACTTTGAATCTTCATTTTTCATTTTGCATTCATGTCCATTAGGATATGGATATATATATGATCCTCTAAATATATAAAAAAACCTTAAAAAATTAAATAAACTCGTGTTAGTCAAAAATTATATAAAAAATTTAACCAAGAAAATCCGAACAACATAAACCTCCACCTATTGATTTATGTAACGTGGCTTTGAAAGCTGCTCTAAAATCATCCGTTCTTTCATGTAATGTGTGGTAGTTGACTTAGACTGAACCCTCGACTACTCAAACGTATATCCTCATTAAAAATTGAATTTGAAATAATGACAGTCTCTTCAATTGCATCTTCCTTGACCAATTGGGGTGTCTTAAAAAATAATTGAAGAAAAATTATAACTAAAATTTTAATCTCATTTCATCAAAGAAAAATAAGAAACATATATATACTTTATAAAGTAATGTTTTCTAATAATTTACAAATTATTTACTTAAAATTTATTAAATTTATTATCATTAAAGTATTAAATTTATTAATATGCTACCAATTGTTTACTTAAAATTCTAACCTTTTACTAATTTATTTTAACAAAATCTTCGATATGTAAAAGCAAGTGTTGAAAATTAATTGGAATAAACATATTAATATAATTCTTAATTTAAAAACAAGTTGGCCTTATAAAATACATGTTACTTGATTTAACCTAATAAATATTGTATTACAAACCTTAAAGTATAATTGCATTTCAATTAATTGTAAAACTACAAAAGGAGTGCACTCTATAGCAGCTATATTAATTGGACAATGATGTCAGCTTCGCCATCATTGAGTAGTATTTACACCTAGGCAACTATAAATGCCAAGCCCTAACCTCTACTCAAGTATGACCTCTCTTATACATATTTATATTTTATAATCATTTTCAATCTTGTTTCCTTTATTCTAAAATGTTGACTTACGCTTTAGTGAGAGTAAGGAGCATAGGCTCCAGTGCCTCTTGGCTCAAACCTGTTCTATACTTCACCAACTATAACTCTTGGTCCACCAACTATAGAATCACCTCACTCCATTTTCTAAACCCAACAAGAATCACATCAACTTATGCCAATAGTTATATGCAAAAAACCAAAGAGCTAATCTGAAAATAGTTTGGTTTGATTCGATTAAAAAATAATTGATATGTAATATTCCTGTAAATTAAAGGGTTGTAGAATTTATACCTTTATTTCGCAATGCACAAATTTTCGTGAATCAATAGAGAAACTAGTAGTCAACTTAGGACAATTTATTACTCCCAAATTTTCCAATGCTAGCGATACAAAATATAAAAACATTCATTTATTTTAGTATACAAATAATAAATTGGAACAAAAGTAGCATGGCTTTTGAACAACCAGAGGTTACAACGGTTTAGTTTAATTGAATTTTTTCATTCATATAGATTCAATTTATTGTTTCTCTTTAAAAATTTTAAAAATATTATTGTCTAAGATATTTTCATTAATGCAAAATCTTTGTTATTATATTATAAAAATATTAAAACCTAATTATAAATTAAACAAAAGATGGAATTCACATTAGTCTTTAGTTTTCTCGTATTGTTTTCATCCCTATAAAAAATGCTATCAAAAAATAAAAATAGTTAGCTGGATTAACAAAATGATTGGGGAGAATAGGCATCTCTACCTTAGTAATTTCTTCTTCTTGGGCAAAGCCAATTACTTGCTCTACTTCATTGCAGGAATCTATGTCGAGTTCTTCTATACACAACATACTTTGAGCAACGCAAGGTGAGAAGATTGTTTTCAGTTTATGGCAATATGCAATTGTCACAACCTTTAGTCTTGTGAAGCTTGCAATTGAATGATGGGATGGGGAAAGACCATAGCACAACCCTTTCAAAGAAACCATCCCTCTTATAGTTAACTCTACCAAATTGGAGAATGCAACAGTTGACCCTTGATCTCTTGTTATATCAGTCAAAATTTCATATCGCCGCAAGATTCAAGCTCCAAAGAAGTCAACTCATTTAGTACCTTTTTTCCTATGCTTGGCACAACGTTCTTCAATCCACTAACGTTATTCAACTTTAACTTTCCCACATTGCAAAATAAATTTTTAAATGCACTCAATGAAGATGAGAAGTTTTCAATTCTCAATCTTTTAATGGTTAGCTCATTTAGAAAGGTAATATTGTACTTACCTACAAGTATATCGTACCTTTGTAGTCTAGGAAACACAAAATCTTCTTGATGAAATTGATTAGTAGAAAGGTATAGTGATAGTGCAGTTAAACAAGACAATGAATTCAGCTCCAATAAGTTGATATTGTTTTTGTTTAGAACATGTAACTCTTGCAATGAAGTCAACCTATTATATTCGTAAAAAAAGGTAGCATTAATTGTTAAATTATATGACACAATAGAGTTGGGAGTTTAAAAACAAAAATATGATATGAGTAATTTTTTTTTTTTTTTGTTTGTGTTTCAAAGAACAAATTTTTATTTATTATGCGGAAAGATAAAAACATATAATTTTGAAAAAGTTGGATTTAAAAAAGGATATTAAATGCTACACGTTTTCCTTTAAAAATACATGAAAATGAAAATATAGATGATCCTTGTGAAGCTAACAAAATAAGATTATATGACTCAAAATTAGAGCTAAATCTTAATTATTGATTTTTATTAAAATTAAATATTAATTATTTTTTGGTATTAAACTTTGATTAATTGTGTATAAAATTTTGTTATAGGTAGGTTGAATTGAAGTTTTTTTAAAAAAATTTAATAAATACTGAACAACATATTTTCCATTAAAACTTCTAAATAAATTCGTCAATAATTTTTTAATAAAATAGAATATTAATTATTTTTATTATTACTAAAACTTTAATTAGAGCTACATGGAGGGTTTCTTTTTGCAAATTAAAATGTTTTTAAAAAGTAATAATTTTTTTAAAAATTCTGGATGAATATGAAATATTTATGAACTTTAGGTTAGTCTTGTAAAAAAGATTTGAGTTTTAATATAGAAAATACAATGTACATGTTAAAATGTCTCATTGTCGTATCCTACTACCATTACTTAATTAATTAATTCATTTATTAGAGTTTTCCATAATTATCATTACGAATCTTAAATCCCTAAATCATGTATTTTTAAATTTATTCTTAAAAATAATTATTATAATATTTAAATAAATTTATTTTTATTTATTACTCTTCCAATATTTATTTATTTTATTAAATGATGGAATGATATTCATATATATATATCAACTCTAAAAGTATAATATTTTTACCTATTATATGTCAAGTTAACAAATAATTTAAATTTTATAAAATATTCAAAAATAAAAATTTGAAATTCATACAATTAAAAAATCATAAAATTTTTAAAAATATAGCATGAAGTAAATATGAATTGCCATAACGACTTTCATGTTTAAAAGCTTAAACATTTTAATTAGTATTTCATTAAAAAATAATTCAACATTTTTAAATGATTGATGTTCAAAATTGACTCTTTTAAAATAGTCAGAACCAAATTTAACTAAAACCGATCAAGAACTAAATTGATAAATGATGTAAATGTTAAGGACTACATTTTATATTATGCCTTAATTTATTAAGCTGATTTTTTAATATTTATAGCCCTCGACTATTAAAGTAATTAAGAGAAAAATAAATGATGTCAAACAAAATACGAATATGATAAAAAAAGATAATTAAATCTGATGCACTCTTACCTTGATACCAACTTGGGGGGAAATTGCTTTGCTTCTGAAGCAAAACGTAAATACTTCACTGTAGACAATTTCACTAATTCTTCACTTATCGCATCAATCTTAGTGCCAATCAATGCAAGAATCTCAAGGCTTCTCATATTCGTCAATGATGATGAGAAGTTTTCCAGCTTGCAAAACTCACACCACAAAGTTTTAAGATTTGGTAAGGAATTGAGTCCTTTCATTGAGAAATAGACTCTTCGGAGATATAGAACTTGGAGGGCTTTCATTTCTTCAAAAAATGTACTGGAAACCACTAGTAAGCCATACCCCTGAAGAAACAAAGTCTTGAGCTTTGAAAATTCCACTTTGTCAGGAAAATTTTTAATTTATGTTACTACTACAATTCCATAAAGCGATTGCAGTATAACATTCAAAACTTTCAACCATATCAGGCCATTCTTTCAACTTATCTTTTACCATGAACCTATTTTTCCGGTTGCTGTTAGCCAATGAGCAAAATCTCGAACCACATCATGCATTCTTATCATTCCTGCATAATCACTTTCTAATAACAAGCCAGATTTTTGGAGTTTTTTTAGTGCTATACCAATTTCATTCCTTTTATCTTCAATCGAGTTAGCATACTGGAACAATATTCCACCCCAATTCCGCACATAATCAATAAATAGAGATTTCAGCATCTTCAGGAAAAAGGGAACACAGTAAGAAACACATTTGGATGTCATTTCCCGTCATCTGGTTATTGCCTTTCTTCAAGTAATCTTAGCTAAGCTTAAGAGGCTCGAGGACACCCCCGAGGACTTCATCATCATACAAATGCGTTGAGTCCTTGAATCTCTGGTTTGCGGCTTTCCACCCATCTAAACTCTCACCTTTTAGAGCTTTTGCCACGGTAACAATTGCAAGAGGCAATCCCTTACATTCACTAGCAACCACTTTGGCTACCTCATTCAAGGAGGAACAGTCATCATCTAAACCAGCTTGATCTCTAAATAAAACCCATGCTTCGTCTTTGGATAAGATGCCAAGTTGAATTTCCTTCTGACACTGCATTTTACTGCAGACTTGCTGTTGACGTGTAGTCAGAAGAATTTTACAACCCTTGTGGTCATCACCGAATGGAATTCCGATACTCTTCAATTTGATTTCTTCCCAGAGGTCGTCGACAATTATGAGGATGTCCTTCTCAGCTTTCAATCTCAGCCACAACTCTTCTGCTCTTGTGTCTTCGATATCTGTTTTAAATTTTAAATCAAACATCGCTGCAACTTTATGTTGAATTCTTTTGATGTCTGGATTTTGGGACATGGTAAACATCACAACTTTATCAAAGAGCTTTTGTTCTCGAGCATGCTTCCCAACTTCTTCGGCTAAAGCAGTCTTACCAACTCCTGGCATTCCGTACAGTCCGATCATGTTGACAGCTTTTATAGCCTCCAAGATCTGGCTCAAAGCTGATTTTGAAGATTCAGAGATCATGAAATCCGTGGATGTGATGAACTCTATTCCTTGAAGAGAACGACGATGGCCCACCTGTGCAAAGTTAGAAGTCTCTAAAAGTTCAGAGATAATAGGACTAAGTTTTTAGTAAGTCTCTAAAAGTTCAGAGATAATAGGACTAAGTTTTTAGTAAGTCAATTCCTTACCAAATCTTAAGATTTGGGAAGGAATTGAGTTCTAACTTTTAGAGATAATAGAAGTCTCTAAAAACTTTGGTTTTTAGTAAGAAGATCAGCAATTGTGACAAATAAAATAAGTATTTGTAGTAAAAAAATGGAATGAACTCTTGAACTGACCTCTCTCTCTTTCTGTCTGTGAATAGCAGAAAGTAAATAGAGCTGGAGAGAGGTGTAAAAGATGAAAAGAGTTGATTTAGTGCAGGTAATAGAAAATTGTGAAGGCTAATAAATGGTATTCAACAAAAAGATGAAAAAATATAGCAATACCTTCACTGAACTATCTTCTGCGCAGTTTCTTTTGCGAAGTGGAAATGAAGGTAAGAAGAAAGTGTGGTATTCAGAAAGTTTGCAGGTTTGTTTTCCTTAATTGAGAGAATAGAAGAAAAGGTGCAAAGTGAAGAAGAAAGAGTGGAAATGACGACAAACACAGGTTTGAGAATTTGAAAGCAAAAAAACTTTGGATGAAGAAAAAACCAATGGCAAGTAGTTGGTTTAACTTTAATGTTTTTCTTCATCATTAATTATTATTTTTATATTTAAGTTGATAAAAAGAAATTATTGTTCATAAATTTGTATTATTCATTGTTTTGTTTATTATAATAAAATAAAAAATATTTTTATTACCATTAAATCCAATGTCTTTGTTAAAGTAAAATTTCTTTTTTATTAAATTAAATATTGATATTTTCACTTATAAAATATAAATTTATTCGGGTAATTTACCAAAATAATAATAAAAATTACGGAAATGGGCCGAAATCTACATTATTTACGGAAAATGTCTATTTCTCCCCAAAATACGTCTACGTCAGCGCGTTTTGGGGGATGCAGCAGGAAAGCGCGCCCTTGAGAGAGCGCTTTGTGCCACATCTGCACAAAACGCGCTGACGAGGATGCGCTTTGTTGATGTGGCACAAAGCGCTCCCTTAAGGGCGCGCTTACCTGCTGCAACGGTCAAAATTTTTTTTTGACCGCTGGGCCTCCAACGGTAAAAAAAAAACCTATAAAAAACCCCCACCATTTTATTTTTTTCACAACAAAGTCATTATTCATTTTTCTCTTAACTTTCTCTCAAATTTCTCTTAAATTCCTTGAAACTTCCTCTCAAATTTCATAATAGTCCTTTAATATTTACAAAAAAGCCCTTTTTAAATGTTTTGAAATATATTTTTTTGATAAATTTTAAAATATTCGATCGTATTATCAATGGCCGAGGAATTAATTCGTCTCGACGATAAACACATCTCCGTCGATCAAATGCAAATGGTAAGTTTTAATTTTAAGTTTTCAATACTATTTAATATTTTTTAGGTTTATGCAATTTTAATTAATTTTTATTTTACAATTTTTTAAACAGTCTGTAGATCGGGTGTTGCAATGCTATATTTGCAATATGCTTGGTCTGCCATCACCGTTTATCGAGAATTACTTGCGGGTAGTGGGGTTTTGGCACGTGGCCACGATAGGCCGGGGGTGCAAGTTGGAGCCGAAGTTAATCAGTGCGTTGATAGAGAGGTGGAGACCCGAGACGCACACTTTCCATCTTCCATGCGAAGAGTGTACTATCACTCTAGAAGACGTGCAGTTGCAATTGGGATTGCCGGTGGATGGGTCCGTAGTTACCGGGTCCGTAACTTCTAGCGATTGGACTGCCGTTTGCTACGAGCTTCTGGGTGCCATTCCGGATAACATTTATGGAGGTCGAATCGAGATGGGCTGGTTACGAGACACATTTTCGGAGCCGAATAATGGTTCGACCGACATAGAAAGAATACGGTATGCTCGGGCATACATTCTTGAGATGATTGGAGGCTATCTGATGCCGGACCTGTCTCGGAACCTCGTACACCTGAGATAGCTACTGAAACTCGTTGATTTTAGAGCAGCCGGTGAATTGAGTTGGGGGTCTGCCATGCTATTAAAATTGTTTCGGGAAATGTGCGGGGCGACACGGCCAAGTAAAGCAAAAATCGGAGGTTGCCTATCACTACTGCAGTCATGGGCACGGTTTCGATTTCCATTTTTACGTCCTCGAGTCGACCATCCTTATACATTCCCACTCATAACTAGGTAAATTTAAAATTATATTTTACAATTATTACGTAGATTTAAAGTATAATTGTATACTAAAATTTATTTAATTAGGTGGAACCATTCGGGGAGTTATGGTGGAATACCTACCTCGCTTGAAGATATGTACGGTTTCTATTAGACCAACGGTCGGAATCACAAGTAAGTATTAAATAAAATATATTTTTGTAATAAAATTGTCGTTTCGAATTTCGTATTTATAATTTAATATTTCGTATTTAGTATTTAGTATTATGTATATAACTAATATTTTGGTCATGTTAATATAATTTTAATGAACACCATACGAGGATCCGGTAATTCGGGTAGTAATTTCGGAGGAGTTCTTGCTAAATCCAAACATTTGGCATGTGAAGGTCCCATTGATCAACTATGCCACCGTGGAGATGCACTAGTCAGATCTGGTTCTGCGACAATATGGATTCCGACAACCGATTCTCGTGCCATCTGAGGTGCTCGATGATGAGCACAAAGTCGACTTACGGCAGTTGCACACGAATTGGCCAAGATTTTGGTCAACATATATCGAAATGTGAGAGAACCGGTATGATTATATACCTATTCGGGAACCTATCGTCGTTCCTAAGTTAGCGTGCGTGCCGAAATACATGCCATGGTTTAAGATCCATGGCAAGCCGTATTTATTGTCGGAAGAGGAGAGGCGACGACAACTTCGTGAACAAAGGGAATGACGGGGCCCTTTAAATCCAAGGAGAATGGGTGATGAGACGGGACCATCAACAATGCCGACACAGTCACCGGGCCCAACACTTCAGCCGACGACACCGATATCACAACCTTTGGCCTTTATGCCAGGTGCGTACCCTAGCCCTTATATGTATCCTAACCCATATATGTTTCCTTTTCCCAGTCCCACTGCAAGTTGGAATGCATGGCCCAGTTCGAGTCCGTTCCCGACTACTCCAACTGGCCAGCCGATCTTGAGGTCGCGGTCGCATTAGGGATCACACGAGGCGCCGTCGGGGAGCTCTTCTTTTTACTAGTCTCCTTCGCCTTATGGGATTCAGACACCTCCGCCATGATTTATGCAAACACCTCCGCAGTCGTTATTTTATCAAGATGGGTCATCCTTCCAACACCCACAACTAGACTCACTGCCGGAGGAACTAGAATCCCCGCCTGAGGTTCCATGACCCCCGCTGGAAGCTAGAAGAAGGAGGAATCCAGCGCGTAACCTCCGACCACCCCCATGTGGCACTAATTTCGACAGTCACCAACATTGATTCGGACCGCCTTTTTTATTTTTTAATTGTAATATAATTTTTTTATTTTTTAATAAAATAAAAGTTGTTTTTTATTTTTGTTTGTAATTTAATTTTAATATCTTTAATAAAATAGAAGTTGTTTATTTTTTTATTGTAATTTAATTTTAATATCTTTAATAAAATAAAAAGTTTTTTTGTAATTTAGTTTTAATATCTTTAATAAAAGAGAAGTTGTTTATTTTTTGTAATTTAATTTTAATATCTTTAATAAAATAGAAGTTGTTTTTTATTTTTTGTAATTTAATTTTAATATCTTTAATAAAATAAAAGTTGTTTATTTTATTGTAATTTAATTTTAATATCTTTAATAAAATAAAATTTGTTTTTTATTTTTTTGTAATTTAGTTTTAATATCTTTAATAAAATAAAAGTTGTTTATTTTTTGTAATTTAATTTTAATATCTTTAATAAAATAGAAGTTTTTTTTATTTTTTGTAATTTAATTTTAATATCTTTAATAAAATAAAAGTTGTTTATTTTTTTATTATAATTTAATTTTAATATCTTTAATAAAATAAAAGTTATTTTTATTTTTTTGTAATTTAGTTTTAATATATTTAATAAAATAAAAGTTTTTTATTTTTTTATAATTTAATTTTAATATCTTTAATAAAATAAAAGTTGTTTATTTTTTATTGTAATTTAATTTTAATATCTTTAATAAAATAAAAGTTGTTTTTATTTTTATTTGTAATTTAATTTTAATATCTTTAATAAAAATAAAAGTCCAAGATTTGTTTTTTATTGTAATTTAATTTATTTTTTTTTCAAATTAGTCCTTCTACAAAAGTTCACCGTTTTCATCAAGAAATAAATAGAATTTATATAGCCACAAGAGACAAAAAAGCTAAGAAGACTGTCAACTATTCTGATTTGGACACGAGCGAGATGTATGGCCTAGGTTCCTACATTATCCACACAACCTACGTTGGTTGGCCGTTTTTCAGATATCCATATTGTTGCGTATTCTAGTCGAGCAAGGTCGACCTTTTGGTTTGCACCTTAGTTGTCTATCCGGCAACAGCTTATACGGTGCAAGCAATATAGACGGTCATTTATGTTCATCTGGGACTGGTGGGAATATGTGTCTCCAAACGTTGTACATGTTTTCTATTTTATACACTTCGTCAACATAGCTCATGGGATCCAAACGGAGATTCTGACAAGCCGCAAGTACATGAGCACATGGGTAAGGAAGTGCATCAAATATCCCACAGTCGCAGGTCCTATTTCTCAAGTGTACACGATATTGCCCGCCAACAATACCTTGGTTCGGTCTGTCAAACTCTGTCACACTAAACCATAGGTTGTCGCGATCGTGACACACTGTGTGCATGGTGTTAGCCCGTACCTTCCCCTTATTAATTTCTCACAAGACCTTCGCGCACCATACATGGCCTCCTTGCATTTGGCCTTTATAACTCGCTGCTCACTTCGAAAATAGTGCCACTAAATGAAAATATGTCTCTCGCACAACCGATGATATCGGCAAATGGCGCGTTTCTTTTAGAACAAAATTTATGCATTCGGCTAGGTTTGAGGTCATATGACCATATCGTAGGCCACCGTCGTATGCTTGTGTCCACTGTTCGAAAGGAATATTGTATAGGTAGTTTGCGCCTTCTTCGTTAACTTCTCGTAAACTCGTCAACATCTCCTGAAAAAGGTTCTTATTGATCTTGTACCCTGCTACTATAAGTTGATAGTGAATATTACATATCACTCTTCAATTTAGAATAAATTGAATATTACAAACGAAAATATATTAATAGATATTACATACCCATATTGGTCACTTGCCGTCGTTGACTTGCAGATCGATGTTGCCCGTGGTAGTTGGACGTAACATGCCTTAGGCAATATCGATGGTGTGTGCGATGCCACAGACTTCCCTGTCGCTCTGTTGTGGCTAGTATTCCAGGGCCCCGATTCGATATAACGCATATATTAGGTTGGGGGCAGACATGCCTCCTTAACCTAGATAGGAAGAAATCCCAATCATCAGCTGACTCCCCCGGTGTTATTGAAAATGCAATTGGAAGGATTCTCCCACTGCTGTCCTGTGCCACAACTAGTAATAGTCGATGCGTATATCTACCATACATAAAGGTACCGTCAATTTGTACCCATGGCTTGCAGTATATAAATGCATCTCAGTATTGCTTAAATGTCCAGCACAGAAGCTTGAACACTGTGCATCCACGGACATATTTGGGACATATCTCTCCAGTACCTGACACCACTACCACACTTCATTATATGAAGCGTCCCACCGACCATGCAACTTTTTCAATGCCTTCTGCTTGGCTATCCAAGTCTTTCGGTAAGAGGGCGTGTACCCCAATTGGCTACGAATATTTCCAATTAAGGCTGGCACTATAGTCTTGGGATCGGCCTTCACCGTTGGTATTATTAAGTCAGCTCTTCGGATGATCTTGTGAAACACCTGTCAACGAAGTACGTTAAATAATGCAACATTATGTAATATTAGTATTATTCAAAAATATTGAACGCATAGTGATACTGTACCGGCAAGACATGTATGTGGACCTTTGTACTTTTTGATCTCCCACAAGCCTGTCTTTTTCCTCAACGAGGCCATGATTTTCCATGAACATGTACCGTCTTGCACTGCACACTTCGTCTCGTACTTATCGAGCTTGGATTTAACCACGTTGTAGTTAACCCCGTTCTTGATGCTGTATTGTTTCAATGCACCAAGAAAAGCATCCTTGTTGGAAAACTCTTTACCAACTTCTAATTCGCTCGAATCCAATGACGAACTTGTACGGTCACGCGTTCGGTGTGGTAGTTCAGGAAACTCCAATGCATCGTCTTGAGATAGATAGACATTATGCATGTGGGCTGGAGGAGAGTATGCCCTGAATAGTGGATCTTCTTCTTCTTCATATGAACCGCCTTTAACATCTTCAGGTACGATTGGAACAGACTCCGGTTCAGAAAATAATGCAACTTCTGCACCATCGGGCCCGGGCTCTCGAGGTGGATCCACATCAGACTCATCATTCGACCCACCATAATCTGCAACAAACGAGGGCCCCTTGCCGGTGGATGTCTTGGAGAGTACATTATCCCTCCTTAAACATCTTTCGTAACGTTCCCAATCATATGTGGATTGCCAACCACTAGAAGTTGATGACGTTCCCCAATACGTATTTTTATCATCAGACATCGAAGGAAGGATATGCATGTCTCATCCACCAACCGAGTGTCGTGCAGGGGTTATGTTTCCATACTACCATCAAATACGAGCACTTCCGTATTCTGCCTCCCACTAACAAAGTGTCGGCTTGGGGTCGTGTATTCCCCTCGAGCAGCAGTAGATGTTGAGTTCGAAGGAAGATCACTTGGCGATGAAAATTGTACATATACCTCAAGATAGGGCGATCCACTGGCAAGATGAGTCTCCACCATTGCCTCAAAGCTCCGAGGACCTTTGATGTCGAATGAGTCATATCTCACCGGATCAACCAAAGCGCAAAATGTATACTTAATAGACTGAACTTTCATTGGCATTGTTCCAAAGATTTTACGCCTAATTTTTTACGAAGTTCTATCAAATCTATGTTCCGATTAAAACCCATTCGCGTTGTGTTCTCCGATAAAAAAACACCATTTTCGGTGTCACAAACCTCACAATCGTAGTAAATAACAGCATTAATACGTTCACTAATTTTTAGTTTTATTTTTCTTTTGCCTCAATTTCTGTTATGCAACCTAAGAATGAAATTTGGCTGATTTATAGTCTAAGGATTTCCAGAGACTACTGTAGCAAAAGAGCGTCCACGTGGGAGCTCTTTTTAGTACTATTGTTGACAGTGCATCCTGCTTGAAGCGTTTTGGGCACTATTTGTTCAGAAACGTCTTCTCAAAATTATTTTACGGAGACTCATCAGAGCAAAAGAGCATCCACGTGGGAGCTCTTTTCAAGATCTTCTTGACAGTGCATCCTGCTTGAAGCATTTTGGGCACTATTTGTTCAGAAACGTCTTCTCAAAATTATTTTACCGGAGACTACTGTATCAAAAGAGCGTCCACGTGAGAGCTCTTTTCAGTACTCTTGCTGACAGTGCATCCTGCTTGAAGTGTTTTCGACACTATTTGTTCAGAAAAGTCTTCTCAAAATTATTTTACCAGAGACTACTGTAGCAAAAGAGCGTCCACGTGGGAGCTCTTTTCAAGATTTTCTTGACAAAGCATCCTGCTTGAAGCGTTTTCGGCACTATTTGTTCAGAAATGTCTTCTTAAAATTATTTTGCCAGATACAACTGTAAAAAAATTCAAATAATTTTTATTTTGCTAATATATTTTTCCCAAAACCCTAAACATATTTTTACTAAACCCTAATTAACCCTATAATCTAGTCCATTAATTTTCTCCTAAAAACCTTAAACCCAACGACCCTAAAAATTTTAAACCCTAGCCCTAAAACCCTAAAACCTCATACTATAACACTAAAAACAGTTGAAAAGGCAATGGGGAAGAGGGCAAAAGCGCACCCTTGAGGGAGCGCTTTGTGGCACATCAACAAAGCTTGTCCTTGTCAGCGCGTTTTGTGCTGATGTGGTACAAAGCGCTCCCTCAAGGGCGCGCTTTTCTGCTGCATCCCCCCCAAAACGCGCTGACGTGGACGCGTTTTGGGGGGAAACGACCCTTTTTCGTAAATAATACAGATTTTGGCCAATTTCCGTAATTTTTTTTATTTTGGTATATTTTGGTAAATTACCCCATTTATTCATTCTTTATTGATGCCATATATCTCTAACAATCAATAATTCAATTATTTTATCTTTTTAGTAAAATTATTAATTATTTTAATTACCTTTAAATTGAAATAAAATATATAACTGGCTACTTTTTTTATTATTCAATATTATAATCTTTTATATATACTTTAATCTATAATTAAGTCATTGATATATGATTTTATTCAAATAAAATTCCTATTATTTTATTTATTTTATTTTGACCAATCGTGATATTTTGACTCATCTAAAATTTTAAATTGATTATTTTTATTAAATTAAGTTATATATTTATTTATGTCAAGACATAAATAAATTGTAATGTAATAAATTAAAATAAATTTAGATAACACAATCAAGTTTTTGTAGAAAATTTTAAACTTTACTTTTTCCTTAAACCTATTTCCCGTTATGCTTTTCCAAATTCGATCTTCCAATAGTTAGTATCGAGTCGGGTTGGGATTTACCTATAAGTATAAATAAGTAATTAAAAATAGATTTCTTTTCTTCTTGAATGATTCAATTACATAGAAAGGACATTCTTTAGATTTTATGCATGTTTGGAGTTATATATAAAAAATTTAACTTAAATTCCTAATTTTGTCTTGAAATCAACATATGAATTTTAAATTGATTCGCGAATAAACATACTAAGTTTATTTAATACATGATTAAAAATTAAAATAATTATATCAAGTACTTAAATTTTTATTTAAAAAGCAAATTCATTAATTCATTCAATGAATGGAATCATACAATTTGGGAAAAAATAACAAACACTCGTCGTAAATGTGAAGGACAAGCTCCATCAACACAATAAAGGCTTTAGCTTCAGCATCAATAGAACACTATGACACGTTGATGATTGGCATTGTCACAACTCAAGCACAACATATCTGGAGTGATTGCAAGCACTTATCACGATAAGGAAATCAGCCCCGGATGGTTTAAAGCGATGAGCAAAAATAGACAAAACAATCGAGCATTCATCAAACTATAGAGGACGGCAACAAAACCATCCTTAAAATTACGTGTAAAACTAAGATTACATGCATAAGAAAAACTAAAAATCATCCTACAAGAGTAGATAAAAACTTTTAAAACTAAAGATTTATTAAACATTAGAAAAACAAACAAAAACAAAACATATAAAACTTAAACAACACGGGTCCAAATCGACTCGTGAAATCATTTATTATTTTGAAATATTCTCAAAACATAAACAAATTAAGAAACTAACAAAGAGTCACCCACTTTCCAAGAAAAACTACTGGTGGTTCGTGGAGTTTTAGCGAACGACAAATATCGTCATCTATCCATCACAACTTGTGAAGACAATAAAGATACCTACAAAATAGATCTGCAAACTGAAAAAAAGAGAAGACATGTGGCATGATTGAGAAGAATAAAGAAAGAAAAAGTTGGTGGGAGGGGAAAAAAGCAGGCGATAGCCAGCCCGAAGACTGGCACCGCTGCAGAGCAAAACAAAAAATAAAAAACAAACGAATTGAAGAAAAAAGGGAAAATTTTTACAAGTACATAATTTTAAGGGTGAGTAAAATTCGATTCGATTTAAAAAAAGGAATTTGGAGTTAATTCGAATAAGTAATTCGAGTTTTGAGTTTGAATTGAATTGAACTTTTGCAATTTGAATAACTTAATAAAATGCGAAATATTTGTCATATAACAGATGATTTGAGAGATGAGTAAAATTCGATTCGATTTAAAAAATCGAATAACTCAAATAAAATATTGATAAAAAACACTCTTTTTAGTCTCTACTCAGTTAACAAATTGATTTCTCACCATAAAAATTTTTAAAAAAAAAAAAATCAAAATAAGGTGGTTAAGGCAGCAGAAGAAATATTTGCAAATTTAAAGGGGTTGACACCATGTATATTATCTGCGCTGCTCAAATAGTAGAAGAAAAGAACTAGTTATGGAGATTGTGGGTTCCTTCACCACTTGTTAGGTATTGTTGATGAATTATGCACCCTCTCACCTTTTTTATTTTTATTTTTATTCTTTTTATGATGAATAATTGAGTATGAAGATTCTTCCCCACTTTCGCTACTGGAACACCCACATCGTTGATGATTTATTGATGCTCTTTTTACCTCACCTCCTTGCTTTGCTTAGTTTATAGATAGAAGAATCTTTTATTTAAAATATCCTTAATCACTGGAAGATAAAAGATATCCACTTGCTTTCTCTTCTTTTTCTTTTGTTTATGTATTTATTTTAAAATGATTGCTGGTAGAAGACAGACTGATGTATAGCAAGTCTTCTAAATCTCAATCACTTCAACTTTTATCTCCAAATTCATTTTCTATCCAATTGATTAATGTCGGATAGTTTTGAAAATATTAATTTTGATTGATGAAAGACTTTTTTTGATCCTATCAAGTCGAGCAAGTAGCTGATAAAGTTAAAAAACAAAATTAATTACTAGGTGTTTCAACCTCATGTGGGCCAATTTTAAACATTGCTAGCATTGTCAAATATTATAAAGAAATAAAAAAGAAATAAAATTTATTTTTAAAGGTTATATGATGTGGCATTCTATAATTGGTTAGAATTTTTAAACGGATATAACAATTTAGTGTAAAATAGGTAACAAGTTAACCTAATGATTTTAACTATTACCATTTGGTCATGACTAAAATTGTAAAATTAAGAAAGAAAATTAATTAAATTAAATATACAATTTGCACATAATACAAAATTGATAATAAAATTTAATTATTTAAATTATATATAGAATGTCATCAAGACTTACTTTTTCAAACTTATGGGACTTATTTTATTTAAAAATGACATGAATTAGTGGAAGAGCATGACATGTGGTTTATTTGGAGCTATTGCTTTCACTTTTTTTATTTTTATTTATACAACAAATAATTCTTGAAAGAAAACAGAATGATGTCCACCAAGTTTTTTTTTTTTTAAAAGATAGTTGATATTTTATTGATAAATAAAAAAGTGTTACAGGCCTTAAAAGAATTTAAGAGTTGTCTATCGATAATTGGTTATTTAAATGGTGCTTAGAAAATATCAAAACCTAATTAAAGCTGTTCAACATTAAAAGCAATAAATGAAACGGCAAAAATTAAAACTCAGCCACTGTAACAACCTTTCTTCTTCGTTTAGAATCTCAATCTCCTTGTATCAACCATTGAAGAGACCAATTTTCCCCCAAAATCAACCATTTCTATATCCTCAGTCTCTGTCAGAAATCACAAAGTTCGTCGGGCACCCAAACACAACTCCCGAACTCTATTTCTTCCTTTAACTACCATGAATCCCGTTTCTTTTCTCTTGATTCACTAGAACCTCCACCGCGTATGGCGCCTCCTCAATCCAGTATCTGGGTTGTTCGTATCTGGCTCCTTCTTGTGCCATCGCATGAGCTACTTTGTTGGCTTCTCTTGGGACGTACTTGAAACTCACGCTTCTGAAATTAACAACTTCCCCCTTTATTTCTTTAATCAGATTACTAATACATGATCTATCTTCTTCTGCAGCCTTCAGCTTTCGTATGACAGATAGCGCATCTCCTTCAATACAAACATCCTGGAAACCTATCTCTTCTGCCATTATAATGGCTTGCAGACACGCTCTAGCTTCGGCCATGACTGGGTTTGGGATATTTTCCCATGGAAAGGTACATGCAGCCATTGTCAGACCCTCTTTGTTCCTTGCAATGATTCCCGAATTAGAACATCTCATGAGTCTGTTAAAAGAGGCATCAAAATTAATTTTTATGATATCATTGGCTGGCGGCTTCCAAACTGGAGCTGTAGATTCATTTGTAGCCCTCAACCTCTCCCCAATACTAGAAATTTCTGAATAGTATGCCTTGATAAACCCAATAACATCATTCACATGCTCTCGCACTCCTTCATGATATAGTTTGTTGCGATTATACCAGATAGCCCAGTAGGCGATAGATCTGATTTTGCATGGTTCAATATTCTGCTTTTCAACAAAGAACAAGAAAACAATTTCAGTCGACTTTTCGTTTACACTAGTTGTCGAAACCTTTAGTAGTTAAACAATTAGGCAATCTCTAGTACCAGTTATTCTTTTTTTTTTTTATATATATATATATATTCCTGAATAATGGTTTTGAACTTGGCCGAGTAGCCTAGTTGGGTGTATAATAAATTAAATTTTGTTCTCAATCATGTGATGTTTGGATTATATGTATGTTTTATAAAGTTGTTATTATTTAATTAATAATTAATTATCAAGATTCGGGGAGACTGTAATAAACTAAATTGGTTTTGAATAAACTAATACTCAATTAAGTATAGTCTTTGTGCACTTAAATTTATTTTACCTAAAAGACGAATCATGGTGGTTAAGCCATGTGGTGAATAATTAATTATCAAGATTGTTCACCACTCATCGTTATTGAATTATGCTCTTAAATTCTATTATTAGTTTTTAAGTTGAATATTCAATTATTATACTTTAATTTTATTACTTTTTCTCTTTTAATTTTTTGAATTTTAAAATTTTAAATGGTGATTATTTTTTATACAATATTAAGTGTAAGAATGGAAGTAATACAATTCGAATTTGTATTGAACTGATGTTTACCAAGAGCTTTAACCGCCTCTCCACTCAAGTTAAGACTTCAAATGATAGTTGTTAAATTTATTAGGTTAAAGTCATTTCACTATAGTATTGTGACTGAGCTCTCCCTTATTACATACTTTTACGAAAGCTACTTAATCAGTGCTCATCCAATGATATAGTCATAAGTGTGTTACCCTCATAAGATATCATTAATCTCTTTGAGGTAAATATGTTCTCCCAATATGATCCTATTTTATCTCATGGTAACCACTTTCTTCATAAAAAGTCAATTACTATTAAATAATAATCAAGCCATTTATTACAAAGAAAAATGACTTGTGGCAACGTTTAGTACTTTTAATCTATTATGTAATGTCAATTAAAGGATATCATTTAATCATTTTTTGGGTTATGAATTTCACTACTTTGAATAATGCTACATACTGTAGAAGTCGTGTACTCAATGCACCAACTTTCAGTTCCTTATCTATTTGAACTCATGCTTTTACTTACATCAAAGTATACGAGTCTCGCATACATAGTCCTTCGTCCACTCAGGATTAATGTATGTCACACTATAAACTTCACAAGTGAATGAATCTATAAACGGATCTAACATTTATGCTACTTGGGTCTTGTCCGATGTACAATTAGTCCAATTAGTCACATCTATGTCTCTATCTTTCGGGAGTCATCTACTCCGAATCTCAATACAAAACATCTTCCTAATTGGACTTGATAAACAACATATTAGTCTTTCAATCGATTTGCTAATTTTCAATTAGACGAAGGACATGTTTAAGTTAATCTATTAATACAAGTTGTCTTTTTATATTACCATTCGATCACATAATATCGCTTTTAGAAATAACATAGCGTAACTTAATAAATTTAACAATTACCATTTGATCATGAGTGTAATTTTAAACTTCAAAAATTAAAGACAAAAACTAATCAGATTAAAGTATAAAAATTAAATATACAACTTATACACACTACAAAAATTATTAATAAAATTTAACTATTTAAATAATAAATAGAGTTTAATCAAATCTTACGTTTGAAAAATTTTCCAAGTTATTTTATTTAAAATATCATTAATTAGTTTAGAGTTATTAATTTTATTTATTTATTTATTTATTTTATTTTTAAGTTAATTGAATCAAGTTATTCAATTTTTTGAGTTAATTTAAATAAGTAATTTGAATTTTAAATTTGAAATAGAGATGCTGGGTTTCTTCATCACTTTCGCTAGTGGGATTGATGAATTTGTTACTTTTTATGATGAATAATTCATTTTAAGTCAAACAGTTAATTTTTTCTTTTAAAAAGGTTTAACCCTTAAATTGGTACATAGACTTTTCATTTTTCTCATTTTAATACCTAAACATTTTTTTGATAACAAGTGCTACCTAAACTATTTTTCTCCAAGTTGGACCTTTATTATTAGACAAACCATTTTTTTAAAAAGTAACCAATTAAAAATTGCCTTGTAACAAAAAAGATAAAACATTATTTTCTTTATATAAATTTAAAAAATATTAAAATTCATAAAAATAAATAAAAATAGAGAGAATTGATTTAACTAACTAGTTTTTTAGCTTGGTTCAATTTATTTGTATTGGTTCACGAGTCAATTGATTCAACATCTATCTCCGAATTGAATTCCTATACAATTGACTGATTCGGTATAGTTTTGAAAACACTAGTTTTGACCGATGAAAGACCTTTTTCAATCCTATCAAGTCGAGCAAGTAAGTGATGAAGTCACAGCGTTTCAACCTCATGTCGGCCAATTTCGAACATTGCTGGCATTATCAAACATTATAAAAGAAAAAGAAAAAAAAATAAAAGAGAGAGAAACAATGTAAAAGAAAATAAAAGAATTAAAATATATTTTTTAAAGGTTATATGATGTGGCATTCTATAATTGGTTGGATCGTTTTAATTAATTTAACAATTTAGTGTCAAATGGGTAACAAAAGAATAGTTTATGTGCCACTTGTGATAAAAAAAGTTTAGATATCAACTTGGGAAAAAAAGAGTATAGTTTAAGTAGTAATTTGTTAGTTAATCTTTTTTAAAAAATAGATTTAATAGTTTGATTAATGGAGATCTGAATTTTGGGAATAAGTAGTTTATGTACCACTTGTGATAAAAATGTTTAAGCGGGAAGATGAAAATAAATAACATAATTTAAGTGTTAATTTGTGGGTTAAGACAAAGTTACCCGTAGAGAAAATATTAGGAAAATACTTTTAATAAAGGTTGTTATATTTCAGTAAATAGGATTGTGTTTTTAATTTTATTATAAAATATAACTTGTTAATGTCAAGTGAATATATTTTTCCTTTCATAAGTTTGTGTGGCACAAATATATTGAAGTCTTTGTGAATAATACATGAAATCAATAAATTAATAGACATCACACATATGATAATATATTAAATAAACCATACGAATATTCTCCCAACTTTCTTTTCATCATTGTGTCTTCTACCGATAATCACATTTTTTTCTAAAAGTAAAAATAAAATAAATAGACAAAAGAAAAAAAAAGTGAAACCAACAACGTGTTAAAACGGATGTCTTTTATCTTCCGCTAATTAAGGATATTTTAAATAAAAGGCTCCAAAAAGTAAGACTTCATCAAACTCTTATCTATAATTTTAAACATTTAATTTCTATTATTAGTTTTTAAGTTGCATATTCAATTATTATACTTTAATTTTATTATTGAGAGGACAGAGCACATTGACGTTTGTGCATGATATTATTACTCGTGATGATATTGTTGTGAGCAAAGTTAGTACTCATGATAATTCTGTAGATATGATGATTAAGTCACTTCCTATAACCAAGTTTGAGCATTGCTTGGACTTGGTTAGTGTTTATTGTCGAAGAATACTTTTAAGGGATTTCGTGGAAAAGGTGGAGAACTTGTTCGTCGAGAATTTGTGTCAATGTGGAGATTGGTAGAGTTGTGTGACCCAAAATCTAAGAGATTGCTTGCAAGTCAAGTTAAATAAAATATATTTTCTTTCTAGAAGATTTAATATTTATTAGTATAATATATTTAGCATTTATTAGCATAATATATTTGACATTGATTAGAATTAGTTTTTTTCAACCTATAAATAGATGTAGTCGAAAGTCCTCTTGTATTCATTCGAATTTGACATTAGTGAAATTTTTTCTTCTTTGCCCATGATTTTTTCCCTAAAGGGTTTCCACATAAAATTTGTGTTCTATTTTTTTTTTCTTTTTCTTTACGATCTTTCACTACACCAAAACAGACTTTAGTGGCGTTTTAATAAAAACGCCGTAAATATTATACATTAGCGGCGTTTGAAAGAAAACGCCGTAAAAAATTGAGCAATAGTGGCGTTTTTGGCACAAACGCTGCTAAAAAGGAGCAATAGCAGCGTTTTTTGCCCAAAAGCTGCTATAGGTCTGAGCATTAGGCTGACTTACGCTATTAACGCCGCTCTGTTCGAGCATTAGCCGCGTTTCGAAAAATACCGCCGCTGAGTGTGTCGAGTATTAGCGGTGCTTTCGTAAAAACGCCGCTATAGATCTGAGCATTAGCGGCACTTTCGTAAAAACGCTGCTATAGATCTGAGCATTAGCGATTCTTTCATAAAAACGCCGCTATAGATCTGAGCATCACCGGCGTTTTTATAAAAAATGCCACAAAATTTTGAGCAAAACAACGTCATTTATTTTTTTGAGCTTTAGTGGCATTTTTAGGAAAACGCCGCAAAAGGTAAGTTTTAGTGGCGTTTTTAAAAAAATACCGCAATTTTTTTTTATTTTAGGGTTCAGGGTTTAGAATTTAAGGTTTAATGTCTATGGTTTAGAGCTTTAGAGTTTATGATATAATGTTTATTATTTTGGGTTAAGGGTTTATGTTTAAAAGTTTATGCTTTATGGTTTAGGGTTTAAGGTTTTATAGTTTTTGGTAGAAGCGCCGCTAAAAGTCATGACATTTAGCGGCGTTTGTGGGAGAAGTGCCACTAAAAGTCATGACCTTTAGCGGCATTTGTGGGATAAGGGCCGCTAAAGGTCATGACTTTTAGCGGCGTTTGTGGGATAAGCGCCGCTAAAAGTCGTGACCTTTAGCAGCATTTTTTCCTCATAAACGTCGCTAAAGTTTGCGGCGTTTTTTTTAGCGACGTTTTTTGCGGCGCTTCTAAAAGCACCGCAAATACTATTAGTGGCGCATATAAACGCCGCTAAAGGCCTAAAAAATGCCGCTAAAAGTCTATTTTGCTGTTGTGTTTCTACATTGTCATTATCGACGTTCAGATTTTAACAATCAAATTAAGGTACAAGGGCTAAATCAATAGCTTTTATAAAGTACATGGACTGATAGTAAAATTTAACCAAAATGAAAAATTAATATTTACCCTTTTTTAAAGAAAAATATGTTACTTCATCCTTTGTAAGAAAACATTTCAATGATTTCATCACATAGAACAGGCTACCAATGGAGCATTTTCTTTGTCACTCTTTGCTTGGTGACCATTTAAAAACGAATTAAGGCCATATTTGTGCAGCAAATGTGGAAAACGAACAGTATCTCATATTATTTGTCTTTTCTAAAAAAATTAATTAATAAAAAAATTCAAACCCCAGCGAAGCGGGAGAGATGTTGTGGTGATAATATAATAAAAACTCATTAATTATCATGATTGTTCAAAATTGAGAGCATTTAATTCCTATTAATGAAATGTTTCCCAATTTGCAACAAAACTAAATAAATGTATGCCCAATCACATGGTAAATAGGCGTTTGAACCCGATATCTTTTTTTTTACCTAAATAATAACCAACCACTTTATCCACTTAACCATATGGTAGTTAGTATGAACTCATAATTTTCGTTTTTATGTACACTCATGGTTGAATAAGTAATATTTAATTTTTGAATTTAGTTTTTTTAAAAAAATTTAATTTACTTTTGTTTTGAAATTTGAATCCTGTCACATATTTTACAATATAATAATATAAAAATTAAGTAAATAATATTGCATAATTTGAGACTATCGCATCATCACATCTTAATAGTTTTAAAATAATTAAAATTTATTGCATAATTTCTAGACAAATATAAATAAAAAGAATTTTTAAAAACTAAGTTTGAAACAAATTTGTTGAGTTCAGAAATTAAGAAATTATTTTTGTTTTTATAAAATAGAAAACATTAAATAAAACATGATTATAAATTTTAAAATATTAAAATGTGAATATTATAATTATTATATACATTTTTTTTTTACATTCGAGAAAAGAATCCTAAAAACCATACATCTAATGATCTAAACACTAAAAAAATAATTAAAAGGTTTATAAAAAATGCAAGAGCCGTTGAAAACACTCCTTCCGCGAACTAAGCGGCCATATGAAACGAATGATAGTTAGAACAGAGGAAGGGTAGAAAAAAAGTTTAATAGATTGAGAATCATAACAACTTGTATGCTAATTTTTTAATTTATTAAGGGTAAATTATACTAACAGTCACTCAACTTTAAAAAAAATAACAAAACAGTCATTAACGTTATTGAAAAGTGACAAATCAGTCACTCATTAACATTTTCCGTCACAAGTTGAACGGAATAGCTGACGTGGCCAGTTAGCTAGCTGACGTGGACAGTTAACTTGTCACGTTGGACAAGTAGTCAAAAGGTCAAACAAAAAAGAAGAGATGATTGGTCAGAATGATTTTTCCTCTTTTTCTTCTCATCTTTCTCTTCATCTTCTTCTCCCTCAACCTCTTTCTCTTTATGCTTCTTTTCCTGGTTTACTTATAACCCATCCATGAATTTCACATTCATAATGGGCATGGCTTTATTTTCATTCTGATATAAATATATGGAGAAAGCCTTAGCTTTTTAGCTTTCAAACCAAACCCCATTTTTTGCTTCCCTTCTCTGCTTTTTTGTTTGATTTTTTACAAGAATTATTATTATGGTTGTTCAATCACAGTTGTATCCTGAAAACTTAGGTTTACTACCTTGGCCCATGTGCGCCCTTCAGGATTGGATGCCACCAATCCTTGAGCCACCTCAGCCTGTTTTTTGTTTCAGTCTTCAACAACCTTCCCAAAATACGCTTCCTTTTCATCTACAACAAAACGCTCACAACTTCAGTTTCTACTTCTTCTCCTTCGCCGTCTTCGTTGTCAATGTGATAATTTTCTCTCCATGACACTTTCTCAAGCTTTAGATGCTCAACTTGAGGTACAAAGGAAGGAGCTTGATTGCATTCTTCATTATCAGGCAAGGGTTCTTTCTTTTAATGTTCTTTTTTTTATATAAAAAATTGATCACTTTCACTCGAAGTTCCTTATTTTTTTTGGTGGGGAAAAACACAGAATGAGAGGCTAAAATCTATATTACGAGAGCAAAGGAGGCGACAACTAGGCACGCTACTAAAGACCATGGAATGGAAGGCTTTATATTTGATGAAGCGAAAAGAAAAAGACTTGGCACGAGCAACAAAGAAAATGTAACATCTCGAAATTGGGCCTAGTAGGATTGGGCCCAATGGGCCTTAGGCATAGTAGCATTCAAAATTTTTGAGAACGGCATTAATGCAAGTTAGACTTATTAGGTAAGTGATTCTGGAAGGTTAGACGGCTTCTATGAAGTCCCGGGATCGAACTTTGGCTTTGGGGAAATTTTGGTTTTAGGTGAAAAAAACCCCTGGAAGTTGGCAGGTAGGCCTTAAGAATAAAATGTGGAGGAAAATGACACAAGTGGAGTGTGTGGTGTAGTGGCAAAGTGACGCCACATAAGAGGCAAGAGGGTGACGCCACAAGGAAGGAAGGAGGTCCAAGGTTCAAGTTTTGGCTTTTGCATTTTGTTTTTCTTTTTACTTGGACCTTAGAATTTGGCTATAAATTTATATTTAGTTGCGCATTGTTAAGACACAAGAGGAGCTTGTGGCCAAGTGGTTAGCGGAGTGGATTATGTTGTAAGGGAGCCTGGGTTCGAATCTCATGACAAGCAATAGAGTATTTATTTTGCGGATTGGACGGCAAGAGTTTCAGTTGAATTTAAACTCTACTGACGGAGGGATCCCACATCGGAAAGACACAAAGAATGAAGGTGAAGAGCTAGCTATATAAAGAGCAGCCTAGGAGGAGAGTAAACATACCTTGGTGGGCGTTTGGGCACAGGAGTGCTCGCAGCGCGGTTTAACACCAGACTCCTATCAGGTGTGTACTTCTCTTTACTCTAGCTGTAGAGCGACAAATGCCAAAGTGCCGATCACGGCAATAGTAGCCACACGAGCGTGCGAGCGCACATGTGGGGCTTCGACGCGATAGTTGAGGCTATCAGTAGTATTCTTGTAGGTTGGGGCTGCTTGGGTCGCGATGGGCTGAAGTGGGCCCAATAGGCCCGTGGGCCCAATTGAATAAATTGCATGATGATATAGTATATAGTGAACTAAATTAGGTGGAACTTATATACGTGGCTAGATGCATGTTAGGTGGGCCACACGAGCGTGTGGGCCCGAATGGGCCAGAATCTAGTTTTATGCCCAATAGTTCTATGCGACCGAAATGGTAATGAGTCGCCTTTCAGGCGACATTAGCCTTCTGAAAGGCCATTGCGGTCTTGAAATTACCAAAATACTTCTAGTTTATGAAATTACCAAAATAGCCCTGGTTTACGAAATTACCAAAATACCCCTGGTTTATGAAATTACCAAAATAGCCCTGGTTTACGAAATTACCAAAATACCCTCTATTTACAAAATTACCAAAATACTCCCGATTTGTAAAATTACTGAAATACCCCCGATTTGTTAAATTACCAAAATACCCCCAATTTGTAAATTTATCGAAATACCCCTGGGTTGCAAAAGTGCTAAAATACCCTCGAGTTATAAAATTACCGAAATACCCCTGGATTGTAAAATTACCAAAATACCCCTAAGCGATAAAATAATCGTTGTACTCTCGTGGTAGTATTAGCGTTGTATGTGTTAATCGTATGGTTGATTATGGTTGAGATGCGTTGCTTACATGGATTGGTAACGAGTAGAATTACCGAACTACCCCTGTAGGGTGGAATTACAAAAATGCCTTTGGTAGGTAAAATTACGGTTATACCCTTAGAGGTTGATTAGTTTGATTATGTCGTATTTGTTATTCTGATTATGATGGTAATTCGTTTCATACGTTATCTTTGATATATAATTTGCAGACATGTCATACTGCATACACGAATTATTATGACTGATGAACATGGCATGAAAATGGGTATGATGAGAGGAGGGGGAAGGATGATTTAGACTGTCACCAGTGGTTTTGACCACACAGTGGGTTGGCCCTGTTTTTCTTATTATTTGTGACTAGTCTCAGTGGTTTTGACCACCAGTGGTTTTGACCACACGAATATTATTTGTGACTACGGTCACCAGTGGTGATTATTGTGACTCGTCCCAGTGGTTTGGTACCACAGTGGGTTGGCCTCACATGTTGGTTACGAGATTGTCATCAGTGGTTTTGACCACACGGTGGGTTGGCCCCACCATATGATTTGTGACTACGGTCACCAGTGGTTTTGACCACACTTATATGATTTGTGACTACGGTCACCGTGGTTTTGACCACACCTGTGACACAGAGTTCGATTGGTTAGGTTGGGTTTGCATGATTTGCATATTGACATATCAAATGTGTAAGTGCCTTGTTATTATCGGGATGGGGATTTACACATCGAGTCTCGGTGACTCACCCTTTCCCTTACATTTGCGAGATGAGGCATAGATCGCAGATGTGGGCCGGTGGACTCGAGGTGGCCATGCACTATGTTTTCGGTTTTATTTCAATTACTATTTTGGGTTAATTTACTTTTAAATTTGGTTTTGTTACGTAATAAGGTATTGGGTATTTTATTTGGTTTCAACTTTCAATTTGGTTCTCGCTATTATTAAATGATCAATATGGGATTTTCCTAAAATGATAATAAACCGTTTCTTATTCAAAATTACTTAAACTCGATTTCTCACAACAACTATAAAGAATACGAGCTTTTAACGAATGCACGCTTTTAGACATTCCTTTCATGTGACATGCCGATCCGTTATCGTAACGTTTAGGCCGGGTTTGGGGTGTTACAATTATAGTATCGAGCCAGTTCAAAACTCGATCGTGGAATGGGTTCAAAAAGTTTCAAATTTTGGTTGAAATATGGTTTAGAAAATATATATATCACTTTCTCGAAGTATGACACCCGAGTCTCCTGCACCAATCCGAATCTGTAAGTTTTGTGGTACTTCTCTTTGTTATATCTTTGATTTGTATCTATTCTATGTGTTTAGTTTGGATGTGATGGTCGGACATAGAGTTTGGTGCGTATGAAATATTAAATGCATTTTAATGGCTAGGTGTTTTTGAGTATGTGTAGGAGTTTTAAATTCTAGTTAAAAGTATATTAGTTTTATTAAGATCGAGTCTTGTGACAGAAGCGTAGTGTGGAAGATTAGGATGTGTGACTGTTACTTAGTTGGAAATTTTGAGGACGAAATTTCTTTAAGGAGGGTAGATTTGTAACATCCCAAAATTAGGCCTAGTAGGATTGGGCCCAATGGGCCTTAGGCATAGTAGCATTCAAAATTTTTGAGAACGGCATTAATGCAAGTTAGACTTATTAGGTAAGTGATTCTGGAAGGTTAGACGGCTTCTATGAAGTCCTCAGATCGAACTTTGGCTTTGGGGAAATTTTGGTTTTAGGTGAAAAAAAAACCCTGGAAGTTGGCAGGTAGGCCTTAAGAATAAAATGTGGAGGAAAATGACACAAGTGGAGTGTGTGGTGTAGTGGCAAAGTGACGCCACATAAGAAGCAAGGGGGTGACGCCACAAGGAAGGAAGGAGGTCCAAGGTTCAAGTCTTGGCTTTTGCATTTTGGTTTTCTTTTTACTTGGACCTTAGAATTTGGTTATAGATTTATATTTAGTTGCGCATGGTTAAGAGACAAGAGGAGCTTGTGGCCAAGTGGTTAGTGGCGTGGATTATGTTGTAAGGGAGCTGGGTTCGAATCTCATGACAAGCAATAGAGTATTTATTTTACGGATTGGACGGCAAGAGTTTCAGTTGAATTTAAACTCTACTGACGGAGGGATCCCACATCGGAAAGACACAAAGAATGAAGGTGAAGAGCTAGCTATATAAAGAGCAGCCTAGGAGGAGAGTAAACATACCTTGGTGGGCGTTTGGGCATAGGAGTGGTCGCAGCGCGGTTTAACACCAGACTCCTATCAGGTGTGTACTTCTCTTTACTCTAGCTGTAGAGCGGTAAATGCCAAAGTGTCGATCACGACAATAGTAGCCACACGAGCGTGCGAGCGCACGTGTGGGACTTCGACGCGATAGTTGAGGCCATCAGTAGTATTCTTGTGGGTTGGGTCTACTTGGGTCACGATGGGTTGAAGTGGGCCCAATGGGCCCGTGGGCCCAATTGAATAAATTGCATGATGATATAGTATATAGTGAACTAGATTAGGTGGAACTTATATACGTGGCTAGATGTATGTTAGGTGGGCCACACGAGCGTGTGGGCCCGAATGGGCCAGAATATGGTTTTAGGCCCAATAGTCAGGTATGACCAGAAATGGTAGCTGAGTCGCTCTGGGCGACATTAGGCCTTTAGAAAGGCCATTGCAGGTGCGAAATTACCAAAATACTCCTAGTTTATGAAATTACCAAAATAGCCCTGGTTTACAAAATTACCAAAATACCCTTGGTTTATGAAATTATCAAAATAGCCCTGGTTTACGAAATTACCAAAATACCCTCGATTTACAAAATTACCAAAATACCCCCGATTTACAAAATTACTGAAATACCCCTGATTTGTTAAATTACCAAAATACCCCCGATTTATAAATTTATCGAAATACCCCTGGGTTGTAAAAGTGCTGAAATATCCTCGAGTTGTAAAATTACTGAAATACCCCTAGTTTGTAAAATTACCGAAATACCCCTAAGCGATAAAATAATCGTTGTACTCTCGTGGTAGTATTCGCGTTGTATGTGTTAATCGTATGATTGATTATGGTTGAGATGCGTTGCTTACATGGATTGGTAACGAGTAGAATTACCGAACTACCCCTGTAGGGTGGAATTACAAAAATGCCTTTGGTAGGTAAAATTACGGTTATACCCTTAGAGGTTGATTAGTTTGATTATGTCGTATTTGTTATTCTGATTATGATGGTAATTCATTTCATACGTTATCTTTGATATATAATTTGCATACATGTCATACTGCATACACAAATTATTATGACTGATGAACATGGCATGAAAATGGGTATGATGAGAGGAGGGGGAAGGATGATTTAGACTGTCACCAGTGGTTTTGACCACACAGTGGGTTGGCCCCGCTTTCCTTATTATTTGTGACTAGTCTCAGTGGTTTTGACCACCAGTGGTTTTGACCACACGAATATTATTTGTGACTACGGTCACCAGTGGTTTTGACCACACATGGATTATTGTGACTCGTCCCAGTGGTTTGGTACCACAGTGGGTTGGCCCCACATGTTGATTACGGGATTGTCATCAGTGGTTTTGACCACACGGTGGGTTGGCCCCACCATATGATTTGTGACTATGGTCACCAGTGGTTTTGACCACACTTATATGATTTGTGACTACGGTCACCAGTGGTTTTGTCCACCAGTGGTTTTGACCACACGGGGTAGACACAAGAGTTCAGTTGGTTAGGTTGGGTTTGCATGATGTGCATATTGATATATCAAATGTGTAAGTGCCTTGTTATTATCGGGATGGGGATTTACACACTGAGTCTCGGTGACTCACCCCTTTCCCTTACATTTGCAGATGAGGCATAGATCGCGGATGTGGAGCCGGGGTGGACTCGAGATGGCCATGCACTATGTTTTTTAGTTTTATTTCAATTACTATTTTGGGTTAATTTACTTTTAAATTTGATTTTGTTATGTAATAAGACATTGGGTATTTTATTTGGGTTCAGCTTTCAATTTGGTTACTGCTTATTATTAAATGATCAATATGGGATTTTCCTAAAATGATAATAAACCATTTCTTATTCAAAATTACTTAAACTCGATTTCTCACAACAACTATAAAGAATACGAGCTTTTTAACGAACGCACAATTTTTAGACATTCCTTTCATGTGACATGTTAGATCCGGTCGTAACGTTTAGGCCGTGTTTGGGGTGTTACAGAAAACAATGGAGCTCGAAGCTTGCTTGAAGGAAGCCAAAATGGAGAGCGAGTGGTGGGAAAGGCTTGCCAAAGCAAATGAAGCCATGGTTATGAATTCAAGCAACGCAATGGAACATGACAGAGAGGAGCTAATCAGGGTCAGCAATAATAATACAACCGAAGATACCGAGTCCCATTGCTGCGGCTCATGCAATCAAAGAGATGATCAACAAGGAGAAAAGAAGAGCAAAAAGGTTGCTTGCAAACATTGCAGGTCTAGGAGCTCATGCATTCTGTTCCTACCTTGCAGACAAATAACCCACTGGTTCTTCTCTTTCACTTCATCTTCCTCTTTCACTTCTCTGTTTCTTCTTTTTCTCTTCTTTTGCTACTACCCAGGGCATTTTTGGGTTAAAAAGGACTGTTACAATGACAAATAACCCACTGTTAAATGCCCTGTCATTTTTTCGTTACATTTGTAACGAAAAATAGTTCAAAGGACTGTTTTGTTTGTAACACCCCAAACCCGGCCCAAACACCACGACTGGATCCGGCATGTCACTAAGAAGATTTTATAAAACATGTTGCATTTTCGAAAAACATTGTTCGAAACTTAATCGTTTATTCAGTAAACTTCAGTAAATTAGTAAAAGATATAATTTTTGGTTAATGCCTTAGTGATGAGAAAACCGAAATTTTCCTTTGATTTTTATCATTTCAATACATGCCTTAGTTTAGAGTTCACGTAGAATTTAAATGTCTAAAAAATCCCGAAAACCCAAAAAAATAGAAAAGAAAAATAATAGCCAGTGACCTTATTACAATAAAATATAAACCAAACTAATTAAAAATATTAAATATAAATAGACTAAATAATGTCTTTTACAGTATCCAAAATGAACTCTTGCATGGCCACCTTGGGCTCCTCTCCAGCTCGGTCCGATGTACAAATTGCTACCTGAAAAGTGTTAAACAACGGGGTGAGTCACAAGACTCAGTGTGCATCCCTTATGCACCATCAGATTGGGCCTTAGCCCACAGAATAGAATAACAGAATATTATATAACAGGAACTATTCGAACCCATCCCAATCCTAGATCCATCCGCTACACACCACCCTTACCTGCCAATCACACCATTGGGGATTTCTACAATCAACCCACACCGCTACACACCATCGATGGCAGTCATGCTGCAGTTAGCTGCTCATCATTAGAATTGTGACATGTCACCAGAACAGATCGTGGCGGTGCCACTACAACAGATCGTGGCAGAACCACTACAATAGAACACTTCCCCTTTCATCAATCACCCAACCCCAAACAAACATAGAAATCGGCATGCATGTGTATCATATCAATTCAACAGAAACATTCACTTAAAAATGGCAGAAATCACTAACCTGGTGAATCGCCTTTACCCTCCACGTGTTTTCATCAGTCTTGCCGGGATTTCGGCATTTAACAGAATATAAACAGAATTATATACATATGCTAATAAACAATCTAAATGGTGTGAGAAGTTACACACCTGATAAATACGTAGGACTACCCTCTACGTCGATACCCCCCGCTAATCGGATCTACTGCCCTTTGTCTACAACTTTGCTCAAAAGCGGAAAAACACGAAGATAAAGCTTCCCCTACATTCGGCCAACGATTATTATTTGCCCGAATTTATATGTTTAAATAAACAAATCTCCTTACCTAAATCGATTAGATCCTGGAAGTAGGATGATTCGAGTGCTACCGATTTAGAACCTTAGGCGATTGGATCTCCTTCAAATCCCAGAATGCCACAAAAGAAAGAAAAACACAAGATCAATTTCTATATAGCCATTAGGCTAGGGTCTCTAAAAATCGAAAAAAGATTGAATCACGTGAATTGACACTTACTTCAGTTTCCTTCAAGATTCGGTAATTATAGGAGGTGAGATCTAGGGATTTCGGCTTTTAGAAGAACAAAGAATTGAAAAGATGGGCAAGGAATAGATAGAGAGATTCAACCAATGAGTATTAAAGAAAAGAGAAGGTGAATGGCAGGGTTTCGGCAATTGGTGAGGCCTCAGGGGTTTCAGTTTCTGACAGAAAAGAAAAAAATGATTCTTGTTTGCCGAAAAAAAAGAAAAACTAAAAGCTATTCTCAGAGAAAACAAATGAAAAATTCGGCACATCCTCTTACCTATACTAAACCGATTCCTCCCCCTCTCCTGAGTTTGATTTTCATCCAACACTAGCTTCCTGGATTAGCTCTCATCTTTTCCCCTTATCCTAATCTATAACTCCTTCAAAAGAGGCCTAATTAGCACCAACTCTCTTCCTCCTTTCTCAGCTTATTATCCTCATAAATTAAACATTAAAAATTCCCTAAATTGTAGCCTTATTTCCGTCCCCCTAGCCCCCTTATAAGTGTCGAATTTGGCCCAATCTCTTAGGCCCCATGCGACCAAACTTGGGCCTATTCACCTGCCCAAGGCGCCACTTAAAACTCCCCTCTGCTGTGCCCTATGTTACTGGGCCACAAGCCCACTTCACCAATTAAACTACAGAGACTACCTTTAAAGCACTAGAGGGTCTAAACAGAATATCTTAACCAAGGCCTCAGCCCATTCTTGAGCTCAAGCTGGACCCCTAACCCTTAAATTACTACTTTAAACAATCAACACACAAAATGCACAGGCCCACTAACTCAAGATGTTACAGTTCTACCCCCTTAAAATAAATTTCAACCTCAAAATTTACCTGATCAGAAGAGATGGGGATACTGCTGCCGCATAACATCCTCTGGCTCCCATGTCGCTTCCTTTGCGCCGTGGTTTCACCACAACACCTTGACCAAAGGAACAGACTTCCTTCTCAACACCTTTACGTCTCGCCCCAAAATTTGCACTAGCTCCTCCTCAAAGGACAAGTCTGGCCTTACTTCAATCTCTTCCACCAGCACAACGTGGGATGGATTAGAACGGTAACTTCTTAGCATCGAGACATGAAACACGTCGTGTATCTGCTCCAACTCTAAAGGTAATTCCAATCGATACGCCACTGGGCCCACACATTCTAGTACCCGATAAGGTCTAATAAATCGAGGACTTAGCTTACCCTTCCGACCAAACCTAATTACCTTCTTCCACGGTGAAACTTTCAAAAAGACTTGGTCTCCCACTGCAAACTCCATCTCCTTTCGTTTTAAATCCGCAGAAGATTTCTGTCGATCAGACGTTTCTTTCAACCGAGCCCGAATTAACCTAACTTTCTTTTTCGTCTCCGAAACTAGTTCTGGACCCAACATCTGATGCTCACCTAACTCAGTCCAACAAGTAGGAGTGCGACACTTCCGTCTATACAATGCTTCATAAGGCGCCATCTAAATACTAGATTGATAGCTGTTGTTGTACGCGAATTCTGCTTGAGGTAAATACTCCTCCCAACTACCCCTGACATCAATGATACAACCTCTTAACATATCCTCCAAGATCTAGATTACCCTCTCCGACTGACCATCAGTCTGCGGATGGAAAGCAGTACTGAAGTCTAACCTTGTTCCCATTGCCTGATGCAGAGCCTTCCAGAATCGTGATGTGGACCTAGGGTCTCTATCTGATATAATTGACACAGGTACACCATGAAGTCTCACAACCTTAGCGACGTACAGCTTAGCAAACCTTTGCAGAGAATAGTAAACACGAACCGGTATGAAATAAGCAGACTTCGTCAGCCGATCAACAATCACCCAAATCGAATCCTTTTTAGTGGGCGTAAGAGGTATCCCACTAACAAAATCCATCGTGATTCTTTTCCATTTCCACTGCGGAATCTTCACCGGCTGCAACAATCCCGAGGGCAACTGGTGTTCTGCTTTCACCTGTTGACACGTCAAACATTTACCGACAAATTTTGTTACCTCTCGCTTCAAACCTGGCCACCAGAATTGCTCTCGTAAATACTGATACATCTTAACCCTCCAGGATACATAGCGTATGGGCTACTATGCGCCTCCTGAAGAATCATATGCCTTAACTCCACATCCCTTGGCATACATATTCTCTTACAGAAATACAGAACCCCATTACCATCCAAACCATAGTCCTCTCCTTCACCATTCTGCACTTGCTGAAGTTGATCACTCAAGACATCGTCTAGAAGCTGCCTGTTTTTAATTTAACTTGTCCACGTCGGTCTCACTTGGAGTTTAGCTACCAACCTGCCATCCTCATATAGATTGAGATGGGCGAACATCGCCCTTAAATTTGCTATTGCCTTCCTACTTAGCGCATCTGCCACCACGTTAGCCTTACCCGGATGATATTCGATCGAACAGTCACAGTCCTTCAAGAGTTCAATCCACCTACGTTGTCTTAGGTTCAACTCCTTCTGGTAAGGAGATACTTTAGACTTTTATGGTCGGTGTAAATAACCGACTTCTCCCTATATAAGTAGTGTCTCCAGATCTTTAGAGCGAACACTACCGCCGTCAATTCTAGATCATGCGTAGGGTAGTTCAACTCATGCGGTCTTAACTGTCGGGACGCATACGCAACCACCTTTCCATCTTGCATCAACACACACCCTAAACCTGTACGTGATGCATCACAGTAGACGGTAAATTCTTTTTCTGCCTCTAACTGAATTAGCACCGGTGCTTCTGTCAGAATTCTCTTCAACTTCTCAAAGCTATCCTGCTATTTGTTGGTCCAAACAAACGATACTCCCTTCCTCAACAACTTAGTTAGAGGTGCTGCAATTAATGAGAACCCCTCAACAAACCTCATGTAGTACCCCACCAATCCCAAAAAACTTCGAATCTCTGCCACTGACTTCGGTGATTTCCAATTTAATACCGCTTCTATCTTCCGAGGGTCAACCCTAACTCCCTCTGCAGAAACTACATGCCCTAAGAAAGTTACTTCCCTTAGCCAGAACTCACACTTACTGAACTTAGCGAACAACTGTTTCTCCCTCAGAATTTGCAACACCACACGAAGATGTACATCATGCTCCTCCTCGGACTTGGAATAAACCAAACTGTCGTCAATAAACACCACAACAAACTGATCAAGGTATGGTTGGAACACCCGATTCATCATATCCATGAATGTTGCTAGCGCGTTCGTTAACCCGAACGACACCAAAAATTTATAATGACCGTAGCGAGTTCGAAACGCCGTCTTATGAATATCCCCTTCCTTTACCTTTAACTGATGATATTCCGACCTTAAATCTATCTTCGAAAAGACTGAAGCTCCTTTGAGCTAATCGAATAGATCGTCGACTCTTGGCAGTGGGTACTTGTTCTTAATTGTTAACTTATTCAATTGACAGTAGTCCACGCACATATGCATGGATCCGTCCTTCTTCTTCACAAATAGGACCAGCGCTCCCCACGAAGACACACTCGGTCGGATAAAACCAGGATCCAACAGTTCCTGGATTTGAGCCTTCAGTTCCACCAACTCCTTCGGCGCCATTCTATAAAGAGCAATGAACATTGGAGCTATACCCAGAAGTAGCTCTATTTCAAACTCCACTTCGCGATCCGGGGGTAACCCTGGCAGTTCCTCCGGGAAGACATCCGCGAAATCCTTGACTGTTCGAACCTCATCGACAGTCATCTCTTTAGCATCCAAAGCACTGATAAAAGCTAGAAATGCATTGCATCCTTTCCGCATCATCTTAACAGCCTTCAAGGCAGATACTACGTTGGGCAAATAATTCCTTCCTTCTCCCAACACAACCACCTCCCCACCTTCCGGGGTACTCAACACCATGTGCTTAGTCTTACAATCCAACTTATCACGATGTTTAGCCAACCAATCCATTCCTAAGATAAGATCAAACTCTCCAAACGATAATTCCATTAAGTCTGCTGGGAACACTACCCCTTGAGTCTCTAAAGGTATGTCCCTAAACAGTTTGTCCACTACCCTAGATTGTCCTAAAAGACTAACCACAGTCATCCTCCTAGTAGTTGTTTCAGAGTCTATACTTAAAGTCTCAGATACCGAGCATGCAACGTAAGAGTGGGTTGATCCAATATCAATTAAAGTAAGAAATGGATTATCCGTAATAAGAAACGTACCGATTATGACATCCGGTGCGTCACTATCCTCCCGTCGATGAGCTGCATAAACTAGACCTGGCTGTCTTGCGTCAACATTACCCGCACCCCTACCAGGTGCTCCACGACCTCAACCGAACCCATTTCCTCCTCTAGCTGGGCCACGACCCCTTGGTAATGGCTGGCCACCTTTCCTAACCTGATCAGAACATCGTCTGGCTGGCTGCACTTGATCCACCTATGGACAGTCCTTAATCATATGCTCCATGGATCCACACCTGAAGCATCCACCGGTTCTCCTTCTGCACTCCCCGAAATGTACTTTCCCGCACAAGTTACAAGATCGATTCTAACCCCCATAGGCAGATGTCGGAGCACGAGCTGACCCATCAAACCTAGGCCTTTTCTGAAAAATCCCAGATGATCCCGACGGCCCAAAATTCCTTTTATTCTGATTTCGATCCTTATCCTTATTCTGCTTCTCAGTTCGCTTCACCTCCTCAGATATTTTAGCTTTCTCAACCAAAACGACAAAGTCCTTTTCTCACTGCGGTGCTACCAACACTCTTAACTCATCCCGCAATCCATCTTTGAACAGTATACAGTGCTCATGGTCAGTCGATACAATTCTTCTAGTGTAACGGATCAATCGCAGAAATTTTGCCTTGTACTCGGACACAAATTTACTTCCTTACACCAAATTCAAAAATGCCTTCCTCTGTGCATCCACATAGCTGGCCCCGATGTACTTTCCTGAAATGACTCCTTAAAGAAATCCCAGTCAATCCGGTCTATGGCAGTACCCTCCTTTACTGTGAGCCACCACTGATAGCTTCGTCTCGAAGAAGAGACACGGCCCCTTTCAACTTCTCCTCTATCGTGAAGTCTAGGTCATCCATTATACGCTCACTCGCTTCTAACCAATACTTAGCTGTGTTAGGGGCTACGCTAGAAACACCCTTAAACACCTCCGATCCGTTGGCTCGGAGTCGTTCGATTATAGATTTTCGAGCTCTGAACCTGCGCTCGCCTGAAAGAACTCTCTCAAGGACCCGCAACATCGCTTGAGATACCGCTTCATCTCCGGCCGTCTGGTCCTAAAATTTTCCCTCCACAGCTGGCAGATCCGACATCTCGTTTCCTGACTCGTGGCCAGACCCTACTGGCTCTGACACAGTCATCTTACCCTTACCACGACCACGCAGCGGACGTCCTCGACCCCTTGTACTCATTCTTCCAATCGACGTTTATCTGATTAGAAATTTTATGAATTATTAATTCTTTCCACTTATTAACCGCGAACAATCTTATGAAAAATAATTTCGATAGTGGTTCTTTCGAATTCAGAATTATACCTACAGGTTTTAGTCTCAAGTCTACTTCTCCTAGTTCTGGGAACTACATACATTCAACAATTAACATACAGATAGCATTCACGAATTCACATTAATCTCAAAGGGGCATTTTCGTCATTTCACTACCAAGGGGTATTTTCGTAATTTGATCTTACAGGGGTATTTTCATAATTTTCAAAATAGGGTATCTTGGTATTTTTTCAAAGTAAGGATATTTTCGTAATTTTACAAATCAGGGGTATTTTAGTAATTTCACAAACTAGAGGTATTTTGGTAATTTCACAAATCGAGGGTACTTTGGTAATTTTACAAATTGGGGGTATTTTGGTAATTTTGTAAATCGAGGGTATTTCAGTAAATTTTCTCAACCTAGGGTTTTTAGGATAATTTATAAAAAATTAGGGTTATATAAGTAATTTTACAAAAATAGGGTACTGGTCCCTTTCGAGTTTTAGTTATAAATTTTAGCCTGTCAACAAGTCCTTATGGCTAAAGCGAACAGTCACTACGCACCAGGTAGGATTTCAGAAAAGAGGAGGTGAGTCACTAGGACTGCTTAAATACCAATCTCTTCCTGGATCTAATCCTATACATGTATATGCTTGTTTCCACACCTTAACCTTGTGACTTGCTCACAGACATGTTTAATTAGGGAAATTAAGTCTTATGAAGTGTAAAGATTTGTTTAAGCTAAGCTTAAAGTCCATCAAATTCTAATTAAAATAATCTACGTCCCATAAAGCCCATCAAGCCCACATACCTATATAACACACAGTGAGTTCAGAATACTTACCAACTTGGTAGGACTTGGGTGAAAACATTTTGAGCCCAGAAAGTCAAGCAGTGCCATGTTACCGATAAAACCATCTTATATCATTTATAAACATGTACATTTCCAAAACCCATCTTTAGAAAACAATTTGAGCCCAAAACCCCAAAGTCGAGTTTTGAACCTGCTCGATACCAATTTGTACCACACCGCTACACACCATCGATGGCGGTCATGTCATAGTTAGTCGCTCATCGTCGAATTGTGACATAGTCACTGAGCAGATCGTGGCGGTGCCATTACAATGCATCGTGGCGTAACCACTACAATGTAACATTTCCCTTTCATCAATCACCAAACCCCAAACAAACATAGAAATCGACATGCATGTGTATCATATCAATTCAATAGAAACATTCACTTAAAATGGCGTAAATCCTAACCTGGTGAATCGCCTTTACCCTTCACGGGTTTTCATCGGCCTTGCCTTGATTTCGCATTTAATGTAATATAAACAGATTTATATACATATGCTAACAAACAATCTAAATGGTGTGAGAAGTTACACACGATAAATATGTAGGACTACCTCTACGCCGATACCCCCACGATCGGATTCATCGCCTTTGTCTACAACTTTGCTCAAAATCCTAACTTTGGTGAATAGCCTTTACCTCCACGGGTTTTCATCGCCCTTCCGGGATTTCCGTGATTTAATGTAATATAAACAGATTTATATACATATGCTAATAAACAATCTAAATGGTGTGAGAAGTTACACACGATAAATACGTAGGACTACCTCTACGCCGATACCCCCGCTAATCGGATTCATCGCCTTTGTCTACAACTTTGCTCAAAAGCCGAAAAAACACGAAGATAAAGCTTCCCCTACATTCGGCCAACGATTATTATTTACCCGAATTTATATGTTTAAATAAACAAATCTCCTTACTTAAATCGATTAGATCCCAGAAGTAGGATGATTCGAGTGCTACCGATTTAGAACCTTAGGCGATTGGATCTCTTTTAAATCTCGGAATGTCGCAAAAGAAAGAAAAACACAAGATCAGTTTCCATATAGCCATTCGGCTAGGGTCTCTAAAAATCAAAAAAAGATTGAATCACACGAATCGACACTTACCTTCAGTTTCCTTCAAGATTCGGCAATCACAGGAGGTGAGATCTAGGGATTTCAGCTTTTAGAAGAACAAAGAATTGAAAAGATGGGCAAGGAATAGATAGAGAGATTCGGCCAATGAGTATTAAAGAAAAGAGAAGGTGAATGGCAGGGTTTCGGCAATTGGTGAGACCTCAAGGATTTCGGTTTCTAACAGAAAAGAAAAGAAAATGATTCTTGTTTGCCGAAAAAAAAACTAAAGGCTATTCTCAGATAAAACAAATGAAAAATTTGGCACATCCCCTTGCCTGTACTAAACCGATTCCTCCCCTTCTCCTGAGTTTGATTTTTGGCCAACACTAGCTTCCTGGATTAGCTCTCATCTTTTCCCCTTATCCTAATCTACAACTCCTCCAAAAGAGGCCTAATTAGCACCAACTCTCTTCCTCCTTTCTCAGCTTATTATCCTCATAAATTAAACATTAAAAATTCCCTAAATTGTAGCCTTGTTGTTGTCCCCCCTAGCCCCCTTTAAGTGCCGAATTTGGCCCAATCTCTTGGGCCCCATGCGGCCAAACTTGGGCCTACTCACCTGCCCAATGCGCCACTTAAAACTCCCATTTGCTGCGCTTCATGTTACTGGGCCACAAGCCCACTTCGCCATTTAAACTACAGAGACTACCTTTAAAGCACTAAAGGGTCTAAACAGAATATCTTAAGCAAGGCCTCAGCCCATTCTTGAGCCCAAGCTGGACCCCTAACCCTTAAATTACTACTTTAAACAATCAACACACAAAATGCTCAGGCCCACTAACTCAGGATGTTACATTGTTATTTTTTTAAAATTGAGTGACTGAAATGAAACCTAAGTGACTGTTTTGTTAGCTACACTAAAGTTGAGTGACTGTTGGTGTAATTTACCCATTTATTAATCATTTTTTCAAATAGAACCAATACGTCTACATATAAATAATATATATACCTTAAAAAAGTCAGAAGTTTTGGTGTAAGTTCATTGCTTCTCTATTGGAAACGAGCTATAGGAAGTGAAAGCAACATCCTGAAAGTATTTGGTGAGAGATATATATCATTCCACTCCCACCCAACGGATCAAGACGACGGAAAAAACCAATCTCATGTCTTCGGGGAAACCAGATGAACCAAACCAGCTTCCTGAAACTTCTTCAACCCATCCTTTACTCATCTACATCTCTGAGGATGAAGAGGTAGGTCCAAGCCTTTTCTTTCCTTTCCTTTTCAATTTCTCGAGTTAAACATGTAATGTATATTGCCGAGGTGCTATGAAGCACCGACACAGGGAAAATCCTCTCATACTAGTGCCGTACTGGTGTCCAACATGGACACGCCGTCGACACGGCCGGATACATACGGACACACCTCCACGCGTGTCAAAAAAAGGACACTGTCGGGCTTTCTTTTGGCCTGAATCAGAAACGGAAAAAACCCATATACAAAAATAGAACTTTAGAAAACAGATAAAAAAAACTTTAACATTTAATCATGATAATTTATGGGATTTTTGACATACTTGATTCGCTTATATGAAGTGAAGATGATGATGCTGAAAGTTTTGTAGATGAATGTTTTGCAAAGAAGAAATACAGAGGCAAAGGTAAAAGCAGTAAATGAGGAGGGAAAAAATGGGTAAATGGGGAAGAAATTAAATAAATGGTATATGAGTGTATGGCTGTCTGCATAAGAAAAAAAAGAATAATTAATGTATTATATAGTTATAATGGGGTAAGAAAGTCAAAAACAAATTATAATAGTTTAAAGATAGTGAAAATATTAATATTTTTATTTACATTGAGTATTTTAACATAAATTTATATATATATTTTTATTGTCGTATTTTACCTTATTTGTGTCCTCTTTTTTAAAGATTTCTATATTGTCATATACATATCATGTCGTATCCGTATTACGTGTCTGTGTCCATATTTTATAGGAGGTGTTAAACCATCAGCAAGTTCGGTAATGTGATAACAATTATAATTAATGTATATTTTCTGACCATGAAAAGCAGCTTGGAAATGATGTAATGCAATCATCGAAAAATGAGCACAACGCCAATCCTTGGAGATTGACATCAAAGTTTTGGAGATTGACATCAAAGAAATGATGATCAAAAGCAGGAGGCCGCCTTTCCCCAGTTGCATTTACGGGGTCTCACCTGTACTTTGTGATGTAAACAAAAAGGCATACACCCCTCGGACTGTTTCCATTGGTTCTCTTCACCATAACAACAAAAACTTGAAGGTATGCAAGCGGTAAAATTTCAATATCCTGAGCAATTCCTTAAACGTGCCACCAAAACTGCTATGCTAAACGAGCTTCCTCACTGGGGAGATCCAATGGGTTTTGTTACTTCCTTGGATACTGACCTTCAAATAGGGAAGCATTTTTCTTGCTTAGAAAGGTTTTTGAGGTTGTTAAAATCTACCGAAGGTGATATTTGGAATAGTTATGCAGAAGATGACTTGAATCATATCACCCTTGAAGAGTTGTCGAAGATTATTCTCGTCGATTCCGCCTTCATTATCGAGCTCATTTTAATCCTTCTAGATTAACACCATTTGAGATAGCTTCTATAAGGATGGACCTCTTGTTAATATAGCTTCCATAAGGATGGACCTCTTGTTAATAGAAAATCAGGTTCCATTCTTTGTGCTGAAAAATCTATACGGAGAAGCTTTTGGCTCTTATCCCAACATTTATCCAACCATCCTTGAACTTTCTTGTGAGTTTTTTGAGCCTTACAACGACCAAAAAATGCAAATCCAAACTGTCGTAACCATTTTTTTGGGGAAATAGTAAACGACGCAGTCGACTCAATTTTTTTGAAAAAGAAAAGGAAGGGAGTCGCCATCGATCTTTATTTGGTGTGATCGGATCACCTTTGTTTTAATAAAACATTTAATTTACTAAAACGATGCTTTTTGGTCCACGAACTTTGAGAAAATGGGTTCGGAAGTCGATTACGTGCGAGGAAGGATTAGCACCCTCGACACGCCCGAAACCGGTACCAAACTGATTGATTGATGTCCTATTTGTTGAAAACTTTGAAAGGGTTCGAAAATACAATGCTTTTTATTTTCAAAATTTGAAGGGATTGGAAGGGATGTTAAGACTCTTATTTTCGAGGAGATAAAGCATCATGTCCAGTAAGTTAGGGCGCAATACTTTAGGCTCCCGAAACTAAGCTCGTCTTTTAAAACTTGATTTTCGTTTTTGAAGAGGATCTTCCGTCATTTGTTGAATCGAGAAGTCGGGACCCAGTAAGTTAGGGTTCGTTTTTCGAAAATCCAAATTAGGAATATTGCCTCTATTTTGGAAGAAAAAGAAACTTATCCCGAAGTATCCAGGTGTCGAGTCCAGTAAGTTAGGGCACGGCATTTCGAATTTTCAGATTTAAGTATTTTGTTTTAAAATTTTAAATTGCAATTTTAAAAGAAACATCCCGTTGTTTAGCTTTAAACGAGGAAAAATCGGAACCCAAAGAAGTTAGGGCTCGATTCACTGAATTGCTAATACGAAATGTCGATTTAAAATTGGAATTGGTGATTTTAAAAGGGTCTTCCGTTGTTTAACTTGAACGAGAAAAATCGAACCAAGAAGTTAGGGCTCGATTTCTTCAAATCTTTAATACGAAATATTGCCTTTATGAAAGAATCATTTATGTATCGGGTGAAAACTAATATAACATCAATTTGTAAGAAGAAACGAGTCATGATATTAACAAGCATAGCGGAATAATAATAAAGAGTAATACTAATGACAAAAATAGAAGGAATAGAGCAAATAAGCTATATAATTTAAAAGAGAAACAATAGGTAAAATAGATAGAAATGAAATAAATAAGAATTATAAGGATAATAATAATAATAATAATTATAATAATGAAAATAAAAATGTGATAATAAGGATAATTATGGTAAAATAGTAATAATAATAATAAGGAAATAATAGAATTAATAATAATGATGAAATGATAATAAAATAATAATAAGACAACACTAATAAAATAAAGAATAATAGCATATGAAATAATAAGGAAAATAAAGTAAAGAATACTAGTAATTAAAAATAAAATAATGATAGTAACGAAAATGAATAATAATATAATATAAACAAGATAATAATAGTGGAAATAAATACAAGAATAAAATAACGAGTAAAAAACGAATAAATATATATATATATATGAAAAATAATATAATAATAGCGATAATAACGATAATATAAAAATAACAATAATAATAATAATAATAATAATAATAATAATAATAAGAATATATTAAATAATGGCCAAAGAACCAAAATTGCAAATTAATTAAAAAAAAGGGATCAAATTGAATTAAAAAATGGGATTTTGGGTTAAATTTGAAATAAAACAGAAGGGAAGTGGCCTATTTGAAACGCGCGTGAAAAGGGGGGGACCGAAATAGAAATTATTCCCTTCCCCTAAATGCAACGTTTTGATAGGGACCGAAATGAAAGTCGAAGTAAATTATTGGGCGAGATTTTAAAGCGATAAAAAATCTGATTGTAAATAAGAAATGCTAAGGGCTAAAGGTGAAATTATCCTTCCTTAAAAAACACACGGATCCTCAAAGGTCTGGGTGCAATCTGGCTGGTCATAGTTAAACGACGCCATTTGGGGCCACTGAATCAGCCCTAAACCAAGGCTGCTTTTGAAATTTCTATAAAATCCAAATTTCCTTCATTTTTCATTTCACTGCTATGTTTTAAAAAAAAAAATTTTCTTTTCTCTTCTTCTCTGCAGAGCATGAGGAGGGGACTTCTACGAGCTCGACCGGTGGCATGCCGTCGCTCCGACCACTTGTGCCTGTGGTAAAAAGGTAAAATTCGTATTTTTTTATTTTTTTTTAGATTTATACTTATACGCGTGTTTGCTCTTATGTATTCCAAAAAGAAAAAGGAAATCGGAAAGTTTTCGAAAGTAAAAAGATTACCTTTGGGCCTCTGTTTTCCTCTTTTTTTTTGTACTTTTGTATCTGGATCTGTTATTTTTTTTTGCTTTGAAATTTCTCTTTTTTTTTTTATATATCTCTTGATCAAAAAAAAAAGTTTTCTACAACAGAATACAAATCGGCTTTTATAGCCTTTTCAAATTGCTTGCTGTCGCTTCTTGTTTAATGTTTTGCAGGTGCTGGTGGCCAAGTGGGAAGGGCGGTGGCGGGCGGTGGACAAGACGCCGACTAGTGGCTAGTCAAGGTCGGGGTCAAGGCGATGGCGAATCGCAAGCAAGCTAGGCGCTTTTAGGTTTTTTCTCTTTTTTGTTTATTTTCTTATTGGGCTTTAGTGGGCTAGGGTTGGTTTGGTTGGGTTAATTTGGGTTTGGGTTGTAATTGGGTCGTAATGGCACAAATGGGTCGTCTGATAATGCCCTCTTTTGCTCATTGTCGGTAACGAGAATGGAGCAAAGACGTAAGAAAGACCCATTTTGCCCTTGGCGATGGGCCTTAACCTTTTTAGTGCTCTTTCCTTCAGTAGCCTATCCAATCCAATCGTGATCCGTCGTTTTGATCCTATTCCACCGCTGCTTTGGTGAAACAGACTTGTGGCTCCAATTTATTCTGCATACCTCAGATCTTCGACTGCTCTCGCCATCCTCTCCTGTAACATCAGGATCGCCAGACTTGTTATCTTCGATCAGTTCTTGCAAATTCAGGAATGTCTAAATTGCCATCTTCAATCTGATCCCAGTAAACTCGGGGATCACCAGATTGAATCTTTGACCTGCTTCCTGCAACCTCAGGAAGTTCAAATCTACTTTCTTCAATCTGATCCCTGCAAACTCAGGGACCACCAAGCTGATGTCTTCGATCTGCTTCCTGCAAATTCAGGAATGTCAAATCTGCTATCTTCGATCTGCTTCTTGCAACTTCAAGAAGGTCAGATCTGCTATCTTCGATCTGATCCTTGCAAACTCAAGGATCACCAGACCGCATCTTCGATCTGCTTCCTGCAACTTCAGGAACGTCAAATCTGCTATCTTCGATCTGCTTCTTGCAACTTCAAGAAGGTCAGATCTGCTATCTTCGATCTGATCCTTGCAAACTCAAGGATCACCAGACTGCATCTTCGATCCGCTTCGCAACTTCGGGAAGGTCCAATCGCTTTTTCAACTGATCCTCGCAAACTTAAGGATCACTAGATCGAATCTTCGATCCGCTTCCGCAACATCGTGAAGGTCAAATCGCTTTCTTCAATCTGATCCTCGCAAACTCAAGGATCACCGATCGAGTCTTCGATCCGCTACGCAACTTCGTGAACGTCAAATCATTATCTTCAATCACCCATCGCATGCTCGGGAGACAAGATCTACTCAACCGCATCGTCCTCTTGAGGACGAATCAAGAATGAGTACATACTTATGCCTAATGATTAGGATGCCATGAGTATGATGAGTCGAATGTTATGAGTATGATTCCTATTTAAGGTGTTATCACTCATTTATCCGGCAGGGTTTCATCTTCGCTTCCTTTATGGATCTGCTTGCATGAATGGCTTGCCCCTGTGGAAATTTCGAAATCTATTTTAGGACTTAGAATGTGGGCCTACCTGGATTTCTAGCTGTCTTCCCTGGGAGTCCCAACTCCTGCTTGAAGAATGCTCGACTTGGTTTGTTTTAGATTCGTTCCTCAACAATTTAGGGTTTTTGAATCTTTCCTTATCGAAAATTGGCCTATCATGTGTTTTCTAAGTGACCAAGTAACCTTATTCACCCTTGCCACAATTACTGAATCGGGCGAGAAATTTTAAAGAAACGGTTTCCATCGAGAATGTCTTTATCTCGTGTTCATGGAAGCTCTAAACAAATGTTCTATCTCGGCTTCCTGTTTTATCTAGTGATTTCCAAAGTGATACGTGGAACTTTTCTTTGTGAAATCGTTAGTTCATCAATTGTTGTTTCAATGCGGCATGATAGATAACGATAGGCCGATTTCAAAGAGAATTAAAATGAATTATCTATGAAACAAAGAAAAATTGACTGGGGACATATCCCTTTTTTTTTATGGCGAAAAAGAACCCAAAAAAGGGTAAAATAAACAACATGGATCAGCCGCCCTAGGCATCGCCGATTGGGCTTCGATATACAAACTTCAAGAAGACTGCTTTGAGCTCGCTCATGTGTTTAGAAGACTCAAAGTATTTTGTCGATGCCCGATATGCAATGTGCTTCCTTTTACATTGATTATAAGCGCAAGATCACGATGTGTCCTTCAAAATTTGAGCCGCCTTTTCGGGTTTTCAACTCAAAGCCCTTTGGTCTCAAGGTGCCCTTTTACGGGTTTTCACCTTGGCCTCTCCATTTTTTCTTTTTTTTCTCGAAGTCTCAAAGTGCCCTTTGCGGGTTTTCACCTTGGCCTCTTCTTATTTCAAGCAAAGTATTTCTTTCTCGATCCGAGTTCACGGGTTAGGTAAACTTTTCCGTCCATTTCATCGAGAATCGCAGTGCCTCCGAGAAAGCTTTCTTTACCACATACCATTCTTTCCATTCGGCATCCATTTTCTTCTCGTGATCCTTTTGTATGGGAAGGATCTTTTTAGCACGAGGTCCCCTTCGTGGAATTCCTCAGGCGAACCTTTTTGTTGTAAGCTCGCATCATTCGCTTTTGGTACATCTCGATCAGGACGAATAGCCCTTAATCTCTTTTCTTCGATTAAGTTCAACTGATCATATCGAGCCTGGATCCATTCAGCTTCATCCAGCTTCACTTCTGACAATACTCGAAGGGAAGGTATTTCTACTTCAATAGGTAGAACTGCCTCCATCCCATAGACCAATGAGAAAGGCGTTGCCCCAGTAGAAGTTTGGACAGACGTTCGATAAGCATAGAGCGCGAACGGTAATTTTTCATGCCAATCCTTGTAAGTCTCAGCTTATCTTTCCCACTATCTTTTGATGTTTTTGTTGGTCTTCCCCGCCCCATTCATTTTTAGACGATACGAGACGAATTGTGGTGTTTAATGTTGAATTGGCGCAAACTCCCGCTATCGCATCGTTGTTTAGGTTCAATGCGTTGTCTGATATGATCCTCTCAGGCATTCCATATCGATAAATGATTTCTTTCTTCAAGAACCGACTGACTGCTGACTTAGTGACGTTAGCATACGAGGCGGCTTCTACCCACTTGGTGAAGTAGTCAATGACCACGAAAATGAACCGATGCCCATTTGAAGCTTTCGGTGAGATTGGTCCGATGACGTCCATGCCCCACATGGAAAATGGCCACGGGGAAGTCATAATGTGTAAAGGTGACGGAGGCACATGAATCTTATCTCCGTAAATTTGACATTTATGACATCTTTTGGCATAGTTGATGCAGTCTCCTTCCATGGTGGACCAATAGTATCCAAACCTCATTATTTGTCTGGCCATTATGAAACCATTGGCGTGAGTTCCGCAGACGCCTTCGTGGACTTCTTCCAGGATTAACTTAGCCTCGGCGGCATCCACACATCTCAGCAGCACTTGATCTTTCCTTTTCTTGTATAGGACCTCTCCATCCAGGACGTATTCGCAAGCTAGTCTTCTCAGCGTCTTTTTATCGTTCTCAGTTGTTTGGTCTGGGTACTCACGATTTTTCACATACCGCAATATATCGTAGTACCATGGTGGGCCAATTTTCCCTTCTTCCTCGACATTGTAGCAATGGGCTGGGTCTTGATGAATGCTCATTTGTATTGGCTTCATATCTTCACTTTCATTTATTCGGACCATGGAAGCTGTGGTGGCGAGCATCACCATCCGATTCTCGCCCTCAAGTGTAATTGAAAGTGATGTCATCAAACTCTTTGACAAGTTCTTGGGCCAATCTTTTATAGATAACCAATTTTGATCCTGGTTTCCTATTCTCCTTTGAGTTGATAGATTACCAAGGGAATCTCCATAGACTTCTAATACCACGATTTTGTATTCGATAGCGATGCATGGAGCCCCATGATGCGTGCTTCATATTCACCATATTATTAGTGCAATCGAAATCCAGTTTACAAGTGAATGGATAATGGTCTCCTTTGGGGATATCAGATCGCCCCAATTCCATTGCCCACGATTTGATGCCCGTCAAAATTTAATTTCCAGGACGGTCTTCTGAGGTACCTTCTTCAATGTCCGCCACGTACATCAAGTCCTCATTAGGAAATCAAAATCTAAGGGCTCATAGTCTTCAAGGCTCTCATGGCTAGAAAGTTCGCTATCGCGCTCCTTTTACCGCCTTTTGGTTTACATAAACGATGTCAAATTTGGAAAGCAGGATCTGCCACCTGGCCATCCTTCCATTCAAGGCGGTAGATTCCATCATATACTTAAGGGGATCTAGCTTTGAGATGAGCCATGTCGTGTGATACAGCATGTATTGCCTCAACCTTCGAGTTGTCCAAATCAAGGCACAACATAATTTCTCGATTATGGGTACCTCATTTCACATGCGGTGAATTTCTTACTAAGGTAGTATATTGCTTTTTCTTTCTTCCCCGATTCATCATGTTGACCCAGCACGCATCCCATCGAATTATCAAGTACTGTTAGATAAAGGATGAGGGGCTTGTCTGGTTGAGGCGGCATTAATACCGGGGCCTGAGATAGGTATTGTTTCACCTTTTCGAAGGTCTTTTGGCACTCTTCATCCCACGTGCCTGGGTTGTGTTTCTTGAGGAGACGGAATATAGGTCACATCTCTCGGTCGGGTTGAAATGAACCGAACGATGTAATTCAAATTCTTCCTAAGAAACCTCTAACTTCTTTTTGGTGCGTGGTGGAGGTAATTCTTGTATGGCTCGACTTTATCCGGGTCAACTTCAATCCCTTTTCATCGACTATGAACCCGAAGACTTCTCTGACCGAGTTCAAGGTACACTTTGACGGGTTAAGCTTCAACTGGAATTTTCTCAGCCTCAAGAGCAATTTTCTCAAGACCTGCACATGCTCTTCTTCAGTTCGGGATTTGGCGATCATATCGTCGACGTAAACCTCAATTTCCCTGTGCATCATGTCATGGAATAAGGTTACCATGGCTCTCTGATATGTCGTGTCTGCATTTTTAGCCCAAATGGCATTACCTTGTAGCAAAATGTTCCCCACATGGTTATAAACGTTGTCTTGTCCATGTCCTTAGGATGCATTTTTATTTGGTTGTACCCCGAAAAACCATCCATGAAGGAGAACAACGAATACCTCGCCAGATTGTCTACCAAAGTGTCGATGTGAGGCAACGAAAAATTGTCCTTCTGGGTGGCCTTGTTCAGTCTCGTAGTCCACGCACATTCGCATACCTTCCCGTTCTTCTTGGGAACAGGGGACAACGTTAGCCACCCAATCCGAGTACTTGACCACTTGTAAGAACCCGACTTTAAATTGTTTCTCGACTTCTTCTTTTATCTTTAACAAGACGCCCGGTCGCATTCTTCCGAGCTTACATTGGACTGGCTTGCATTTTTCTCTTATGGGCGCCGATTATCGCAATATCGATTTTAGTCCGCATATCTTGGTACGACCATGCGAACACATCCTTGAATTCATGGAGTAGTTCGATGAGGTTCCGCTTGGTTTCTGCAGTAATACAAGCTCCAATATTCACCTCTTGCCCCTCTCCTAGGTTCACCGTTTCTACCGACTCTTTATGGGGTAAGATCTCGCTTTTCTTCTTGTTATACCATTCTCAACAAATCCGAGGCAAGTCGATTCTCGGTCATTTCCAAAGTCCCGAGATTCCTCTGAACACATGTCTTGCTCAAAATGCACCTCTCAATCAGAGTATCATTACTCATATCATTGATGTCTAGAGACCAGAATGGGTATCAAGGGTGTATAAAGAACAAATAAATTTGAGGACAATTATTCACATGATATGAATGAGAACAAAGAATAAATGGTAAAATGTAAAATAAGAGGATATTTAGTAGAATTGAAGATGCATTTCATTAAAACAAAATGTCCAAACACGAGCCTATTTCACAAAAGAAATCTCATTATTTCTAGGCTTAAAACAACAAGAGTGTTCCGAATATTACTCTGATAATCTCTAAACACTACAGAAATTCCTCGTAGTCCAATTGTCTAATGTGCTTCAGTTTCATATGGGCGGATGCCCGACAAGTTTCTTTGATCAATCTCCTCATCGTGTATGGCATTGATGTGAGGACATTCCCTCTAGGAGATTCTTTTCCTGTAAATCATTCATCCCGACACGGGTGAAGGTCGAGATATGTGGGAGAATGTCATCGGTTTCCACTTAGCATCTTCTCCATTCACCGGCCTTTCTCCTTTCTTGTTTCTTTTCTATCTCCTTCTTCATTTGTTTAGCATCCGGTTTGAAACCTAAACCAAAGCGATCCCTTTTTTCCTTTAGCATCGGGGCTGGACTTTCCCTTGAAGATATTTGCCCAATCCTTTTCCGGGTAGGGCTCCTTTTCCCACTGTCATTTGCAATCCCATCCTGGTAGTCTTGGATAGTTTAGGTGACGGACTTTATTTTCTTCCTAAATGAAAGTCGATTCACGAACTCTAAGGATCGAAAGGAACATTCAATGGCTTCCTCATTCGCTTCTAGGTATGGCGCTCGTTGGTAACGATTGCTATGATATCATCTTCGCGTTTATAGTTACCAAAGATTTTACATTACCAATTTCAATTTCAGTGCGAAGGATTTAAGGTACATTTCATTGAATGAATCCAGGCCTCCTAGTAAGCGATTGTAAGAAGGCTTGATATCCATGACCGTAAAGTCTATTTCATATGTATTAGGCTCGATCAATAATGGTATGTCTATTCTTCCCATCACTCTTCTTTTGCGGTGCCATCGAATGCTCTCACTATGTTTTGGCGTGATTTCATATGAGAACTATCTATCGGCAACCTCTTGAGTGTGGTGGTGGTAAGACATTTAATCTTGACCCATTGTCTATTAGCACACTTGGCAAGGTGTATCCCTTGCAACGGTAGTTATGTGTAATGCCTTCGTTGACCGTGATACCTCCGGTGGGATTTCGTCATCATCAAGTAGATGAAATTATCAGCGCTTATGTTACTAACTAGACGATCCAACTTGTTGACGGATATATCTTTAGTAACATAGGTCTCATTCAGTACTTTCATTAATGCTTCACGGTGCACTTCGGAGCTTAGAGGTAGTGCTAACACAGAGATACGGGCTGATTTTCTATGCAGTTGTTTCGCCACACTGTATTCGCTGTGTTTCAAGAATTTTAAGAATTCTTTAGCCTCTTCCTCTTTTATGGGCTCATTGATAACGGTTTGGGTTCTTTTCCCTGCTCAATCGACACGCCTTCTTGCCATTTGCTTCGCTCTCCCGTTTATGTGGTCATAACGCTTTCCACTACGCGTATAGGAACCTTCGTTCTTGACTTCCTCAAATACTAGTGGAACCTTGCGCCCTGGTATTGTCACATTGCAATTATAATTCCAAGGTACCCTTTACTATCTTTGTAGGGAAAAGAAGGGGTTTCAATTGTGATTTTGGTCTTCCTCATACTCGCCTCGTGTTCCGCTAAATGATGATTCTCTGGTAATTAACTCCGGCTTTGTCAATTCTTCCTCGATCAAGATATTTCCTCTTCCTCTATTCCTTTTCATAAAACTCCAGTTCTTTGTTGTCCATGAGGCCTTGCACCAAAATTTTAAACTCGGCACATTCTTGGATCTCGTGCCCCTCATCTTATGGAATTTGACAATTCTTTAAATGTCTTTCGCCTCGTAGAATCGACTCTATCAATCCTCTTTTACCATTTCCTTCGGACTATTCGCAATGGGGTCTTCACTTGGTGACATCCTCTTGATCTTTCTCACAATCTCCTCACCGATCGCGCTTCACCCTTTTTCCTCGTGATTGGGCAATGGGTTCCCCTTCTTACCAAGTCATCAAGTGCTATAACACCCATTTTGATTAGCCTCTCGACTACCTTTTTGAAAGCAAGGCAATTCTCTATCGAATGCCCCTCTATCCCTGCGTGGTAATCACATTGAGCGTTTGAGTCGTACCACTTAGGGTATGGGGGCTGCAATGGTTGTAAATAAAACGGGACACGATGTGCTCATTGAATAAAATCTGTATAGCTCTTTTATGCGTTATCGAAATTGGCGAAATTGGATCTTTTCAATATTTGGTCTAGTTCCCGATTCTGCCTTCTTGGCCCTTGTTGTCCAGTGGTGATCGTTTTGGTCGATTAACCGTGATCGCCTTGTGTGTGCTCACGTTATTTACTTCACCGTCCTTCTTTTTAGGAGCGGCCCTCCTCGCTTTCTCCCGCCTCAATCTTGCCGCCTTATGGCATGTTCGATCATCTCTCCGCCATTACTATGTCGGTAAAGTTTTAGTTGTGCTCCCTATCATATGAGTTATGAAAGGGCCTCGTGGTGTTAATGAAAAGCATGGCGCCTCTTTTTCCAAAAGCGGTGGCTGAACTTGTACCGCTATTCTCTCTATCATTTGGGCATATTGTCTAAAACTTTCACCCACTTTTCTCTATATTTTGGGCGTGATTCTATCGGGAGCAATATCAGCCACATGATCGTAATGTTTCATGAAGGCTTGTGCCAGATCCTTCCATGTCTTGATCTGGGCACGACTAAGCTGATTATACCATTTGGCGGCAGACCCAACTAGACTGTCTTGAAAACAGTGAATCAGCAGTTGATCATTGTTAACATATCCCGCCATCTGTCGACAGAAAATTGTGATGTGCGCTTCGGGGCAACTGGTCCCATTGTATTTTTCAAAATCTAGGGTCTTGAATTTTGGCGGAAGTACGAGGTCTGGGACTAGGCTCAAGTCTTTAGCGTCCACCCCGTAGCGATAGTCAGCAGTCCCTATTTCCTTAAACTTTTCTTCTAACCATTTGCAACGATCCTCGAGTTGTCTGGGAAGGTTCACTTTTACCTTATCCATTTCAGCCATTTCATCAAAATCGGGGACTATAGGGTTAGCCGGACCTTATTCGGGATTAGTGCCTGAACTAGTCGGGAAGTGCACTGGCATTGCGGTCTCAACTCGCACCTTTGGGCTCGATAACAAAAGGCGTCCTTTGGGGACATATTTCGGTGGTGCTTGGGTATTTGGCGGTAAATCCGGAGGGTAAGCAGGTCGTCATTATTCCCGAGCTAGCAATCGCCTTTCCTCGTTCATTGGCCAATAATTGCGCCAAATGACTTATCATATTGTTTTGGGACTCTTGCATCCGTTCTATCATATCTTCTTTGAGTTTCATCATTTGCTCCTCGCATCTGTTTTGCATTTCCTTAAATTGTTCAAATCTTTGATCCATTTTCTTTGTCTTAGCACGGGTCCCGTAGTAATGTTCGGCCTCTGATTTTCTCTTTCCTTTTTCCTTTTTCTGATAATCTTAACCAATTAGGCTTTTTTTATAAACTTTAATGTATGTAATATGATGCAATGCAAATGCATGAATGCAGGAAGAAGACATCGATTCTGATCAACTTCATTTTAGAAAACTTTATTAGAAGGCAAAACCCTTTACATAAAGTAGATTACAAATATGTTCTCGCCTAAGACCTAAGACTTTGATTTTTCCAAGCGGGAGATTAGCTCTTCATCATGACCCGTGGAGCCCATATCTCATGCCCAATATGTCACCTCCTCACCAAAGTCCAGAGGTGATCACCTACTTCTGAACTGGATTATTGCTTCACCCATGAGGTAGTCCCGCTCAACTTGCTCGCAAAATGGCGAAGCTCCTCCTCCCAACGTCTTTCTCTCGCTTCAAGCTCAATCCGAGCTCGCATTATGCAATGCCGATTCTAACTCTTCAACCCTACCTTTCATTTCTCTATTCTGCTTAGGCTTGACTTTAGTTGGCTTTCCAGTCTCGACTTCGATAGTGGTGTAGAGATCGCCCAAGCTCACCTATTCTAGCTTTTAATCCTTTTTCTCTTTTGGTCTTCGTCTCCGCCTTCTCTAAGTCTTCCTTTTGCGCCAGATTTCATGAAACTTTTCTCCCAATCGCTAACTTTGGCTTTTTCCTCTCGACCTCTTGTCGCCATCGCTCAAGTTTTCCCTAATCCGCATTTTTATCGCTGCGCATCTTCTTGTATTCCGCCTTTAAGTTATCTCTGCCTTCTTCTACCTTCCATTTTTCTTTTCCGAAGTTTCTCACCTCCGATTTTTGACCGTCCACTTCTAACTGGAGGAGCATCTTTTCTTCTTCCAACCTTTCTATCCTTTTCCCAAGTTCCGAACTCATCCATTCGAAATCTTGCTTTACAATCTCTAATTCTGACGGGATCACTCGTAAGCATTCCTCTCTCGATCGGGCACCTTCTGGATTTGGCTCGAAAATGTTATCATTGACTCTCCTAACCCTCCATTCACTGTATTCTGGGGTCGTCCTCGGGCCTGCGAATAATCTTCTCATTCTATGAATCTGATTTCAGGCACCAGAAATCTCTTTAACCCTTTTCTTGTAGCTTCCCTTCAGATGAGAACTCGCATTGAGCTAGCCCGTATGTCGTCGGTACAAACCGCTTTGAACTATACTTGTCTTAGGACCAGAAGGGGCATAGGCCGTGGCACCCCATATTCCTAATAGGGAACCCACCAAAGTTTCCACAACGATAAAGGATTCATGCAGAATCAACCACGGAGCATTCCACCCGATGTCATCTTCTTGAAGGTTTTGTAAGAGCGATCCAATTTTCTTCTGGATATATCCTCTCTTCTAGGCGAGATGCTATCTCTTTTAGCGGGAGTAATTCTCCCACATAAACCGACAGACACTTTCCCCACTTTCCGTAAGTGACTATGGAACCAAGCCAATAACAATTGCAAGACATCCAATAAACCCGCTTTCACCCATTCTCCGACATGCGATCAAGGACCGAATGTTTTGGCTAAGATGGCGTGAACGGTGTGACCCTTTGTCTAATCGATCAATAGATCAATAATCGCTTCATCAATATGCCTTAAAGCTTTGGAAGATTACGGTAGTAAATACCCAAGGCCAAGATGTCAATCTTTTTTTGCATCGGGATGCGCCAGATCAGTCTCTTAAACATATCCGGTATGCATTTACCTCCGCCCTTCTTTTGCATTCTAGCCGAGACCCACTGTTCGCTCATTTCGGTGATATTCATCAACTTTTTCGCAAAGGTTGGGCCATTAACCGCTTTAGAATAAGCTTTGTCAACTTGAATTCTTGGGCAATGTAGCAAGGTCGTATACTCTTCTACCGTGGGAACCAGATCCACCTTTCCAAAGGAGAAACAGCTATAAGCGGCATTCCAAAACTGGGTCATTGCTCGAAACAGGTGCTTGTCTATTTTGACCTCCAGCAGGTAAGGCAGGTCACCGTAAGTACCATAGAATAGCTACTTTGCTTCATCATCCCACTGGGTCCAAATCTCTTTCAACTCCTGAAGCTCGTTCTGTGTGACACTGATGTTGGTGAAATCCTTTAGCTCCGACACATACCCCTCAACTAAGCTATCCCCTTTTTCTATTTGGCATTGTTCTGACCATATGCGGACGGCCGCATTGTCTTCCACTTTATCAAGGAATTCGCTTTCCATAACCAGCTTCCTAACTCAGAAACGGACCGTGAATCGATGTCTCTTAAAATATGAAATGATATGCACAAAAGAAAGAAACACAACAAGTTAGTACCATGGAATATAAAGCAAGTAAGATAAACAAACACCTATCTGGTGACCACTAAGGTTTGACATAGCTCTACCTAAGGTGGGCTCTTGGGTTTACTATATGCGGTTTGGTTCTAAAGTTCGAGGTACCGAACCAAGAGATTCTCGATCCTCACCCATTATAGGCTCATACGGATCGAAGTTCGATCTGGGAATACATTTCCCTATGGCCATGCGGAAGTGAAAACTTCACGAAGACATAGGTACGGATGTATCCCGAAAGCAGTCCACTAGCCCATGCGGAGGTGAAAACCTCACGAAAGCATAGCTTCTCGCTCCCACTTAAAGGTGCGACCACAACGGTCATGCAATGCAATGCCACAATATTCAAAAGATCAAATATAACGATGAAAGTGTATTTAAAGAAACACAAATTTTGAAACCATTTTCCAATTTTAATTAAAAGGACAAAAATCGATCAATCAATGGCCTGACTCTCGGGTCCCCAGTGGAGTCGCCAAGCTGTCGTAACCATTTTTTTGGGGAAACAGTAAACGACGCGGTCGACTCAATTTTTTTGAAAAAGAAAAGGAAGGGTTGCCACCGATCTTTATTTGGTGTGATCGGATCACCTTTGTTTTAATAAAACATTTAATTTACTAAAACGATGCTTTGGTCCACGAACTTTGAGAAAATGGGTTCGGAAGTCGATTACGTGCGAGGAAGGATTAGCACCCTCGACACGCCCGAAACCGCACCAAACCGATTGATTGATGTCCTATTTGTTGAAAACTTTGAAAGGGTTCAAAATACAATGCTTTTATTTTCAAAATTTGAAGGAATGGAAGGATGTTAAGACTCTTATTTTCGAGGAGATAAAGCATCATGTCCAGAAGTTAGGCGCAATACTTTAGGCTCCCAAACTAAGCTCGTCTTTTAAAACTTGATTTTCGCTTTTGAAGAGGATCTTCCGTCATTTGTTGAATCGAGAAGTCGGGACCCAGAAGTTAGGGTTCGTTTTCAAAATCCAAATTAGAATATTGCCTCTATTTTGAAAGAAAAGAAACTTATCCCAAGTATCCGGTGTCGAGTCCAAGAAGTTAGGGCACGACATTTCGAATTTTCGGATTTAAGTATTTTGTTTTAAAATTTTAAATTGCAATTTTAAAAGAAACATCCCGTTGTTTAGCTTTAAACGAGGAAAAAACAGAACCCAGTAAGTTAGGGCTCGATTCACTCGAATTGCTAATACGAAATGTCGATTTAAAATTGGAATTGGTGATTTTAAAAAGGGTCTTTCGTTGTTTAACTTGAACGAGAAAAAATCGGAACCCAATAAGTTAGGGCTCGATTTCTTCAAATCTTTAATACGAAATATTGCCTTTATGAAAGAATCATTTATGTATCGGGTGAAAACTAATATAACATCAATTTGTAAGAAGAAACAAGTCATGATATTAACAAGCATAGCGGAATAATAATAAAGAGTAATACTGAATGACAAAATAGAAGGAATAGAGCAAATAAGCTATATAATTTAAAAGAGAAACAATAGGTAAAATAGATAGAAATGAAATAAATAAGAATTATAAGGATAATAATAATAATAATTATAATAATGAAAATAAAATGTGATAATAAGGATAATTATGGTAAAATAATAATAATAATAATAAGGAAATAATAGAATTAATAATAATGATGAAATGATAATAAAATAATAATAAGACAACACTAATAAAATAAAGAATAATAGCATATGAAATAATAAGGAAAATAAAGTAAAGAATACTAGTAATTAAAATAAAATAATGATAGTAACGAAAATGAATAATAATATAATATAAACAAGATAATAATAGTGGAAATAAATACGAATAAAATAACGAGTAAAAAACGAATATATATATATATATGAAAAATAATATAATAATAGCGATAATAACGATAATATAAAAATAACAACAACAACAACAATAATAATAATAATAATAATAATAATAATAATAATAATATATTAAATAATGGCCAAAGAACCAAAATTGCAAATTAATTAAAAAAGGGATCAAATTGAATTAAAAATGGGATTTTGGGTTAAATTTGAAATAAAATGTAGGAAGTGGCCTATTTGAAACGCGTGAAAAGGGGGGACCAAATAGAAATTATTCCTTCCCTAAACGCAACGCTTTGATAGCAAACAATGAATTGCATTTTACAGATTTGCTAAGAACCTTTCATCTCCCAATAACTAAAGATGGTGAACACCGCAGCAATGGTGGAACCCCTGAAAATGATAGCAAGAATCGAGAACCCGATGATAGCAATGAACATTTGAAAAGCGCAACGCAATTGCATGCAGCTGGCGTGCAGTTCAATGTAAGTTCAAGCAAATGCACACTTGACATAAGCTTTATTGAGCCAAAACTTGAAATACCATGTCTGCATATGTACGATGATACTGAAAGTTATTTTCAGGAATGTGATGGCCCTGGAGATATACCATTATCCAAATAAAACCCTCATTTGCGACTATGTCTTATTGATGGATTATCTTATCAACACCAGCGAAGACGCGGAGTTACTTGTGGAAAAGAAAATTATCACCAGCCGGCTTGGCAGCAACCAACAAGTGGCCTCCTTGTTTAACAGGCTTGGCAGGAACATTGTGAAGGGTATCAATGACAAAAAATTAAAAGGTTTGGTTGAGGCCTTGAATGCATACTATGATACACCTTGGCACACAACGAAAGCAACCCTTTGGCTTAAGTATTTCAGCACACCTTTGAAAGCTGCTTCCACAACTGCTGCTTCTCTATTGCTTTTGCTCGCTTTGATTCAAACCGTATTAACAGGAATAGCCTTATAGTTTATGAGCTTTGCCCGTTAATTGTACTCCTTTAAGTGAAAAAATTAAGACAATAAACTTCTTTTAATCATGCCAATGTTCAGCTAGCAGTATATTATTCCAAGCTGCCTAAAGAACTGACGTTAAAAAATTTATATCCAGTTTCAAAGAGAGACAACATTTAGGTCACGTTTGGTTCGCTGTAATGGTATATAGTTGTAATTGAATAAAGCTGTAATGAAATAAAATTGTAATAGTAATTCAATTGTTTGGTTGAATAAAATGGAATAGAACTGTAATAGTATTCTTGTGTTTGGTTGAATGGAATGATATTGTAATAGCATAAAAAAAAAAAACTAAAATGACTAGAATACCCTTAGCAGAAATTTTTTAGGTAGATGATTATTGTTATTGTTATTAAATTTTAATCAGATTATTAATATAAATAATAAATAATTTAATCATATTTTAACATAATTATTATTAATATCATTTCTATTCCCCAACCAAACATGTTGTATGTAAATTATAACAATATTCAAACTAAAATTGCGACAAGTGACTCAATCATGTTTTTCTATTTATTTTCTTTAGTTTTTAATATTCATTAATTTTCAGTTTTTAGTTTTTATATCCATTAATTTTAATAAAATCATATTATTTTCACCATATTTTAAAATAAAATATTGTTTTTACATGATAAAACCTATTCAATATTTATGGCCTTTGTATATATTCATTTAAATCATAATTTAAAACTAAAAAATAAAAATATAATTACAAATCTAATAATAATAAGTTCATTTTCGCACTAAAACTATGAACATTCAGTTATATATGATTTACAACTATAAGTGTAACCCTTTATTCACTTATTAATCCTTTTTCATCATTGAAATCTGGGGAGGGGAAAGAGTATATGGTTTGAACATTCTTAATTATCTGGTTTTCCTTTAATACTTCAGATTATAAAACTGCACTGCCAACCCTAAAACTATTGTATATGTATTTTGGTTTATCTGCTCTTTTTCAATCTATTTTAAGTTTCAAGCCTTAGTCATTCCTTACTTGCAAATGTCCAAGTTTTAAGGTTTTTTTAAAATTATTCGATCGATTCTCTGCATTTAATTAAGACATTGTAACAATTCAAAATTGGACCAAGGAGTTTTAAGGGTATTTTAAGAATTTTAGTTCTAATGAGTTCGAGAATTTCATTATCATAGTATGCAAAAATATTTTTGACTATGACTTTTAGAAAATTAAATCATTTTTTTTGAAATTGAGTTTTAAAGATTTTTAATTTCAAAGATAGGACTGATTTATAAAAAGGTCAAAATTTTGTATGTTTATGAAGCAGTTTTACCAAATTTTAAAATTCAAACTATTTTTCCCTTCTTCTATAGCAAACTAGAGGTGATCATGGGTTGGGCTACCCGGCCCGGCCCGACGGCCTGCCAGAAAAATGGGAGGGTTCGGGTAAAAATATAGGCCCGAAATATAGGTTTGGGCAAAAAAATAAGGCCCGTTTAGAAAACGGGCCGGGCCTTGGGTAAAACTTTTTTAGCCCGGGCCTGGCTCGAATTATATATTAAATAAATATATATATTTTTAATCAAATATACTTTTTAAATTAACATATTTTTATTTGTTTTTTTGTTTTAATATTTGTTTTAAAATTTTTTATTTAGTGAAAAAAACTAAAAATAAATTAATATGAGCCGGGCCAGCCGGACTCGGGTTTATCAATTTTCTTTCGGGCCGGGCTTGGACAAATTTTTAGGCCCATATTTCCGGCCGGGCAGGGCTCAGGCCTAGAAAATGGACCTAAAATTGTCTGGGCCCAACCCGAACTCGGCCCGACCAGGCCCATGATCACCTCTATAGCAAACTCACGATAGTTTTTTCCTAATACATTTCTTTGTCCTCCCTTGCTCTCCCAAGCCTCTTCCAATCGATTTTTGATTTACAAACTCTAATCTTTTTATTTTCAAACTTTAATCTTTTGATTTCTATCAACACCCAAGCCTTAAACCTCCATAGAATTTTAAGAAAACTATAACAGTCTGTTTTTCAGTGGTGTCAGAAACAGTGGTTTTGGGGCCACCAAATCCGACGAGTAAGTTCGTAAATATTGTTATTTAATATTTACAAGTCGAATGTGACTTTGAAAAGGTTTTTGATTTGATAATTATGTTATTTAAGCTATTTATTAAGTTCGAGTGGTAAGACCTTAAGGTCAAGTAGTTTTAGAAAATAAGGTATTGAGACTTCGTTTCTATAAAATGAGCCGTAAATATTTTTATAAATATTTATGGAGTGTCATTGAGGTGGTATTAAAGTTTTGTTGAAAAATTTTAATGTTTCGATAGTTAATTAATTAAAAAAGACTAAATCGTAAAAGATGTAAAATTTGATCACTTTTTGAGTTGAGTGATTAAATGACTTTTTGAATAAATAAAAAGGGACTTAAATGATAATTAAATCATTATGAGAATTGGTGGCGTTAGTGGGCTTATAAATTGTTGAAGTTTGATTATTATTATAAGGGTAAAAGAGTAAATTATTAAATAGGTATATTATAATAAAAACATGATAAAATCCATTATCATCTTCTTCAATTGAAATCCACCACCGAAATCCTAAAGGAGAAGGAAACATATTCGGCCAATTTGGTAAGCAAATTTTTCTAGTTTCTAATAATTTTTATATTTGTGAGATCATTGCAACTAGGTTTAGCTAGTCCGTACCTTCATTTTTGAAATTGTTAAAGATTTTTAATTTTTCCATTGATGAATCTATGTGATTTTAGATGTTAATTGATGAATTTGAAATGTTGGTTGATATTTAAAAGTATTTTGTTAAGTGGTTTTGATGAATTTTCTAATTAGGGACTAAATTGTTCAAATAGTAAATATACACGAATTTGATGTGAAATTGTTGCAAAAATGGGCTGTATCGGATGCCATGAATATTCGATTGACATGGGTTTTCTTTAAAAATGGTTAATTTGTATGTTTTAGGCTCAGGGGCTAAATTGAATAAAAGTAAAATGTTAGGGGCAATTTTGTAAAAATATAAAATGACTAAATTGCATAAAGTAAATTGTTTTACTGTCTAAATTAATAGATTGAATGAAATTATTAATTTAAATCAAGATAGGGTGAAAAATCGAGGAGAATGAAAAGGGATGATGATGACCATCGAATATGAAAATGGGTAGCTTCAACTATCGATTATGAAAAGGGATAGCTTTTGCTATCGATTATGAAAAGGGATGGTGGGGACCATCAACTATGAAAAGGGATGGCGACGACCATCGAATATGAAAAGGGATAGATTCGACTATCAATTATGAAAATGGATAGCTTTGGCTATCGATTGTGAAGAGAGATGGTGACGACCATCAATTAATGAAAATGGATGGTTTTAACCATTGAATATGAAAAGGGACGGTTACAACCATCGTTTAGCACACATTTTGTAAGCTCCGGTAAAGGTTTTGATTGACTTCACTACGACAAATATGGCAAGGTATGATGTACCAATGACCAAAGTATGAATATTCATGTTTATGAAAGGTATGATATAAGTGATGCTATGTTATGTACCCATATCTTACCATGCGATGATATTGCTAAGTTATGTGTTTAATAACTAGCTTGTGGCTATGGTTAATGTTATGTTTATGTCTTATGTGTATGCAAATGAAATGATAAGTGTTCAATAAGAACTATGACATGTTTATATGAAACTCAATGGAATGGGGATACATGGAAAAACATGATATGTTGTGACAGATGATAAATCCAATTGAATCATACTCAAGTATAATGGTTATCCATGTCAAATTCATATGAATCATGTTTAAATGAACTAACATATGTTGTTGAAGTGCTAGGGCTTATGCCAAGTTTGTGGATATGATTGATGTTTATGATTATGCTTGTATTATGTATACAAAACGGGTAAGAAAAGGAAATGAAACAGTAAGTACGTAATTGGATGTATTTTGATGTATTATATGTGAGCAAATTGCTTATGCTATGAATAAATACATTGAATCGAAAGTTAATAATGTTGTTTAGGCTTATGATAAGCATTGGGGACGAAATGGAAAGTAAGTAATAGAAAGATATATAATCTTATAAAAGGGATTGATGATATATATTTATATCTCATGAAATCCTATCATGTTATGAATGGTCAATAAATATGTGACATTAATAAACTTACTCATTTGTGAGTTAGTGATCATACTCATTTGTGAGTCTTATAGCATTGGCATAGATTTATGTTTATTCTATAAAGTTTAATATTGAAACGGAATATTATGTTTAAAGTTTATACGAGCTTAATAAGCATTCATTACTTACATATTTTTTCTTTTACCTTACAGATTATCGGAAGCTCGATTGGGTTGGAAGCTAGTCGGAGATCCATCACACTGTCCATCGATTTTATTTGGTAGATTTTTATGTTTTGGTCCCGGTTATAATGGCATGTATAGGTGTTTTGTGCTTGATGATATGGCCACTATATTTGGCTTGTATATATGGTTCTATGATTGATGACATTTTGGCATTTTTAGGCTTGATGACATATGTTGAAATGGTTTGGTGATGATACGTTTTGAATGGCCAAATTGGTATGCTTGTGTGATATTGGCATGTAAAGTTGTTTTGAATTTGTGAAACTTATGATATTTGATGCATTGATGGTTGGTATGCTTTCGGCACTTTGATGCTAAAAGTTGGTGTGTATAAGATCAAATTGATGCATGGTTTTATGGCCAAAGTGGTAAGAGTTTGCATGGTTGCAAAATGATCTTTCATGGCATGTATTGATATAGAATTTAAATCAAACGTGTTTAGTTGAATTATGACCATTTGGACATTAATATGGTATGTATATATGTTGGTTGTTAGAACCATTTGGAAATGGCTAGATTGGTAACATTTAAATGGTTGATGCATATGAGAAGTGGTTCAAATGATAATGTCATTTTGATATGTTTTGATATGGGCACAAGTAAATGGAAAAATGGTTAAATATGCACATGTTTAGGTATGTTTAATGTATGTGTTTGAGGTGCCTTTATGGCATATTAGTTGAATGGAATTTAGTCATTTGAAATTGATCATTTTATGCATGGTTGAACATGTTTTGATACCTTGGTCATTTATGCAAATGACTTGTTTAGATGTGCTTGAATTGGGTGAAAGAAATGACTTGAATTTTACCTATTTCTTGTCCACACGGCCTAAGACATGGGCGTGTGTTTCAGCCGTGTGTGACACACGGCCATGCGACATGGCCATGTATCCTCTGTAGATTTTTAAAGGTTACATTTCGAGATTTACATAGCTTGGCACAAGGGCGTGTGGCTTGGCCGTGTGAACCAAGTCAGAGAGTTACACAGGCACGGACACAGTCGTGTGTCTCTACTTTGAATGTCCATACGGCCTGGGACACGAGCGTCTGTCTTAGCCGTGTGACCCCTGTAGTGTAAAATTTTCTATTTTTTACTATAAAGTTCAAAATATTTCCAATTTAGTCTCGAATCATTTTTAAAGTCTCTCTAATGCCTCTAGGGCTTGAATAAGAGACAATATGCATGTGTTTGGATGAATTATGCTATGATTTATGAAATGATTTGAAATGAATGATTTAAGTTATTTTTTTATGGTAATGCTCCGTAACCCTATTTCGACGATGAATACGGGTTAGGGGTGTTACAAAAATACCTAAAAACATCATAGATTTCTCCATTGTCTAGCTTTAGGGTTTTTTGAGTATTCGATCAAATGCTCGATTTTTCAGCATCTAAGGTAATGATTCTACTCCTAAATAGTTTTAAATGTTATTTAGTATTTAAAACTAAGTTTTTAGCCATTAAATTGCATGTTTTGAATAAAAGCCAAAAATTGGCTCGTTAATGGTAGATTTAGGATTTTGGATAAAAACTTGGTTTCAAAATGTTTTTCAATTAGTTTTGATGTAATTAGAAGGTTTTTGAACTTACTTTGAAGTTTCGTTAAAGAACTCTTGAGTTTTAATGAATTTTTGTTAAAATTTCCATGAACATGTCAACAATTTCGATACTAGGAATTGAGTAGTTTTGTGTAGTTTAAAGGTTGAGAATTAGTCGTAGGTGATTAAATAGATGAATGGAATCGATTTTAGATGAAAAGATTAAGTATAAACCAAGATATTTGGAATTCAAATTTGCTATGTTGAAGGTTTCGATTACTTGAGAACTTAGCTTAGGTTTATGTTTTTTATTGCTTGAGTTGAGTCCTTAGCTAATTTTTGAATGTGTTGTTGTGTGATTTCTTGTGTGAAAGCTTCGGATTTGTTAAGACCATCTACGAGTTAAGGAAAAGCTAGTTTGGACTTTCGACATTTTGACAAAAGCGTAATTGGTGACTGTTTAGAATAGCTACTTATGGACACGATTCAATACGTTAATTGGGAATTTAGTAGTAGCCTTAACCCTCACTCTAAATTTTGAGTGTAAGCTTTCTCATACTCTTGATTTAATGTGTGAATATATGTTGTGAAATTGTGGATTAAATTGTGATATTATGACATGTGATATAAGCTTATGGTGGTTATTGTGAAAGAGCTGATTGTGGGCATGTTATACGTGCCATATGACAACGATTATGTCGTGAGTATAATGTAATTGTGTAGTTAAATAGTGTAGAAACGATAAGTAAAATATGTGTTTAATAACGAATATTTTGGCCTTGTGAACCTTGAGACCATTAGATATAGTTGGCATGCCATAGGATTGTGAGTACTCACCTATATGTGTTATGTGATTTGGGGATTAAAACCTTGGGACATATTGAAGAGATAAAGGAATGTGAACTAAGCTCTATTTAATAGGACATATTTGGTGTGATGGAGATTCTTAGCTATATGCTTCACTTTTGGGATATGTTTGACTCTATGAGTCAACAAGTGTGTTGAAAATTCGTGTATCTGATGAGTGGTGATAGAGCCCACTTTATGTTTCATAACTTAAGTGACAAATTATCTTAAAATGTAAATATGTGTAATGTGATGTATGCCTAAATGAGTATGTGGTTGCTAGGTAAATGAATTAATGAATAATGCATGATTAACTATAAAAAGATATTAAAGATGAGATGTTGTAATTGTGCTAAATGGATGTTTCGATAATGCATGATGAATTGTTTACATAGTAGTTGTTCTAGGCATTCACTGAGCTTGTTAAGCTCATCCACTCCTTTTAAACCATTGCAGATTAGTTGTGTGTTGATGTAGGCGATGTGGTTCCAAGAGATTGATCCAAGCTACACTCTAGTATTACTTCGTAGGTGATTTATCATTTGTTTATGATTTGGGGAAGTAAAGGCATTGTGGTAGAACAATTGCATAAATGTTACCATGACCTTTTGGTTATTTTAATAGCTTATTAATTCTTAGGATTTATGGATTATATTGCTTGGTTACTTAGACATGTTTTCAATTATTGAACTATTATTGTTGTCATTTTGATGTTTGTTTGACGAGGTATTAGTTACATGTTGAATGGTTTATGATTAGGATGAATTATTTGCCTTATTATGCTATATTTTTGTGGTCTGGAGCAGAGGTATTGATATTCGAGTTTTAAAAATGACACCTTTGTGATTTTCGAAAGTGTAGGAAGTTAGAATCGTAATTTGGTATCGATACCATATCACGAGTATCGATACTCAGGGTAAATTAATCGATACTTTTTGAAATGTACCGATATTTTTTGAGATTTGATTTTTAGACTAGAAACAAAATGCTATTTTGGTATCGATTTTCCAATCGGTATTGATACCATTTAAAAAAAATATCCATATTTTTTTTTGTATCGATACCTATGTAGTCAGTTTTGGAATTTTTCTAAATGAACCTGATCGGGTTTAATTATATTTGTAAGACTATTTAATGTATTTTTAGTATGTATTAAGGATGATTAGAGTAATTTTGACTCATAACTTGTATGTATGTTAAAATGGAAGACGTTTCTTTAATAATGAGCTCATTTGTATTGTGTATGTTATGAGACGGTGGTGTAGCATCCTAATATTCGGGCTCGACAACCAGGCTGGGTATAGGGTGTTATAGATTTTGACACATTTTTTAGTCTATCGTTTTGACACATATGTGTCTACTTCTCTGCACGCTGGTTGCCTGATGCAAATTTCCTTATCTTTTTGTGCTTTCAAGTTTTTCTAGTGTTTCTGACTGTTCATTTTTGCGCATGGATTTTGTGGTATGGAAAGTGATCTGGCTGCTCTACTGATAACATGTTAATTTGCATGATTTCTTGTGTTTAATTCGGTTTATTTCTGAATCAATCCCTGCTAAATTAGTGTTTTTATGATTTAAATCTTGTCAGGGATGCAATTGGTCAAAAGCAAGCTAAAAAGGGCCAAATTGAAAGACAATCATTGAAATGGGGCCAAATCAAAAAGATGGAGGAAGCCAAGGACACATCAAATATTTTGACTTTGTAAAACCCAAAAATAGGAAAATCTTATTTTAGTTTATTTTACTTATTTTTATTTTATTTTAGATTTTATATTAAATTAGTTTAGGCTATTTTTTGTAAACCCCATGTATATAAATAGGAGCTTTTTGTTCTTAGGAAATCATCAATTAATTCTTTTCCTACTTCAATTTAGAGTTGAATTATCCTCTTTGTCTTTTTCTACTTCAATTTGGAATTGAATTACTCTCTTTTCTCTTTCAATTTGACATGGGAATTTTGGTCATTTCATTTCAATTTCTATGTTCTTTCTAAATTCGTCCAATTGCTTTCCAAGCCCTTTTATTTCCCAATTTCTTCCATTATCATACAAAATTCAATTACCTTCCACAACTTACAAGCATGAATAAATTCATGCTACACTAAATTATATCTTCGCCTTAGGTCGGTACTCTTCCGGTTGGGAATCGTGAGATTCATGTTCGCGCAAAAAATCCTTCCAATCGATATTCATCTTTTTCCTAAGTATCGGGATAGCACAAATCATCCCTTAAGGTTGAATTCGGTTGCAAGTCAAAGTGCACGTTAGGTTGGAGTCGTGTTTGTTGACAGTTGAAGATTCGAGTCGACCGTGCTATATTCAGATTTTCGAGAACAAATCAAGGAAGAAGTGATCGGGTTTAAACGACCCACGCGGTTGAGGCCGTTGATTTGAGTTAGGTTCTTCAGAACGCAAGTCTACCGGAATCTTCAATCGGGAACACGTGTATCTCGGTTAGATAATCGATAAGGGTTGGTTTGCAGGACGTACCGGGACCAGCTACAAAAGGAAGAATTGGCGGTTAGGACGTTCTTAATCGCTATAACTAGCTTATCGTTTGGAGGAGAAGATCAATTTTCAAGGATCGATTCTTAACACGAAATTTATCGAGTCTAAGGCTAAGGCTTATTTTCTCTGATTACAAGATCCAAATTTAATTTTCAATTTGATTTCTAATTTATTTAATTATTTATTTATGCTGTTTCAATTATTTAGTTTTTAAACATTTTAAAACCCCCTGATTTATTTATTTTTTAGCAGGTTCGTTTGGAGTCGTAGGCACGACCTTTGCCACGACCTTTGACATGACAAGCGTTCTGTTCACGAGATAAACGCAGAAGTTGATAATAACATCCAATCCCTGTGGACTCGACCCTACTACCACTCTTACTACTATTTAAAGTTATTTTGTAGGAATTATTTTTGGTGGTTTCGACGCCCACCATCTACAAATTACGGAGGAGGAGGAAGATGTGATTCAACTCCCAAGTTCTTCGATTGGTCACAATTCTGTATATGATTTCTATTTTGTAGGGTGTTTTGCAACTATTTGTGTGATGCATTTTTCTACTATGCATCATACTTTGGCAAATTTATGGCATCCTTTAGGAGGGATACAAATTACAAATCTCAAAGAGAAATAGTTTCTATTTTGGTACTTTAATCGTGTGGACTTTGATCGGGTTGTAAAGAGTGCACCCTGGACCTTTAACAACCATCTTTTGGTTTTCACTATCTCGGGCCTAATAAAGACCCTCTGTCGTTACCCTTGATCTATTCCTATTTTTGGGTGCAAGTTCATGATCTGCCACCAAGACTGTTTTCGAAGGCAGTTGCTTGAGCATTGGGAAATTTTGTTGGGCTTTTTGAGGAGTATGATGTTAAATAGGTTCTTGATAGTTCATTTCTTTCTTGAGGTTGTGCGTCCATATTGATAGCGGTTCACCATTGAAGTGTCAAAAATGATTCAATTATCCCCTAGGAAGTTCGTTTATGCTCGATTCCGGTATGAGAAACTTCCTCTTTTGTTTTTGTGTGGACGTATGGGACATGGAAATAGTTTTTGCCCCATTCGGTTGACAAGGGATGTCACTACAGATGATATGGGTTGGGATATTTCTCTGAAAGCGGTGGGACATCGAGTCGTAGTTGTGGACAATATATGGCTACAGAAGGGAACTACTAATGGTTCTCCTAGAGTGGTTCTTTTGAGTGTATTTTAACCTGTGGATTTACTGACGATTCCCTCAGCGCCTATTCAGATGTCTCTTAATTCGATTTTGGGGAAGTATTTTGGAAGGGACTATTTTGAGGGCTACTAAACATATTGCAAGTGTGCACAGTACAATGCCTATGGTCCATTACTCGGAAGATGCTCCTTTGGCAGGAATTGATGGGAAAAAGAGACAACAAATTGTATGTTCCTCTGGATTTGTTTCTGAGGGGTCGAATTCACCAGGGGTTGGCGACAAGCGATCTACTTTAACACCCCAAAATAAAGCCTAGGAGTTTTAAGGGTAATTTAGAAATTTTAGCTTTAGAGTTATCGAGAATTTCATTAGCATGGTATTAGGAAAATTTTTTGTCTATGGTCTTTAGAAAATCAAGTCAATTTTTGAAAAAGATGTTTAAAATATCATTAATTTTGAAATAAGGATTGATTTGTAATAGAGACAAAATTGTGAGCATTTATATTACAGTTTTACCAAAGTTTTTAATTAACCTATTTTCCCACTTCATCTTTATAAAACCCACGTTAGATTTCTCTCATACTTTGTGTTTGTCGTCCCTTTTTTCCTCTTTCTCTTCTCATTCAAGTTTTGATTCCCAAAGTCTAATCTTTTGATTCCTATCAACATCCATAGATTCCCAAAAACACCATATATTCCTCCATTGTCAAGCTTTCGAATTTTTCGAGTTTTCAATCAAACACTCAATTTCTCATCGTCTAAGGTAACGATTCAACTCCTAAATAGTTGTAAATGTTATTTAGTCTTTAAAACTGAGTTTTTAGTCATTAAATTGCACGTTTCAAATAAAAGTTAAAAATTGGGTCGTTAATGATGAATTTTGGGATTTTGAGTAAAATAATGGATTCAAAGTGTTTTTCAACTTGTCTTAACATGACAAGAAGGTTTCTAAACTTACTTTGAAGTTTCGTTAAAGATTTCTTAAAGTTTAATGAATTTTTAGAAAATAGCCATAAACATGATAAAAAAGTCGATACCATGAGCTGAGTAAATTAATTTAGTTCAAGGGTTGAGAATTAGTCATAGGTGAATAATTAGATTAAAGGAATCAATTTAGGCAAAAAGATTAACTATAGATCGAGATATTTGAATTTTAAGTTTTCTATGTCGAAGGTTTTAGTCAAAAGAGAACCTAGATTAGGCTTGTGTTTTTGGATTGTTTGACGTGAGTCTTTGGCTGAATGTTGATTGTGTTGTTGTGTGATTTACTTTGTTGAAGCGTTGGAATCGATACAACCTTCTTTGAGCAAGGCGAAAGGCAAGGAAAAACTAGTTTAAACTTTCGACTTTTTAGCGAAAACATAATTGGTGAGTATTTGGAATAATTGCTTGTAGACATGATTCAATGTGTTATTTGAGAATTAATAGTAGCCTAAACCCTTATTCTAAATTCTAAGTATAACCTTCCTCATACCTATGTTATATTGTGAACTATGCGCTTATGTGTTTGTGAATACGTGAATTGAGATGAGATGTTATAATATGTGATATGTGGTTATGATAACTATTGTGAAAGTGCAAATGTGTACATGTTATGTATATGTTAAATGCTAGTGACAGTGTTTTGCTAAAAATGCAAATATGCAGTGATAGTGCACGGATAATCGGTAAGTGATATGTATTTGAATTATGATATTTTGGCTTGTGATCTTAAAGCCATTGGATATAGATGGCATGCCATAGGATTGTTAGTACTCACCTATATGTACAGTGATTTTGGACGTTGAGGTCTTGGGACATGTTAGAGGGATAAGGGAATATGTGCTAAGCTCCATTCAACGGGACATGTGATGGAAAATAAGGAGAGTGTTAGCTTTATGCTTCACTTTTGGGACATGTTTTATTTTATGAGTCTATGTGTTGTGTTGGAGATCCATGTATCCGATGAGCGGTGATAGTGCTCACTTTTACATTTTATAACTCAAGTGCCAATTTATCTATAAACATGTTTTTGAGTATTGTGATATATGCTTAAATGTTATGTGATTATATGAGTATTGTGATATATGCTTAAATATTATGTGATTATATGTGCAATGTGATATATGCTTAAAAGTGAATATGATTACCATGTAAATGAATTAGTAATAATGCATGAGTAAGTATATGACACTAAAGTTAGAACTGTGGAGGTTGTGTTATATGATTTTTTGTTGATGCTTGATGAATTGTTTGCATGACAATTATTCTAGGAATTCACAGAGTTTGTTAAGCTCACCCACTCCTTTTAAACCATTGCAGATTAGTTATGTGCCGGTGTGAGCAGTGTAGTTTCGAGGGGTGATCCAAGCAAGTCCATTTCTATGATTTCGTGGGTGTTATTGTTATTTGTTTTTGTTTTGGGAATAAGGCTATTTTCCATGATATTTTTGATGCTTCCATAGACTATATGCTTTTAAGTTTTTGAGATCTGTTTCGTATTATGTTGATTATAGCTCGGACTTACTTTCAATGTTTGAAACTAGTATTGCGGTTGTTTTGATGTTTATTTGATGACGATATGTTAGCATGATGGATTGGTACATGTTGGAATGGTTTATATGCTCATGTTTTATTTTTCTGGTCTAGAGCAGAGATATCGATATTCGTGTTGTAAAAATGATACCTTTATGTTTTGAAATATGTAGGGAGGCAGTAACATAATTTGGTATCGATACCCTATATCGATACTCAGGGTAGAAATATTGATACTTTGGCAAATGTACCGATAATTTTTTAGGTTTGGGTTTTTAAGTGAGAAATAGTTAGCAATTTTGGTACCAATTTTCCAAGCAATATCGATACTAGTTGAGAGAAATATCGATACCTCACCTTCAGTATCGATACCTACGTGGTCAATTTTGAGATTTTGCTAAATAAACCTTATGCATGTTTAATTATTATTACAAGACTATTTGGTGTATGTTTTGCATCTATGATGATATCTAAAGAGTAAGATTGACTTAAAACCTATACGAATGATAATATGAAAGACGTTTCTTTTAGAATGAGATTTTATTTATTGTGTAAGGCATGAGATGGTGGTGTGGCATCCTGATATTTGGGCTTGGCGATCGGACTGGGTTAGGGTGTTACATCTATTGCTTGTCCTTTGAATTTATCAGCGACCGTCAATAAGTAGGCTGACTGGTAGCCATAAGGATCTTTTATTGGAATGTCCATGGGTTGGAAAGTCCATGGGCTATTCGCAAGCTTCGGCATATGTTGAAACTGTACAATCCCCATATTGTCTTCTTCATAGAGACAAAATTGGATTGTGACCATATGGTTCAAGTGAGAAGAAGGTGTGAGTTTTTACATGGCATAGAGGTATCGATAGAAGGCACGAGGGGGTCTTAGTTTGGGATATATTTTGGATGTACTTGTATAGTTATATAGTTTTTCGAGGTTTCATATTGATGCAAATGTCCAGGAGACTGCTAAGGAAGTGACTTAGTGCTTTACCGAATTTTATGGCTCTCCAAACTTACGATTTCAGTCTATGACATGGGACACACTTCGAACTTTGGGACGTGACTAGAGTTTGCCATGGTTGGTGCGTGGTGATTTTAACGAAATATTATTCTCTTTTGAGAAGGGGGCATCTTGCGTGATGAAAGATGAATGATGGAATTTCAAAATGCCCTATCTGATTGCTACTTAGATGATCTCAAGTTTGAAGGTCCCTGGTTTATTTAGGAACGGGGAAATTTTATGACTAACAACATTCAAGAGCGTTTGGATTGGGGTTTGCAAACTCTACGTGGTGGGATCACTTTCTAAATTTTTCTTTGAAGCATTTGCCATATACATTTTCGGATCATTGCCTTCTACTCTTTAATACTGTCTGTTTGTTCTGTTCTAGTGTGTATCCTTTTCTATTTGAGGCTTGGTGGGTTTTGAAGGAGTCTTGTAAGCCAAAATTCGACATCTTTAGGAAAGTAGTGTGTGATGCGTTCCATAATATTTGGCGAGGCTTTGCCATAACTTAAAGTTTTAGGTTCTAGTTTACACAGTGGTAGGGGCCACTCTCAATCATTTGTGCAATCATGTTACGACTCTTACCATGATAGACAGACACGATGAGAACATACTGGATTTGTTGAGTGCAAAACTTGACCTGAATATGGAGATTAATGAAGACAAGTTGTATTGGGAATAGAGAGCTCGAGTGAATTGGCTAAAGATGGGTGACCCAGATACAAGGTTCTTTCATTAATCGACCACTCAAAGGAGGCAGATTAATCGGGTTAGTTGCTTGATGTAGGACGATGGTCGTTTGGTCTAGGATAGTAAGGATGTAACTACTACATATTTCGAGGATTTATTCAACTCTCAAGGGCAAGGAGACCAAGGTCATATTTTGGAGAGGGTTGGGCCTTGTATTATTGGTGACATGAATGCTACCCTTATGGCTCGGTTTACAATGGAAGAAGTCGTCTCGGCTTTGAAGTCAATGGCACCTACAAAGGCGTCAGGACTAGATGGATTACCTACTTTGTTTTACCAAAAGTGTTGGCATATCATTGGGCAAGATGTTAGTGTTTTTTTTTTTGGAATGTTTGAATGATGGTTTGTCCATTGATGTTATTAATCAAACGCATCTTGTGCTAATTTCGAAAGTAGTGACCCCTACCCGTATGCAACAATTTCTTCCTATTAGCTTGTGTGTTGTCTTGTATAAGATCATTTCAAAGATGTTGGTTAATAGATTTCAGACAGTTTTCCACTTGTGTGTGGATGAGGCTCAGAGTGCTTTTGTTCCTGGCTGGCTGATTACGGACAATATTATATTGGGTTATGAGATTCTCAATACTTATCATCGAAAAAAGAGGGGGAGGAAATGGCACTTTGCTTTAAATTTAAAAATGAGTAAGGCCTATGGTCAGGTAGAGTGGGATTTTTTTTGGAACTCATGATGTTGAAAATGGGGTTTTCAAGACGCTAGGTAGATCTTGTCCTTCACTGTGTTCGCTCTGTCTCGTACTTTGTAATTTTGAATGGTGAGGTGGTTTGTACGTTTTCTTTGGGACGGGGTCTTCAATAGGGTGATCCTCTTAGCTCGTATCTTTTTCTTATCTATTGTGAGGGTTTATCCTCTCTTATGCGACAACTGTTGTAACAGCCCGATTTTGGGCCTAGTTGGAACAGTGGTTTTGGGACCACAAATTCGACAAGGAAAAATTTATTTTTATTACATTTTTATGGTATATGATTTCACAAAGTGATTTCGTGAAAATTTCGTGCAAAAAATTTGACATTTGGGCACTCAATTTAGTCAAAAGGACTATATTGTAAAAAGTGCAAAAGTTGAGTTCTACATGTTAGAGGTGTCCAATTGTTATGAAATTTTAAATTTGAGGTCCTTAAATGATAATTAGGCCATTGGTTAATTTTGTGGACAAAAATGGACATGAAATAGGTGAAATAAAATATTTTTAAGTTAGGGGCATTTTGGTCATTTAGTAATTAAAATGAATTAAAAACAAAATTAAAAGCCAATTTTTGTCCATATTCAACCCCATGGCCAAATTTCACAAGGGGAAACAATGGCTAGGGTTTTTCAAGCTTCTGAGCTCGATTATCAAGAAAAACGAGATTCGGACTTAGAATGGGGAAAAAATAAAGAATATGACGAATAAGTCAATTTCACCGATTGTAGTACCGAGGTAAGTTTTTATGTAAATAATACATCTTTTTGATTTATGTTTTAATATTTTGTTATATTATATGAGATATGGTTGAATATGGAGTAATTATTTGATGTAAATTATGAATTGTGATTGATTATGGATGAATTGGTACAATGTTGAAAAGTGAGAATTCCCAATTGAACCTTCAGAATAGAAAAGATACGAATGAGGTAGCTAGGTCAGATGTGTGGTACTAAGTGTAGGCCACTATGTGTACAAGAGAGCTACGAGATAGTTTTAGGTCACGTGTGTAGTACTAAGTGCAGACTACTACGTGTACCAGACGGATAGGTCACATGTGTAGTATTAAGTACAAGCTACTATGCGTACTCGATAGCTTCGATCACATGTGTGGTACTAAGTGCAGGCCACTAAGTGTAAGTGATGGTTTTGGTCACATGTGTAGTACTAAGTGCAGGCTACTATTGCACCAGATAGCTTCGGCTACAAAGGTGGTACTATGTGCAGGCCACCGTGTATCTATTATTATTCCTATGAGTTTAACGGGAAATTGACTAAGTGAAAATACATGTGATCATGTAACGAATAAGTGTAATTGAATATGACTATATGATGAATAAGTGCAGGTATAAATGTAAAAATTTATGAACAATGTCCTTGATGTTTGATTGAACCTTCGGTAAGATGAAATGGAATAAGTGGAATTATGAAAGAGTAAATTTAGCAACAAAACAGTTTTAGACAGCAGCAGTTGTGTGACTTTGAAAATTTACCAAAAATGGTAGAAATAGAATTAGAGGTTGAATAAGATATGAAATTAAATATGAATTAGTCTATTTTCACATAAAAGAAACGGTGTAAACAAAAGAATTTCATATTCTGTGATATTCAAATTTTTGTGAGATAGGGTCAGAATAATGTTGGAATCCCCTATTCCAAATTTGGAAAATCAAAAAAATAATTATGGTTTATAATTTATATGCTCAAATTTATTAATGAGTCTACCTTCAATAGAAAAAAATAGGAATATCATCCGAATCCCGTACGAAGAGATAATTAATTTTTAGTGAAGAAGGGCCGAAATTGTCAGACAGTAGAACAGGGGAGATTTTAAAAATAAAATGTACTTATTGGCTAAATCAAAAATTTTTTAAATTTTATGGTAAGAATATTGTGAGTCTAGTTTCAGGGAAAATTTTCGAAACTTAATTTGGAGTTCTGTAACTCAAGATATAAATAATTTAGTGACTGTGACTCGAGTAGATAGCTGGAGATGAAGATGAATAAATAGTGGAACTATGTGCAATTATGATTGTATTATCTTCAGAACATATTGTGAAGATTTATAAAAGTCTGTTAATAAATCACTTATTATTTACATACCTACTTACTAAGCTATAATACTTACCCCCTTCCTTTCTTTTTCCTATAGTGTCATAGATGCTAGCTCAAGTTAGAGGTCGTCGGAGATTCTATCACACTAACAAGTTATTGATTGGTATTGTATCAACGATCTTCAAGTATTTTTAAGTCTATGGCATGTATAGGGACTTGATTATGTGTATATGTTATTATGAGTTGGCCTAGAATGTTGGCCTATGCTATTTGATGGTTATTGTTGTATAAGGTCATTTAATGTGGCTAATAATTGTTATGTTATAAGTCTATGATGATGCATTTCAAGGATGTGTATGCTTGCATGTGTTGGATGAGTAAATGTGTGATAATTATGAGTGGTAAATGTGATTGATTGTGTAAGTTGCATGATGTGAATGGTTAAGTGTGTGTGTGTCTGATTATGCATGATGAATGTGGTTTGTAAATGGTATGTGGATTTCTTAGTGTGGATGTTTGAATGCTTAATAATACCATGTTGTATGATGATAAATTTGTATAAGTATATAAGTGTTTTTGGATGGAAAAAGGCTTAGTAAATAGCCTAATTTTCATCCGCATGGTTAACCACACGGCAATGTGCTCAGAGAGTGTGCCCCTATTTTTTCAAGAAATTTTTTAATGTTTTCCAAAGTTCTCGGTTTAGTCCCGGACCACTTCCAAAGTATGTTTTGGACCTCGTAGGCCCGTAATAGGGACAATATGATTATGAATGAAAAGTATTAAATTTGAATGGAAATTTATGACTTGAAATGATCGGTTATATGTGATTAAGTCCAGTAATTTCTCGTACCCTATTTCGGTGACGGATACGGGTAAGGGGTGTTACAACTGCTCCGAGATAATTTGGTCAGTGGGGCAAAGGTTAGCCGTGGTGGACCACAAGTGTCGCATTTGTTGTTTGCAAATGACTGTATTCTTTTTGGGGAGGCTATAGTTCGAGGTGCTTTGGTTTTGAAGGATATTTTGATTGAATATGAGCGTTCTTTGGGGCAGTGTATCAATTTTGATAAGCCTGTTATCCTTTTCAGCTCAAATGTTGATGTTTCTCTTGTGGGTTCTATTTCTACTTGTTTAGGAGTTCGGGCCTTTACGGAGTTTGAGCAATATTTGGGACTTCCGAATATGGTAGGTTGTAATAAAAAGAGGGCTTTTCAGGTTTTGAAAGATCATTTGCGCTCTAGGATTGAGAATTGGTGCGTCAGGCTTTTGTCCCAGGGCAGGAAGAAAGTATTCATTAATAGCATTCTATAGGCTATGCCTTCTTTCGCAATGTCCTATTTTTTACTACCTACTTCATTTTGTTTCGATTTGGAAAAAGTTATTAGTCGACTTTGGTGGAAATGGTCGAGGGGAATAGGAGGTATCTATTGGTGTGCTTGGTCAAAGCTATGCGATTTAAAGTCGAATGGTGGATTAGGTTTTCGTGCTTTGGTGAAGTTTAATATGGCCCTGTTGGCAAAGCAAGGTTGGCGATTGCTTAAACACCCTAATGCTGTTGGCATGAGCACTGAAAGCGAAGTACTACCCACATAGTGATTTTATGAATGCGAATCTCGGAACTTACCCTTCTTAAGAGCATTTGGGCTACAAAGGGATTGTTGCGTCAGGGCCTGAATTGGCGTGTGGGTACCAATATTCAGGTCTGGGACGATGTGTGGATCCCAGGCCTACTTGGTCGTCATTTACAACACATAAGGGTTAGTTCCTCAGACCTTTTGTTTCAAAGTTCGTCGATTAGACTACTAGACAGTAGGATGAGCAACGACTTACCAGCATATTGGGTAGGGATGCTGCAGACAGAGTATTGTGTATACCCCTATCATGAGTTGCTCATGAGGATTTTGTGGTTTGGAGGCAGATCACTCAGGAGACTTCACTGTGCGTAGTGGTTATCAGATACTTACTACATCGGAAACTACCAGGGATATAAATCCTTAAAGACCTTTTTACAACATTTTATGGAAGATGAAACTTCCGGTAAAAATAAAGATTACAGTATGGCGTATTTTTCATAATTTTATCCCTAGCTATTTTAACCTTTACAACAAGAAAATTCGTGCTTCCTCCTTGTGCCCGTCGTGCTTGGCATCGGCCGAAACTCTAGAAGACATCTTCCGTGACTTCCCTTCAGTTTCTAGTGTCTGGGAGGAGCTGCACATTACTTGGCCTAGTGAGTTTTCCCAAATTTCGTTTTAGGATTGGTTGCTTTATATTCTCATTGTGTATACTGGTTCTGTTTCTCGGTCTATGATGTGTGCTTTGTGGTTGATATGGAATGCAAGAAATCAGCGGGTTCACAAAAATGTCATAGTTCAAAATCAGGATATTGTTTGTAGGGTGCAGGCTTACCTCTTGGATTTTGATGCGGTGCATGTGAAGTTGTCAGGTCGTCTGATTGGGACTGAGTGGAGGCGGCCTCCTAAAGAGTTTTGTTTAAAGGTAAATTTTCATGCTGCTTTCAATGCGCCTATGCCCTCTTCCTCTACGGGGATAGTAATTAGAAACAACATGGGTTTCGTTATTGGATCAACGTCAGTGCTGAGTACACACATACCTTTTGCTTTTGCTGCGGAAGCCGTGACATTTGGGTATGCTGGAGGTGGATTTTGAAGGCTATTCTCTTACTGTGACTCGCAAACTCTGTTCCCCCTACCATGACAAGTCGATCATTGGGCCTTATATCCGGGACGTCAAGAGGCTAGTCGGTCAGTTTAGAAGGTGTCGGTTTCTGCATGTTAACCGAGAGGGGAATACAGTGGCCCACTTATTAGCTTCCAAGGGCCTCCGAGGTGGGGGTCAGGTTTATCAGAGGGGGGATCCCCGATTTCGCTGAGCTAATGGTGGAGAGGGATCGTCATGCTTCAAGGATGGGTGCGCCAACTGCCTCGCTGCGATTTCCGACGTTTAGTTTCTCGCGAAAAGGAATTTGGGTTGTGAGGAGCTTGGGGGACGCGGCGTTTTTTAGGGGTTTGTGAGAGATTTGGGTTCTTTTCTGGTTGTTCTCGGACCTCCGTGTGTAGGCCTCTCGTTTTGTTAGCTTGGTGCGCCTTCATCGTGTTCTTGGCCGTTGTAGTAGTTGTTTTCAAATGCAATCGGCGACGTCTCTTTGGATTTGTTCTTTTCAATGTATTTCTTGTTTGCAGCGTTTTGGGAGCTGTTATAATCGGGCTTTCTTTTAGGATTTTCTAGTTTTTTTTTTTTTTTTTCGGTTTGGACTTTTGGATTGTTTTGCTTGTTTTGTTGTTTCGGCTTTTTGGGCTTGGATTCTCTTTGTTTTTTCTTTCTGTGCTGCTATTTTTAATGAAAGCTCGTTTTCCTTAAAAAAAAAAAAGTTATATATGATTTAATGCATTAAAACTAATAAACTAAAATAAAATTAATTATCCATTAATTATTATATTTAAGGCCTTCCTATGTATTATATTTACTTTAATTTTGGTATTTAATGAACATAATTCAAATAAATTATAATTATTTTTATTTTTATTTTATAACAATTTAATATAAAATTGAACATTCAATTCTCATTTTTTTGTATATAATAAAAAATCAAATTTTATTAAATTATATTATAAATATATGATAAATAATTGCATGTGTTTTGTGTATATTAATTTAAATAAATTATATTAACCTTTATTTTTCAATTATTTATTTTATTAAGTTATAAAATTGAACATTAAATATTATTTAACATAGTTTAAATAAATTATGTTGCGAAAATCAACATTCAATTATCATATTTTTTTTTGTATGTTAATTTAAATAAATTATATTATATTTATTTAAATTTATTTAACATTAACTTATAAAATTAAACATTAAATATTGTCTCCACCTCTTCCATAAAACCCCTTAAGGGTTTAACTTCAACAATGAACACCAACCAAGTCTAAGCAATGCTCAAACTTGGTTATAGGAAGTGACTTAGTCATCATATCTGCAGGATTTTCATAAGTACTAATTTTGCTCACAACAATATCACCATGAGCAATAATATCACGAACAAAATGATACCGTACATCAATGTGCTTTGTTCTCTCATGAAACATTTGATCTTTTGTAAGAATGATGGCACTTTGATTGTCACAAAATCTCGTCTTGATTTGAAGGTCTTCATTGAGCTCACTAAAGAGTCCCTTCAACCAAATAGCTTCTTTACAAGCTTCATGTCGCCATATACTCGAACTTCATTGGTAGACAAAGCGATAGTTTGCAAAGTAGCTTTCAATGATTGCACAACCTCCTATTGTAAAGACATAACCAGTGAGAGATCTTCTTCTATCAAGGTCTCCAAAAAATCAAGCATCAACATACCCAATGACTCCATCTCTAGTTCTTCCAAATCTGTAAGGAAACATCGGTAGTACCTCGTAAGTATCTTAAGATCCATTGGCGCTTTCCAATGTTCTTTCACGGGATTCGCCATGTATCGCTAAATGCCTTGATGCATATGATAAATCTAGACGTGAACAACCATAGCATACATGAGAGATCCCACTACACTCAGTATGGAACATGTGACATGTACTCAATCTCATCATCGATTGTGGAGACAAAGCCGATGAAAGTCCGAAATGGTCGCTAAAGGAGTACTAACGAGCTTAGCACTCGCATATTGAACTCGCAAAGAACTTTCTCAATGTACCCTTCCGACTTAGGTACAACTTACTTGTTTTTCTATCTCCGAGAATCTCCATACCAAGTATCTTCTTTCTTTGGTCCCAAATCTTTCATCTCAAATTCTTTACTTAGTTGGGCTTTGACCTTTCTTATCTCTACCTTATCTTTTGCTCTTGTACCACTTGTCTTGGTGATATTTCAAACCGTAAAGAGACTTTTTCAATAAGCAAACATAGTCCTCTTTTTACGAGGCCCATAAAACCCTCCGGTTGTTGCATGTAAATATCTTCCTCAAGCTCTCCATGCAAAAATGCGCTTTTACATCTAACCGCTCAAGCTCCAAATCTTGCATGGCCACAATACCAAGCAAAGCTCGAATCGAACTATGCTTCACAACCGGGAGAACACATCATAAAGTCCACTCACGAATTTGATCGTAACCTTTTGCAACAAGCCTTGCTTTATATCCGGTTCTTCAACTCCTGAGTCCTTCTTTCTTTTAAACACCCATTTACAATGAACAACCTTTTTACCTTTAGGAAGTTTCACAAGATCCCATGTTTTGTTTTTGTAGAGTGATTCTATTTCCTCTTGCATAGCAAACATCCACCTTCTCGAGTCTTCACATTCTAACCGCCTCGAATAATTAGACGGCTCTTGGTTTGCTTCTATATCTTCAGCCACATTTAAAGCATAAGCAACTAGGTCAGCCTCAGCATACTTCTTTGGAGGTTTAATTTCTCTCTAGTTCTGTTTTTGGCGATAGAGTATTATGGTGAAGAGGCAACTCTATTCTCAATTTTTGTACTAGCTTAAAGAGTTGACTCTGTATTAATCTGATGCTCCACCTGCTTTTTATTTTCTTTATTGGAAGAGTCTTTAAGAGATAAGTTAGGTAGCATAGCAGTTTCATCAAAAACAACATCTCTGCTAATCACAACTTTTCTATTTTCGGACACCATAACTTATACCCTTTTACACCAGCTTTATAACCAAGAAAAACACATTTAATGGATCTTGGTTCCAATTTTCCATTATTAACATGAGTATCGCAGGACACCCAAAGATCTTTAAATCATAATAATTAGCGGGATTACGGACCATACCTCTTGTGGAGTCTTTTTCTCAACGACAGCGGATGGAGATCGGTTGATTAAAAACATACAAGATGAAATTCGCCCAAAACGACTTTGGTAAGTTGGCATTTGACAACATACATCGAACCTTTCCCATGATCGTTCTGTTCATTCGTTCTACAACGCCGTTTTATTGTGGAGTATGACGAACTGTCAAGTGTCTCACGATCCCTTCTAACTTGCACAGTTTATTAAACTCATCGGAACAAAACTCTAAGCCATTATCTGTACGGAGGTATTTTATTTATTTTCCCGTATGTTTTTCAATCATAGTTTTCCAAGACTTAAATGCGGAAAACACATCGCTTTTCTGCTTCAGGAAGAATGCCCAAACTTTCTTGGAAAAATCATCAATAAAAGTTAGCATATAATTAGCTCCACCTCTCGAAGGCACCCTTGATGGCCCCCACAGATCAGAATGAATATACTCCAACGTTTCTTTCGTGTTATGGATTCCTCTGGTGAATCGAACTCTCTTTGCTTCCCAAAACACAATGCTCACAGAACTTGGTTTGCAAATTCCTTGCCCATCAAGAAGTCCTCTTTTGCTCAATTCGCCATGCCATTCTCACTCATATGCCCTAGGCGATATGCCAAAGTTTAGTAATATCATCATCGACAAAGAAGAGGAAGTGACAATTTGCATCACCAATAACAGAGAACTCGCAAAACATATAACTTGGTAGTCTTTCTCGCCTTTTCATCACAATGAGGGAACCTTTGGAAATCTTCAACATCCCACTTTCAATGTGTATTTGTACCCTTTTGAATCAAGAGTACTCAACTAAATTAAATTTCTCTTCAATTACGAACATGCCGACGTCACTAAGTGTTCGACAACTCCATCAAACATCTTAACTTTAATTGTTCCAACACTGCGATTTTACACGAAGCATTATTTCCCATCAAAACAACACCTTCAGACATTGTTTCGTAATTTGTAAACCAATCCCGAATAGGACTCATGTGGAAGGTGCAACCCGAATCAAGTATCCACTCTCGCTCACTTTTGAATTGTTGACCGGCGACTAGAAGTTCACCATCATTGTAGTCTTCTACAACATCGCCTTCACCAAAATTTTACGGTTAACATAAATGATATATAAACAAATACAACAATTCATAAAATTATACACAAGCCCATATTGCGAAAAGTGGTGCATCTCCTCTTTTCTATAATTTTTAAATTAATTTATTTAATCTCTATAATTAAAAATATTTTATAACTTTCTAACTCAATTATCCTTTCAAAATATTTAATTTGATAATATATTTTCAAATATTTTTTAATTTTAATTTTTTAAATTACTCCTTAAATGCTTTTTTTAGATAAATACTACTTAAAATATTATTATCTTTTAATTTTATTTTCTTATTAAAATTTTAATTTTAATAGGAATTTTTATTAAAATACTATTATCTTTTAACTTTAATATAAAAGAAAATTGGGTATAATTGCACGTAAAATCCTTGAATATATTATACTTTATTCATTTTCAATAAAATTTTATTATATTTTTCTCGATTAATGAAACTTTTATTATATATTCAATTTAATCCTTTTTGCAAATTTAATTTTTATTATAATTATTTATTGGTGTTTTTTCCTCCAAATTTGTGCTTTAATTGTGTGACAATCTTAAAGCACGTACAAAATTTTACAATTTTTTAAAATTATGTTCTAATATATTATGTATAACACTTCTATATCATGTTCGACCCAAGGAACCTGATATAGGAATATTATATTTTGTGTCAAAGTAATTTTGGCTAATCACTAAGTATATTTGAACATAAAAACAAATAATAAATTTAACTAAAGTATATTTTAATTCCTACTACAACTAGTAACATACTTGATCTCCCTAAGTACATGTCACTCTATTCAAAATCTTAAAACATACCCTTTTTATACTTGGAAATGTGATGAGATGAATGCTCGCAATCTCAAATACCACTCTTCAAAACTTCTGTACTTAATTTGCGTACGGAAACAAACCGTACGCTGAGTATGCACCCAGTGGTATTACTATAATTCAAATACTTAAGGTAAAAACAATAAACATGCATATTTTAATCTTACTACCATTTTACTTACAATAAATCATTCATGCATTTAAATTCTTTTATTATCTAAAATAGTTTTTCTTCATTTTAATTTAGATATCTTCTTACCATATCAATATTCATTTCATGCATTTCACCAATAACCATTTCATAAAATCATTATTTCATATATTTCATTTCCATATCCCAATTCAATATCTTATTCCATTTCATATCTAAAATCTTACAACATTAGTCTTTCAATAATCAATTTAAACATTTAAACCAACATATTTCAATAATAATATTTATAATTAATTCATAAGATTATATTCAATTAACTCATATACTATTTCATTATTTTTAATTTATTCTAATTTCACTTCTTATTTCGATATCTCAATCCATTTTATATACAGAATCATTGGGTTTATCAATTCATTCAATATCAATTTTAATTATCAATTCAATAAAATATGTATATTCAAATTATACTATTAATCTTTCAATAACCATTTCATGCATTAAATCAACTCACTTCAATATCAATAATAACTATTGTTGAAACCATTTTAAAAGTTTGATTTAAAAACGGGGATCGACTTTAAAAAACGAAAATAGAAGTCGCCACCAATCCCTTTGAAACACCCCTTACCCAAGACCGTTGCCGGAGTCGAGCATGAGGTATTACTAGACTTAACTACTAATTAGGGGCATAAAAATTGAAACTGTCCATCTGCGTCATGTTGACTAAATTGACCATAAATCGAGTTACGAAACTCTAAATTTAGATCCATAAATTTTCCTTGAAACTAGACTCATATATCTTCTTACTATAATTTTTTCAGAATTTTTCATATGGCCAATTAGTACAGTTTATTCATTAAAGTTTCCCCTGTTTCACTATTTGATGGTTTTGACCTATCTCATTGTACAGAATTCAAATAATGTTCTCGTTTATTCCAAAAATAAAAAAAATACTAATTAAGGATTCCAAGCATATAAACTATGCTCCATGATTATTTTTGTACAATTTTTAACAATTTTTCTAAGACAGAACAGGGAATCACGAAGTCATTCAGAACCAGTCTCACTAAAATCTAAATATCTCATAATATAAAATTCCTTTGCCTACTATGTTTCTTTCATATAAAAATAGACAAAATAAGCTTTAATTCTATATCTTATTCACTTTCTGATTCCATTTCTCCTATTTTTGGTGATTTTTCAAAATCACATCACTGCTGTTAACCAAAAACTATTTCATTGCAAAATATGGTTAACTAGTTTATAACATCTTTACTCCATTTCTTTTAAACTCTATACATTAATCATACTTATATATATACACTAAAACCAAATCAACCAAAATCACAACCAAACATAATCATCAAACCAAAATATAAATTCCAAGATTAACAAGATGGACAAGCCATTTTCGAATGGCATTCAAATACATACACATTTACACCATTTAAAACATTTCAACGAGTAATTCAGCCTATACATGCCAAGGACCTTGGGTTCGAATACAAAAAGGTACCAAAAGAGATGATAATGTGATTGACTTCGACGATGATCCCCGATTACGAGCAAGCTTTCATAATCTATATCATAGTCAAATAAACACACATAAAGTAAACTAATATATATAGCTTAGTAAGTTTTAAGCAACGGTAACAACTGTGCAACTAATCAATAAACATTTTATTCAAACCAATATAATCAATATCGAATTCATAATTTCCAAATGCAATTTATACTACCATTCATCATACACCGTATTTAATATATATATATATATATATATATATATATAGCTCAAGTTTGATAATCACATCTTAGTTTTAGATTTTACTAACAATTATATCATACCTCCCCAATACCTGCTCATTAAGATACTTAGTATCACAATACCCATGTTTCGTTTCTCATATTTCTCATTTCAACAGTTTATGCCTCCCAAGTCTCCGTAACTCTACACGTACAGTGCTAATTTTGTAACGTATCGCACACATAGTGCCGTTACTAGAGAAAGAGTACACGTGGTACTATTTGACAGTAATGTATCGCACAAATAGTGCCATTACTATTTAATCCGCACACATAGTACCTTATAGCAATAATGTATCGCACACATAGTGTCATTACTCTTTAATCTGCACACTTAGTGCCTTATAACAGTAATGTATCGCACACATAGTGCCATTACTCTTTAATCCGCACACATAGTGCCTTATAACAGTAATGTATCGCACACATAGTGCCATTACTCTTTAATCCGCACACATAGTGCCTTCTACGAAACTTTTTCTTTGATTTTCAATTCCATTAAAATTCTATTAACATTCATGCATTCTCAACTCATCTTATTCAAATACTAATACAAATCGGCATTTACTAAATTTTACAAAAATCTATTCGCAATTTCATACACAATCAACAACTCAATTTCTATCTTTCGTCACTATTGCATTCGATAATTTCAACTTTTTACATTCATGAATATATTATCCTTCAATCATTATTACTTCACATTTTCTAATTCTATTTATTCCAAGGTGCATTCGGCAATTTAAGAAATTATAATGTTTACAATTTATGAACAATATACAATAGTATAAGATTGAATTCAATTCATCCAACTACTTAAAACTTACCTCGGAAATTGACGAATCAACCTTCTCGGCTATTCGTATAACTTTATTTTTCCCCGATCCAATCCCGTTTCCTTTTGTTCTTGATCTAATTAAGTTCAAATTAAACTCATTTAAATACATTTCCATTCAATTTAATCCATAAATACTTAATAGTACAATTTACCATTTTACCCCCAACATTTACAATGTTTACAAATTAATCCTTGTAGCTCAAAAGACAAAATATCAAGGATTTAACTACATTTACAAATGGCCGAATATTCATCCCTCCATTACAAATCTATCCACTTCATTTCTTTGACATTTTAAACTTTAAAATTCTTTTCTTTTTCAAAAAAACCCTTAATTAACCACATTCATCAACAACCCAAAAACAACAAATGTTCATCTAACATAAGTCTTTCATTTAATGCTAAAAATCATCTCAAAACTCAAGCTATCTTCAATGGCACTACACGCATACATGCTCAATATACAAAATTATCACATGGGCTTAAAAGTAGTGTTAACAACAATCACAATTTCATAAAATTTATCAACATTTCAAACTAAAACATACCTTAATTGAGTCTAAGAAGTGCCGAAACCCCTTTGGAATTCTTTCCCTATTTTCTTTCTTATTTTCGACCAAGTGAGATGAGAAGAAGAACATGCAAATGTTTTTCTTCCTTTTTGTTTTATTAATAATATGATAATCCATCCATATAACATAAAATATATTAAAATATAATAAAATATACTAACACTATTACATGCATAATGATGGCCGGCCACTATCCTTATGTTTTTGGTTAAATTTCAATTTTAATACCTCAACTAAAGAAACCACCTTCAATTAAATACTTTAACATTCAACCACAAAACTTCCATTTTATGCAATTAAACTCCTTTTTCAAAATTAAGCACTAAAACGATTAAATTTTAATACGAAAATTTCACACCCATTAATTCACATATAATAAGCATTTAAAATAATATAAATTTATTATTCTGATTCGAATTCGTGGTCCCGAAACCACCGTTCCGATTAGGGCTATATTCAGGCTATTACAACTCTTCCCCCTTTAAGGGATTTTCGTCCCCGAAAATCTTACCAATGAATAAGTGTGGATAACGTTCTTTCATTGATTCCTCAGTTTCCCAGGTTATTTCCTCCATTCCATGCTTATGCCACATAACTTTAACCAGCGAAATTTTCTTATTTCTTAACTCTTTCGTTTCACGGGCTAAAATGCGAATCGATTCTTCCTCATAGGTTAAATCAGGCTGAATCTCAACCTCTACCGGACTAATCACATGAGAGGGATCAGATCGGTATCGACGAAGCATTGATACGTGAAAGACGTTGTGAATCTTGTCTAGCTCAGAGGGCAACATAAGTCTATACGCAATCGGCCCAATTCGCTCAATAACCTCATACGGCCCAATGAAACGCGGACTCAGCTTTCCTTTACGACCAAATCTCATTATCTTTTTCCACGGTGAGACTTTCAAAAATACTCGGTCACTCACTTGAAATTCTATATCTTTCCATTTCAAGTCCGCATACGATTTCTGATGGTCTGAGGCGACTTTCAAACTTTCTCGGATCACTTTTATTTTCTGTTCAGTCTCTCTAATTAAATCAACCCCGTGTATCTTGCTTTCACTTAGCTCGGTCCAATATAGAGGCGTGCTACATTTACGATCGTATAAAGCTTCATATGTCGCCATTTTGATACTAGTTTGAAAACTGTTATTATAAGCAAATTCAATCAAAGGTAAGTATTGTTCCCACGTATCTTCGAACTCAAGAACGCAACATCTCAACATATCCTCGAGTATTTGGATCACCTGTTCGAACTGACCATCCGATTGAGGGTGAAAAGTAGCGCTGAAATGCAATTTGGTATCTAAAACATCTTACAGTTTCTTCCAAAACCGCGATGTAAACCTCGGATCTCTATCCGAGACAATAGAAATAGGTACTTCGTGCAATCGTACAATCTGTAATATGTATAACTCAGCTAACTTTTCCAGAGGGAAATCCATACGTACTGGAATAAAATGAGCCGATTTCGTCAATCTATCAACAATAACCCAGATTGAATCTTTCTTACTTGACGTCAATGGCAAACCCGATACGAAATCTATCGTAACATGATCCCACTTCCACTCTAGTATCATGATCGGCTGAAGTAGTCCCGAGCGTACTTGATGTTCAGCTTTCACTTGTTGACATACTAAGCACTTCGACACATAATCTGAAATGTCCCATTTCATACCATGCCACTAGTAATGCTGTTTCAGGTCGTTATACATTTTCGTGCTACTCGGATGAATCGAAAATCTACTATTATGAGCTTCATTACAAATCACATGAATCAATTCAGGGTTCTTTGGCACACATATTCAATTTTTGAACCGAAGACATCCCTCAACATCTATCTAAAAATCTGAATCTGTACTCGAGCCACAAAGACCCCTTTTTTGCTTTTAAATCATCATCAACCTCTTGAGCTTCACGAATCTGTTGTACAAATAATGGTTTCACCTTCAATTCTGCAATGATAGTACCATCATCGATCATAGCTATATCCGCATTCATTGCACGTAGAATAAATAGTGATTTTCGGCTAAGTGCATCAGCAACCACGTTAGCCTTTCCGGGTGATAATCAATCACGAGATCATAGTCTTTCAACAATCCTAACCATCATTGTTGTCTCAAATTCAGATCCTTTTGAGTCATTAAATACTTAAGACTCTTATGATCCGAATAGACGTGGCATTTCTCACCGAATAGATAGTGACGCCATATTTTCAAAGCAAACACTATAGCGGCCAACTCAAGGTCGTGCGTCGGATAATTCCTCTCACACGATTTTAACTGTCTCGAAGCATAGGCTACAACTTTACCCTCTTGCATCAATACACAACCCAACCCATTTAAATATGCATCGCTAAAAATAACAAACTCTTTACCCGACTCTAGCTGAACAAGCACTGGAGCTTCCGTTAACAAGATCTTCAATTGATCAAAACTCTTCTGAACCTTCTGTAATAACTTTGTCATCGGGGTTGCTATCATAGAGAATCCTTTTACAAAGTGTCTATAATATCCGGCAAGTCTTAGAAAGCAACGAACCTCAAAAACATTTCGCGGAGGCTTCCACTCCAATATAGCCGATATTTTACTCGGGTCAACCCGAATACCTGATGCTGAAATGACATGCCCCAAAAAGCTGACTTTTTTCAACCAAAACTCACATTTACTAAATTTTGCGTATAATTATTTTTCACGTAAAATCTGTAACACTAACCTTAAATGCTCAGCATGTTCGGTTTTGTCTCGCGAATAGGTCAGTATATCATTTATGAAAACAACCACAAACTGATCTAAATACAGTCTAAATACCTGATTCATCAAATCCATGAAAATAGCAGGGGCATTAATGAGCCCAAACGGCATCACCAAGAACTCATAGTGTCCATATCTCGTTCAAAAAGTAGTCTTTGGTACATCCGATTCCCTAACTCGCAGTTGATAATATCCTGACCTCAGATCAATTTTCGAGAACACCAAGGCTCCCTTAAGCTGATCGAATAAATAATCGATACGTGGCAACGGGTATTTGTTCTTTACGGTCACCTTATTAAGTTGTCGATAATCGATGCACATTCTCAAAGTTCCGTCCTTCTTTTTCACAAATAGGACTAGCGCACCTCAGGGTGAGAAACTTGGTCGCCAAAACCTCTATCTGTCAATTCTTACAACTGAGCCTTCAACTCTTTCAATTCGATCAGTGCCATTCTATACGGAGCTATCGAAATCGGAGTTGTCCCTGACACTAACTCAATACCAAACTCTATCTCCTGAACAGGTGGCAATCCTGGCAACTCCTCCGGAAACACATCCGGATACTCACAAACAACCGGTACAGATTCAATCTTCTTTTCTGTTACTTTGCTGTCAATCACATGCGCAAGATAGGCTTCGCAACCCTTTCTCAAATACTGCCGAGCCAAAATCGATGTCACAGCTGGTAACCCATTCAAATCCGCAGATTCAATTCGAAGTATCTCGTTATTCTGACATCTCAAATCAACAGTCTTTTGTCTACAATTCACTACTGCATCGTATACGGTTAACCAATCCATACCGAGGATAATATCAAACCCATCAAATGGTAGCAACATCAGATCAGCCGAAAAATATGAGTCTCAAATCATTAAAGGACAATTCTTGCACACCCTATCAACAAGCACACACCTACCCAGAGGGTTCGAAACCCGAATCACAAACCCAGTAGACTCAACAGGTAGAGTCTTGCTGGATACTAATGTTTCACACACATACGAATGAGTTGAATCGAGATCAATCAAAGCAATAACACTAGTATCAAAGAGAGTGAAAATACCAGTAATGACATCTGGAGATGAAGCCTCCTCTCTGGTACGAACAGCATAAGCTCTAACCAGTGCACGAGTCTCTGATCGAATAGCTACATCTGACATCCCCCTCTGAGCGCCACTCCTACCCCCCATATTACGAGATGGTCTACCTCTAGCTGTAGTGCTGCTCGGTCTTGCACTCTGAACAACACCCTTTTCAGCTGTCTCTGGGCAATCCCGAACAAAATGGTCCGGTGAACCACACTTGTAACAAGTGCAACTATTAGATTTACCCCAACACTCACTGAAATGTCGTCTACCACACTATTGACACTCTGGCTTACTCGGTCGAGTATTGCCAACACTAGCAACTGATGTAGCCCGAGAACTCACTAGTGGTCGTTCTCGTATAGAAATCTCGGTGTTAGGTTTGGATCGGCTACCATCATTCTTAAACTTCTTCATTGCCATCTAAGAAAATTTACTCGCGGATCTCTTTCGGAAATCTTTTACTTTAGACTCAGCTTTTTGCTTTTCTTTCCCCAACTCTTTAGCTTTATAAGCTTATTCAACCAACACAATGAACTCGTTAATTTCAAGAATTCCAACCAGAAGCTTTATATCTTCATTCAGACCATCTTCGAATCGCCGGCACATAGCAGCTTCAGATGAAACATATTCACAAGCGTAGCGACTAAGTCGTACAAACTTGCGCTCATATTCGGACACAGTCATACGACCCTATTTGAGCTCGAGAAATTCTTTACGCTTAGAGTCTATGAAGCGCTGACTTATGTACTTTTTACGAAATTTCGTCTGAAAGAAGTCCCAAGTAACTCTCTCATTCGGAACAACGGACACGAGAGTATTCCACCAATAGTAGGCGGAACCCGTAATAAGGATACGACACACTTCAGACACTCATCGGGTGTACAAGACAGCTCGTCGAAAACAAGAATAGTATTATCAAGCCAAAATTCAGCTCGCTCTGCATCGTCATCATCCTCGGCTCTAAATTCTTAAGCTCCGTGTTTTCTAATGCGATCAACCGGAGGCTTATTTACTCTTTCAGGATTCATAATCGGGGGTACCACCGGTACTACAGGGGGATTTTTTAGATTCAGGGGTGGTTGAACAGTCGGATTGGTCCGTATGTACTGACTGAACCAATCATTCATCATGCTATAGAATGCTTGTCTGCCCCCACATCAGGATTACTCCTATCCGGTCGAGATTCCTCTGGCGCGGTCCCTTGCATGGGAACAGGCACCACGCTCTCAACATCATCCTCTATAGCTCGCTCGGGATCAGGATCCATTTACTATATAAAAGAAATATACACATTTCACTGTCAAAAGTCATCACACTATCATACTATAATATATGGCATGTATAACTAAACTCATACGCGTTACGTTAGTCCGAGAACCGGCTAAATCGTAGCTCTGATACCAATCAAATGTAACACCGCTTACCCGATACCGTTGCCGGAGTCGAGCATGAGGTATTACTAGACTTAACTACTAATTCGGGGCATAAAAATTGAAACTGTCCACCTGCGTCATGTTGGATAAATTGACCATCACTTGAGTTAAGAAACTCGAAATTTAGATTCATAAATTTTCTTTGAAACTACACTCATATATCTTCTTACTATAATTTTTTCATAATTTTTCATATGGCCAATTAGTAATTTTATTCATTAAAGTTTCCCCTGTTTCACTATTTGATGGTTTTGACCTATCTTTATAAAAACTTCATTATCTCATTGTACAGAATTCAAAAAATGTTCTCGTTTATTCCAAAATAAAAAAATACTAATTAAGGATTCTAAACATATAAACTATACTCCATGATTATTTTTGTACAATTTTTAACAATTTTTCTAAGACAGAATAGGGAATCACAAAGTCATTCAGAACCAGTCTCACTAAAATCTAAATGTCTCATAATATAAAATTCCTTTGCCTACTCTGTTTCTTTCATATAAAAATAAACAAAATAAGCTTTAATTTTATATCTTATACACTTTCTAATTCCATTTTCCCTTTTTTTGGTGATTTTTCAAAATCAAGTCACTGCTGTTAACCAAAAACTATTTCATTGCAAAATATGGTTAACTAGTTTATAACATCTTTACTCCATTTCTGTTAAACTCTATACATTAATCATACTTATATATACTAAAACAAAATCAACCAAAATCACAACCAAACATAAGCATCAAACCAAAATATAAATTCCAAGATTAACAAGATGGACAAGCCATTTTCGAATGGCATTCAAATACATACACATTTACACCATTTAAAACATTTCAACAAGTAATTCAAATTTATACATGCCAAGGACCTTGGGTTCGAATACAAAAAGGTACCAAAGAGATGATAATGTGATTGACTTGACGACAATCCCGATTCTGAGCAAGCTTTCAAAATCTATATCATAGTCAAACAAACACACATAAAGTAAGCTAATATAGCTTAGTAAGTTTTAAGCAATGGTAACAACTATGCAACTAATCAATAAACATTTTATTCAAACCAATATAATCAATATCAATTCATAATTTCCAAATGCAATTTATACTACCATTCATCATACATATATTAATATATATATATATATAGCTCAAGTTTGATAATCACATCTTAGTTTTAGATTTTACTAACAATTATATCATACCTCCCCAATACCTGCTCATTAAGATACTTAGTATCACAATACCCATGTTTCGTTTCTCATATTTCTCATTTCAATAGTTTATGCCTCCCAAGTCTCCGTAACTCTACACGTACAGTGCTAATTTTGTAACGTATCGCACACATAGTGCCATTACTAGAGAAAGAGTACACGTGGTACTATTTGACAGTAATGTATCACACACATAGTGCTATTACTATTTAATTCGCACACATAGTGCCTTATAGCAGTAATGCATCACACACATAGTACCATTACTCTTTAATCTGCACACTTAGTGCCTTATAACAGTAATGTATCGCACACATAGTGCCATTACTCTTTAATCCGCACACATAGTGCCTTATAACAGTAATGTATCGCACACATAGTGCCATTACTCTTTAATCCACACACATAGTGCCTTCTACGAAACTTTTTCTTTGATTTTCAATTCCATTAAAATTCTATTAACATTCATGCATTCTCAACTCATCTTATTCAAATACTAATACAAATCGGCATTTACTAAATTTTACATAAATCCATTCGCAATTTCATACACAATCAACAACTCAATTTCCATTTTTCGTCACTATTGCATTCGGTAATTTCAACTTTTTACATTCATGAATATATTATCCTTCAATCATCATTACTTCACATTTTCTAATTCTATTTATTCCAAGGTGCATTCGGCAATTTAAAAAATTATAATGTTTACAATTTATAAACAATATACAATAGTATAAGATTGAATTCAATTCATCCAACTACTTAAAACTTACCTCGGAAATTGACGAATCAAGCTTCCCAGCTATTCGTGTAACTTCGTTTTTCCCCGATCCAATCTCATTTCCTTTTTTTCTTGATCTAATTAAGTTCAAATTAAACTCATTCAAATATATTTCCATTCAATTTAATCCATAAACACTTAATAGTACAATTTACCATTTTACCCCCAACATTTACAATGTTTACAAATTAATCCTTGTAGCTCAAAACACAAAATATCAAGGATTTAACTACATTTACAAATGGCCGAATATTCATCCCTCCATTACAAATCTATCCACTTCATTTCTTTGACATTTTAAACTTTAAAATTCTTTTCTTTTTCAAATAAACCCTTAATTAACCACATTCACCAACAAACCAAAAACAACAAATGTTCATCTAACATAAGTCTTTCATTTAATGCTAAAAATCATCTCAAAACTCAAGCTATCTTCAATGGCACTACACGCATACATGCTCAATATACAAAATTATCACATGGGCTTAAAAGTAGTGTTAACAACAATCACAATTTCATAAAATTTATCAACATTTCAAACTAAAACATACCTTAATTGAGTCTAAGAAGTGACGAAACGCCTTTGGAATTCTTTCCCTATTTTCTTTCTTATTTTCGGCCAAGTGAGATGAGAAGAAGAACATGCAAATGTTTTTTTTTTTCCTTTTTGTTTTATTAATAATATGATAATCCATTCATATAACATAAAATATATTAAAATATAATTAAAATATACTAACACTATTACATGCATAATGATGGCCGGCCAATATCCTTATGTTTTTGGCTAAATTTCAATTTTAATACCTCAACTAAAGAAATCACCTTCAATTAAATACTTTCACATTCAACCACAAAACTTCCATTTTATGCAATTAAACTCCTTTTTCAAAATTAAGCACTAAAACGATTAAATTTTAATACGAAAATTTTACACCCATTAATTCACATATAATAAGCATTTAAAATAATATAAATTTATTATTCCGACTCGGATTCGTGGTCTCGAAACCACCGTTCCGATTAGGGCTATATTCAGGCTGTTACACCCTTTTTATTTAGGTGTGGTTGGATCACCTTGGAAATCGTTTTATTTCAAAATACTAATTTTGGTCGATGAAAATAAGAAAAATAGGTTCGAGAGTTAGTTACGTATGAGGAAAGGTTAGCACCCTCATAACGCCTAAAAATTGGTACCTAATCGATAAAATCATGCCCTAATGTTACAAATTTGAAAATTTTTAAAATAAGATCCTTTTATTAGAAAAAAAAACTAAGGCTTGCCTATCTCAAAGAAATAAAACACTACACCCAGTAAGTTAGGATATAGCATCTCATAACTTCAAAACTAGGCATGTCATTATTTTAGAAAATTCCTACCTTGAGACACAAAACATCATATCTAGTAAGTTAGGACACAACGTCTTGAATTCCCAAGAATAAGTTTTTGATTTGAAATTGATAAATTTCAATTTTAAAAGAGAAGGGATATATAATATCTTAAGTTCTACGAGAAAAATCGAAACCCAATAAGTTAGGGCACAATACTTCTCGAAGTCCCCAAATATCACATATCACCGTATTTTTTTAAAATATTTGAATAAAATGCTTTAATTTAAAAGGTATATTTATAAAAATGATTTGAATAAGACGTTGTGTGAATACATTACAACATTTATGTCAAATAACAATTACAAATCATATGAACAATTACTACCGATAGATAATTAAAGAAAGAATAATATTAAATAATAAGCAATACAAACAATAAAATAATTATACTAAAGCAAGATACTGAAACATGATAATAAAAGCAGAAAGATAACTAGATATAAGATATAAGATATAAGATATAAAACAAGAGGCAATAAAAGATAAAAACTATTTAAAAAATATAAAATTTTATATGCATAATTAGATGTAAAATATAATGATAATATAAAATGAATTATAACAAATATCATAAATTAAGAAACAAAAAAAAAAGACAAAGTCTAACAATAATACATATATTCATGAAGAAATAAGTAAAATATAAAAAATGATGTATAAGCAAAATGTATTTTTGATATAGTAATTTAATATATATAAAATTTCACATTAAAAATAATATAAACAATATACAATATACAAAATTATATATAACATTGGGGATGAAATAAAAATATATATAATATAATATAATATAATGATATATAACATATTAAAATAGAAGTAGTAATATAATAATTGATATGTAAATTTCAAAATAATGTAAAATAAATAAAATAACCTAATAAGTAATAAAATAAATTTTAATAAGTATCATATATATAAAAAAATTGAATTTTTAATATATGTTATATGCTATACAAAATTATATAATATAGGATAAAAATGATTTAAATTATATATAATATAATTCGTAATATGTAAAAAAATTTAAAAAAGTATAGTACAATAACAAATATACAAATTATAAGATAATATACATAATTTAAATAATATTTAAATCGAATAAAATAATACATAGAAGTAACCTAATATATAAGATAATACATATAAAATTATATATAGGTTTTATACTATTAATAAATTAATATATAGAATAATAAAGAAAATAATATACACTATTTAATATAATAAAATAATTTAGAACAATGTTAAAAATAATAAAATAAAATAGAGAGATTAAAAAATATGAATATAGAAAACTGGGGGTTAAATATCAATTAAAACAGATTAAAAGGATTGAATCAAAAACGCGCGTTAAACCATAGGGATTTATTGGGCAATTAAGCCTTTTTCAAAATGGCATCGTAACAAATTTGGCCCTTAACACAACCTGAGGGACTAAATTGGAACAAAATATAAGTTTTAGGGCTAGATTGTAAATACAAAAAAAGCTATTGGACATAATTGTAAATTTAAAAAAATTCGGAAGGACCTATTCCACAAATAGACCATTGACTTAAAAAACACGCGGATCCTCTAGTCTATCGGGTCGGGTTCTGGTCAAAGGCTTTATACGGCGTCATATTGATGCTTATTGATTTAAGCATAAACGACGCCGTTTTACCATTGGTATATAAGTTTCCAAGTCATAAAAAAATTTTTCATTTTATCATTTCAAAGAAAAAAAAACAAGTTGAGTTTTTTAAAAAACTCTTTGTCCTTGGACTTCGGCCAAGATTCCGATGGGGGGCCGTCGCACTCGCCTCCGTACGCGCCACCTTATATGGCGGTTGGCGGCTAGCGATTCCTTTTTTTAACGTCAATCAAGAGGTAACAAAAAACTTTTCCTTTATTATATCCTCCATGTATTTATTATCTGCAAGAATAGAAAAAAATAAAAGAATAACGCGAATAAGGATTAGAAAATCACCTCTGTTTGGTGTTTTTATTTCTGCAAATCTTTTGTGTTTTTATGGATGTGTATATTGTCTGTATCTCTATGTATTCATTTTACAGAATAATCAAGCTTTTATAGCCTTGAAAATAAAAAAAAAAAAAAGGAATTTGCTACTATTTTGCCATTTTTGCTGTGGTTTGTTTCCTTTTTTCGTAGGTGAAGGCGTTGATCTTGGTGGCGGAGTGATTCGGGCGTGAATCAAGGCGCGATCAAAGGCCGGACGAGGTTACGGCGTGAAGGCTGGGGTGTGTGGCGCGACGATTGGGGTTCCTGCCATTGCGACACCTAGGGTTTCAGAAACCCTTGGCCACTGCTGATTTTGGTTTAGGAGTTGGGCCATTTTGGGCTGTCTGAGTTTGGGTCTAATGGGTTAGTTTGGGATCTGGGTTAATGAATCAGGTTGGGCCACGGGTATTTGTAAATTCGGGCCTTAGTGTGTAATGTACTGGGTTTGGGCAATGAATTGGGCATGTTTTAATTGTAAATGGACTGTAAAAACTGATTATTCAGTTTTATTATTTTATTATTTTTGGTTTTTTCTAAATGAAATGGGCCCAGGCGTAAAGGAGCTTCTACAACTATCTCAAAGTTTATAATCAATTGAATTTATACATTAATTCACTTTCTCAATTTCATTTCATTATCACATCTCATTTCAATAATTCATTCTTTTTATATATGAAATCATTCAATAATGTTCATATTAACGAAATTATTCATTTTCCAAAATAACAAATTTACATATTACATTATATAACATTTTAATTCATAATTAAAAACTAATTCTTACTTAGTTTTCACTTCTCAACAATAGCAACTCAATTTGGCTATTCATCAATTTGATATCATATATCATCTCATTAAATCATTAATCATTCCATGAACCTTTAGTTCATGCATTTCATTTTCATTTCACAAATTCAATTTCTCATTTCATTTCAATAGCACGATTAATCAAATTCATTCGATTTACCATTTCATTTATTTACCCCTATTAACAAGACTTGGGCTTTGGCGGATTCACGGATCCAACCAAACACACCAATATGGCACCCAGTGCCTCATCGGATAGTTCGAAGCAATAAGTGACACTCAATGTCTCATTGACCAAGCCGAAGTAAGTTGGTGTCCAGTACCTTATTGAATCTATCCGAAGTAATATAATGACACCCAATGTCTCATCGACTCGAGGTTGAAGTATCCCTGAACACTTCCAATCCTATGACATGCCAACTATATCCGACTTAGCCCGACTAGTTAATAGGGTATTCGATTCACTTTCTCAATTCACTTTCAATCAAATTCAAATTCAAATCACTATTCACTTTTCAATCAATATACATTTCAAATAATCTCATATTTTCATCATTCAATTCAAATCACTTTTAATTTTCAATCAATATACCTTCAAATATTCACATAATTCATAATTCAATTCAATTCAATTCCATTCAATTCAATATCAATACTCACCTCAATTTTATTTACCATGCATATTAAATAAAATTGAACAATTGATAATAATTAAATTCGAATTATAGTAATACAAATCGTGATTTCTCATTTTACTCTTAGTCTACTTTCTCCTTCCCTTTCTTGCCCGATGTTTTCGGCGTGATGTTAGCTACGAAAATTAAATCAATTTAAAATTATTAATACAACATCCTTTATATCTAATAATTAGATTTTTCTATGAACTTTTACCTTAATTTCAATTTAATCCCTAACCAAAATCATATATTTTTCCATCATCATTTATACCTTATTCCTACTCCATATTCACTCAAACTCAAATTTAACTCTCTAATTTTCATTATAAATACCTAATTTCAAAATTCTTGCAATTTAACCCCTATTACACAAAATTTATAAGTTATTTTACAATTTAATCCTTTTTCCCAATTCTAACTAGAAATTCTATTAATTCAACTCCTAATTCACACTTTTACTTAACAAAATTAGTATCTAGAAAAATCTAATAACTTCCAAAATTTTAGCATATACTTTGTAATATTTTGTTCTAGAATCATAAAAACTCAAAATTACATGAAAAAGACTTAAATTGACTTACCAATTTAAATTTAAACCTTTGAAACCCTAATTTCTTTCTTTCCTTTTCTTTCTTCTTTCTCCTGTTTCGTCCCTCCTATTCTGTTTCTTTTCTTCTTTTGTTTCTTTTATTTCCTTTATTAGTTTTAATTAATGATAATAATAATATACTATAATAGTATAAAATATCTTTTACTTAAAAATATAAATCTATTTTATAAGTGTACATTGATTTTATTATTACTATTAGGTTTAATTACCTTACGTTTGTCATTATTTAATTTATTTAATAATAATAATTATAGTAATAATAATCTAATATATTAATGTATTTTTAACACATAAAATCTTAAATTTTATGCTTGCCTCAATTTTACAATTGGCATAATTCCCTATTTAGTCCTTTTTATTTTCTTTAATTTATAATTCAACTTTCACCCCTATTTCAATTTAGTCTTTTTTCCTAATTACTCCTAATTTGAGCTAATTCACCTATCCAAAACCTATTTGACCTCTCAACTAACTTCGTAAATATTTTTAATAAATATTTATGAATTCGTTTTATTAAGACGGAGGCCCGACAATACACTTTTTTGATGCCCGTGAATTTTGGGTCATTATATTATGCATTACCTATTTTAAATTTGTTTCTACAAAACCCATTAAAATTAAAATATATAAAATGAAAACTTTCAATTATTTTAATTTTAAATTTGTATAAATGTTAAAACGATAATTAAATAAATTATATTTTAAATTTTTAATTAAAACTGTAGTTAATATATGATAAATAATGTTTTAAAACAGTTTTATCAAATAATTTTTAAATATTTGAAAAAATTAGAAAATTTAAAATATATGATAAATAATCTCATGGTTTTTGAAAAACATATTTATTCTAAAAATTAAAACTTTAAAAATAATAAAATACTTTTTGTTTTTATAATTAGATGCAACTGTTTAATAAAATTTAAAAGAATATTTGAAAAAAAATACTCTTTACGTTATCTTAAAAATGTATTTTATTATTTATCAACTATTTAAAATCTGTGAAAAGTGTCGCACCCAAAAAAGAAGTTAGTAGAATTGGAAAAGTAGGATCGAGGTTAGTGAATTGAAACTCGTAATCGATTAGATAATTAAATAATTCAAAATTAATTCAATAAAATATTAGAATAATTAGAATTAATAATTTTAGGTTAGGAAATTAAAATTAGATGTCCAAGAATTAATTTGATTAAAACATATTTTTAAAAACAGGTTTGATTTGAAAATAATTTTGAAAATTGTATTAATTGAAAAGCAATGACTTATTTAAAAAACAAAAGAAACTAGAGGTGGCTAAATGAGTAATGACCCAATTTTTAAAAATTTGGTACCTATTTAACAACCCCCACAAATCCTTCCCTCCCAATCTTCATCTTCTTCAAAAATTTGTCAAACACCAAATCAAAGTTTTTCTTCCAAAATTAGTTTTTTTTTTTTTTTTACTCCTAAGCTCAATAAAACACAAAATGATATTTAGATCTGTAATTAGATGACATTTAGATGTATGAAGTTGAAATCTAAGCTTAGAAGCGAGATTTGAGTGGTTAAACATCTATTTTGACAAAACTAGTTAAATTTTCGGTATAGAAGTTAAGAGGCTTGGATCTGTGATTTTGGATTAATTTGATTATGTATGTTGCTGTTAATAATGCCTTTGTATTGTGTTTGATGTGTATGTAAAGTGCCAAGTCATTTGAGAGCTGGAAACACAAAAATATATAAACTTTTTCAACACCTTTTAAGCTCTAATTCGTGCAGCTTCGTTGTCATTTTTGTCAAAATTCATATTTTAATTATAACATAATTAAATTGAACTTAAATTATTAAAACATTGAATTTTAATTATTTTTATAAGAAATTTTTACAAATTTAGTTTATTTTTGACAGTTTTGCACATAAGGTGAAAATTGGCTCGACAGACACCTTGAAAGGCTCGAACTGCTGGGGAAATTTTTGCATCAAGTGAACCAAGAGCATGACTAAATTTATTTTCCAGCCACGGACGGTCCAAATAATTCTTATTTTATTTACTTTATATTTAATTTTTATCCAAAATTAATTGGGTTAAAATTTAATATAAAGCCTAAAGGAAAAAGTGGCTCAGTATGTTAATTAAGTATAGAAGACTGACGGTTTTAGCTAAATCGGAATAGTGGTTTTGAAACCACAAATTTGAGGTCGTAAAATTATTTTAATATTATTTTTGGTATTGACAGCATGTTATTTGATATGTGTGAAAATTTCGTGATTTAATTTTACCGTTTGTGTGCTTAATTTAATAAAAGGACTTAATCGTGTAAAATGTAAAAGTAGCATGTTATATGTTAAAGTGCTTAATTATTTTGATTAATTAATTATGAGATCCTTATGTTCAGAGGCGAAGCCAGGACAATTTTTTAGGGGGGCCGGATGAAATTTTAATTTTTTATAGTTTATATCTTTCTAATTTGTAAAGGATTAAATCAAATTTTTATAATTTTAGGGGGGCCAAAGTGTAATTTTACCTTTACTAATTTAAAATTTTTAAAAAATCTAAAGGGCCTAAATAGAAATTTTACCTTTTAGGGGGGCCGGGGCCCATGCCAGCCCCCCTTGGCTACGCCCCTGCTTATGTTGTAATTTGGCCATTGAACAATAGCATGGACGGTTATGGACTTAAAATAAGTGGTTTTATAATGTATAAATGATGTCTAAAATTGTAAATTGAATATTAATATGTAATAAATAAAATAAAACATAAAACATCATGCATGTTCATCTTGTTTTGGCCGAAACTCAAAGAAAAAGAAACCATTTGAAAGCTTTAAGGTTCGACTCACTTGGGAGCTTGATTTAGGTATGTTCTTTGCTCGGTTTTTGATAATTTTTACGTTTTTAAGATTATTGATTCGTATACTAGCTAGCTCCGTATACTAGCTAGCTCATGCTTTAATTTTCAGATTTGATGATGAATTTGTGATTTGCCATTGTTGATAGCTTGATGTTTTTGTTGTTTGATGATGAAAAATAAATAATTGTTGGTAGATTATCATAGTTTACTAAGTGATTTTTGATAAAAATGCTTATCAAGGATTAAATTGTGAAAATTTTAAATTGAGGGGTCAAAATGTGAAATAAATGAAATTAATGGGCTGCTAGGGACCTAGAGAAAATTTGGCCTAACATGAGCATGTTGAAATTTTGTGTATTTTGAGTTGTTTTGAAATGAGGACTAAATTGTGAAAATGTGAAATGTTAGGGGCTAAAGTGCAAAATGCCCATTTATGTGTTTTTGGATGAAATTGAATGAATATGTCTTTAAATAAGTTAAATTTGAATTGATTTAGATCAAGAAAGGAAGAAATCAGATTTGGATCGGGGGAAGTCGAAAGTTGTTGAATAGTAGTTCCGATTAGTTTATTTCCGTACTGGGTAAGTTCATATGCAAATAAATGTTTTTAAATTTAAATGTATATAATGCCAAATTGAATTGTATATAGTTATATGTATTTCTGAATTGAATTGAGCATTGGAGGACTTGTTTCGAGCATGAATTGATTGAATTACGAAGTCGAAAGCCCCTATGAGCCTTAGGAATAGTATAGGATACTGATGTCATGACATTAGGACTTCCGAGGTGCGATTTCATGTAAGACCATGTCTAGGACATTGGCATCGATATGAGTTTACGTGTAAGACCATGTCTGGGATATTGGCATCGTATATGATTCGTGTAAGACCTTATCTGGGACAGAGGCATCGATATGTGATAACATGTAAGACCATATCTAGGATATGGCATTGTAAGTGATATATGTGTTTCCGAGTATCCTTAACGATTCCAAATGGTTTAATGGGAAATGTCAAATGAGTCCGAATGTGAATTTGAGCTAAATAATTCAGGTACGTATGAGGTTTATATGTTCAATGAAAAATGAGGTAAGTGAAGTTACTTATTGTGGTATTATGGATTATATGAGAAAAGTGATTGTATATGTGTAAGAGATTAGTTAAATGTGGCCTATTCAAATTGAATTATTAATGTTCTTGTGATGATTTATTTGCTTATGGCTTACTAAGCTTTCAAAGCTTACTTTGTGCATTCTTTTTCTGTTTTATAGTTATATAAAGCTAGCTCGAGCTCGGGGATCGTCAAGGATCATCATCACACTATCAATCGCTATTTCGATACTTTGAAAGCTTGTACTTTTGACATATGGCATGTATAGGCTAATTTTAATATGGTTTGTTTTGAATTGTATATAAATAGCCATGCTAAAATGGCTTGATAATGATGTTAATGTTTGTGAATGATCGGCCTTGTTAATTAGCTTATTTTGGAAAGTTTGTTTGATGAACATGTGATTCGGCTTGAGTAGTTATGTAGTTGATGGATGTGTTTTTGATTTGTGGTACATGTTTCTATAAACTATGTGATGACTTTGTTATATATTTTGAATTTGGCTATTTGGAGTGGCTCATTATGGACCTATAATTTGATGTATAATTTGTCTTTTAATTGGCTTGGAATTGGTAAATGATGGGCTTTCATATCCAGCTAATGATAGATAAATTAAATACATATACATATGACATGCTTGTTTGTAGTTTGGTATTTAAAGGTCAAGTTGGTTAGTTTAATGTTTGATTTTTTGTTATGAGCATAAAGTGTTAATGGCGAATTATAGTAGTAAAATGGCTACTTTGATTCGGTTACTTATTAGTAAATAATGACTATGTTTTAGGTATGTTTTGTTGGTTATATGGATAGTTATAAAATGACATATTGATGTTTTTATTCGGTTATGAAATAGTACAATTAGCTTAATATTGAGTGATGGAATTGGTACGAATTTTGAGGCTGACTGAATTAATGGCTCATTAGATGATTGAATATATGATGTTTAGACATGATATTTAGCATGTGAATTAGGTATGCTTTGACTTGTTATTGTAATAAAAAATGGTCCATGATAATATGGTAAAATGCGCATGAATTTTTAAAGTTCAAGAACTATATTTGACTATTTGGTGATGTTGCTAATGTCACATGTATGTATTTTTATTAAGCTGTATGATAAGGCTAGTCTTGGCTTAATACGTGCATGTGCAAAAACTTATAAAATGGTATGTGGATAATTAGCTAATAATATATATATATATATATATATATATATATATACGAATGAATGTTGTGATATATGTGCTTGGTATATGAATTGGAATATGCTTGATTTTAATTTAGGTATTCGAATGTAATGAAATAGATGGTCATATGGTTCGAATGTTGTAATTTTTGAAGCATGTGTAGTATGGCTTTGATGAATGTTAGTTGGTTTGAAATTAGATTAGATAATTGATTTTAGTTGGTTAAGTGGTTCAAATATTCGAATTTGTTTTAGTTGAATTAAGATAATGGTTGTTATTTGAGTTTGGAAATTCTTGTAGAGGGGTTGTTATAACTTTGTGCACGAATTGAAATAAATAACTGTTTTAAACTCTGTATTTGATTAGTAATACCTCGTAACCCTAATCCGGCGATGGATATGGGTTAGGGGTGTTACAACTGATCCACCAAGCAATTTGACAGCCCAAAATCGTCCCTATGGTTGATCCAATCAGCTTATTTTAGCTGATTTTCCTAAATGCAAAAATAGTTCTTGAGTTTCTCCTAAATGTTATTCAAACCCTTCCATTTTCTATGCTTTTATCTTTTTTCCCCAAGCTAAATATAACAAACTTGAAACATTCAATTTTTGCACCATGTGTGGCCGGCCAAGAGAGAGTGAATGGCTGAAGTTTATTTGCTATTTTTAGCAGCCATTCACACCTATAAATACCCTCTTCCCTTCTCATTCAACACACCATTCATTCTCACACATCTCACTCTCTCTTTCACTCACTTTCTCTTTTCTTTTCCCTTCTTTGTTTTCCCTTTTTCTTGTTGATTCACTTGCTGATTTCCCTCTTGAAAAAGACCTTTCTTCCACCTTGGAATAGCAGCATTCAATTGTTCGTGGAAGAAGAGGAGCGCACTAGTCTGGCTTCAGAGAAATACTGGATTGCTTCCTAGACCCCTTCTCGTTAATTTTCTTGTTCATGTTGTGATTATGAATATGAATAATTGTTGTGTTGTTGTTCTTGTTCTAATTAAAATGGCTTAAATTTAATTCATGTTAGATTGATTTCATTCTGTCCACTTAAATTATTAAAATCATGTTTGTGTTGTTATAGACCTGGTAAGTTGTTCAATCAAATAAAATCATGCTTATGTTACACTTACATTATAAAATGTAAGGTAATGAATGAATTAATTATTAAACGTATTGAAATTTGTAATTAATTGACACAATATTTAATTAGTGCATGTTTAATCTTCTAATGTAACTGAATGTTAAATTAGCGAGTCCATCCGATTAAAGCGTACATTAGCCTTGCATAACTCCACATGAATCAATAATATTAAATTAACAATTGTCATGCCAATGGATTTATTAATCAATATCCAATGATCTATCATGAGCCATATATTATAAGCCACATACTAAATGTATCATGCTTCCCAAAAGCATCAAATAGTAATCTCATAGCAACAAGGACTTACCGAATCCTTGTTTATACCATGATGGTATTAAATCCAGATCTACATAAACCGATTAAACATACATATAATACTTAGCATATTGCATAGTTATAAGATGTGTATGTACACACCTTTCACCAACGATAGTCCTAATCCTCAAAGAATCAATTGGCTACACAAGATTTCTTGCTCCTATAATCGGCCAAACACAAGAGTTAGGGACATGGACCATTCGGCCAAACCAAAAATTTCTACGGGGTTATCATATAAACTCGAAACCTCACCTAATCGCCTTCGAGTACTAACTACGGCAACCGGTACGCAAATCTGCTTCACTTCCCTACAATCGGCAACCATTAAAATAAATAATAGCCTTCGGCTTTAGGATAATCAAAAGAATAATCCCTTAAAATAAATCCTTACCCTTTGACTTACCAACCTTCAATATTCGGCCACAACAATACTAAGAGGAAATGGGAAGTTTCGGCTATATAGTTATGAAAGGAGAAAATATGTGAATAGAAGTGAAGGAAATATGTAAGTAGAAAAGAGAATAAAAATGAGAGGATGAGGATTCGGTTTAATCAACAATGGAAGAGAGAAAAGAAAAGAGGATTTGGGGAAGAAAGAAGTTCGGCCAAATGAAAGAAAAGGGATTTGTGTTTGAGCACAAATCAAAGGAAGAAAAGAGAGAGATGGGAGAATTGAGATTCGGCTAACACCTTGTTTGCCCAAAAGAAAATGCACATAAATAAAAAGGTAGTTTTGGTGTCAAAAGGAAAAATGAGAGAAAGAGAAATGATATTTGATTCAACAAAATGAAGCTAAAATCCAAAACAATTTTGCACAAAAATGCCTAAGTGAAATCGGCGAAAGAGGAATTTGCTTGGAGAGGAAAAGAAAATATGCTAAATGGTGCCCAAATGCCAAAGTTGGGCAAATATCCTCCCCCAAACCACCTAACACATTCGGCCATCCCCCTTTTCCACACATGCTGTCCATATTCAACCATTAAGGCCTAGGAAAACATTCTCCACCTTTCATGCCCTTGTCCCCTCATAATACCATAAACTCAAGAATCTTATCCCCAATATCAAGCTTTCCATAAACATATATTCAACTTACCAAAATAAATAGTCCAACCTATCATAAATAAGGTTTGACCGTCCATCAATGCAAGGATTCAAAAATAAACCTTCAAAATGCTAAACATGCTACTCGAACCTCTAACCTCAAGCCACCTTTCAAGCTCCTTAACCAACTTGCCACTTACTCCTCTTATGCTTTAAATGAACACTTAAATTAACTTAAGTGTCAAGCTCACTTAATCCACTTTATTAAATAAGCCATACTAAAATTTATTCTAGCTTCCTAAAGCTCAAGGCCCAATCCTACTAGGCCCAATTTCGGGATGTTACAGTTCTACCCCCTTAAAATAATTTTGTCCTCGAAATTACTTACTATCGTCCAATCGTGTATCCTTAACTCATCACCCCACGCCATCACAGTGCACTCGATCTTAAAGATCTATCATACTTTCTAGAACATTCCTACGCCCATAATCAAGTCCCATACACTTTACTAGCTACATAAGAGCGAACTAACGTAACCACAAACAAGACAATTGAGGGTATTTTGGAAATAAGAAACTTACCCGTTGTCATATCTGGCACATCTTCCTCCTCGCGATGGCCAACTGCATAAACCAACCTTGGTTGCCTCGCCTCTGTACCTTCAAGACCTCGCCACGCCTCACACTATTACCTCTAACTGCATCTCGATCCTTCTGTGGTGGTCCTTCATTTCTAACCTGAGCACGGTTCGACCCTCCTGGGTGATTCTTAGCTAACTTCTGAGGACAATCCCTTACAGGTGATTCAACGATCCACATTCAAAGCACCCTCTACTTCCAGCCAAACATTCTCCTGAGTGGGATTTCCCGCATCTAGCACACTGAGGTGGCCACTGAGTAGGCTTTGTGGCTCTTTCTGATTCCCCAAATCTAGCCCTCTTCTCCACATTACTGCCCGATCCAGGCGATCCAAAGCCTCTCTTCTGTTTATTCTTTTCGTGATTCTGTCTTACGGACTCCTTGATCCCTTCGGCTACCTTATCCTTTTCCACTAGGACTGAAAACTCACGCTCTTGTTGTGGAGCAATCAGTAACCTTAGATCATCCCTCAGTCCGTCTTCAAAGTGGACACACCGATCATGCTCCGTTGACACAATTCCCGGAGCATAGCGGCTCAATCTCAAGAATTCCGCTTCATATTCTGACACAGATTTATCTCCTTGTACCAACCCCAGAAAAGCTTTCCTCTGAGCATCAGTGTAGCTGGTGCCCACATATTTCTTTTGAAAAGCAGCTTTGAAGTAATCCCATGTAAGATCGTCTGCCGTAGCACTATCTCAAACCGTGAGCCACCATTGATATGACTCATCCTTGAGAAGCGACACCGCTCCTTTCAGTTTCTCCTCATTTGTCAAATCTATCTCATCCATGATTCTTTCGGTCGATTCAAGCCAATACTCAGCCGTATTGGGCACTACACCAGATACACCTCAAAAAAATTTAACTCCGTTAGCTCGAAGTCTCTCAGGTACCGATTTTCGAGCTCCTCCACCTCCACCCATTCCAGCTACCCTTTCCAGAACCCGCAGCATCGCTTGTGACACTACATCATCACCCGTCTGATCCTGCTCTTCGGCTCCAAAAGTTAGGGGTGGTGGTGGTATATCGTTCTCAGATCCCCGACCGACTGACTGAGTTCGATAAGGTCATCCTACCCCTTCCGCATCTACGACGGCCACGCCCTCTAAAGCTCATTCTAACTATCGCGCTTTTAATCTGATTAGAATAATTTTATGGATTAGTAATTTGTTTCACTTGGTTATTCACGAAGAAATTTTATGGAAAGCTCAATAGGATTCTTTCGATCAATCAAGGTTTTAAGTTCTCTATCCTAATTCACACGAGAAGAACATCCATTCCCTAATACCTTCCATACTTATTCACTCTTCGGACATTTCTGTCTTGTTTTTATCCCAGGGGTATTTTCGTCATAAATCGAAGAAATTTTTAAACTTTTGTAATTCAGAACATTTTGAAATTTCCAAAACTAGAGGGTTCTTTTCAGAAATTTCTCAAATTAAAGGTATGGCAAAATTTTGGAAACCAGGGGTATTTTGGTAATTTTGTCAATCAGGGGTAATTTTGTAAATTCCAAAAGTCAGTGTATATATTTTGAAATACAAGATTTTTGGCTACTTTTTCAAAGTAAGAAGATTTTATTGAAATCGAGGTAATTCGGTAATTCTAGAACTAAGGGCATTTTCGTAATTTTGCCATTAGGGGCATTTTGGTAATTTTGGTAAACCGGGAGTATTTTGAAGATTTTTCCAAAATAATTTTTACTGCTATTGATAGGAGTATCATAACGATTTTTAAAACTTAGAGTTTTCATAAAACAGGGTTAATCCCTTTCGGGTTTTATTTAGTGTGTTTAGCCTATGATCGAGTCCTCTTGGTTAGGGTGAACCGAAGCTACGCACCAGGTAGGATTCCTACGAAGAGGAGGTGAGTCACGAGGACTGCTTAAATACCAAGCTCTTCCGGATCCAATCCTAGACATGCGCACCAAGGTTACCACACCCTAACTCGGCGACTTGGCCACGGGTTGGTTTTAATTAGGCCATTAAAGTCTTATGAGTTTTGTTGGGGTGGACTAGTCCTAAGGTTCGTCACCTATCACACTAACTACGTTCCCTACCTAACCTTATACCATAATAATTCATACAAAAAGTTAGAGGTACATACCTGAGCGGATTGATGCCGGAGACTCGGTGCCATGCTTATTCAAAACCAAAATATTTCAAATAGGCCTACTAAAAACATTTTTGGGCCTTGGGCCCCCCCACAGCCGAGCTTTGAACCTGGCTCTGATACCAATTTGTCACACCCCAAACCCGGCCCAAACATTATGACTGAATTTGGTTTGCTATAGAGAAACATTTTGAAAACCATTTTAAAACCGATTTAAAATTTTGTTGAAATGCCTTTCATTTTCAATTCTCTTTGTTAAAACCATACTTAATTTGTTTAAAATATTTATTAAGTCGAATTGTTTACGAGACTTCAAATATACCCGATGACACTTTAAAACATTTTACGTTTAATTTGAGAAAACATGTGCATCTGCTTTAACATCATCAAATAGTTTAAACAAAACATTCAAAACATGCAAAGAATAACAAAAATAATTCTAGGAGGCCTTATTACATCTTAATTAAAACAAACCAATGTAAAAATAATTAAAATTCAAAGTTCATTTATATCAAATGGCCACTTTGCATGGCCACCTCGAGTCTATCCGGTTCCTCATCCGCAATCTACGAGTCACCTGAAAAATTAAAGGAGAAGGTGAGTCACCAAGACTCAATGTGTAACCCTTCCCCGATTTAGTGCAACAACATACACAAATCATAACCAATTAATATGCATAAGTTTAAGATGCACCCATCCTAACCATCCAAACGCCTTTCTCTTCCCCGTGTGGTACCAAACCACTGGTGGTGCCAAACCACTGGTGACGTATAGTCACAAATGTGATGCCAAATCACTGGAGATACCAAATCTCTAGTGTCCGAGGACACAAATCGAATGATGGGGCCAACCCATCGTGTGATACCAAATCACTGGCGTCAATCCCATATCTCAAAGTGGGGCCAACCCACGGTGGTGCTAAACCACGTGGACGAGACGCTATGAGGTGCCAAACCTCCGGAGGTACCAAACCTCCGTGACCGTAGTCACAATGTGTTACCAAAACACCGGTGTCCGCTGACACGAATATCATCGCCCCTCCACTCATTAGATCCCACATGAATCAATAATATTAAATTAACAATTGTCATGCCAATGGATTTATTAATCAATATCCAATGATCTATCATGAGCCATATATTATAAGCCACATACCAAATGTATCATGCTTCCCAAAAGCATCAAATAGTAATCTCATAGCAACAAGGACTTACCGAATCCTTGTTTATACCATGATGGTATTAAATCCAGTATCTACATAAACCGATTAAACATACATATAATACTTAGCATATTGCATAGTTATAAGATGTGTATGTACACACCTTTCACCAACGATAGTCCTAATCCTCAAAGAATCAATTGGCTACACAAGATTTCTTGCTCCTATAATCGGCCAAACACAAGAGTTAGGGACATGGACCATTCGGCCAAACCAAAAATTTCTACGGGGTTATCATATAAACCCAAACCTCACCTAATCGCCGAGTACTAACTACGGCAACCGTATGCAAATCGCTTCACTTCCCTACAATCGGCAACCATTAAAATAAATAATAGCCTTGACTTTAGGATAATCAAAAGAATAATCCCTTAAAATCATAACTTGCAAAATTATTATGATTAAATTCTTTCAATATAGAAATATATTGTTACCTCACTTAATCTTATATGTACTTATGAAGATTGATTAATTGTTTGAATTGGCATTGAGAAATGTTCATGATATTGGTTAATTTAGTATGTATGTGCAGTAGTTAACAAATTACCAAGTTGCCTTGAAAATATTCGTCACAACATGAACATGGATTTAGTAATTCTAAGTCAAGGAATGTAATTGTTCTAACACAATTATGTCATATTGATTAAAACTCATCTTTTTGAAATCGTGCATTGGAGTTTTTACTTTTTAATTTTTATTACTTAGTTAATTTTTAGTTTTTAAATCACTTCTTCAAAACAACATATTTTTCCCATCACCAAAGTGTTTGATTTACATTTCATAAATATTTTTCTTTCACAGTCCCTGTGGGTACAATAACTCAAAATTTACTTGTTACTTTATTACTTGATACAATTGTGTACACTTGCACGTTTCTGTCGCTCCAAGTTTTTGGCGCCGTTGCAGGAGATTGTTTTAAAAGACATTATTTGTGAAAGTGTTAATTTTGCATTTTGATCTATTTATTTTTCTATTAAATTTTAATTTTATTTTTTTCTATGATTATTTTAGGTGTTTATGAGAAATTGATCGAATTGTCGACTTACTCCCTGTAGACTCTGAGATTGAACGGACTTTTCGACAAAGAAGAAGACAAGAAGTTCAGAGAATGACCGAAAAGATGAACTTTGAAAATCAGAATCAAGGAAACGGACCAAATCATGCTCAAAATTCTATCATTATTGTTGATGATAGGGACAGAGCTCTAAGACAGTATGTCGTGCCATTGTTTCATGAGCTTAATTGTAACGCCTCGAATTTGGGCCTAGTAGAATTGGGCCCATTGGGCCTTGGGCATGGGAGCGTTTAAAATTTTGAGAACATGAGAATGGCATTAATGCAAGTTGGACCTATTACGTGAGTGATTTTGGAAGATTAGGGGGCTTCTATGAAGTCTAGGGTTCAAACCTAGGCTTTAGGAAAAATTTTGGTTTTAGGTGAGTAAAACCCTGGGTGATAGAAAGTAGGCTTTAAGAATAAAATGTGGAAAAAATGACACAAAAAGGAGTTGTGGTCTAGTGACAAATGACGCCACATGGGAGACAAGGAAGTGATGCCAAAGAGGAAGCAAAGGGTCCAAGGTTCAAGTCTTAGCGCTTGCAATTTATTTTGATTTCTTTTTAAATGAACTTAGACTTTGGCCCATAGGTTTATATTTAGTTGCGCATGCTTTAAGTCACAAAAGGAGCTTATGTTGTGGTGGCATGTAGTGTCTTGGGCATATGAGAGGGCAAGGGTTCGAATCCCATTGCAAGCAAAAAGGGATATTTATTTTGCTAAGTTGGGGCGATAGGTGGTTGTGATGGAATTAAACTCTGCTGAAGGAGGGATTCCACATCGGGAAGCTAGCATGGGGGAAAAGATGAAAAGCTGGCTTTAAATAGAGCAATCTATGAGGAGAGCAAGCATAACTTGGTTGGCGTTTGGGCATAAGAATGTTCAGAGCGTTGATCAACTCCAAATTCTTATCAGGTGTGTATTTCGCACTACTCTAGCTGTAGAGCGGCAATTACTGAAATGCTGGTCACACAACGATGGTAGCTACACAAGTGTGGGAGCTTCGACACGATAGTTGAGGCCATCATGAGTGTTCTTGTAGGTTCAGGCTATTTGGGCCCATGGGCCAATATGAATAAATTGTATGATTGTGTAGTAGATATTGGACTGGTCAATGTGAATCTCATATCTGTGGCTAGATTTGGGCTAAATGGGCCACACGAGCATGTGGGCTCATTTAGGCCGAGAATGGGCCCTAAGCCTATTCGCATCATTATCTCTGTTTAGAATACTTTGGTTTAACTGGGCAAATCGCAGTTTGATCACTCTAGTGAAGGTGACGGCGCTCGTGATTATTCAGTACTCTACGTGATAAGGTGTGTCTCTGTATACACTGTTCTAATTGTTAATCAGTTGAAAAGCCGAAGGTGTGTATATTGTATTATCTTGACTGTTGATCGGTATTATGCCGAAAAGCTAAAATACCGACGAACGATGCCATGCAAGCGTGCGATCGCGAGTGTGGTGAACCGAGCTCACAGAGCGTGAGCGTGTGATGAGGAAGGCCACCACACGCTCACATAACTTAGGTGAAATAGACAGCTTATCAGGGCACGCACATAACTTATGTGTTTTGGGCCGCGTAAGGCCAAAAGGGGGTCGTGTGGGCCTAATGGGCTTATGGGCCCACAACGATGAAATGTCCGTGATGTGATAAGTTATTGATTTTGGCTGTGCCGTTGCATAGCCATAGTTGTTTCTAGGCTAAATGGGCTACACGAGTGTGTGGGCCCACTTGGGCAAGGTAATGGGCCTTAGGCCCATCTTCGCCGTTAAGTCAATTTAGATTTCCTAAGTCGCTTGAGGCGACGGTGGACCTTCTGTTGAGTCGTTAATAACCCTCGATTTGTAAAATTACTGAAACACCCTCCATTTATAAATTTACTAAAATACCCTCAGTTTGTAAAATTACGAAAATACCCTCAATTTGTAAAATTACTGAAACACCCTCGATTTGTAAAATTACTAAATACCCTCGGTTTGTAAAATTATGAAAATACCCTCGATTTGTAAAATTATGAAAAATACTCTTGATTGGTAAAATTACCTAAATACTCTCGGTTTGTAAAATTACTAAAATACCCTCGATTTGTAAAGTTACTAAAATACCCCTGATTTGTGAAATTATCGAAATACCCTTATAGGGTAGAATTATCGAAATACCCTTATAGGGTAGAATTATCGAAATACCCCTATAGGGTAGATTACTGAAATACCCTTGTAGGGTAGAATTATCGAAATGCCCTTATAGGGTAAATGACTATTTTGCCTTTCTGGGTATATGACTGATTTGACTATGATCGTATGACTGTGTTTTAATTGACTTGACTGTGGGCGTGTGACTGGTATGCTATTAATATGTGTTGAAATGACTGTTACTAAGTATGGCTATTTTGCATACACGTGTAATGATTGAGCATGACATACACGACATATTGCATGGGGTTGGGACATTGATACGGAGGAAGCACTGTACTGGTGGCTCTGCCACATTATACTAATTTTAGTGGCTCAGCCACGTATACTGTTATTAGCAGCTTTGGTGCACTGTTATTTGCAGCTAGGCTGCGTTAGGTGTGCTGGTTGGGTGGGTCGACTTGGTCCCCACATGGTGTGTTGGTTGGTACGGGAGGTGTGTTGGCTGGACTTGGTTGGGGTGCATCCTCATACTGTTGCATATCTGTTTATGAGATCTGTCACTGTATTGGGCTTAGGCCACTTGTTCTGTTATTGGTTTGGGCTAGGCCCAATTGATACTGTTATGGGCTATGACCCAAATGATTTCGTAGTGGGCTTTGACCCACGAATGCTCTAATCTGTACTGTACTATTACTGTTGAAAGGGATTCGGCCTAGACTATTTAGGTTTTTGCTTCTGTATACTGACTGTTACTCTGGTAAGGGGATTACACACTGAGTTTTCATAAACTCACCCCATTTTTAATTGTGCAGGTAATCCTCAGCCTTAGATAGATCGGAGCTGCGAGGGACTCGGAGGTGACAACACGTCCGATTGGCTTTAAAGTTAAACTTAGCAACTCCTATTTTATTTTAGTTTAATTTGTTGGGTTACAAATTTTGTAATAAGGCCTTAAGATTTCTGAACTTTAAGTTTTGGGATTTTATTGATTGTTTTATAATTGTTAGAAGTAGAACACGATTTTTCAGAAATAACTACTGTTTTTCAAAATATCACGTTCCGCAACTGTTTTAAATTAAGCTTGAAACACCCCAAACCCGGCTCACGAGCCTTGACCGGATCTGGTATGTTCCTCGGTGTAAACCATTTCAAATTCTTTTGTTACTTAGGAAAAACTTGTGTGTTTTGGAAGAAAGGTTGTTTTGGGTTGGGCTTGAGTTCAAAACAAGTTTATTTCGTTATTAAAAATCCTTTTGATTTAGGTGACAAAACGTTTGGGCTTTGTATTAAAATAATTCTACTTAATCTTTTAATAAATATAAAGATTGTAGGCTCAATAAATAAAAGTAAAGTAATGTAATGCTACTATGGCCTTATTACATCAAATAATTTCCTAAAATTAAAACCAAAATAAACTTTAAAATACTTAAAATAAAATAAAAGTCCAAGTCGTAAATTTCTTACTGTGCATGGCCATCCCTAAGCTTCTGCCGAACCCGGTCCATCACTGATCGTCGCCTGAAAATAGTCCCACAGCGGGGTGAGTCAAACAGACTCAATGTGTAACCAACACTAAGAATTAGCATTTCAGGCATGCATTATCATATCACATACATGTTCATATAACGGGTAAAAATAATGATGCAATCCCGAACCCAAACCTATATGCCATCCGCTACACTCCACCATGCCATCATCCGCACACCGTGGGGACTACTAAGTCAACCTCCATCCGCTACACACCATCGAAGGCGTCATTGCGATCGACGTGCTCATCGCCCATATAAAATTCATGGCATAGCCACCAGATAATTGTGTCATGAGACACCACATTCAGATAATGTAACCGAAGTTACCACATTCAGATAATGTGACCGAAGTCACCACATTCAGATAATGTGACCGAAGTCACCACATTCGGATAGTGAGACCGAAGTCATCACATTCACTTCCCCTTTCTCAAATAACCCGAATGCCCCATATTATTCATATCATGCATATCATACTTAAATTCACATTCATGTCACTTTTCACATGTTAAGCATAACATATTTCATAATCCTAGTAGGAGTAGGAAAACGTACCTGAGTACTTTGTACCATAACATGGTACTTTAGCCACATTCTTACACTTTCATATTAACACATATATCAAGTTTAAGCCATAAATCTATTAAGATTAGTGTGGGGTACACACGGTACCTTAGCCATATTCTTACACTTTCATATTAACACATTTAATTTAAAACATAGCCATGAACATATTAAAACTTAGAGTAGGGTACACACCTGATTTGCTTAGCGGTTCACTTAAATCCCGAAAAGCTTGATCTAATGCCTTAGATCTCAATTCCTACATTCGGCCAACCTTAATATATTAGCATAAAGCCTATTCGGCTATAAAACCAAATCCTAGTAGGATTTGTATTCTTAAAGCTTACCTTGTTGCCATTTAGATGATTAATCAAATCCTGGAAACTTGTATTCTACTCCTTTGAAATCGGCTAATCACTAGATTCCTTGAATCGGTTAGTTTTTCGGTTTAAAACACATAATAATAGATCTACTACTAAAATAGGGTCTTGGCCGAATATTCATAGTCACTTACCTTAAGGATCTTAAATCCCAAAATTCACCGAATAACTAGGGAACACACGGCCTATGGTGTAGCTTCGGGAAAAGAACTTCTCCTTCCATGATTCGGCCAAGATTAATAATCGAAATTAGTCCCTAAATTTCGATAAGTCTAAAATATAAAAGAATGGAAACTAAACTTGGATCTTACCCTTATTTGAAGGAATCGATTGCACCTTCACTTCAACCTTCAGAGATTCGGCTATGGCTAAATGATGCTCTCACAACTTTCGACTTTTGGAGGGATTAGAAAGAAAAGAGAAGGAAGAATAAAAGCAGAGGAATTTCGGTGAGAGAGGAGAATCTTAAGAAATTCGCAAAGGAAGAGTGAATGAATGAATGAATGGCCTTCTCTTCCTTTTATAGCCGAAATTACTAGCTAGAGTCCTTAACTTGGCCACCACTCTTCCTATGTGATAATTATCACTTTATCAAAAGAATTAATCCAACAATTATCTCTTAATTAGCCAAAATTCTAAAGGAAATAAAACTCCTCTTTTAAGAGCCCACATGCCGTCCACCTCTCTACTCTTTGTAGCAAAATAAAACTTCTTTTATTTGCTTCCTAAGTGACTCGATCCCTGGCCCAAATACAGTTGCATGTGGCGCCATTTTCAGAAGCCCTAAGTGGCATCTTCAGGCCACTTTTTCCAAGCCTATTTGTGTGTCAATTTTCACATGCTTTTTCTCTTAAGGCCACCTTGCCTTAATTTCCTCTTTTAAACTTTAAAACTCGACATTTCTAGGTCATTTCTAAGTTTCCAAAAATTTTCGTTTGGCTCTTTAAGCTTGACATTTCCTAGGTTTCCAAAATGTTCACTTTCCTCTTTTAACTTAAGTTTCCAAAATGTTTACTTTCCTCTTTTAGCTTAGGTTTCCAAAATGTTTACTTTCCTCCTTTTGAAACTTAACATTTCTAAATCATTTCCAAGTTTCCTTACATTTCCTTGCATTTCCTTTCATTTCCTTTCATTTCCTTACATTTCCTTACATTTCCTTACATTTCCTTACATTTCCTTTTATTTCCTTTTATTTCCTTTCATTTCCTTTCATTTCCTTACATTTCCTTATATTTCCTTACATTTCCTTACATTTCCTTTCATTTCCTTGCATTTCTCTACATTTCCTTACATTTCCATACATTTCCATACATTTCCATACATTTTCATACATTTCCATGCATTTCCATACATTTCCTTTGTAACACCCCAAACCCGGCCCATGAGTCCTGACCGGATCTGGTATGTCACGGAGTGCATGCCACGTCATTTGGAAGTTTGGTGAAAACTTGATAAAATTTGGTTAAGGTATGAAAACGGGGTTTGAAAACTTAGTTGGGCTTTTTATAAATACAGTTGGGCTGATAAACCCTTTTGAAAACATTTGATCATGTAGCATTTTAAAATCATCTGAGTTATTGGTGACTTGGTAAATTTTGTTACCCGATGGTAACTTCCTTGAAAACTCGTAGTAGTTACTTAGTTGAAAGAGTTGCTTTTAACCGGTTCAATTAATATTTATAAAATTCCTTTTGTAATATAATATGAGTAAAATAAAGCAAATAAATAAACATCCAACAATAATTAGCGGCCTTATTACAACCCAAAATAAAAACTTAGAAAATAAATAAATTTTGACTTAAGCAAAGTAAAAGCAAATCCAACGACAAGCATGGCCGCCTCGAGTCCTCTCCGGCTCCATCTCCGCGATCTACTCATCTGCAAAATGTTAAGGGAAGGGGTGAGTCACCAAGACCCAGTGTGTAAATCCCCCACCCGGAATGTAACTCATACACAAAATATTAATTAACATGCAAATATGCACCCAACCTAACCATCCATACTCCTTAACTACCCCGTGTGGTCAAAACCACTGATGACTTAGAGTCACAAATTATATGAGGGGGCCAACCCATCGTGTGGTCAAAACCACTGATGACCATAGGTCACAATATATCAAAGTGTGGTCAAAACCACTGGTGGTACCAAACCACTAGGACTTAGTCGCAAATTATCAATCGGTGTGGTCAAAACCACTGATGACCATAGGTCACAAATAATCTGATGGGGCCAACCCATATTGTGGTCAAAACCACTGACGACAGTCCATAAAATCATCCCCCTCCTCTCATCAATCCCACCATCATCATGCTTACATATCAATATCACATATCATGCATTTAACAGCATATGATGGCATGCAAAACATATATCAATAGATCACGTACAGGGGACTTACCCGGAATCCATGTTTAAGCACACAAGCATATCATAGATCACTACCAAAATTTATACACAAGGCAACAATATAGCAAGTTTATTAATAAAGTGTGTAAAGAGTTTACACACCTATTTCTACCGAAATTCCTAGATCCCGAAAAGTCGATCTATGATGCTAGATCTTGACCCTACATTCGGCCAATTGTCAGTGTTACTACCAAAGGCCTATTCGACCATAACAACTTAATACCAAATGCTCTTACCATGAACGGATTTGATTTCCAAACAAATCCTGAAAACGTCACTTGATTTGTCGAGATCCCTACCAAAACACTAGTTAAGAATCGACTTGTATAATCACACGTAATCAAGGCCTATGGCCGAATGTCACTTGCCTCTTTACCTTAGGAGAACCAAACCCAAAGGCTCCCTTAAATCGACTATGGCCTCCCTACAATTGATTTGATCATATTAGTAAGAAACTTAGGCCATTCGGCCATAACCTTGAACCGAAAAGAGGTGATTACCCCCTTACCTTAATAATTGTTTCAGCCCGTAAACTCCACAAATCAGCACCACTTGGTGTTGTGAGGGGGTTCGGCTATCTTCAATGAAAAGAAAAGAACCGAAACAAAACTTACCTTAAAGGGATTCAGCTAATCACAAGCTGGAAAGGGGCTGGAATTTTGACAAGAAGAAAGGGGTAGGTTCGGCTAATAGGAATAAGAAAAAGAGAAAGAAGTGATGTAGGGGAAATAAAGGGTGGTTTCGGCTAAGTAGAAAAAAAAGATGCTGGAAATTTTGAACAATTTTGGCTATGCAACAAGGGAGAATTCGGCCAGCACAATAAAGAGAGAAAAAGAGAAAAAGACTTGATGAATTTTTGGGCACTTCTTGCTATACAAAACCGAATGGGGATGGCCTTAATGAGTCCTTCATTCGGCCAACTCCCCTCCCTATGGTGATAATTTCAGCTTCAATTATCAAAGATAATGCAAGATTAAACTTTCATCCTTATCTCCTAGCCACTCTTCAATAATTTAAAAGGAAATAAACTACCCCCTTCCAGCCGAATATGTGCAAAAAAATAAACTTATGTTTATCCCATTAAGAGTCCAAAACAAAATAGACCATTAGCTCTCATTCTCTTTCACGCCAGCTTCAAAAAATAAAAATGCCAGTACAGTTTCTTTGGATCGAACCCGCGACCTCACTGCAGCCCTTACTTCCAACGCCCTTTGCCACTTCTCCCATTAGACTTTCATGACATAAAGCCTTCACCTTTTAATTATAAGCCTTCTTCTTGGCCCTCTTTCCTTAAACGCAAAAAGCCCAAAATAAATGCTCCTTGCGTCCCTTATGTCTCGAACCCGATACCTGCCTCCTCTAAACCTTTAAGTGGCGCCCCAAGCCACTCCACCGAACACCTTTCTTGCCCAAACCTTTCCCACAAAAATCATTTAAAGCCTTCTTGCTTGGCCCCTTCCTTTAATGCCCAAAAAAGCCCAAAAATAAAACTCATTTCCCCTTGTGATTCCCATGAGTCAAACCCAAGACCTCCCTTGCAACACCCTTAGACGCACCAAGCCAATTGTGCCAAGCCCATTCTTTGTGTCATGCTTCTCCCTAAATTTTATTTAAGCCCTATCTCACCTAGCTTCTTCAAGCACACACATGGGAAAATATTTAATTTACAAATAACCCCTAATTTAGGGTGTTACAGTTCTACCCCCCTTAAAAAATAATTTCGTCCTCGAAATTACTTACTAATGAATAGTCGTACATCTTAACTCACTGTACTATGCTTATGCTGTGCACCCTGATCTTAATGAAACTATCTTACTTCCTAAGCACAATCTCTAAGTTTACAACCAAGGTTTCAGGCACTTCCCTAGTAAAACAAGAAAACTCTTCAATAATCAAAGCAATTAAGGGTATTCCAGAAATAAGGAACATACCCGTTGTCACATCTGGCACATCTTCCTCCTCGCGATGACCAACTGCATAAACCAACCTTGGTTGCCTCGCCTCTACACCTTCAGCACCTCGGCCACGCCCGTTACCATTTCCATTGCCCCTAGCTGCACCTCGACCCCTCTGTGGCTGTTGGTTATCCCTTCTGTTCGGTGTACAATCCTGACCCTCTGATTTCAGTCTAGCTGCCTTTTTCGGACAGTCTCTAACTCGATGCTCCAAGGACCCACACTCAAAGCATCCCCGATTACCATTCCAACATTCCCCCATGTGAGACTTGCCACACCGAGCACACCGTGGCGGCCATTGAGGATTAGCAGCAGCAGGCCTAGCAGCTTGATCCGACCCCTCAAACCTCGTCCTCTTCTGCTCATTATCCGAGAATCTTGAAGGTCCCAAGCTCCTCTTATCCCAATTTCGATCTTGGTTCCGTCTAACCGACTGTCTTACCCCTTCAGCAACCTTCGATTTCTCCACTAAGATAGCAAACTCCCGTTCCTGTTATGGAGCTATCATCATTCTCAGCTCATCTCTCAGGCCATCTTCAAATCTAACACAGCGTTCATGCTCGGTACCTACAATACCACGAGCATACCTACTCAACCGAAGAAACTCGGCCTCATACTCCGCCACCGTCTTATTGCCTTGAACCAGGTTCAAGAAAGCCTTTCGTTGTGCATCCACGTAACTGGTTCCGATATACTTCTTCTGGTAGGCATCCCTGAAGAATTCCCAAGTAAGATTTTCTGCCACCGTTCCATCCCTTACAGTGAGCCACCACTAATATGACTCATCCCGAAGCAAAGAAATGATACCCTTCAACTTCTCCTCAGGTGTGAAATCCAAGTCACCCACAATCCTTTCAGTGGATTCCAGCCAATACTCCGCCGCACTGGGCGCCACTCCAGAAACACCTCTGAATACTTCTACTCCGTTAGCCCGAAGTCGTTCAACCACAAATTTACTGCCCTCGCACCAAGACCTACCTCAAAGAACTCGCTCCAATACCCGTCTGACTTGAGATACGACATCATTACCACCGTCGATCTTGAAATTGATTTGCCACGACAAATCGACATCTCATTTCCGCACCCATGTCCGGACCTGTTGGCTCGGACAAGGCCATCCTACCCCTACCACGACCACGCCGACGGACGTCCACGACCTCTTGAACTCATTCTATCGATTATGTTTATCTGCTTAAGAATTTTATGCATTAGTATTTCACTTGATTATCCGCGAAGGAATTTTATGGCAAGAGTTTAGGAGTGGTTCTCTCGTAATCATACATACACACAGTTTTCCATTCATTCATTCAAAGAGACGATGTAGTTTTCTTTGTGATTGTTTTTCCACTACCCAGAGGTAATTTCGTAGTTTGTCCTACAGGGGTATTTTTGTAATTTTTCAAAAAATGAAAATTTTCAGACGATTTTGTCAAAAAGTATTTCGAAACTCTTAAATTCCCGGGGTGTTTTGAAAATTTTTTTTAAAATTCGAGGGTATTTCGGTAATTTTAAAGTTTAGGGGCATTTTGGTAATTTTTCACAAGTCGGGGTGAATTTATAAAATTTAGCAAATCAAAGATATTTCAAAAGTTGTAAAACATTGAGGGCTCTTTTTGATAATTGCATTTTCCAAAATAGTGATGTTGCAAAATTTCGAAGGTCAGGGGTATTCTGGTAATTTTAAAGTTCAGGGGCAATTTTGTAATTTTCTAAAATCATGACATTTTTAAAATTTAAGGTTTTTGGGAACTTTTTATGTGATGAAGTTTTTGATTAAAACCGTGGGTATTTTGGGAATATCATAAATCAAGGGTGTTTTCGTAATTTTACCCCTAAGGGTATTTTAGTAATTTCACCTAATCAAGGAATTTTCACAAAATGATTTTCAAAAATTGGGTTCTAAGTGATTTCACAAAAGAATGATATTTTGAAAATTTCTATTTGAAAAATTTTCATACGGAGGGTATTTTGGTAATTTATAAGCCAGGGGTATTTTGGTCATTTTTCAAACTGAGGGGTATTTTGATCATTTTTTTAAACTAAGGTTTTAATTATCTCAAAAACAAAACGGCTAATCCCTTTCGGGTTTTAGTTATCGAGTTTAGCCTGTGAGTGTGTCGTCTCAGCTAGGATGAACCGTTACTACGCACCAAGTAGGATTCAAGTGAGTAGGAGGTGAGTCACGAGGACTGCTTAAATACCAGGCCCCCACCGAATCCAATCCTAGACATGAGTATAACGATTTCCACATCCTTTGCTTAGTGACAACTCCCAGGGTTGTTTAGGTAATTATTAAATCTTATGCATAGTTGAGGTATGCTAGCCCTAGGGTTCAACAGTTTCTACTCTAGTAGTCTACGTTCCCAATTTACCCTTCTACCCCTCATCAAATATTCACAAAAGTGGATAGAAGTACTTACCTAGGCGGATTGGTGCCGGAGACTCGGTGCCATGTTGTTCAAGCCAAACAGTTTCTCAAAACATCATAATAAGGCCTACTAACAAAAATAAAACATTTTGGGCCTTGGGCCCCCACAATGAAGTTTTGAACCTGCTCGATACCAAAATGTAACACCCCAAACCCGGCCCATGAGTCCTGACCGGATCTGGTATGTCACGGAGTAAAATAATTTGAGTCATTTGGAAGTTTGGTGAAAACTTGATAAAATTTGGTTAAGGTATGAAAACGGGGTTTGAAAACTTAGTTGGGCTTTTTATAAATACAGTTGGGCTGATAAACCCTTTTGAAAACATTTGATCATGTAGCATTTTAAAATCATCTGAGTTATTGGTGACTTGGTAAATTTTGTTACCCGATGGTAACTTCCTTGAAAACTCGTAGTAGTTACTTAGTTGAAAGAGTTGCTTTTAACCGGTTCAATTAATATTTATAAAATTCCTTTTGTAATATAACATGAGTAAAATAAAGCAAATAAATAAACATCCAACAATAATTAGCGGCCTTATTACAACCCAAAATAAAAACTTAGAAAATAAATAAATTTTGACTTAAGCAAAGTAAAAGCAAATCCAACGACAAGCATGGCCGCCTCGAGTCCTCTCCGGCTCCATCTCCGCGATCTACTCATCTGCAAAATGTTAAGGGAAGGGGTGAGTCACCAAGACTCAGTGTGTAAATCCCCCACCCGGAATGTAACTCATACACAAAATATTAATTAACATGCAAATATGCACCCAACCTAGCCATCCATACTCCTTAACTACCCCGTGTGGTCAAAACCACTGATGACTTAGAGTCACAAATTATATGATGGGGCCAACCCATCGTGTGGTCAAAACCACTGATGACCATAGGTCACAATATATCAAAGTGTGGTCAAAACCATTGGTGGTACCAAACCTCTGGGACTTAGTCGCAAATTATCAATCGGTGTGGTCAAAACCATTGATGACCATAGGTCACAAATAATCTGATGGGGCCAACCCATCTTGTGGTCAAAACCACTGACGACAGTCCATAAAATCATCCCCCTCCTCTCATCAATCCCACCATCATCATGCTTACATATCAATATCACATATCATGCATTTAACAGCATATGATGGCATGCAAAACATATATCAATAGATCACGTATAGGGGACTTACCCGGAATCCATGTTTAAGCCCACAAGCATATCATAGATCACTACCAAAATTTATACACAAGGCAACAATATCGCAAGTTTATTAATAAAGTGTGTAAAGAGTTTACACACCTGTTTCTACCGAAATTTCTAGATCCCGAAAAGTCGGTCTATGATGCTAGATCTTGACCCTACATTCGGCCAATTGTCAGTGTTAATACCAAAGGCCTATTCGGCCATAACAACCTAATACCAAATGCTCTTACCTTGAACGGATTTGATTTCCAAAAAAATCCCAAAAACGTCACTTGATTTGTCGAGATCCCTACCAAAACACTAGTTAAGAATCGACTTGTATAATCACACATAATCAAGGCCTATGGCCGAATGTCACTTACCTCTTTACCTTAGGAGAACAAAACCCGAAGGCTCCCTTAAATCGACTATGGCCTCCCTACAATTGATTTGATCATATTAGTAAGAAACTTAGGCCATTCGACCATAACCTTGAACCTAAAAGAGGTGATTACCCCCTTACCTTGATAATTGTTTCAGCCCTTAAACTCCACAAATCAACACCACTTGGTGTTGTGAGGGGGTTCAGCTATCTTCAATGAAAAGAAAAGAATCGAAACAGCAACTTGCCTTAAAGGGATTCGGCTAATCACAAGATGGAAAGGGGCTGGAATTTTGACAAGAAGAAAGGGGTAGGTTCGGCTAATAGGAATAAGAAAAAGAGAAAGAAGTGATGTAGGGGAAATAAAGGGTGGTTTCGGCTAAGTAGAAGAAAATGATGCTGGAAATTTTGAACAATTTTGGCTATGCAACAAGGGAGAATTCGACCAGCACAATGAAGAGAGAAAAAGAGAAAAGACTTGATGAATTTTTGGGCACTTCTTGCTATACAAAACCGAATGGGGATGGCCTTAATGAGTCCTTCATTCGGCCAACTCCCCTCCCTATGGTGATAATTTCAGCTTCAATTATCAAAGATAATGCAAGATTAAACTTTCATCCTTATCTCCTAGCCACTCTTCAATAATTTAAAAGCAAATAAACTACCCCCTTCCAGTCGAATATGTGCAAAAAAATAAACTTATGTTTATCCCATTAAGAGTCCAAAACAAAATAGACCATTAACTCTCATTCTCCTTCACGCCAGCTTCAAAAAACAAAAATGCCAATGCATTTCTTTGGATCGAACCCGCGACCTCACTGCAGCCCTTACTTCCAACGCCCTTTGCCACTTCTCCCATTAGACTTTCATGACATAAAGCCTTCACCTTTTAATTATAAGCCTTCTTCTTGGCCCTCTTTCCTTTAACGCAAAAAGCCCAAAATAAATGCTCCTTGCGTCCCTTATGTCTCAAACCCAAGACCTGCCTCCTCTAAACCTTTAAGTGGCGCCACTCCACCGAACGCCTTTCTTGCCCAAACCTTGCCCATAAAAATCATTTAAAGCCTTCTTGCTTGGCCCCTTCCTTTAACGCCCCAAAAATCCCAAAAATAAAACTCATTTCCCCTTGTGATTCCCATGAGTCAAACCCAAGACCTTCCTTGCAACACCCTTAGACGCACCAAGCCAATTGTGCCAAGCCTATTCTTCGTGTCATGCTTCTTCCTAAATTTTATTTAAGCCCTATCTCACCTAGCTTCTTCAAGCACACACATGGGAAAATATTTAATTTACAAAAAACCCCTAATTTAGGGTGTTACAGTTCTACCCCCTTAAATAATAATTTCGTCCTCGAAATTACTTACTAATGAATAGTCGTACATCTTAACTCACTGTACTACGCTTTTGCTGCGCACTCTGATCTTAATAAAACTGTCTTACTTCCTAAGCACAATCTCTAAGTTCACAACCAAGGTTTCAGGCACTTCCCTAGTAAAATAAGAAAACTCTTCAATAATCAAAGTAGTTAAGGGTATTCCAGAAATAAGGAACATACCCGTTGTCACATCTGGCACATCTTCCTCCTCGCGACGACCAACTGCATAAACCAACCTTGGTTGCCTCGCCTCTACACCTTCAGCACCTCGACCACGCCCGTTACCATTTCCATTACCCCTAGCTGCACCTCGACCCCTCTGTGGCTGTTGGTTATCCCTTCCGCTTGGGTACGATCCTCGACCTCGATCTCAGTCTAGCTGCCTTTTTCGGATAGTCTCTAACTCGATGCTCCAAAGACCCACACTCGAAGCATCCCCGATTACCATTCCAATATTCCCCCGTGTGAGACTTGCCACACCGAGCACACCGTGACGGCCATTGAGGATTAGCAGCAGCAGCAGGCCTAGCAGCTTGATCTGACCCCTCAAACCTCGTCCTCTTCTACTCATTACCCGAGAATCTTGAAGGTCCCGAGCTCCTCTTATCCCAATTCTGATCTTGGTTTCGTCTAACCGACTGTCTTACCCCTTCAGCAACCTTCGATTTCTCCACTAAGACAGCAAACTCCCATTCCTGTTATGGAGCTATCATCATTCTCAGCTCATCTCTCAGGCCATCTTCAAATCTAACACAGCGTTCATGCTCGGTACCCACAATACCACGAGCATACCTACTCAACCGAAGAAACTCGGCCTCATACTCTGCCACCGTCTTATTGCCTTGAACCAGGTTCAAAAAAGCCTTTCGCTGTGCATCCACGTAACTGGTTCCGATATACTTCTTCTGGTAGGCATCCCTGAAGAATTCCCAAGTAAGATTTTCTGCCACCGTTCCATCCCTTACAGTGAGCCACCACTGATATGACTCATTCCGAAGCAAAGAAAATGATACCCTTCAACTTCTCCTCAGGTGTGAAATCCAAGTCACCCATAATCCTTTCAGTGGATTCCATCCAATACTCCGCCGCACTGGGCGCCACTCCAAAAACTCCTCTGAATACTTCTGCTCCGTTAGCCAGGAGTCATTCAACCACAGATTTACGGGCTCCTGCACCTGCACCTGCCTCAGCAACTCGCTCCAATACCCGTAATATAGCTTGAGATACGACATCACTACCACCTGTTTGATCTTGAAATTCAGTTTTCGTCACCAAAAAATCTGGCATCTCATTTCCAGACCTATGTCCGGACCCTGCTGGCTCGGACAAGGCCATCCTACCCCTACCACGGCCACGCGGCGGACGTCCACGACCTCTTGAACTCATTCTATCGATTGCGTTTATCTGCTTAAGAATTTTATGCATTAGTATTTCACTTGATTATCCGCGAAGGAATTTTATGGCAAGAGTTTAGGAGTGGTTCTCTCGTAATCATACATACACACAGTTTTCCATTCATTCATTCAAAGAGACGTTGTAGTTTTCTTTGTGATTGTTTTTCCACTACCTAAGGGAATTTTCGTAGTTTGTCCTACAGGGATATTTTTGTAATTTTTCAAAAAATGAAAATTTTCAGATGATTTTGTCAAAAAGTATTTTGAAACTCTTAAATTCTCGGGGTGTTTTGAATTTTTTTTTTGAAATCTGGGGGTATTTCGATAATTTTAAAGTTCAGGGGCATTTTGGTAATTTTTCACAAGTCGGGGTGAATTTATAAAATTTAGCAAATCGAAGATATTTCAAAAGTTGTAAAACATTGAGGGCTCTTTTTGATAATTGCATTTTCCAAAATAGTGATGTTGCAAAATTTCGAAGGTCAGGGGTATTCTGGTAATTTTAAAGTTCAGGGGTAATTTTGTAATTTTCTAAAATCATGACGTTTTTGAATTTTAAGGTTTTTGGGAACTTTTTATGTGATGAAGTTTTTGATTAAAACCGTGGGTATTTTGGGAATATCATAAATTAAGGGTGTTTTCGTAATTTTACCCCTAAGGGTATTTTAGTAATTTCACCTAATCAAGGAATTTTCACAAAATGATTTCCGAAAATTGGGTTCTAAGTGATTTCACAAAAGAATGATATTTTGAAAATTTCTATTTGAAAAATTTTCATACAGAGGGTATTTTGGTAATTTACAAGCCAGGTGTATTTTGGTCATTTTTCAAACTGAGGGGTATTTTGGTCGTTTTTTTTAAACTAAGGTTTTAATTATCTCAAAAACAAAATGGCTAATCCCTTTCGGGTTTTAGTTATCGAGTTTAGCTTTGTGAGTGTGTCGTCTCATTAGGATGAACAGATTACTACGCACTGTAGGATTCAAGTGAGTAGGAGGTGAGTCACGAGGATCGCTTAAATACCGTGCCCCACCGAATCCAATCCTAGACATGCGTATAATGATTGCCACATCCTTTGCTTAGTGACAACTCACAGGGTTGCTTAGGTAATTATTAAATCTTATGCATAGTTGAGGTATGCTAGCCCTAGGGTTTAACAGTTTCTACTCTAGTAGTCTACGTTCCCAATTTACCCTTCTACACCTCATCAAATATTCACAAAAGTGGATAGAAGTACTTACCTGGGCGGATTGGTGCTGGAGACTCGGTGCCATGCTGTTCAAGCCAAAACAGTTTCTCAAAACATCATAATAAGGCCTACTAACAAAAACAAAACATTTTGGGCATTGGGCCCCCCACAGCCGAGTTTTGAACCAGGCTCTGATACTAAAAATTTAACACCCCAAACTCGACCCATGAGTCCTGATCGGATCTGGTATGTCACAGAGTAAAATAATTTGAGTCATTTGGAAGTTTGGTGAAAACTTGATAAAATTTGGTTAAGGTATGAAAACGGGGTTTGAAAACTTAGTTGGGCTTTTTATAAATACAGATTAATGATAAACCCTTTTGAAAACATTTGATCATGTAGCATTTTAAAATCATCTGAGTTATTGGTGACTTGGTAAATTTTGTTACCCGATTGTAACTTCCTTGAAAACTCGTAGTAGTTGCTTACTTGAAAGAGTTACTTTTAACCGGTTCAATTAATATTTATAAAATTCCTTTTGTAATATAACATGAGTAAAATAAAGCAAATAAATAAACATCCAACAATAATTAGCGGCCTTATTACAACCCAAAGTAAAAACTTAGAAAATAAATAAATTTTGACTTAAGCAAAGTAAAAGCAAATCCAACGACAAGCATGGCCGCCTTGAGTCCTCTCCGGCTCCATCTCTACGATCTACTCATCTGTAAAATGTTAAGGGAAGGGGTGAGTCACCAAGACTCAGTGTGTAAATCCCCCACCCGGAATGTAACTCATACATAAAATATTAATTAACATGCAAATATGCACCCAAACTAACCATCCATACTCCTTAACTACCCCGTGTGGTCAAAACCACTAATGACTTAGAGTCACAAATTATGTGATGGGGCCAACCCATCGTGTGGTCAAAACCAATGATGACCATAGGTCACAATATATCAAAGTGTGGTCAAAACCACTGGTGGTACCAAACCACTGGGACTTAGTCGCAAATTATCAATCGGTGTGGTCAAAACCATTGATGACCATAGGTCACAAATAATCTGATGGGGCCAACCCATCTTGTGGTCAAAACCACTGACGACAGTCCATAAAATCATCCCCCTCCTCTCATCAATCCCACCATCATCATGCTTACATATCAATATCACATATCATGCATTTAACAGCATATGATGGCATGCAAAACATATATCAATAGATCACGTACAGGGGACTTACCTAGAATCCATGTTTAAGCCCACAAGCATATCATAGATCACTACCAAAATTTATACACAAGGCAACAATATAGCAAGTTATTAATAAAGTGTGTAAAGAGTTTACACACCTGTTTCTACCGAAATTCCTAGATCCCGAAAAGCCGATCTATGATGCTAGATCTTGACCCTATATTCGGCCAATTGTCAGTGTTAATACCAAAGGCCTATTCGGCCATAACAACTTAATACCAAATGCTCTTACCTTGAACGGATTTGATTTCCAAACAAATCCCGAAAACGTCACTTGATTTGTCGAGATCCCTACCAAAACACTAGTTAAGAATCGACTTGTATAATCACACATAATCAAGGCCTATGGCCGAATGTCACTTACCTCTTTACCTTAGGAGAACAAAACCCGAAGGCTCCCTTAAATCGACTATGGCCTCCCTACAATTGATTTGATCATATTAGTAAGAAACTTAGGCCATTCGGCCATAACCTTGAACCTAAAAGAGGTGATTACCCCCTTACCTTGATAATTGTTTCAGCCCTTAAACTCCACAAATCAACACCACTTGGTGTTGTGAGGGGGTTCGGCTATCTTCAATGAAAAGAAAAGAACCGAAACAGCAACTTACCTTAAAGGGATTCTGCTAATCACAAGATGGAAAGGGGCTGGAATTTTGACAAGAAGAAAGGGGTAGGTTCGGTTAATAGGAATAAGAAAAAGAGAAAGAAGTGATGTAGGGGAAATAAAGGGTGGTTTCGGCTAAGTAGAAGAAAAAGATGCTGGAAATTTTGAACAATTTTGGCTATGCAACAAGGGAGAATTCGGCCAGCACAATGAAGAGAGAAAAAGAGAAAAGACTTGATGAATTTTTGGGCACTTCTTGCTATACAAAACCGAATGGGGATGGCCTTAATGAGTCCTTCATTCGGCCAACTCCCCTCCCTATGGTGATAATTTCAGCTTCAATTATCAAAGATAATGTAAGATTAAACTTTCATCCTTATCTCCTAGCCACTTTTCAATAATTTAAAAGCAAATAAACTACCCCCTTCCAGCCGAATATGTGCAAAAAAATAAACTTATGTTTATCCCATTAAGAGTCCAAAACAAAACAGACCATTAGCTCTCATTCTCCTTCACGCCAGCTTCAAAAAATAAAAATGCCAATGTAGTTTCTTTGGATCGAACCATGACCTCACCGCAAATTTCTTACTTCCAACGCCCTTTGCCACTTCTCCCATTAGACTTTCATGACATAAAGCCTTCACCTTTTAATTATAAGCCTTCTTCTTGGCCCTCTTTCCTTTAACGCAAAAAGCCTAAAATAAATGCTCCTTGCGTCCCTTATGTCTCGAACCCGAGACCTACCTCCTCTAAACCTTTAAGTGGCGCCCCAAGCCACTCCACCGAATGCCTTTCTTGCCCAAACCTTGCCCACAAAAATCATTTAAAGCCTTCTTGCTTGGCCCCTTCCTTTAACGCCCCAAAAAGCCCAAAAATAAAACTCATTTCCCCTTGTGATTCCCATGAGTCAAACCCAAGACCTCCCTTGCAACACCCTTAGACGCACCAAGCCAATTGTGCCAAGCCCATTCTTTGTGTCATGCTTCTCCCTAAATTTTATTTAAGCCCTATCTCACCTAGCTTCTTCAAGCACACGCATGGGAAAATATTTAATTTACAAATAACCCCTAATTTAGGGTATTACATCCTTACATTTCCAAGGTTCTAAAAATGAACACCACACATCCATATCACAGTAAACATGCTATTTCATAAAATTAAGCAAAAATGCACACAATGGGATTCGAGCCTCTTCCCTCAAAGTACTTCACTTGATGCCATAACCCTTGCACCTTAGGTGGCGTCCCTTGCCACTTTTCCACATCACTTCTTGTTTTTAACTTAAAAACGAATAATTGTCCAAAGCTGTCTCTTCCATCCTAGGATTTTAAAAACCCTTAATTCACTTCTAGACACTGCCAAAACATACTACTTATGAATTATGCACAAACGCATAACCCCTAATCCAGGATGTTACAATTCTACCCTCCTTAAAAATAATTTCGTCCTCGAAATTACTTACTAACAGTCGTACAATCCTTCTTACCGCACTATGCTTACGCTGCGCACTTTGATCTTAATAGAACCATCATACTTTTCAGGCACAATCTCTAAGTTCACGTCCCTTAGAACTCATTTCTAATGTCGCGATTTAATCTGATTAAGAAGTTTTATGTATTAAAAAAAAATTTGTTTCACTGATTAACCGCAAGGAAGTTTTATGGAAAGAATTTTTAGAAGTGGTTCTTTCGTATTCATACATGCACACAGTCTTTACATTCATATATCCATCAATCAATTATGAACTTTCGTTCATTCAGAGAAATGTTATAGTTTTCATTGTTGTTGTTTTTCCACTACCCAGGGGTATTTTCGTAATTTGCCCTACAGGGGTATTTTCATAATTTGTTGAAATAAGGTCCCTTGGTGATTTGGTCAATAATGGTATTTTGGTAATTTTTGAGATCCCGGGGGTATTTCAGAAATTTTGAAATTACAGGGGTATTTCAATAATAAACCAGGATAAGTTTATAAATCTTAATAAATCAAGGATATTTTGGAATTTACAAAACTTGAAGGTTGTTTCTGAGAATTTGTTTTCCAAATCAGTGTTGTTGCAGAAATTTTTGAAGATCGGGGGTCATTCTGGTAATTTTGTAACTCAGGGGTATTTCGATAATTTGCAGGGTAGGGGTAATTTTGTAATCTTTTCTAAAATCAGGGTATTTTGTCATTTTGCAAATTAGGATTTTTGAACATTTTATAACGTAATGAAATTTTGATAGGAACTGTGGGTATTTTGAAAATTTCATAAACCAAGGGCATTTTTGTAATTTTACCATTAGGGGTATTTTTGTAATTTTATAAATCTAAAATATTTCAAGAAAATTTTATAAAAATAATCTTTTTCAAATCAAGAAAATAATTTAGAAATTTTAAAACTAGGGTTTCCATAAAATACGGCTAGTCCCCTTCGGGTTTTAGTTAGGGGTTTAGCCCGTGTATAAGTCCTCTTGGTTAGGGTGAACGATTACTACGCACCAGGTAGGATTCGAGTAAAGAGGAGGTGAGTCGCTAGGACTGCTTAAATACCAAGCTCTTACTGAATCCACTCCTAGACATGCGCACAACAGCTACCACACCCTAGCTCGTGACTTAATCACGTGTTTGTCTAATGGTCCTTAAGTCTTATGTACTTGTGTTTTTTAGTAGACTAGTCCTAGGGTTCAACAGATCCTAGTCCACTAATCTACGTTGCCATAAAAGCCCATACATTTCACATATTCAAATCACTTAGAAGTCAAGTACTTACCGGTGGATCATGGTTTGAGACTTAGTGGGCCATGCCGAAAAACTCAAAATTTTTTTCAGAAAATTCCTTTTGGGCTTACTTTGGAAAACGTTTTGGGCCTTAAACCCAAGGCCGAGAGTTTCAAACTGGGCTCTGATACCAAATTGAAACACCCCAAACTCAGCCCACGAGCCTTAACCGGATCTGGTATGTTCCCCGGTGTAAACCGTTTCAAATTCTTTTGTTACTTAGGAAAAACTTGTGTGTTTTGGAAGAAAGGTTGTTTTGGGTTGGGCTTGTGTTCAAAACAAGTTTATTTCGTTATTAAAAATCCTTTTGATTTAGGTGACAAAACGTTTGGGCTTTGTATTAAAAATAATTCTACTTAATCTTTTAATAAATATAAAGATTGTAGGCTCAATAAATAAAAGTAAAGTAATGTAATGCTACTACGACCTTATTACATCAAATAATTTCCCAAAATTAAAACCAAAATAAACTTTAAAATACTTAAAATAAAATAAAAGTCCAAGTCGTAAATTTCTTCTTGTGCATGGCCATCCCTAAGCTTCATTAACCCGGTCCATCATCGATCGTCATCAAAATAGTCCCACAACGGGTGAGTCAAGCAGACTCAATGTGTAGCCAACACTAAGAATTAACATTTCGGGCATGCATTATCATATCACATACATGTTCATATAACGTAAAAATAATGATGCAATCCGAACCCAAACCTATATGCCATCCGCTACACTCCACCGTGCATTCATCCTACACACCGTGGGGACTACTAAGTCAACCCTCCATCCGCTACACACCATCGAAGGCAGTCGCTGCAGTCGACGTGCTCATCGCCCATATAAAATTCGTGGCATAGCCACCAGATAATTGTGTCATGAGACACCACATTCAGATAATGTAACCAAAGTTACCACATTCAGATAATGTAACCGAAGTCACCACATTCAGATAATGTGACCGAAGTCACCACATTCGAGATAGTGAGACCAAGTCATCACATTCACTTCCCTTTCTCAAATAACTCGAATGCCCCATATTATTCATATCATGCATATCATACTTAAATTCACATTCATGTCACTTTTCACATGTTAAGCATAACATATTTCACAATCCTAGTAGGAGTAGGAAAACGTGCACAGTACTTTGTACCATAACATGGTACTTTAGCCACATTCTTACACTTTCATATTAACACATATATCAAGTTTAAGCCATTAATCTATTAAGATTAGTGTGGGGTACACACGGTACCTTAGCCATATTCTTACACTTTCATATTAACATATTTAATTTAAAACATAGCCATGAACATATTAAAACTTAGAGTAGGGTACACACCTGATTTGCTTAGCGGTTCACTTAAATCCCGAAAAGCTTGATCTAATGCTTTAGATCTCAATCCCTACATTCGGCCAACCTTAATATATTAGCATAAAATCTATTCGGCTATAAAACCAAATCCTAGTAGGATTTGTATTCTTAAAACTTACCTTGTTGCCGTTTAGATGATTAATCAAATCCCGGAAACTTGTATTCTACTCCTTTGAAATTGGCTAATCACTAGATTCCTTGAATCGGTTAGTTTTTCGATTTAAAACACATAATAATAGATCTAGTACTAAAATAGGGTCTTGGTCGAATATTCATAGTCACTTACCTTAAGGATCTTAAATCCTGAAATTCACCGAATAACTAGGGAACACGCGGCCTATGGTGTACCTTCGGGAAAAGAACTTCTCCTTCCATGATTCGGCCAAGATTAATAATCAAAATTAGTCCCTAAATTTCGATAAGTCTAAAATATAAAAGAATGGAAACTAAACTTGGATCTTACCCTTATTTGAAGGAATCGATTGCACCTTCACTTCAACCTTCGAGATTCTGGCTATGGCTAAATAATGCTCTCACAACTTTCGCTTTTGGAGGATTAGAAAGAAAAGAGAAGGAAGAATAAAATCTGTAGGAATTTCAGCAGAGAGAGGAGAATTTGCTTAAGAAATTGACAAAGGAAGAGTGAATGAATGAATGAATGGCCTTCTCTTCCTTTTATAGCCAAATTACTAGCTAGAGTCCTTAACTTGGCCACCACTCTTCCTATGTGATAATTATCACTTTATCAAAAGAATTAATCCAACAATTATCTCCTAATTAGCCGAAATTCTAAAGGAAATAAAACTCCTCTTTTAAGAGCCCACATGCCATCCACCTCTCTGCTCTTTGTAGCAAAATAAAACTTCTTTTATTTGCTTCCTAAGTGACTCGATCCCTGGCCCAAATACACTTGCATGTGGCGCCATTTCCAGAGGCCCTAAGTGGCATCTTCAGGCCACTTTTTCCAAGCCTTTTTGTGTGTCAATTTTCACATGCTTTTTCTTTTAAGGCAACCTTGCCTTAATTTCCTCTTTTAAACTTTAAAACTCGACATTTCTAGGTTATTTCTAAGTTTTCAAAAATTTTCGTTTGGCTCTTTAAGCTTGACATTTCCTAGGTTTCCAAAATGTTCACTTTCCTCTTTTAACTTAAGTTTCCAAAATGTTTACTTTCCTCTTTTAGCTTAGGTTTCCAAAATGTTTACTTTCCTCCTTTTGAAACTTAACATTTCTAAATCATTTCCAAGTTTCCTTACATTTCCTTACATTTCCTTTCATTTCCTTTCATTTCCTTACATTTCCTTTCATTTCCTTTCATTTCCTTACATTTCCTTATATTTCCTTACATTTCCTTACATTTCCTTACATTTCCTTACATTTCCTTTTATTTCCTTTCATTTCCTTTCATTTCCTTTCATTTCCTTACATTTCCTTATATTCCCTTACATTTCCTTACATTTCCTTTCATTTCCTTGCATTTCTCTACATTTCCTTACATTTCCATACATTTTCTTACATTTCCATACATTTCCATACATTTCCATACATTTCCATACATTTCCATGCATTTTCATACATTTCCTTACATTTCCAAGGTTTTAAAAATGCACACCACACATCCATATCACAGTAAACATGCTATTTCATAAAATTAAGCAAAAATGCACACAATAGGATTCGAACCTCTTCCCTCAAAGTACTTCACTTGATGTCATAACCCTTGCACCTTAGGTGGCGTCCCTTGCCGCTTTCCACATCACTTCTTGTTTTTAACTTAAAAACCAATAATTGTCCAAAGCTTTCTCTTCCATCCTAGCATTTTAAAAACCCTTAATTCACTTCCAAACACTGCCAAAACCTACTACTCATGAATTATGCACAAACGCATAACCCCTAATCCAGGATGTTACAAAGCTTCCACAACAAACAAGGTTTTAAAGATAATAATGTTTTTCAAGAATGATTTTTAATAAACCACGTTTTGAAAATAAGCAAACAAAATTTGAGGTTTTGAATAGCATAAAGTTTTAAGTTGTAAGAAGGGTTTTTAATGAAAGCATGGTTTTCGAAAAACTCTTCAATGTGACACGCCAGATTTGGGCCTAACTTTTAGGCCGGGTTTGGGGTGTTTCATTAATCTAGGTATTAGGAGACTCGAAATCGAGGCACAACAATTCGAGTTGAAGGCAGTCACATTTTAAATCCTTCAAATAGTGGGCCAATTTAGTGGAATGCCTACCGAAGATCCTTACATTCACTTAAGATTGTTTATGGAGGTGAGCGATTCTTTCAAATTAGCTGGAGTACCCGAAGATGCACTATGATTAAAGTTGTTTCCATATTCACTAAGGGATAGAGCTCAAGCTTGGTTGAACTCATTGCCACCAAATTCCATTACCACATGGCAAGAGTTAGCAGAACGATTCCTTATAAAGTACTTCCCACCTAGCAAGAATGCTAAGTTGAGGAACGAAATCACTACCTTCCAACAGATGGATAACGAGTCCTTGTATGAGACGTGGGAAAGATTTAAAGAACTATTACAAAGATGCCTTCATTATGGAATCTCTCATTGCATCCAATTAGAAATGTTCTATAACAGTCTCAATGCTCATACGAGAATGCTAGTGGACGCTTCAACTAACGATGCTCTCATTTCTAAGTCTTATAACAAGGCTTATGAAATCATCGAGAGGATTGCCAGCAACAATTATCAATAGCCAAGCAATCGAGTAGCATCAGGAAGACGAGTCACTGGAGTACATGAAGTGGATGCTCTCACTTCACTTGCATCTTAGGTATCCTCGATATCCTCAATTACTAAAAACTTTACTACTAATGAATTTAACAATTTTGCAGCTCAACCACTGAATCAATTCAAAAATGTAGCTTGTGTTTATTGTGGGGAAGGGCACTTGTTCGAAGAATACCCATCAAACCCAGAATCTGTGTATTACATAGTTAACCAGAACCTGAACTGAGGAAGGTAGGGATTGCAATCTAATTTTTATAACCCATCTTGGCGAAATCACCCTAATTTCTCTTGGAGTAACTAAGGGGCTGGACCCAGTAACACTAATGCACAGCCTAGACCGGCCCAACCACCTGAATTTGCCTAACAAGTTCAGAAACAACATCAAATTGAACCTTCCAACGGCTTAGAAAACCTGTTGAAGGCATACATAACGAAAAATAATGCCTGAATCCAAAGCCAAGCTCTGAATAATCAAGTAAGAGATTCAGATTGAATCTTTGTAACTAATAAGATTAGAAAATGTAAAAAAAAAAAAAGAAAAAAATAATTTCAATTCAAATTAAATGCTTTAATATATAAAAAAATAGATTAGGGTTTATTTAACTATAAAATAGTGTAAATGATTTGTTTAGACATAGTAGTGGTTTAAGAGTTTTTTTTGATATATTAGTCATATTTAATTAATTTTTTATTAGTTTCTATTATCATGTAATATCCCGTAAATCGAGGGTATCGGAAATATGCTTCTAGGACCAGGACCAAAAATATTATTATTATATTTTTGGGAGTAACTTCATAAATTGGATTCAAAATATTATTATTATATTTTAGCCATAATATTTATTGGGAGTAACTTATGCTAAAAGTGAATTGAATGTTAATTAGATTATTTAAATAAAAAGGGACAAAATTAAATAATGAATAAAAGTAGGAATTACTACTAAATTTTAATATAGAATTAGTATAAAGGACTTATTAAGTAAATAGCCATAATATTTATTGGTATATGATGGTGGACGGTTTTAACTTATGCTATTTAGTATTTTATTTATGAAATATGTTAGAAAAGAAAACACAATGTATAACAATAATAATAATAATAATAATAATGATAATGATAATGATAATGAGGTGACCGTAGTCACAGTGTGTTACCAAAACACCGGTGTCCGTCGACAAGATATAAGCGCCCCATCCACTCATCAACCCATATCAAACAGTTATGAACAGAGTTTAAGTCAACATACATTTATCTCATGTATCAAATAAGCCATGCTTCCCAAAAGCATATTTAACAATTTCATAATGACAGAGACTTACCGAGATCCTCGTTTGTACCATCAAGGCACTAATTCCATATCTACATAAAGCAGATTTACACATAGCATGCATTTAATTAATTATTATAAGTGTGTATGTACACACCTGTCACCACTGAATGATCTAAATCCCGAAAAGAGATGTTGGTCACCACAGTTCTCTCGCACCTATATTCACCAACATAGGATTAGTACTATGGCCCAATCGGCCAAACCAAATATTTAAAAGGGTTCTCCTTTTGAACCCGAGTCCTTACCGAGTGCCTTTAAATAACTACCACCACACTCCAAGCGTTTACGCTTCCCTAATAATCAGCAACCTTAGGTTAGTAGCCTTGACTTAAAACGAATATTAACTAAATTCATTGATCCTTACCAAAATTGCTTGACCGAGAATGGAACTTGAATCGTATACCTTGAGATCCCGGCACCTAAACATAATCAATTCCACCACTGATTAATTACTGGATTAATTTCGGCTTTTCCAACTAACCAAATCGATAGAGAAAAGGCTATGGGAGAGGAGTTTCGGCATACTTACCCCTTGCTTCAATATTCGGCCAAGACCTCACAAAGTATGGAGAAGGAAATTCAGCTATGGCTAAGGAGTAGGTTCGGCCTACTAAGAAAAAGAGAAGAAAAGGTTGGGGATTGACCAATGAAGAGAGTAGAAAAGAGTTTTCGGTTCCAAGGGGAGAAAGAAAATAGCAATGGTGATTTCGGTATCCTAGAAAAGAAGAAAAGAGAAAGAAGAGGTGTGAGATGAGAATGAGTAAGGAATTTCGGCCAAAATCTAAGAACAAAGAGAATAGTTTTCAGTTTTGAAAAAGAGAGAAAAGAAAAGATGAAGGCTAAATAAATTGTTAAATAAAATTCCAAGTAATTCTCTTAAGCACATTCGACCTCCCCTACACCTATGCTTGCCGTCCACTCTTCCTTGAAGAGTTTAAAATTCGGCCAATTCCCAAAACAATTCTAGGCCACTCATTTGAAGTAATTCAAAAGAATTTGAATTAAACACAAAGCTATTTTTCCTCTGCCAACTTATCATAATTTAATCCAACCAATGTCTTCTTTATCTTTTATTATCCTTAGAATTAATAATAAAAAAATCCAATTTAAAAACTAATTATTATCCTCATGTTATCCTTATTAATCCCATCAAATAAATAAAAAAAAAACAAAGAATCCATGTGCTTGCCAACTCCAGCCGAATGCAAAAATAAGGAACCAAAGACCCATGTGTAGGCCACTCCACTTTCACGCCAGCCTTGCAAAATAAAAAAAACACACGTTCTTTGCATCTTTGGGTTCGAACAGGACACTGTGGAGACAAACCCCTTAATCCAACGCCTGTGCCACTCTTCCAAATTCGACTTTCATGCCATAAAGCCACACCATTTAATTTTAAACCCTTCCTACTCCAGCCCATAACCGCATACAAAAATAAAACATGCAAAATGTCGCTCGACCCCTCGAACCAGTACCACGCATACCTCCGGCTCCTAAGTGGCGACGCTAGCCACTTGACCAACGAGTTCTTTGTGTCTTAAAGTCATGACTCTTTTTAAAGCCTTCTTCCATTTGTAACGCCACACCCAAAAATTAAAACGCCCCTTGCTGCTGCCGTGCCTTGAACCCAGGCCCTTGCTGGCATTGTTTCCAGCCCTTAAGTGGCACCTTGCAGCCACTTTGCCAAGGCCTACCTTGTGTCATAACTCGCCCAAAATTTATACTTAACCCCTATCTTCTAAGGCTCCCTATCTTGAGAGCTTCCAAATTAAAATTTTCTACTAAATCACGCCCACTCAAGACCTCTAATTAAGCCGTATTATTCCACGATTAATACTATAGCAATTCAAACACAAGAAAAATCATTTAATCACAAATAGCCCCGATTCTAGGATGCTACAGTTCTACCCCCTTAAAATAATTTCGTCCTCAAAATTACTTACTATCGCCTAATCGTATCCTTAACTCGTCATCCTCGTTCTTCTTTGCAAGACTCGATCTTAAAGAACTATCATACTTTCTACACATTCCCTAAGTCCATAATCCAAGTTCCATACACTTTACTAGCAACACCAAAAAAAACGAACTAACGTAACCACAACCAAAAAGTATTCCGAAAATAAGGAACTTACCCGTTGTCGTATCTGGCACATCTTCCTCCTTGCGACGGCCAACTGCATAAACCAACCTTGGTTGCCTCGCCTCTGCACCTTCAGTAACTCGGCCATGCCCGTTACCATTATCATTACCTCTAGCTGCACCTCGACCCCTCTGTGGTGGTCCTACGTTTCTAACCTGAGCACGGTTTCAACCCTCTGGTTGATTCTTAGCTAACTTCCGAGGACAATCCCTTACACGGTGATCGAATGACCCACATTCAAAGCACCCTTTACTTCCAGCCAAACATTCTCCTGAATGGGATTTCCCGCATCTAACACACTGAGGTGGCCACTGAGCAGGCTTTGTGGTTCTTCCTGATTCCCCAAATATAGCCCTCTTCTCCACATTACTGCCCGATCCAGGCGATCCAAAGCCTCTCTTCTGGTTGCTCTTATCATGCTTCTGTCTTACGGTCTCCTTGATCCCTTCGGCTACCTTAGCCTTTTCCACTAAAGATGAAAACTCACGAACCTGCTGTGGGGCAATCAGCAACCTCAAATCATCTCTAAGTCCGTCCTCAAAGCGGACACAGCGCTCATGTTCAGTAGCCACAATGCCTCTAGCATATCTACTCAGCCTTAGGAATTCCGCCTCATACTCCGACACAGACTTAGTTCCTTGTACCAATCCCAGAAAAGCCTTTCTCTGTGCATCAGTGTAGCTGGTACCCACATACTTTTTCTGGAAAGCAACTCTAAAGTACTCCCATGTAAGATCCTCTGCCGTGGCGCCATCTCGAACGGTGAGCCACCACTGATATGCTTCATCCTTCAGAAGTGACACGGCTCCCTTCAGCTTTTCCTCGTTAGTCAGGTCAAGATCGTCCATGATCTTTTCTGTAGATTCTAGCCAATATTCTCGCAGACTGGTGCTACCCAACACACCCGGAACACTTCGCTCCGTTGGACCTAATTCGCTCGCAATCGATTTTCAAGCTCCTAAATTTCCACCATTGACCACTAACTCGAGAACCCATAACACGACTTGCGATCTTGCCTCACCCGCATCGATCCGCTCCTCGCCTCACCCAAAGTGGAGGTGGTGGTGGCATGGTACCTCATTTTGAACCATGTCCCGACCTAACGGGTTCGAGATATGGTCATTCTGCCCCTACCACGTCCACGTCGGCCACGTCCTCTAGAACTCATTCTATCTAACGCGCTTTTAATCTGATTAAGAAAAATTTTATGGATTAGTAATTTGTTCCGCTTGATTATCCGCGAAGAATTTTATGGAAAGTTTAATAAGGATTCTTTCGATCAAACAATGTTTTAAGTCCTCTACCCTAGTTCACACCAAAGGCCACATTCATTCCCTAGTACTTTCTATACCTATTCACTCTTCGGACATTTCTGTCATATTTCTAACCCAGGGGTATTTTCGTCATTTTCCTACAGGGGTATTTTTGTAATAAAATCCGAGAGATTTCAAAACTTTAAATAAGCAGGTCACTTTGAAATTCCCAAAACTGGAGGGTATTACTGAAAATTTTGTAAAATTTATTGATATGGCATCATTTTGGAAACCAGGGGTATTTCAGTAATTTGTCAATCAGGGGTAATTTTGTAATTTTTAAACAAATCCGAGGTTTTTTTAATAGTTGTAAAACTCTGAGGGTTCCTTTTTGCGAGTTTCCCCTTCTTGAAACGATGATGTTGTAAAAATTTTGTACTCAGGGTCATTTTGGTTTTTTTTTTTTTGCAAGTTGAGGGCATTTTTGTAATAATTTTTTTTTCTAAACCAAAGTATTTTATTGATGATTTGCAAAGTATAGTGTTTGGATATTTCTCAAAAAAAAATTTTTTTTGGGCAAAACCATTGAATTAATTTTTTTATGAGTCAAGGGCATTTTAGTAATTTCACCCCTAAGGGCATTTTTGTAATTTTCACAAATCAACTTTTTCGAGAAAAACATTGTAAAAATGGTTGTTCTCATATTTGAAAGAGTGATTTTAAAAGTTTTGAAGAAATTAGGGTTTTGTTGTTTTCTTCTTTTCAAAACATGATTAGTTCCTTTCGGGTTTTAGTTGTTATGTTTAGCCTATGACCGAGCCTTCTTGGTCGTGGTGAACCAAAGCTACGCACTGGCGGGATTCGTGTGGAGAGGAGGTGAGTCATGCGGATCGCTTAAATACCAAGCTCCCACCGAACCTTTCTAGACATGCGACAGAGGTTACCACACCCAGAGCCCTCCGAGTTAGGGTGAACCCAAGCTACGCACTGGGTAGGATACCTGCAAGAGGTGGTGAGTCACTCGACCGCTTAAATACCGTGCTCTTCCGGATCCAATCCTAGACATGCGTCTGGGGTTACCACACCCTAGCTCAAGTGACTTGGTCATAGGTTGGTTGAGTTCATTAAGTCTTATGCTCCGCTTATGTTTGAGTAGTCTAATCTAGGGTTCAAATTCCTATAAGTCTATTCTACGTTCCATGCTTCCTACCCTTCTACGAAAAATAAGTCATCATGGTTAGGAACACTTACAGGCGGATAGGTGCTGGAGACTCGGTGCCATCTTTGTTCAAAAACCCAAAATACTTCAAAAGGCCTACTAAAACATTTTTGGGCCTTGGGCCCCCAAACCGAAGTATTGAATGGGCTCGATACCAATTTGTAACAACCCCTTAATCCAACGCCTGAGCCACTCTTCCAAATTTCGACTTTCATGCCATAAAGCCACACCATTTAATTTTAAACCCTTCCTACTCCAAATTTATTAAACATAATGACTAAAACCCGAAAGGAACTAGCCATGTTTTAAAAAAAAAATAATAATAATGAGAACAAAACAACAAACCCCAGTTTTAAAATTCTCAAAACTTTCTTTGAAGTTGAGGAAACCATCTTTATAAAAAAAATTTTGAAAAATTTTTGATTTGTGAAAATTACCAAAAAAGCCCCTAGTGGTAAAATTACCACAATGCCCCTGGTTATAAAATGTTCAACTACTCAACAGCTTTACCAAAATGTCATTATTTTATAAACATTCAAAAACCCTAATTTGTAAAATATCAAAATACCTTGATTTTATAAAATTACAAAATTGCCCCTAACTTACAAAATTACCAAAATGACCCTGATTTCCAAAATTTTTACAACATCCCCATTTTGGAAGGAACAATTTTCAAAAAGAACCCTCAAAGTTTTACAACTTTTGAAATATCCTTGACATAAAATTTTACAAATTTACCCTGATTTGTGAAAAATTACCAAGATACCCCTGAGGTCAAAAATTACCGAAATACCCCCGGATTTCAAAATTTTTCCAAATTACCCCGAGACTTTGAAATTTTCAAAATACGTTTTGACAAAAACACCAAGGAACGTTTTTCTTCTGAAAAATTATGAAAATGCCCCTGTAGGACAAAATTACGAAAATACCCCTGGGTAGTGGAAAACAACAACAACGAAAACTACAACGTTTCTCTGAATGAATGAAAGTTCATACTTGTTTGATGGATGAATGAATGAATGAATGGAAAAGACTGTGTGTTTGTATGAATACGAAAGAACCACTCTTAAATTTCTTTTCATAAAACTCCTTCGCGGGTAAATAAGTGGAACAATGACTAATCCATAGAATTTCTTAATCAGATCTCGACCCATTCCTATGTTGCATGTAGTGTAGGGGAAACATTAGGCCTAGACTCTGAACTCTCTGATAGGCAGATGATGGTAGTAAGCCCATTAGGCCAAACTGTAGTGGTAGACAAGATCTTTCGGAATGTACCCCTAGAGATTCAGGGAGTGAACTTTCGGGTAGACTTAATGGAGTTACCCTTCGGAGAGTTTGAACTTATACTCGGAATGGATTGGCTAGTAAAACACCGACCCGTATTGGATTGTGTGGCTAAACGTATGAAACTAAGATCCCCGGAGGATGAAGTGGTAGTAATGATCAGAGAAAGGAGGAACTACTTGTCTAACGTAGTTTCAAGACCAAGGTCGAGAAGATGGTTAAGAAAGGTTGCAAGGCATTCCTAGCCTTCGTAAGTGCGATAGGTGGAAAGAAAGAAGGTATTAATGGAGTTAGGACGGTAAGGGACTTCGTGGATGTGTTTCGAGAGGAATTACCGAGAATACCCCTAGACAGGGAGGTAGAATTTGGAATTGATTTGCTACCCTAATAACTCATGTGTCAATCGCCCATACCGAATGGCGCCAAAGGAGTTAGTGGAGCTCAAGGCTCAAATCCAAGAACTGTTGGATCGTGGGTTCATCCAACCCAGTGTGTCTCCGTGGGGAGCACCAGTCCTATTTGTGAAGAAGAAGGACGGAACTATGCGTATGTGCATAGATTATCGTCAGTTGAATAAGCTGACCATTAAGAACAAGTATCCTTTGCCAAGGATCGATGACTTGTTTGATCAACTGAAGGGAGCCACAGTGTTTTCAAGGATCGACTTAAGGTCAGGATATCATCAGTTGAAGGTGAAGGAGGCTGATATCCATAAGACCGCTTTTAGGACAAGATACGGCCATTTTAAGTTTGTGGTGATGCCGTTTGGGTTGACGAACGCTCCAGCCGCATTCATGGATATGATGAATCGGGTTTTCCAACCCTACTTGGATAGGTTCGTCATTGTGTTCATCGACGATATTTTGGTGTACTCGAAGTCGGAGGAGGAGCATGATGAGCATCTCCGAGTTGTGTTGGAAGTGTTAAGAGAGAAGAAGCTCTACGCCAAATTCAGCAAGTGTGAGTTTTGGCTTAAGGAGGTGGCATTCTTAGGACATGTGGTATCCGCAGAAGGAATAAGAGTAGATCCTAGGAAGATCGAAGCAGTGTTGGATTGAAAACCACCTAGGTCCGTGGCTAAAATCCAAAGTTTCCTAGGCTTGGCAGGCTATTACAGAAGATTTGTGGAAGGATTCTCGTCAATAGCCGTGCCTTTAACAAAGTTGCTAAGGAAGGAAGTACCCTTTGAATGGACTAATAAGCAGCAGGAGAGCTTTGAAAAGCTTAAGAAGGTGCTGATGGAAGCACCAGTGTTAATTCAGCCGGAGGCAGGAAAAGATTTTGTGGTGTACTGTGATGCTTCGCATACGGGGTTAGGCTGTGTGCTAATGCAAGATGGCAAAGTAGTTGCTTATGCGTCACGGTAGCTAAGGCCTCATGAGGTTAACTACCCAACTCATGACTTGGAACTGGCAGCAGTGGTTTTTGCCCTTAAGGTTTGGAGGCACTACCTTTGTGGAGAAAGGTCAGTTATCTACACAGACCACAAAAGTCTTAAGTACTTGTTGACTCAGAAGGAGTTGAACTTAAGGCAACGAAGGTGGGTGGATTTGTTGAAGGACTACGACTGTTCGATAGAATATCATTCGGGCAAGGCGAATATGGTAGCCGATGCTCTGAGTAGGAAGGTTGTGTCAGATCTAAGGGCTTTGTTCGCTCATTCAAGTCTGTATGATGATGGAAGCCTGTTGGCAGAGTTACAAGTCAAGCCCACCTGGCTGAAGGAGGTGAAAGAGGGATAGTTGGTTGATAAGGACTTAAGTACTAAGTTACAGCAAGGAGGATTAAGGGACTATGACGTCACTGATGAAGAAGTATTGTGCTACAAGGGAAAGGTCTGTATGCCGAGGGATAAGGAGTTGAGACAAAGGATTCTTCGGGAAGCGCATGGTAGCCCTTATGCTATGCATCCCGGAGGCATCAAGTTGTATAGAGATCTAAGGGAACAATTTTGGTGGTCTGATCTGAAACAAGAGGTGACTGAATTTGTGGGGAAATGTTTGACGTGTCAGCAAGTTAAGGCTGAACACCAAGTCCCATCAGGATTGCTTCAACCAATCGAAGTTCCCCAATGGAAGTGGGAAAGAATTACCATGGACTTCGTTAGTGGGCTTCCCCTTACGCCTACTAAGAAGGACTCGGTATGGGTGATAGTGGACCATTTGACCAAGTCCGCACACTTTATCCCAGTAAGAATGGATTATTCTCTTCAGAAGTTGGCTAAGTTATATGTGGCAGAGATTGTGAGGTTACATGGAGTACCAATGTCGATCATCTCTGATAGAGACCCAAGGTTTACGTCTCGATTTTGGAAGGCACTTCATCAAGCCTTAGGCACTAGGTTAGACTTCACCACGACGTTTCATCCACAATCCGACTGGCAGTCTGAACGAGTTATACAAGTGTTGGAGGATATGTTGAGAGGCTGTGTAATGGATTTTCGAGGAAGTTGGGAAGATTACTTGCCTTTAGCTAAGTTTGCCTACAACAACAGCTATCAGGCTAGCATTCAGATGGCACCATATGAAGCGTTGAATGGCTAGAAGTGTAGAACACCTATTTGTTGGACTGAGTTAGGAGAACGTCGAGTTTTGGGACCGAAATTAGTGGCAGAAACTGAGGAAAAGGTTGAGTTGATTCGGGCACGGTTGAAGGAAGCCTCTGATAGGCAGAAGTCGTACGCAGACCTTAAGCGGAAGGAAATAAAGTTTGAAGTGGGAGATCAAGTATTCCTGAAAATCTCACCTTGGAAGAAGGTAATGAGGTTCGGTCGAAAAGGGAAGTTAAGCCCAAGGTTTATAGGGCCTTATCGAGTACTGAAGCGAGTTGGGCCGGTGGCATACCAATTGGAGTTGCCACCAGATTTGCAGCGGATGCACGACGTATTTCATGTATCCATGCTACGTCGCTACAGATCGGACCCATCTCATGTGGTACCTGTTGAAGAGGTGGAACTAAGGCCAGACTTATCCTACGAGGAAGAGCCGATTCGAATCTTGGAACGTGATGTGAAAGTATTACGAAGGAAGTCCGTACCTCTAGTCAAAGTGTTATGGCGTAATCATGGAACGGAAGAAGCTTCGTGGGAGTCAGAGGAGACCATGCGACAGCAATACCCTCAATTATTTTAGTTATGAAATTTCGAGGACGAAATTTTGTTTAAGGGGTAGAATCAGAACATCTTGAAAAGGGCCTATGCATTTTCGGTTTAATTGTATGAAATGACAAGTTTAAGCACTAAGAATAAATTTTGATATTTTTGGAAACACGAAATGCATAAAAATGGGAACCTGAACATTTTGGAAACTTGAACATTTTGAAACTCGAACATTTTGGAAATGATCCAAAATGGAAACACAATATTTTGGAAACTTGAAAATGTAAGAAAATGGCAAGTTACTGAGCCGATCGAAAATTTTAGGAAACTTAGAAATGATGCGAAATGTTAAATTTTAAAGTTTAAAATAGGAAATAAGGGCAAGATGGCCTTAAAAGAAAAAGTTGGTAAAGTTTGACACACAAACAGATTGGAAAAGTGGCTGAAGATGTCACTTAGGGCCTATGGAAATGGCGCCACATGTAGGGTGTTGGGCACGAGTTCGAAGTCACTTGGGAAGCAAATAAAAGGGAGTTTTATTTTTGCTTCCAAGGCTAAGGGTGGACGGCACAAGCCTTCTAGAAAGGAGGTGTTTTAATTCCATAAATATATGATTAATAAGTGATAAATAAGGGATTTTAAATTTGGATTATTTGAGGAGATAATTGATGGATTAAATGCTTTTATTTTTAGATAAAGGAGATAATATTATCTTAAGGAGAGTGGTGGCCAAGTCAAGGACTCTTGGCCTAGCAAATTCGGCTAAAGAAGGAGAACCAAAGTCTTTTCTCTCATCTTTTCCAAGTTGTTGAAAATTCCTAGCTCTCTCCCCTCTCTCCGAATTTTTCTTTAAGCAAAATCCATCTCTTCTTCTTCTATTTTCTTCTCCTCTCCTTTGCTATTGTCGAGCCAAAACACTCTTTGATCCCGATTAAAACTCCATAGCCAAACTCGTGACTCTAGGCAAGGAAGCAATCGATCAAAGCATTAAAGGTAAGGCTAAGCATTAATCAAGTTCTTTCTTTTTCTATTTGCCAAAAGAGAAAGGTCTAATCCCTATTTTTGTCTTATGGCCAAATCTATAAGGATCTCTCAAGTTCTTTTTACAACAGTTGAATACAAGGAGGAATCTTTTGGGAAATTCGATGATATAAGGTAAGATAAATATATTTGGTTAAAGATTATGATTTATATGTTAAATTAAATTTAACATATGATGCTAGGGATGTCGACAGTGCTATAAGGCAAGGAATCCTTTTCAGATTTGGAATTTGTAAGGTAGGTGATATTCGGCCAAGGCTTGTTTTTTTTTATATTTAGGATTATTTCCCATTATTTCAAAAGCCGGAAACTGACATGGTTACATGGCTAGTGTTAGCCGATTTCAAGGAAAAGGAATATTAGCAATTTTTGGGACTTGATTTACAGACATTCAAATTCGACAAACAAGGTAAGTAATACAAATCCTACTAGGATTTGGTTTTCTTTAAGCCAAATAGGTTTGTTAATATGTTTTAATGATTGGCCGAATATAGGAGTTAAAAATCTAGATCGGTAGATCGTTCTTCGGGATCTCAAGGAATCCAATAAGCGAATCAGGTGTGTACCCATACTAATCTTCAATAAATTATATGGCAATTATTAACTATATGAATATGCATAAGAAGGTGAATGTGGTTAAGTACCACAAATGTGGTAAGAAGTACTCAGGTACGTTTCCTACTTCTGATAGGATTACGAATATGATATATTATGAACATGTGAATAGGAACATGAATGAGAAATATGTATGTTATATAATTTATGGGGCATTCGGGATCTATGTGAAAGGGGAAGAAGGTGTTGACTTCGGTCTCACCAACGGAATATGGTGACTACGGTCACAAAATTTGAATATGGTAACTTCGGTTACATTATCTGAATTTGGTAACTTCGGTTACATTAATTGAATATGGTGTTTAATGACACAAATGATATGGGCGATGAGCACGTCGACTGCAGCGACTGCCTTCGGTGGTGTGTAGCGGATGGAGGTTGACTTAGTAGTCCCACGGTGTGACTGGCAGTACGGTGGTGTGTAGTGGATGGACAAATAGGCTTGGGTTTGGGTTGCATCATCATTTATTTTTATATGAATATGAATTTGATATGAACATGTATGCCTGATTTGTTGAATGTTAGTACTATGTGCACATTGAGTCTGTTGACTCACCCCGCCGTGGGAACTATTTTCAGGTGATGAACAGTGACGGACCGGGACGGTAGACCTTGAGGTGGCCGTGTTTCATTTGAAGATTTGATTTGATTTGGACTTTATTTCTTTTCAGTACATTTAAATTTTTTTTTTTTGGGTTTACTTGATGTAATAAGGCCATAAGGCCCAAGTGGATTTCTTTATTTTTGCTTTACTTTTAAATATTGTGCTAAGAACTATTTTGGATGTAAGTAAGTACAAAATTTATTTCTTTAAAAATGAACCCTAAAATTATTTTGTCACTTTACTTAAATTGGATTTACAAGATTAATTAAATGGGTTTCCAATCTAAGCCCAACTCAAAGTAATAGCTTTCTAAAATTTTACAAATTTTCTCTAAGTAACGAAAATTTTTGAAACCGATTTACTTTAGGAACATACCAGATCCGGTTCAGGCTCATGGGCCGGGTGTGGGGTGTTTCAATAATAATAATAATAATAATAATAATAATAATAATAATAATAATAATAGGTAAGTCATATAGATAGTTGAGAAAAGAAAGAAAAAGGGAAGAGTAGTTAGAATTGTTTCTTCTTGTCGAAAAGAAGAAAGGAAAAAGGGAAAGGGGAAAAGTGTTCATTCGGCCATGGAGTTTGAGTTGCATGCTTAAATTGGTAAGTAATAATTGATTGTTATGACATGAAAATTTGTATTTTGTGTTTTAATGTTATAAATTAGTTTACCCATGTTGAAAATTTGAGAATGAATGAAAATTTTGGAAGTTGTCATGGATGAAAAATTTAAAGGTTTGATGTTATTTTTTTGAATTCTAAATGTTTTTGATATGATGATTTGAGTATAAATTTTATAAATTAAATTGGTCATATTGAGTAGTGGTGTTATTGATAATATTTCGTAGGGACTAAAAGGTTATAAATTTGTAATAACATAGCTTAAATTGTTACTTTGGTGGAGTATAGGGATTGTTTTAGTGGACTATTCTTATGCTGGAAAATTTGGGACTTATTTACTATGTCCATTAAGTGTATAAATTATTTGTGATATGAAATTGATTAGCAATAACTAGAAACTAGTTAAATGCTATAAATAAATTTAGCAAAGGATGATTTTTTAAAAAAAATTAGGATTTTTGGGGTTTGATAATGAAATTATGAATTTTGGTTAAGGAACGAATCAATCATACGTGAATTGTGGAAAAACAAAGTAACGGAGTAGCTAGCGGCCTCACTATTACGACTATTTTGTTAAGGTAAGTTCGTGGACACGAAATTGATTTTGCTTCTAGTTACTATTTAAATTAAGTAATATTAAATTTGTTCACGATATAAAATGTATCCGCATTATTGAATATTGTAAGGAAAATGAATGACGAAAAATGTAGAAGTAAACAATTGTATAATCGTCAATACGTTCGACTAGCGCTGGGTGCAATATTGTCAGCTTGTCTGACTAGTGCTGGGCACACAATCGTCTGTTAATCCAACTAGGGCTGGCGCAATTCACCGTTGGTTTATCCAACTAGAGCTGGGCTCACAATTATTATCGTCAGTTAATTCGACTAGCACTGGGTGCAAATATTGTTGGTTTATCCATCTAGAGCTAGGCTCACATCCATTACCGTCGGTTAATCCGACTAGCGCTGGGCGCAACCTCTACTGCGGATTGCCGCTAGGCATCGGGTGCCACATCGTTAATTGATATTATGAAAAAGTTATTTGAATTATCGAGAGATTAGAATTCTTATTTGGCTAAGTTAGAAATTTATATAAATGGAGATTGGAATTGTGTTTAGCTAATAAATGGAACCTATTAATGATAAATTGATTTACATGTTGCAGGTTAGATAAATAGTAAAATTGGGCTCGGCATCCTACAGGAATCTCGTACTCGATGTTAGTGACGTTATCTTTTTGTGTTTTGGCATGTACCTAGGATGCAAATTCAATGATAGTGTCATTTTTGTTTAGTGAGCTCTAAGGTACTAGTTTTTTTTTTTTGTAAATGTATATAATTGTAAATACCTTGTTGACATCTTATATTATATTGGAAGTAATGTTTGTTTAAATGAATTGGTCATTTTAGTGATCTATCTAGATTGTCTGTTTGATAGCATATTTGATGAATGCATATATGAGACTTGGCAATTGCTTGATATGTGTGTATGATTGAACTAGTTAATTTCAAATAGCAAAATAAAATTAAATTCAAAACAAAAATAAGAAAAAATGAAAACTAAATCTAATAAAATTGAAATGAGTGTCGATTACCCTAAATGAGAATAGAATTGTTGCTCAACATTTAGCGGCGATTAAGGTTAGTGTTTAATGGTTAATGGTTTAGTGTTTGTAGTTTAGGGGTTTATGGTCGAGTGTTTATAACTATGATTTAGGGTTTAGAATCTAGATCTATGGTTTATAGTTTAGGGTTTACGCTATTTAAGGTTTAAGATTTAGGGTTTAAGGATAAACAAGTGCACATTCAGATTTTGTTAGAGGCTGAAATTAATTTGTAAGTAAAAATTGCAATCTCACCATTTTATAGCATATATTTTTATAATTTTTTAATGATTAAATTAAATTTGATATTCTGTCTTCATTCGATAAACCTTAAACCCTAAACCCGTGAACCTTAAACCATACACCCACAAACCCATAAACTCATAAACTCTAGCCATAACCCTAATCCTAAGACTAACCGTGTAACACCCCAAACCCGACCCATTCACTACGACCGAATTTGAAATGCCACTGCGGAAAACGTTTGAAACAAATTTGAACTTAAGGATAAAACACGAAAATTTTGTTAAGTTTAGAAAACAGTGTTTATTAAAATTCTTAAGTAAGGTGTGGTGTTTATAAAAATATCCGGATTAAAACTTTAGTATATATAGATTTAAATAAAATCATTTGCAAATAATTCCTCAATTGTCAATCCATAATAAAACACAATAATAAACTTAATGAGAAACACTTAAATGACTTTAAATACTTTTAGGGCCTTATTACAATAATTGAATAATCAAAGTATCTTGAAGATATAAATGCTTAATTAATTAAAATATCTTTTGCATGAAAATCGCATACGCATGGCCACCTTTGTATCCACTCCAACCCGGTCCAAGCTTTATGCATCACCTGAAAGGTTTAAAATATTGGGTGAGTCAAACCGACTCAGTGCATAGTCATTTCAAATATCTCCACATATGGGCTTGGCCCATATCCACACAGTCCATACACATAAATATGCAATTATGAAGCCCATCCCAACCTAGGGTCCATCCATTACACCTACCTTGGCAGACCCCCTGCTCAAGGCCGTGGCTAATCCACCACCGATCACATAATGATCCACATATCTTACCTTGGTAGACTTGCTGCTCAAGGCCGTGGCTGAACCACTGATCCCATAGGGATCCCACATATCAATTAGTCCACGGTGATGCACACAGCTATCAACCGCCGAGATGGGCACTTAGCCAACACCTCCCTTGATGAAGCACATAGCTAACATCAAGCGCTAATGTAGCACGAGGCTAGCATTAGACCACGTACATAATGATGTACACCCTTTCCTTCAATTTTCACATCCCAAGTCCCATGCATATATGTGTATCATGTCAGATTAACAATCAGAGTAAATATTTATCACATGCTCACCACAAATATCACACATATATCATAGGCAAAATAGAGCATTGACCTGATTAATCGATCACCCACTACAGGTATCCACCATCTTAGCCATTATTTTTGGCTAACATACACATCATAATCAAACATACTTAACAACATACAATAACAGGAGAATAGTGCGATAACTACGCACCTGATTACCACAATTGACTAAATCCCGAAACCCACGTCTAACGATTTGCACCTTTACGATTATAGAACTCCTTCCTACACCACCTAAGTCAGAATCGGCTAACATTATATACCAAAATGGCCTATGGCCGAAAATCACTACTGCCTTACCTTACGGATCTAAATCCCGAAACCGCTCCTTGTAGTCGACAACTACTAAATCCCGAAGAAAACCTTCCAAACTTCGGCCATGGAATTCTAAAGGAGTTAGATTCCTATATTTCGGCTAAAGAGAGATTGAAAATCAAATAATAGTTGATCTTACCTTTTTGGATGAAATCGGCAACACCTTTCTATCACAACAAAGATTCGGCTTTGGCAGAATTTTGGCTTTTGGTGCTATGAAGAATTGACTAGGTTGGATTGTGTTTTTGGTTTTGAATAAAAGAGAGGAGGCTAGGAATTCAGCTAGACAAAAGAAAAGAGAAGAGAAGAGAAGAGAACCCTAAGAATTTCGGCAGAGAGAAAAGAAGGAAGAAAATTAATGAGTAGCCCTCCTTCCTTCCTTTTATAGACTAAATTATCATCTAAGGAATCCTTACTTGGCCACCACTCTTCTATTTGATAGCTTTATCCTTTAATTATCATAAAATAAAAGAGTTTAATCCAACCTTTATCTCATGGGAATAATGATAAATAAATCCTTATTTATCTCTTTAAAAACACTTAAGATAAATCATCATTTATCCCTATTTAGCAATTTTAAAGAGAATAAAACTCCTTTTTAAGAGCCTTGTTGCCGTCCACCTCAGTATTCGGAAGCAAAAATAAAACTTCTTTTATTTGCTTCCCATGTGACTCGAACTCAGTGCCCAACACCCTTGTATGTGGCGCCATTTCAGAGGCCCTAAGTGGCATCTTGAGCCACTTTTCCAAGCCTGTTTGTGTGTCAAATTTCACATACTTTTTCTCTTAAGGCCACTTTGCCTTAATTTCCCCTTCTAACTTAAAATTTCAAAAATTTCCAATGCATCCCCCTTTTAATCCTAGAGTTTTAAAAACCTTTAAAACATCACCAACCACACTTAAAGCCTATTAACACTTGAGTTATGCTCCAAACGCACAACCCCTAATCTAGGATGTTATAAACCGTAAATCATAAACTGATAAAGTACACTGAATCTTGAAATGCTAAACTCGAAACCCTAGTCAGCCCATACAAACCACTAAACCCTTAATTATTTAGATAAATTTTGAATAATATATATTCTTTCAATATTTCAGGACATTTAAATAACATTTTCAATTTACTAAATAATTTTTTTCTCAACCACCAAACGTCGTCGTATTGATTAACATATTTGCTGTTTTTTTATCAAAAGACCTTTAGCGACGCTTTTCCAAAAGCGCCGCTAATGCTCAGACCTTTCGCGGCGTTTTTTCAAAAGCGCCGCTAATGCTCAGACCTTTCGCGGCGTTTTTCCAAAAGCGCCGCTAATGCTCAGACCTTTAGCGGCATTTTTCCAAAAGCTCAGACCTTTAGCGGCGTTTTTACAAAAGCACCGCTATTGCTCAGACCTTTAGCGGCGTTTTAGGAAAAAACGCCGCTATATATCCTTTTTAGCGGCGTTTTGGAAATAAACGCCGCTATTGCTCATTTTTTTGCGGCGTTTTCCTTCAAACGCCGCTAATGTATAATATTTACGGTGTTTTTATTTAAAACGCCGCTAAAAGTCTGTTTTGGTGTAGTGACTTGTTGAATTGGTACATTAAGTATAAATATGTTTAAGTAATTATGTGGTAAAATGAGCAAGTTGAGTGTTTGAATAAATGTCATGACATATCATGCATAAAACTTGGTATTGGCTTTAAATTGAGAGTTATAAATTGGCTTGTATATGTGCTTGGATGTTGTGTAGGTGAAAGACCAATTGGGTGACAAAGTGGCCTGAAAATGGCCTCTTTTTCGACCACACGGGCAGAGATATGGACATGTGTCTCAGTTGTGTGTGACACACGGCCATGCGCACGAGCGTGTGGTTTGGCCATGTGTCCCCTGCACCTAAAATTCGAAAATTAAGTTGTCTACATGGCCTAACACATGGGCGTGTGGCTGGCCGCGTGACCCAAGTCAGAGAGGTACACGGGTAAGGACATGGGTTGGGACACGGCCATGTGTCTCATTTCGAATGCCCACACGGCCTAGGACACGAGTGTGTCATTTGGCCGTATGAGACACGTGGCCTAGCCACACGGGTGTATTCCACGTTTCTTTAAGAATTTATATGTTTTCCGAAAAATTTCTAGAGTACCCGGTTTAGCCCCGAACTAATTTTAATGATTATTTTGCGCCTTGAAGGCTCGTATTAGAGACCATATGAATGTTTATTAATGTTTTTTTTTTCAATTGAATGAGAAATGTACATGAAATGTTTGGTTGATTGAGTTATAAGTCTGGTAATGCTCTGTAACCCTATTTCGGTGACGAATACGAGTCTAAGGCATTACATATCAAATCACATAAGAGTTTGCAAGTATAAATACAATACAATTACAAATAAATATTAAGTAATATTTAAAAAGTAGAAGTAAACTATTACAAAACATAAGATGAAAATTTTGAATATAATTGGACGAAAACCATACATGGCAACTACAAATGGTCGAATTAAAGACTCACACACAAGAATTGTGCATTGTGAAATTCGAATTTGAGTACTTAAGAACCTAACACCTTTATTTTTATCAATAATGTTGTTGCACCTTTATTTTTGTCAATAATATTGTTGCGTCATTAGCTAGTTCTGGCCATATTTAAATCATTAGGATTGTATATAATAGCAAGTATTAACAAGAGATGTAAGTTTATCTAACTTATATTATACAAGTCTATTGACTAAATGTTATGAGTCAATCGAACACAAATTTAATTAAAAAATTAAAATATTAATTTTTGATAAGCATCAAATATTATTATATTAGTAATTATACCTTTTAATAATTTATATGAAATCTTTAAAATAATCTACTTATAAATACAATACTAACATTCCAAACCTTAAATCTTAAAGTAGAAAAGTCTCGATCATTGCTCTAAGAGAATATTGGTTTTTTAATTTTAAAAAGTAATTTTTTTTTTCATAGGTTTCAAGTCTTCCACTAGCTTGTTCAAAGTTTAAAACCATAAACCATACGTGAAAATTCGTCTCATCTCAAAATTCGTATGATAAGAGAAAGGAAAAAACTCACATTCAATAGAAAGGTAAGGCACTATAGCAAAATAGACTTTTAGCGGCATTTTTAGTGGCGTTTTAAAGAAAAACGCCGCAAATATTATACATTAGCGGCGTTTGAATAAAAACGCCGCAAAAAAATGAGCAATAGCGGCGTTTATTTACAAAACGCGCTAAAAGATTTTAGCGCGTTTATTCATAAAACGCCGCTAAAATCTGAAGATTAGCGCTTTTGAAAAACGCCGCTAAAATCTGAAACATTAGCGGCGCTTTTGAAAAACGCCGCTAAAATCTGAGCATTAGCGGTAGCTTTTAAAAACGCCGCTAAAATCTGAGCATTAGCGGCGCTTTTAAAAACGCTAAAATTGAAGCATTAGCGGCGCTTTTAGAAAACGCCGCTAAAAGTCTGAGCATTAGCGGCGCTTTTGGAAAAACGCCGCTAAAAGTCTGAGCATTAGCGGCGCTTTTGGAAAAACGCCGCTAAAAGTCTGAGCATTAGCGGCGCTTTTGAAAAAACGCCGCGAATAATTTTAAAGTTTTTTTGGATATATATGACTGATTGTTTTTAAATTTATATATTAAATAATTTCTTATATAATCTTAAAAGTGAAATATTAATTTTAAAATATTAAATTAATTATCATTATAGTTTTGGGTTTATGGTTTAGCATATATAGTTTAAGGTGTAAGATTTAGGGGTTACTATTTTAATGTTTAGGGATTATGGTTTATGATTTACGGTTTAAGGTTTAAGGGGGATGTGTTAGGGTTTCATGGGTTAAAAGTTAGGGTTAATGGATTTAAAGGTGAATGGTTAAGAGTTTGTGGTTAATAGGTTAAGGGTTAGGGGTTAGAGTTTTATGGTTTATGATTTAGGGTTTGTGGGATAGATGATAGGGTTTAGGTTTTAGATTAATTAGTGTCTTTATTATTTTTCCCTTTCTCATGTTGATTCTTAGATGGTGAGAAATGAAATGAGTAACCCTAAAAGCTTAATTTCTAATTTGGGGCTCTAATAATTTCTTGTATCTATAAGATCAAAAAGAAAATGAAAATTTTATTTGTTAATTGTTTATTTAGATCCGGTCATTCTAGCGTTGATCTCGTCCAAGATAAGCGGTTCAAAGAAGGCAAAATTGGAGACGAAATTTAAAATATTAACACAATTATTGATATAATTATAATTAACATCATTTTTTATTTATATATTGCATACATAAAATTTATATTTATTCAATATAAAATATATTGATGTATTTATATTTTAAAATAATGTGTATGATTAAATCAAAATTAGAGTTTCTACTATATATTTAAACCACAATTAGAATTTCACATCTAGAATTACACATTAAACCAAAATTCATATAATTACGAGATGTATCTATATTAAAATTTAGGTGTATACATATAATTAAATGTAGACCATACTTAAAAGAATAACGTTGATATAAAAAGAAAGAAAAAGGAATTAAGTAAAAGAGTTGATAATGGTAATTAAATTTTAAAATTTAATAATAAAAATTTAAAATTTAAAACTTAAAAACTTAAAATTTTAATATTTAATGTTTTAATTAAAAATTCAATTCTCAAAATATAATAAAATAAATATTCAAAAAATAATAATTTCAAGACACAAATTTTAAAAGAAAAACATATTAAAAATAGAACCTAAAATATAGAGCTATAGTGGCGTTTATAAAAAAACGCCACAAAAAATAAACTATACCAGCGTTTGTTTAATAAAACGCCATAAAATTTTTAATTTTAGTATCCCTCTTATCGTTTCCCCAAAATTTTTTCCCCAAAACCTAAATTTCTGAAGTCCCCAAAATTTCCCCCTCAAAATTCCCAAACCAAAATCCCCAAATTTCTTCTTCCATCTATTTAATACTTTATTTGCAGAATGTTAAAACATTTAAGGATGTCAAAGGCTGTGATGATGCAAAACAAGAGCTTGAGGAAGTAGTGGAGTACCTTAAAACCCATCAAGTTCACCCGCCTTGGGGAAAGGCGCAAAGGTTTGTGCAAGATAATATGGTTTTCAAATACATCTCATTCTTTCTGTCTCCATTTGTCGCACTTGCTTGTGGATCTCAGATTTGATTTTACTAAGGGCATCCTATAAAATAGGAATAAAATAGAAAAGATGTCGTTGACATCTATGCTAGGAGAACCAAATATATCAAGAAATTGCACGAAGTCCCGCTACCGTGTCGTAGGTGGGGATTATAGATTCTAGGTTACGCTTCAAGCTTTTCTTTATAGAGAGAGAAATAACAAGTGATTTAGGTTTTTTTCCATTGTTTGGTCCGTAGTGAATGATTGTGCATCTATGAGAACCGCAAATTCTAAAATTTGTATCCTATGATTCATTTACTTCCAGTCTAAGGCTTTTTGCTTTAATCTTAAGGTCAGATCATTCACAACTAAATTGCAGGAATCCTTTTGACCGGAGCACTGAATCGGAAAAACTTGGCTGGCCAAGGTAATGTTTCATTTTTATTCTCACTTATCTTCACTTACATATGTCGGGTCTTTTGTGCACTACATCTCAATTTAACCACCGCAAAGAAAAGCTTATTTTGTTGCTAGTGGTTCAACACTTCCCTTTGAAGTATGTTGCATATGATCATATATATAAAATAATGGATTTGGTTTATGTCACCACAGAAGGCTATTCTTTGGGAAGTGGGTACCTTTCTTCTATAGAGCAGATCTGAATTTGAGGAAATGTAAGCCACCTCTCGTTTCATCTTTGCTTGGCCACCCATTTCTATAGATTTCCATGTGCTTATTGTATCCTATAAGGTTGGTTCTGGGGATTATGCAGCATTATAGGTATCTTGACCGACATTCTCTATCTCTATGGCGGGTTTGTTGGTGTTGGTGCTCGGCGTGTGAGATCCCTTTTCCAAGCGACTAAGAAAAGGTTGATGCTCATAATTACTAGGTTGTGGGGATTATTTTGTTTGCTTGATACATTATCCATCATGCCTTCTGACCATGCCGTTCAACAACATTTCATATTTTATAGGCTCCTTACATCATTTTCATCGATGAAATAGATGCCATTGGATCCACACGAAAACAATGGGAAGGCCACACCAAAAAACAACGCATCAACTGCTAGTTGAAATGGATGGTTTTGAATGAATGAGGTATATTTCAAAAGTTCATAATAACGTTAATTACAGTATATTTCAAAAGTTTGTAATATCGGTAATTCCTTTTTCATTTTCAATTTGTTTAATCTCTATCTATCTTATAGGAATAATTACGATGGTCGCAACAAATCTACGATATTCTTGATCCGACTTTGACAAGACTCGGTAGATTTGATAGGCATGTAAGTGCTCAATCATTAGTGTTTTGTTGAGACTTGAGTGTTTGGTACTATATGTTCAAAGTTGTTTTTAGAGGAACCGATGACAAATAGAGTTGGTTCCTTAAGGCTTAACCAGTATCGAACCCTCCCCCACCTTCCTCGCATCATGCTGATTGTTAGAAGTTGTGCTCGATTTTGTGGTTACTTTTGTCATTTGAATTGTTCAAGACACAAAATTGCTTTCACAAGGGCTAAGTAATTTGGTGTGGACTATTGTTAGTCTTGTAGGATAGATATTTTCTTTTTCATGTTCTATTCTCTTTTATAGAAGACTCATACTGCCCGTCTTTTAGATCGTTGTCCCTAATCCGGATGTAAGAGACCGTCAAGAGATTTTGGAGCTCTACCTACATAAGAAACCTTTATCCGATGATGCGATGTTAAAGCAATTGCTCATGGTACTCCTGGATTCAATGGAGCAGTAAGCTTTTCGCATAAACCAAAACAGTTTGTGTGAACAAACATTCAGATCTTCTTTATAACTTTTTCCCATTATTCATCAATCGATCTAGCAAACTTGGTGAACATTGCTGCAATTAAAGCTGCGGTTGAAGGTGCAAATAAATTGACTGCTTCACTAGGAAGAGAAGATGTTGTTCCCATAGGTGGAAGAGAAGATGTTGTTGTTCAATGAAAGCGTAAGAAAGTTGGGGAGTTTCGGATATGTCTTTGTTTGTACATCTTGTGGTGGAGCAAAAGGTGCTTGCTTACCTTCTCCTTGTTGCTATGCTATCAATTGCAACATTCCAAATAGACCCTTTGGTTTCTATTCTTTCACTCCCAAAACTTGTAATTGCTATGGATGCTATCTCTAGTTTAAACCTTTGTTTTATCTATAGTTCTTACTCTTTCTTTTTTTAAATTTAGGAGTTAAAATAAAAAAAATATTGATTCGATGCAAGTTTGAAAGTGGAGAAAGAGAATATCTGTTTTCTTTCATTTGTTTGTTTATAAGTTTCATAGGGAGTTTTCTCAGTTAAGCTTTTTTGGCAATTTTGTCTATAATTTTTGTTCTTTTCAATACAGTAACATTGCCTGGCATATGCTTGTTTACTGTTATCTTGTTTACCTTTTTTAATTCATGTTTAATATACTTATTAGTGGGTGTATTGCATTATGCAACTTGGAACCATGTAATACCAATTTGTTTTATTATTAAAGTTGAAGTAATGTTTGATCTCGCTTTAATTATGCTTCACACTTGATCTACCACATTTTGATGAATTTTGTAGCCTTCACTTAAAAGGATAGTGGAAAGGGTCTCAAATATTGAGATTTTCAATTATAGAAATATGTATTCTTCTATAATTCTCATTTTAATGTCTTCAAATTAAATTATACATTTTAATTGGATTTTGGTGTTTTATAATATTATAATTTTTTTATTTTTCATGACTTTTAGCGTTTTTGAAAAAACGCCGCTAAAAGTATAATAATTTTTTTTTTTTTCATGACTTTTAGCGGCGTTTGTGGGAAAAGCGCCGCTAAAGGCAAGACTTTTAGCGGCGTTTTGAAATAAGCGCGCTAAAGGTCATGACTTTTAGCGGCGTTTGTGGGAAAAGCGCCGCTAAAGGCAAGACTTTTAGCGGCGTTTTTGGGATAAGCGCGCTAAAAGTCATGTTTTTAGCGGCGTTTAGTTAAAAGCGCGCTATAAGTCATGTTTTAGCGGCGCTTGAAAAAACGCTAAAAGTCATGTTTTTAGCGGCGTTTAGAAAAAGCGCCGCTAAAAGTCATGGTTTTAGCGGCGTTTTGTGAAAGCGCCGCTAAAAGTCATGTTTTAGCGGCGTTTGTTTTGAAACGCCGCTAAAAGTCATGATTTTTAGCGGCGTTTTTCTCACAAAAACGCCGCTAAATTTTGCGGCGCCTCTTTTAGCGGCGTTTTTTGTGGCGTTTTTCAAAGCGCCGCAAGCTCTATTAGTGGCGCTTAAAAACGCCGCTAAAAGCCTAAAAAAACGCCGCTAAAAGTCTATTTTGCTGTAGTGAGGTAGCTAATAAAATTCCAGGTAATGGAAATTCATAGACTTCAAGTTAGACCACCTTTACATAATACTTATGTGTAATTATACCGACACTAGATATAGATTTCCATTGTCAGACAATCAACTTTAGCTGCTTTTCTTCACACTTAGCTCCTCCATCAGTAAAGTACGAACCATATATTCTTAACGCAGCCACAAGGTTTCGCGGTGGTTTGAATCATCGAAAGAACAATAATTGAGAAGTATGACTTCCACGGCGGGGGCGCCTAGTTTCAGAGGTCGAAGTAGAGGACGGCGACATTTGGGACACGTAGAACCCCGATACGCGATCCATCTATCCAAGCAAACTTTGTGGAAAAAATGGTCACATCTCAGTTCTCTAATCTCGTCATCGTTGTCAATGTTGCATAAACAAATGGCACACTCGGAAACAGCGTCATCGGAGTCACCTAGCTTATTGAAACCTTCACCAACAATATATGTTGGCATGCGGTAAGGGAACAAAGAATAATGAAGCAAGAAGTACCAAGCCCACTTCAGAGGCCGAACCACTGAAAGCAAAGACAAGAAGTACTTCAGAAACTTGTAAATCGCCATGATCGAAGATATTGAGCTTTCAGAAGGCAAGCAAAGATGGGATACTTATAGAGTTAAACCTCTTGAAAATGAAAAAAATGGGAAATTGCGGGCTGGAATAACTGTTGCACAAACCATTCAAAATGAATACTTTTAAAACAAAGGAAAAGTAGAGGAAAAGAAAATCATCCTACTAAAAGAGGAAAGTCCTGCTTTAGGACAAAAATTTCTAGTATTACGGTAGAAAGTTTGACTTATAACATTATGTACTATGCATTTCAATAGCTATTTCCATCGAATAAATCTTCTTTAAAAAAATTTTATTTGCACATGGCCTAGAATTTTGATACATTGATAATTTAAAATTTCCTTATGTGCCATGCAATTATTTAATTTAATTAAAAATTTTAAATATTTCATATAATAATATTTTTATTTTAATTTATATTTGATGCGCCCACAATATATAGTTGGAGCACTAAATATAAATCTTCTTAATTAATTTGTCTTATATAAATATATCTTATATTACTATAAATAAGAGTATAAACCTATTAATTATATATAATTTATTGTCACTATTAATATAAATACTAGAGGTTAAAAAGGAAACAAATAGTTATACTTACATTATACTTTTTTTTTTTTACACATGACACTCCCTATTTGAAGGACTTGTTTATAATTTGGGTAAATTACTCTTTTATTCTTACCTTTTATTTTTTTAAAAATTATTCCATGTCTTTAGTTTAAAATTTTTATTTATAACTTTTATATGTTAAATATAAAATTAATTTTAAATAAATTATCTCTTTATTTTAAGATTTTACTTAATTCATTAACCTTAAAATTAATAAATATTAAATTGTTGAGCTTAAGATATAAATTAAGAAAACATATATTAAAAACATTTATCGAATTAAATTTATATTTTCAAATATAATAAAAATAGTTACATTCAAATATATTTTTTCAAATACAATTTTAACATTAAAACAAATTAATTTAATAATATATAAAGTAAATAACATGTAAAGAATTATTAGTAATATTATTTAAATTATAATATATTAAAATTAATATTCAAATCATGATGAATTTTTCCATTATTTCAATATGAAATATTTTTCAAATTAAATAATATTAATATGACCTTTCTAAAGTTAGTTAAATATTTTTTAAAATATTTTGTAAATACATCACTTTTTCAATTTATTAATTATTTTTGAAAATAAATCATTAAAATTTAAATAAAACTAATATTAAAAATTATTATAAATTTAACACATACAACAAACTCGTACAATAAACGAGAATATAAACTAGTTGTAAATATTCCTTTCATTCTTTCAAAAACAAAAGAATATTTCTTTCATGTTATTAATAAATTATTTACCGTTATAGTTTTATTCATTTATTTAATTTTTATTATTTTTTACTTTTAAATTTAAAAATATTGATACGAAATTGTGGAAAAGGTATTAAAATCTATAATTGTAAAGTATTATAATATTTGTTGGAAAATATCCAGTTCAAAAATAGTTTTCTTGCATAGCAGAAAATAAAAATTTTAAAAATTAAGTCGATTTGTGATATTTATAGCAATAAATTCTTTATCAAAATCGCACATGTGTTTTCGGCTAGACAGATACTTGTATTTTCCTACTTTCAACCTAACAACCTTCTCCACTATTCTTGTAGCACAAATTGCTTCGAGTATGGACTCGAACGAATTCAAACCAAACACAGAACTAGCCATATTGTAGTAAATATGTAACTATTTTCTAATTATTTGAACGATGAGTAAATAATAAAGTTAATTTCACATTTCACTATTATATTTCTTGTATTTATGTCTTTTATATTTTGCATGCATAGAGAAATTGTGAGAAACAAATATTAGCTCATTAATTGTCTAAACTTCAAACTGAAGATAAGTGGCATTTTTAAGAACGTTTACATTGCAAGAAAGACAACTTGCTTCAGTAGATAATCTAAATGAGCCCGTAATCCCATAAAAGAATCAAAGTGAGCATTTGATTCAAATACTGAGAAGGATTATCATGTCGTCTACAATTCTAATTGGGGAGATGACTTGTTTTGGCTATCAGAGCAGTTGACTCCACGATTAGAAACATAGATGTATTCATTGGTAGAATGACACATTAGACTGGACCCAAGATGAATTAATTCTAAATTCGTTTGTGAATTAATTCACTTGTGATGTTCATGGTGTGATTTACCCAAATCCTGAGTTAGTCACCAACCATACGTATGCAACTCATGTGTTTTGATATAAGTGGAGGCTTATGCTCTAAAGATGATCGAGAACATAGCCAATATGTTGGGTACATGACTTGCGTATGGCATGACTTGACTAGCAACAGTGGAATTCATAGTTCAATTAAAGAGTTAATGGAATCCGCTTATTGGCATTGTGTGAATTGATAAATATGGAACGTGGCCACGAGTTGCTAGTTCTTGAACGAGTAATTTATCATAGTCATTTGTTGATAGTGATCATATTAATCATTAAGAAGACACAATAGTGACAATGAGATAAAATATGATTGAATTGAGTGAACGGATTTAACTCAAAGGAATCAAGGATATCATTTGAGAGGGTAACACATACATGATGAGGTCATTAGACAAAATCGTTGGATGAATTGCTTTTGTAAAAAGTATACAATATAGAGTTTTCAATCATGGTACTTCTTGTGGATTGAATCCATGATTAAGTAATTACGAATTATTGGAATGATGATTTTGGACATAATTGCAATCATTAAAGCCTAATTGTAGATGTTCGACTGGTCCCTTCGCTAGCTCAACAAAAGCTTGATCGGACTGCATTTGAATCAGAAGAAAATTCTACGACTTTGGGAAAAATTTAATTGAGTTGGTTTATTCGATGTGGAATTTAATTAGGTGGTTGTAAGAATTGTTCAACTAGAGAATTTGATTAAAGACTTTTATTGAAAAATTAATTTGGAAAATCTAAGTGATTTTTGGAAAAATTAATTTTGATAAAGTAAAATTAAATTAATCAAATCAATTAAAATTAATATAATATTTTTTGAAGTTAATTTTCAAGTTAGATAATTGACCTAATGGGTAATTAAACTTGAAAATTGGACCTGAGATCGTGAATTGGGCTCGGGAGACCAAAATCGAAACCAAGACCCAAAAACTAATCGAACCAAGCCCGGTATGTGAAACCGAACCAACGGTCCAACCAATGGCTAGACCGGACCGGTCGGGTCGTCATTGACTCAAATCGAATTGGTAGCAACCAAACCGGCTCTAGGTTCCGTAAAGGTGTCGCACCTGCATCACCAGATACGGCGGTGCCAGTGGTTGAGACGGTGGCATCCTAGTGGCCAGCGGTGGTTGGTCGTCGGTGGTTGAGCAGTGGAAGAGTTACACTCCTACTAGGACCCTACTAGAGAATTTGATTCTAGATTAATTATTCTAAAAATAATATTATTTTAATAGTTTAATAGTAAATTTAATTAATACTTATCTTGATAGTATTTTATTACTTTAATATTAAATTTAATTTAATGTTAAGATAAACATTCTATTATTTTAATAAGATTTGATATTAAATTTAGTTTAATATTTATCTTGATAAATATTATATTAATTTAATATTAAAGTGATTAAGTTTAATCATAATTGAACTCTCTAAACTCTCCCTATCTAAAAAAAGCATTAGGTCATTATTTACACATACTAAAATTTGAGAGAAAGTTGTAGAGAGAAAATTCTCTGAAGAGATTATTCCAGAAAATTTCTAGAGATATTTTTCTAATTTACAACTTGACCCGAAAGTTTAGAGAAATTACAAAATTACCCTATGATAATTTCTGTGAAAAATTTTCTAATTCAAAGCAAGCCCACACTTGGCAGACGTGAGCTTGAGGATAGTAGAGAAGACTACTTGGTCGAAGCGTTCATCCTAGATGAATTGAAAATGTACTATTTTGATTAAGTGTTTATTACTTTAGATATCACAACTAAGATCTTGTTTTGAAAAAATGTTAAAAATCTTATTTTTTCTTAAATTTATTTTCCGCTGCGTTTTCCAAACCTGTTTTTTCCAATAGGGTCATCTTCCCAACCACCTATTTATAGACCGAAATGATCTACACCGACTAAAGGCAAACCCTAACAACCACAATCCCGCCTGAAAGCTGAACCTAAAAGGAATCCAACGCGTAACTGTCGATCACCCCGATGTGGCACAGATTCTGACTGGCATATGCACTGATGAATTGTATAGTATATCATTTAAGAAAATGAAAGTTCTTTTGAATCTTTTGATTATTGTACCATTAAACCCTAATCAAAATGGAAATTTACTTTGATTATTTTTACATAGCATAGCAATAAGATTTGATTTGAAAAGAAATATAAAATGTTTTTGTTGAAAATTCACATGAAGAAATATCAATTTTAGTTTGGATTAACAATGGCTAACAAATCTCATGAAGACATATATTATAATGTTTAATTTCGATGTGGACATGATGACATTGTATGGCCCGAGTTCCTACACCACCTGTATTACCTTTGTTAGATTGAGCCCTCCCGAATATCCATGTTGTCACGTACTCCAATAGAGCATAGTTAACCTTTTGGTTTGTGATGCAATTCTCTATCAGGTAACAACTTAAATGGAGCAAGCGATACAGGGGGCCACTTACATTCATCTGGGACTGGTAGGAATACATGTCTCTACACGTTGTACAAGTTTTCTAATTTGTACACTTTGTCGACAAAGCTCATGGGATCCAAGTGGAGATTCATACAGCCTGCAATTGCATGAGCGCATAGAAAATGAAGTGCGTCAAATATCCCACAGTCGCAAGTCCTATGTCTCAGGTGTACTCGGTACACTCCCCTGGCAATACCTTGGTCCAGCCTATCAAACTCCGTCACCCTAAACCATAAGTCGTCACGCGAGTGGAAAACTACGTGCATACAGTTGGCTCGTGTCTTACCATTATTAATTTGTTCCAGTACCGTCAGGCACCATACATGACCTCCCTGTAATTGCTCGACATAACTCAACCTCGCTTTGGGAATAGTTTCGCCAAATGAAATTATGTCTCTTTCACAATCGAGATTATCAGCAAATGATGTGTTCTTTTTAAAATAGAATTGATGAATTTTGTTAGGTTCTAGGTCATGTGGCCATATCGTAGCCCGCCGTCATATGCTTTGTCCACTATTCAAATGGTATGTTAGTGAGGTATGCTGCCCCTGTCGAGTTAGTTGACCATAATATTTCCAACATCTCATGAAAACGGTCATTCATGATCTTGTACCCTGTCAATATAAGTGCATAGGGACGATTACATACCAAAAAATATAAAAATACAAATGAAATATTACAAACCAAATAATATTGGTGGCGATTAAATACTTATGTTGGTCACTTATCATCGCTCAGTGGTAGACCAATATTGCTGGTAGTAGTTGGACACAACGTGCCTTAGACAGTACCAATGGTGTGTGTCCCAAAGGCTTCACTGTCGTTCAATTGCAAATAGTATTCCAATTTCCCGATCCGAGATGACACATATATCAGGTTGGGGGCAGACATGCCTCCTCAACCTAGATAGAAAGAAATCCCAATCGTCTGCTTTCTCCTCTTATGTTATTGCAAATGCAATTGGAACGATCTTCCGATTACCATCTTGTGCTACAGCTAACAACAGCCGATGGGTATATTACCATATATAAATGTATCGTCTATTTGTACCAACGACTTGTAGTACTGGAATGTATCCCAGCATTGCTTGAAGGTCCAAAACAAACGCTTGAACACTCAGCACCAATAGAGTAAGCGATCGTTGTAGTACGCGGGACCTATTTCAAGATCTGTTATGCAACCTGGTACATACCTCTCTAGCACCTGACACCACTACCATACCTCCTTGTATAACCCGTCCCACTCACTGTTCATCTTCTCCAAGGCCTTCTGCTTTGCTATCCACGCCTTGCGGTAGGCGTGTAATTGAATTGGCTACGAATATTGGCAATTAAAACTGACATAATAGTTCTCGAATTCGCTTTCACCATCGGTAGTATTAGGCCTGCAATCATATCTGAATCCAACTTCAGATGATCCCGTGAAACACTTGCAACCCCATGAGAATGTTAAATTAATTAGAAATAACCCTAAAACCTAATAACCTAGTGATATTATACTAGAAGCAACACATGCATGCGGACAGTGAACTTTTTTATCGTCCATAACCCCGTCTTCTTCTTAACAAAAGCCATGATTTTCCATGAGCAGCTATTGTCTCGCATTGCACACTTCCCCTCAAACTTCTCAGATTTGGATTTAACCACATAGAAGTTAACCCTGTTCTTGATGTTGTATCGGTTCAATGTTGCGAGAAAACCATCTTTACTGGAAAACTCGCTGCCCACTTCCAAATCACCCAAATCCAATGATGCACTTCCGTGGCCAAGCCTCCTGTGTGGTAGTTCTGCAAACTCCAATGCATCCTCTGCCGAAAGATCAACATTATGCATGTGGGCTTGCAGTGACTACGCCGTGAATCGTGGATCTTTTTCTTCTTCATTTTTACCCCCTTCACCGTCATCAAGTTCAGTTGGAATAGACTTTAGTTCAGAAAATAATGCACTTCTGAATCGTCGACACCGGGCTCCCAGGGTGGATCCACATCAGATTCATTAACGTCTTCATTCTTCGACCCACTAACATTTTCCATGTTAGAAGTCCCCTCGCCAGTGGACGTCGTAGGGAGTACATCATCTCTACTCGTGTACGTTTTGGAACATCCAAAATCGCATGTTGATTGCCAACCATTAGAAGATGATGTCATTCCCTAGTAAGTATTCCTAGCGTTGAACATCGACCTACCAAGGTGTATATCCCATCCACTAACTGAGTGTCGTGCATGGGTCGTGTATTCTGTTCTACCACCAAAACCCAATGGTTCAGTGTTTTGCCTCCCACAATTGAAATCTAGGGCTGAGACAGATGAGTGTCTTCCCATTGATGATTCCGGGACATCATAATAGGAACTTTCTAACAAAGTAGTTGTACTATCGACATTTTCAACCATTCTCGCCTCTCGAACAGGAAGAGATGTTGAAGTCGCAAGTCCTTCATTTGGTCTTGAAAATTCCACATATAACTCAAGAAACGATGATCCACTTTCGAGGTGCGTCTACACCATCGCCTCCAAGCCCCGAGCACCTTTGATATAAAATGAGTCATATCTCACGGGATTGACCGAAACACAAAATAAATACATAATAGATAAAACTCTCATTGCCATAGATCCGAAGATTTTTCGCCTAATTCTTTTATGAAGTTTTGTCAACTCTATGTTCTGGTTAAAATCCAATCGCGCTATGTTCTCAGGTAAAAAAGTCACGTCATTCTCAGTATCACAAACCTCACCTTTGTAATAAATAATATCACTAATTCGTCCAATCATTTTCAACCAATTTATCTATCGAGAGAAATTCAAAACACAAAAAATTAAAACATTATGCAATAAATATAATGCTTCATATAAATATTAACACGAAAAATCAACTTATACCTTCAACCCCAACTTCTATTCTTCTGAACTTCTTCAATTTCTATTGCTCCAACTTATGCCACCAAATGCTAAAATATGGGTCATTTATAGCCTAAGGGATAGCATCCCACTCCTTTCTGTAAAATGCCCTGGATAGTGGGGGTTGAAATTTGTAGAGGAAAAACGCTCCAAATAGGACACACTATTAGAAGCAGTACTGAAAAGGGCGTCCAACTAGAAGCGTTTTAAGTACTTTTGCTAACAGTGCATCCTGCTTGGAGTGTTTTTCCTCTACAAACCTCAACCCCACTATTTGGGGCATTTTTCACAAACCTCATCTCGGGAATCCCGGGATATTTTTTTAGAACCATCTCTTCAAATTTATTTTCTCAAAAGCAGCAATACTGAAAAGGGCGTCTAGCTGGAAGCATTTTCAGTACTTTTACTGACTGTGCATCCTACTTAGAATGTTTTTTCTATACAAAACTCAACTCATATCGTCAAAATTACTTCTTCAGAGCCTATCCCCACAAAATTATTTTTTTAGAACCCATCCTGTACAAATTATTTTTTTAAAACCCCTAAAAATTAAATAAAACCCTAAACACTTAAAATTAAAAAACCATAAACCCTAATTTCATAAACCCTAATCCTAAACACTTAAAAACTAAAAAAACCCTAAACCCTAATTCCATAAATCTTAATCCTAAACACTTAAAAACTAAAAAAAACCCTAAACCCTAACTGGTACTGGAAAAACACAAGTAAAAATGCACTGACGTGGGCGTATTTTACTGGTCATCAGGTAAAAAAGCGTTGAGCTAAACACACTTTTCCTCGTTTCTCCTAAAAATGACACCAACTCAGCGCATTTTAGGGAAATCAATCCTTTCTAATAATTTTTGAACAAAACAACCCATTTCTGTAATTTATTTTGGAAATAGCCTTTTTTGATAATTTAATCAACTAAAGTATACATTCTCTTAATAAATTTGTTTACAATTTTTATCACCTTATGAATAATTTTCAAAAAAATTATATAAAAAACCTTAAAAATTATATAAATATATTATATAACAATAACAACAATAATAACAAATCCTTAGGCATGAATAATTACAATACACTGTAATTACCATATTTTATGGAAACTCCAACTCACTTTTTTTTGTGTCTTTCTCAATATCATTAAAAGGAAATCTGTTCCATTGAAAATCTATAACAGATTAACCAGATCTGAAGAACTAGGTGGCGGGTGAATATGGCGACGTCGTCGTTTAACAAGACCGAGAGGGCCCACCAGATGTATCGAGAAGGGAGGTATGAAGAAGCCCTTGTTTACTACACGGAGGCGTTGGCGGTTGCTAGGACCAAGCCTCAAAAGATCGCTTTGCACAGTAATAGAGCTGCTTGTTACTTGAAATTACATCATTTCAAAAAGGTTTTCCCTATTTTTGTCAATTGCCTATGATTTTGCTTCTTGGGTTTTCTTATTCAGTAGTTTTTTTTGAAATAATCTTGGTTCTGATTGAAGTATTCGGACCTCGGGATCACCTACAATTTCTTTTTTCATGGGCAGAAGTTGGTTTTGTGAGAGTTTTTCCAATCTTATTTTGATGGATGAATATGAAAACAACAAATCAATTTTAATTCTTGTTTCATGTTTCATTTGGGATATTAGGTATTATAATTTCAATGCTTTTGGATATATGTGTATATTATATATATATATATATGGGTTTGTATTTGATTTTGTATAAATTTATAAACTAAAATCATTGTCATAATGTCGTAGTATTAGTTGATACACATTGCAATTATATATGATTCGTCATTTTATAAATTCATTGCCACATGTTTATTCTTTTTACATATTTATTTTTGTACTATATCTTAAGGTCATATGTTGTCCTTTCAACATTGCATTTCTGATGTGGGATTGAGGCACCCTTTCTACCTTCTTCCTTTAGAGGGTTTGCATATCTTAAGATGATGTGGCAAAACTAGTTATGAACAAATTATGTTTGCTTCTATGTTTTTTCCTTTTATATGTGTGGCATCATAGTTTATACGTTTTACTTCAATGCATGGAAAATGTTGTCTGCAAACTGATGTTAGTAATTCAACCTTAGGCAGCAGAAGAATGTACCTCTGTTCTTGAGCTTGACCACAAGCATACTGGAGCTTTGATGTTGCAAGCGCAAACACTAGTCACGTTAAAGGAGTACAATTCAGCTCTCTTTGATGTCAACCAGCTCATAGAGTTGAATCCCTCTTCGGAAGTTTATTATAACCTTCAAGCTCGCTTGAGGACGCAAGTGGTACATCCTCTCATCACTATTTGGTTGTAAATCTTTCTCAACTATTTTGTGTGGCGTCTTGTTTGTTACTGCAGTACTTTTTCGTATCATTTCACATAGACTCTGCCATTATTTGCTCTTGGCGAATATAAAATCAATTGTTTGTTCATCATCATTTCAAACGCTATTGCTTCATTTGGTTCCAATAGGTCTGTTTTAAGTTGACATGTATTTGATCTTCAGATTTTGTTTTCTTTGTTTAAGGGAAGGCTCTTGCTCCAATACCCGAGTCTGAAGCAGAGTTGGAAGAAGAGGAAGAACATGGGGAACCCTATGCAGTGGAGGAAGGAGGAGACCAAGATGATGCAAAGGAAGATATTGTACGGCCGGCTGTTCGGGAAGATCGGAATGCTCAGCCTAATGAGGATCTGGTAAAAGAAACAATGATTTTCCCCAATGTTAAAGGATCTGCTGAGCAGGAAGTAGTTGCTACACCTCAAGGACCAAATGAAAAATATTCCGAAGGACACGACAAAATGAATAAACCCAAGGGACACTCAGAACAGAAGAGTGTGGCTCAAAGAACTGTAGTTGCTGCTCCTATAGAACAGGACATCAAAGATTCCAAAGGATGGCAAGCAATCCCCAAACCAAAGGGACACTCAGCTTTGGACTATGCACGGTGGGATAAAGTTGAAGATGACTCTAGTGATGATGATGATGACGACAGTGAAGAGGAGTCTCAGCCTCAATACCGGTTCCGGGTAAGAACTGTTGGCGTTCAACCGGTAAAGTGAAACCGGATGAGGTAAATAGATTGATATGAATGAATCTTCCAATTCCTAAACATTTTCGTAAAGTGGAGTTGGAGAAGTTGTGATTGATCTATGATGTACATCTAAAGCTAGGGAACCATATTTTACAGTTGTCTCCCTGCTTTGAATTCCTCCATTGAAAAATTTTAGGTTGCGTTGGATATGTAGGAAATGGCTGCACATATTTGTATCATAGTTGTCTTCTTCTTTTTTCTCCTTTCCTGGAAAGTTAATACAAAATCTGTATCTTATTTATTTGTATAGTTGGTACTGAATATCTAAAATTCTTTGTTATATGATATGTATTTGATTATCATCTGTCACTAACCATTGAATCTATTGGCAACGCATTTAATAAACAATTCCTTTTCATTGTCATATATACGCTACGCTTATTTATTTCATTCATATTTTGCAGAATATCTTATTTAACATTTGCCATACTAATTTTGATTTGATTGTAGAGTACGATAAATTCCATAAAAGCCGATACAATGATTTTATATATTTATTCATCTTCATAGTTTATTGCAATGGAGCTAAGTTTTATTTTTTTAAAATAAAAAATTAATTAAATAATTAAATCAATTCAATTTAATTAATTAATTAATTAATTTTGTAACACCTCAAACCCGGCCTAGACATTACGGCCGAATCCGAAGAAACATTATAAATCCAACTTCCTTTTTATTTGAAATTATCGTAAACCGTTGTTACTTAGTAAGCCCGATTTGTTTGAAAAACGTGTGGATATACTTATTTAAATTAAAATCATTGTTTGTTTACGTCTTTCAGTTTAAATTGAATATTTTACAGCAGAGTTTGTTAAAACGTTATATTTTGGTAAATCGATTTTGCTTCCTTGAAAACTGTTATTTTTAGACAAATTGTCGTTTCCGTAAAAACTGTTTAATCGATCGTTATGCTAAAATCAAAAATCGAAATAAAAGTTCGAAACCAAAAACAGTCCCAAAAGTTTGGAGAGTCCAAATTATTTAAAAATCTCAAAACTAAAATTTAAGTCAGCCAAATTAAAGTAAAAATAGTTTTACAGTAACGTAAACACAACTAAACTCTGGTCGCACCGACCCGCCTAAGTCTGAGGGTTGCTTAAAATTTTCAGACAGATAGAGAGTGAATTTTGATAACTCAATATGTAACACATAAAAACATAAATTCAGATTCAATCTCATGGCAGAACATATACAGACGTAAATCTTTTGCACAATCAGAATTATAACAAAATCACATAGACACAGATACGCAAAATTCTACCCCTATCTTTTCCACTTCAATTCCGACCATCTCAACACACCACATGGGATATAAAACATCCACCCAGCCCTACACACTGTATAGTGTTCATACGACACTTTCCAGAATAATCGCAGCTTTGCTACCAGTATATTGGCGAAATATCGCCTTACACAGAATACTTCCTCCTCATAATACATATCCCTCCCCATAGTCAGATACAAATAGAACATTAGATAAAACAGAATAACAGATACTAGAATGTATATCACGTGCATGCTCGTATAACAAATACTAAACATGCTCATACATAACAGAACAGATCATACATATCATATTACACAATACTCATATAGATATTATTTACGTCAATTTCAATCTAACAGAGTGACAGATTTCATGTTTTAAGGTTTATACCTCACATATTGACCCTACGAAAGGTCCACAGTTTCGAGACGATATGTACGATCTTAGGAAAAAATTCTAAAATTTGGGCCCACATGCCCAAAATGGCCTAACTCGTGTGCCACATACGGCCTCGCACACAATTGTGTGGCGTCGACAGGCCCCAATTTTAGCTTTCGCCGATTGCCGTTTTTCGAGTTTCTCATTCCACACCTGATATTTTTCTGATGCTGATGCAACACAAATAATCCCAGAACCAAAATTGATAATTAACATAACTAATTTAAATGACAATTCGTAGAAACGTAACTAACAACAACCCCCAATTAAACTAAAATAACCCTTCATAACACAACCACACACTTACCGATGAACGAGCCGTCACTACGCAAATTCTAAAGTGCTGGAGGATCGTCCACTGCCTCTTGCTCTACTCCTAAAATGCATCAGAATTTATACAAGGTCACTAATCTGATTAAACATAATCCAATGACCAACCCCTCTAAAAAAACGCATTGTATACTAAATTTGAATACTTATTCTTGAATTGCAATCAAAGAATCAACCTACGGCTTCAAAAATTAACAAGAGCCCACGCTAAAAGAAATATCCCAAACAAAAATTGAAGGAACGGACAAGAAGAAGAAAGCAAGAAAACTCAATTTTGAAATTGGGGTTTGCGACATAACTAGGGAAAATATTAGAGGAAAGAAAGTGAGTTTTTTTGTAAAAATAAAAAATAAAAAATCAAATGTAAACTGGATTTAATTAATCTTTTTCTTTCCCTTTCTAAAAAAAAAATGGATAAACATAAAGTAATTTAAATATTTAATTTATTTGTTTATTTCAAAACAAATCCATGAGACACAATATTTAAAATAACCACTTGAATTATTATTAATATATATATATTTACAAATTCATTTAAAAACACTTTAAAATTATTTTGACAACAAAACATATTTTATTTAAAATTAAATAGGCTTAAGAAAAAAAATATGATTGAACTGAAAATCGAACCTAAAACTTTAAAAACAAAATTAAAATACTTAACCACTAAGACAAATATTTAATTATAATGAAATTTGTAATATAAGCTTTAATAAATTAAGACGTTACAAATTTACTAATTAAAAAATTGTGAAAAATTCACACATTTACATAGACACTCGAACTTCGAGAGCTAAGTTAAATATGAAACTCAGTGACTTTTATGTTAGTTGGAATTCAATTCATTTATTCTTTTAAAGCTAAAACATAAAAACCAAATTATTTGAGCTAATATAATTATGGTAATGTTTGGAAAATTATTTAATAATTGTATTTGGGTAATATAAAAAATTGGATGTAAGTGTAATTGTTTGTAATTATAAATGTGTGGTATGTTTACTTAACCATTGTAATTTATAGATCTTCTGAATTGAGCGTAATAAGAAAAGCTCAATTACACTCTCCCAATTATTAAGAGTTGAGAATTGAGGTAATTATACAAGTAATTACGATTAAATACACTTAAATATAAGTATCTTATGACTTTCCAAACACTTATACATTACTTAAGTTTAAGAAATTGTTTTTATACAAGTCTAAAATTGACAAGGGTAAATTATGGTAGAGATCACCCAACTATGGTTTTTTTTCTTGTTTGGTTATTCAATTATGAAAAGTTACAAAATGGTTACCTAACTATGTTTTTTTTTTCTTTTGTTGTTGCTCAACTATAAAAAGTTATAAATTGGTTATCCAATTATTCAATTTTGTCTTTTTTGACAACCAGATGGCTAACATAAAAATAAAAACACAAAAATCCAAAATAATTAGGTGACTAAAAAAGACAAAATTAAATAGTTGAATGACTATTTTGTAACTTTTTATAGTTAAATGACAAAAAAAAATACTAATAGTTGAGTGATTATTTTAATAATTTTCCTATATTATAAATTGTATATTATTCTTCCATGAACAATTAACTTAATAGCTTAGCATAAATGTTATAAAACTATTCCAGACTTTATAAAATCATTTTGTATAATATAAATTTTATATTATTTTTCTAATTCGCGTGAAATAATTCTCATATAAAGATTATAAAAGGATTTGAAAGTTAGTTTACCATTGGACACTTCCTATAACTCAACTGCAAATTATGCTTATAAAAGTTAATATAATTGAAAGATACAAAGTTAGTTTGCGCTGTGAACTATTTCGTTTACCATCATGATTTTTTTCTTATAATATATATATAAGCAAAGCGTATCTAAGTGCTGACAGGGTAAGATTTTTCTAAAATAAAATTTAAATTTATAATGATAAAATTACATTTTGTCCTTTTAAAAATGATAAAAAATTGATTTAATCCTCTAAAATTATAAAAATATAGACTATTAAATGACGAAATTATATTTTTATTATCATAAAATATATAATTTAAGTCCACTAAAAAGGACTCTACCCTTGGCCCTAAATCGTATTTCTAAATCCATATAAACAATCTTAAGTTTTCCATATACTTACTTTTGTGGTTGTTTTACCATTCTTTTATGTATTTCTAAGAAGGGAAAAAAGAGAGTAGAAGGTGACCTGAAATTTACAAAACTAAAAACATATTCAAATATCTAGTCAGTTATATATTACTTCCTATTTTATATTTTATGGTCTACGCACTATGTTGTCACTTGGCACAATTTATATCCTTTTAAACTTGTTTCAATATTTTTTCCCGACCTTTTTAACAGCTAGATGAAATGGTTGATATTGGGTACCTATGACCAATCAGTCCTTAAAGCCCATCCTAAAAAGGTTATTATTAAGTTCACTTTTTTTTTTTTTTTCTTGTATGACTTTATATTGTTCAAACTCTTCCTTTTACTTAAAATATTCATGTACAAAACTTATTTCTAACACATGAATATGGGATATTACTTCGAAGGCCTTCCGGGTACATGGAAAAACTTATGATACAAGTATGGGCCCAAATTTCAAGCCAATAACATATTGGGTTTAACCTTTCATAAGTCCATTTGACAAAGCTCAAAAAATCACAAAACTTGAAGTCCAATTTTGGATATGATACATGGGTGATAAATTTAATAACTTAATTTCATCAAAGTTATTAATTTTCAAGCTCAAAAGATCAACAGACTTGCAAATAGTTTTAGATGGGATCCATGAATTTATGAGTTGAGATGTCTTTATACCATTCGAATAGTTATCTCTTAGTTTTGAAATGCACTTTGAATCATCCAATTTCAAGCTCGAGAGTTTAAATTATGACTGTTTTAGTGAAAATTGCGCAATCAAAATTTATGGACGATATTATTAAGAAAAATTACGAGTTTTAGGCTTTAATTCAAGTTTAAATTATATTGGGTTCGATTGTAAGACTTACTTTCGATTATATATGAGATCAATATCATATTTTTTAGGTTTTATATTATTATTATTTATTTATTCGAATTATAGGTTATTTTAAGTACTTTAAGTTGTTTAGGATTCTTATGTTTCTTAGTTAACAAGAAAATTTAATTCCACTAGAATTACTTCTTGTTTAGATTAATTAGAGTTTCATTCTACTTAAAATTTTTATTTTGATGTAATTAGCTAGCCTATATAAAGACATCTTCATTATTCACTAAACACACAATCATTGGATAAAGTTTATCAACTCTTTGAGTTTTTGCAAGATAGGTTTCTTGTGATTTTTAGAAGTTTTTTCTTCTTGGTTTTTCTTAGTGAAGCCATGAGAATCTCCTCACCCTCCAATTTACTAGGTGGTTGGCCTAAGGGGTGGTTAGGACCAAATGTAAAGCTTATTGGAGATCATCTCTTCAAAGAGTTTCAAAGGGCATCTTCTTTCATATTCTTCCATTCACTCTTTATCCATCTTCTCTATATCTTTTTAAATCATTGTAACATCCCAAAAATTTTCGACTGGACACATGGCTATATTCCGGTGATGGATATAAAGAATCGTGAGAAAATTTGAAAAATGAGTTGGATAAAGGAATCTTATGAAATAAAAGATGATAATTGAGTTAAAGTTTAATGAAAATAAATTCAAAAGAGGAAAAGTGATAAAAGGACTAAATAATTTTTTTTGAAATGTTCAAGGATTAAAATGCAAACTTAGTCTATTACAACCTAATTTCCAGTGCTGTCAAAAAATGCAGTTTCGAAACCTCATTTTCATAAACTGAGTTCATAAATATTAAATAGGTATATTTACAAAGTTAGTGTATAGATATATTGAAATTTGGTTAAGCAATTTAGCCGAATATATGGTTAATTATGGTCTAAGGACTAAATTGTAAAATTTTAATCGCTATAGATTTTAATTAGAAAAAATGGCTTGGAGACTTAGACAACAATCATCCAAAGGACCAAAATGATAAATAAACCAAATTAAAATAGATGATAGTGGGATTTGATGGTTGATGACATTATGTTTAGTTAATTGGTGATTAAAGCATAATTAAGTATGATTAAATTAATTAAACATGTTTAATTATAAATTAACCCAACTATATAAACTAAAAGAAAGTGGAAAAAGATGACTAAGTTATCATCTTCTTCACAAAGCCATCGCCCACCATGTTAGAAGAGAAAAAAAAAAAACTTTAAAACCTAGCTTGAATTTTGACTAACTTTTCAAGTTAAGTTTTTATCCATTTTCTTTTGACTTTTTATAGATTTTTTTTTATCATGAGAGCTTAATTTAGCTAGCCCATGTATCAATTTGTTCAACTGGTGGTATTTTGATAAGTTTCCATGATTGAGATTTGATTGAATTAGGCTTGAAATTGATAGGAATTGAGCTTAGATTATGAAAAGAACTAAATTGTAAAACTTAATTATTAGCTTTGTTATATCAAAGATCAAATTGAATAAAATGAAAACATGTTATGAAATTATGGTAGGAATAGAAAGTATATGGTCTCTAATTTATTCTTTCAGTAGGAAAGTGATTCTCTCAAATAGAAATCGGTAGAAATTGTAATTCCCAGAAAGTAGAATTTATTCTTAAGAAATAAAATCCCACTAATTTCTAGCAAAATTAAAATATATGAAACTTGTGTGTTAATAACTCTACCAGTTCCATTATTTATAGGAAGACATAGAGAATCCTGGTTGAAGAAGAATAGCATAAATAATATTTATTTAATAGAAAACATTCCTCTAGTCTAACTAGGAAGAAAGGGGTGGCACACCCTAGGTAATAACACTAGGGTTACTGCCCCTCACATGTAATATGAAGGGTTTTGGATCTCTCCTATATCGGGTGCAATTATATGTACTTTCTGAACTTTTGACCCAACACTTTATAATTTAACTCAATTAAATATTTGTTTTCTATTTCCAAAAATAAATATTATTTTATTTATTTAATTTAATTAATCAAATTAACTGTAACGCCCCGGTTTTTCGTTAATTTTGGCTTTTGTAATTTTGTGACACAATTGTGTATCTGCCTTAGTGGTTATGTGTTCTGGGAGTGTCTGAGAAGTCTTGGGTTTAAGCCTTGGCTTGGACAAATTTTGGTATTTTTATGAATAAAGCCCAAATTCCGGTTAGTAGGCTTATAAGTTAAAGTGTGTAAGTAATCAACAGAATGGGCCTGCTGGTCTAGTGGCTAATTGGAGTGTAGAAGTTGTGGGAGATCTGGAGTTCGAATCCCTATGTGAGCAAGGGAATTATTTTGCTGCTAATGTTGTGTAAGAGTTTGAGTTTTAGTTAACCACTAATGGTAGAGTGTTTGAAGGAGACAATTAAGGAGTTGAGAGGGGGGAGTTATCAGAATTTGATCAGAGGTTCAATTAGGCAATATTCAGTTCTCTCTCTACTCTTTTTGCTGCCCTTTTCCCTTTCCATCATCTCCTTTGGCTGCCAAAATTTTACTATTTTCCCCCTCTTTTATTTCGGTTCTCCTTCCTTTCAACCATGTCTGTTATTTATAGTCGGGATGCGCGATTGGTAAGTGGTTTTTCTATAGTTTTAATGCTATTTTTGATTAAGCGATTAACGGAGGAATCGTTTTACTCACGTTTAGGTACTGCTCGAAGAATTTAATCGGGTTCTCGTGTTGCAAGACCCTACTTCTTGCTCGTCAAAGGTAAGGTTGTCGGTAAGTTTGAAAATCTCCTGTTCATAACAACTTGGATTAAGTGACTGAAATTGGGCTTTCAATTGTCGAATATAGGTTTTGGAGTGCTCGGGAGTGGTTACACGTCGAAATCGAACCAGTGTGTACCCAAAACGTAGAAAATGAGGTTTCGAGGATTACACACCGAGTTTGCAAACTCACTCTTTCCTGTTTAATCTGTTCATGTAATCCCCAGCGGTAAATGAATCGGTGCGGCGGAGGACTCGGCGGTGACCACGGTTCTGGATACTTACTTATGGTTCATTTTTAAATTATGATTTGGTTATATTTGGGTAAAATTTATGTAATAAGGCCTTTACAAATTTTTGCTTTAAATTAGGGATTATTATTTTATGAACTGCTAGCAGTAGGATAAGACAGACGTTTTCAAAACAAACAAATGGTTTATTCAAATACATACGAATTCGCTACTTGATTTAAAAGTTTTCGCAAACTTATAATGTTTTGAAAATGGATAATGAATAATTAGACGGCATGTTTTGACGAAAGCCCAAGACATCTAAAAATGGTTTTAAGGTAGTTATGTTTTCCAAAGCACTATCATGTGACGTCGCCAGATTTAGCCATAACGTTTAGGCTAGTTTGGGGTGTTACATTTAGTGGTATCAGAGCAAAGTTACAAAACTTGGCTGTGGATTTGGATTTTAAAAAATCAATTTTTAGGAAATGATTTTGAGTGATTTAAAATATTTGTGGACTGAGTATGTGGTACACCAAGCCTCCGACGCCGATCCTGTGAGTGCTATGAAATTCTGTCTAAATTTATCTAAAAATACTACTAGCATGCTTAAAATAGTCATAGGTAGTATACTATACTGAAAACACTCTAGGCAGTGTAAACTAAAAATCGTAGGAAAACTTGCGATTTGCGATAACGAACTTTAAACTTCTGATACTGATCTGCATAAAACATTTGTTAATAAATATCGAAACTGAAACTAATGTATGATTTGTTAATACAGATAAACTCTAAATTTACGATGAGCGCACGAGGTATCCGCGGACAGGGTACTAGAGGCCGCAGGGGGGCTCGAGTTGGGTCTTCGCATCTGAGAATCTACCAAATTTGGATACGAGCGAGACACCGATCTCAACTGCTACAGAGACTGGGTCTCGTGAACGTGAGGTTGGGGATGGCATACTATCCCGAGCCATATTACAAATTTTAGAGAGGGTCGCTAGACCCAACACTCGATCTGGGGGTCGAGGGTCAGTTACGAAATGACTGTGGTCTAATAGGGCTAAATTATTCAGGGTGTCAGTGGGGCTGCCCCTAACGTGGCCAAATATTGGATGGAAGCCACGAAAAAATCATGGATGATCTGGACTTTACTGTTGAGTAGAAGCTTAAAAGGGCTGTCTCTCTGCTTCGCGATGAAGCATATCAATGGTGGCTAGCAGTTAAGGAGGGCACTCAGCCCGACCACTTGACTTGGGACTACTTTAAGATGACTTTCCAGAGCAAGTATGTGGGAGCTAGCTACACTGATGCTAGGAGGCGTGAGTTTCTTAATCTCACCTAGAGAGATCGTTCAGTGGCCGAGTATGAGGTCAAGTTCCTGAGATTGAGCTGGTATGTCCGAGGCACGGTGACAACTGAATATGAGCGATGCGTTCGTTTTGAGGATGGACTTAGGGATAGCTTACGGGTTCTGGTAACTCCACAGAGGGAGCGTGATTTTTTTACACTGGTGGATAAAGCGAAGATCTCCGAAGAGGTTAAGCGCGCTGAGCGCCAAAACAACGAGAAAGGAAAGAACAAGAGGGAATCAGAGCCCTCTAGTTCTGTGATGATGCTTAAGAAAAAGGCTAGATCTGATGGGCCAGTGAGAGTTGAGCCTTCTGTTGCACCTACTGGGGTAGCGCTTTGTGGGCATTATGGTAGACGCCATCCGGGCGAGTGTTGGAGGGTCATCGGGGCTTGTTTAAGGTGGGTCGACTGAGCGTCGTGTCAGGGATTGCCCGTTGAGAACTGATTAGATGCAAGCTGCGGGTACTGGTACTACACAACCACCTAGAGTAGCTCAGCAGCCACCTAAGGGTCGAGGACAAGCCGGGGTGGTAATGGCATGGGCCGATGACAAAGAGTACCAGGCGAAGGTGCGGGACCGACTGAGGAGAGGCGGCCTGTACTGGTTAATATTGTACATCGCCGAAAGGATGGTGATGCTTCGGATGTTATTACGGGTATGTTTTTAATTTTTAATGTACCCTACACTGCATTGATAGACATAAGCTCTATACACTCTTACGTAGCTAGCTCTGTGTCTAAAACTTTGGGGATTCCAGTTGAGAGTACTTTAAGTGAGGTAACTATGGTGAGTCCTTTGGGGCAATCTATCCTGGTTAATAAATTATTTAGAGGCATTCCGCTAGAAGTTCAAAGGATAGTATTTCTGGCTGATCTGATGGAGCTTCCATTTGGGGAGTTCGATCTGATTCTAGGAATGGACTGGCTGGTCAAGCACTGAGTAAGCCTGGACTGTGCAACAAAAAGGGTGGTTTTGAAAATCGAGGAGGACAATGAGGTAGTGGTGATTTCTGCGTCGGTGGCAGAAAAGTTGGTACGGAATGGATGTGAGGCATTCTTGGCCTACATCAGTGTTTCTAATTCTGGGGACTCTTCGGTTAAAGACATCAGGATCGTAAAGGACTTTCTAGATGTTTTTCCTGAGGAACTACTATATCTACCTTCGAACTGTAAAGTAGAGTTTGGGATTGAGCTCTTTCCTGGTACAACTCCGGTGTCCATCGCCCCTTATAGAATGGCACCAAAGGAACTTGTGGAGCTTAAGGCTCAGATTTAAGAGTTACTGGATCGTGGGTTCATCCGCCTTAGTGTATTTACATTGGGAGCACCTATTCTGTTTGTGAAAAAGAAAAATAGATCCATGCGTATGTACATCAATTACCGTCAACTGAATAAGCTGACCATCAGGAATAAGTACCCACTACTGAGGATTGTTGATCTTTTGACCAGTTCTGAGGAGCTTCGATTTTATCCAAGATTGATCTACGATCAGGGTATCACCAGTTGAAAGTTAAAGAGGTTGACGTACATAAGACGACATTTAGGACTCGCTACGGCCATTACAAGTTCCTAGTGATGCCATTTGGACTGACGAATGCACCAACAGCTTTTATGGATCTGATGAACCGAGTGTTCCAGCGCTATCTGGATTGATTCGTGGTAGTATTCATTGATGACATTCTGGTGTATTCGAAAACTGAGGACGAGCACGATGAGCATCTCCGAGTGGTATTACAGATACTTTTCAAGAAACAGTTATTTGCGAAGTTCAATAAGTGTGAATTCTAGCTCCGAGAAGTAACCTTTCTAGGGCATGTAGTTTCTGCGGAGGGGATTCGTGTTGATCCTAGTAAGATTGAGGTTGTGTTAGAGTGGAAAAAGATGAAGAATGTGTCTAAAATCCGCAGCTTCCTAGGGCTAGCGGGTTACTATTGACGCTTCGTAGAATAGTTTTCTTTGATCGCAACACCATTAACCAAGCTTTTGCGTAAGAGAGTTCCCTTTATTTGGATTGATAAGTAACAAGAGAGCTTCGAGAAGCTCAAAACTGTTTTGACTTAGGCTCTAGTTCTGATACAGCTTGAATCTGAAAAGAATTTCGTCGTATATAGTGATGCGTCGCATGTGAGTCTGGGTTACGTACTGATGCAGGATGGTAAAGTGGTAGCTTATGCATCACGTCAGCTCAAGACGCATGAGGCTAACTACCGATGCATGATTTGCAACTGGTTGCTGTAGTCTTCGCTCTGAAAATCTGAAGGCACTTTCTATACTGTGAGAAGTGTACCATCTATACTGATCATAAGAGCTTCAAATATCTTCTCACTCAGAATGAGTTAAACCTTAGACAGCATAGATGGGTTGAACTACTTAAGGATTATGACTGCACCATCGAGTACCACCCTGGTAAGGCTAATGTGGTGGCAGATGCTTTGAGCCGCAGGGCTATGACCGATCTGAGAGCGATGTTCGCTCGACTCAGTTTATTCGATGATGAGAGTCTATTAGCGGAACTTCAAGTTAGGCATGTATGGATTGATCAGATTAGAGGCAAACAGATAGGGGATAAATCACTTGAGTTGCGATTTCATCGGGTTGAGAATAAGGATACTACTGATTTTGGGAGTAACAGTGATGGGATACTTTATTTCCACGATCAGATCTGTGTGTCGAATGATGAGGATTTAAAATAGTCAATTCTAAGGGAAGTGCATAGTAGCCCTTACGCTGTGTATCCCAACAGGAATAAAATGTACTGAGATCTGCGAGAGTTGTATTAGTGGCCAGGGTTGAAGCGTGAGGTTACGGATATCTTTGCTCGCTGTTTGACTTGTCAGCTGGTTAAGGCTGAGAATCAGTTGCCTTCGGGGTTGCTACAGCTGGTAAAGATACCAATATAGAAATGAGAGCGAATAACAATGGACTTCGTTAGTGGGTTAGCGTTAACACCCACTATGAAGGATTCTGTTTGGGTTATCATGGATCGACTGACCAAGTCCGCTCACTTCATTCTAGTCAGGACAGACTTTTCTCTCTAGGAGTTAGCTAAACTGTACGTATCTAAAATTGTAAGACTGCATGGGGTTTCTGTCTCGATCATCTCCGATAGGAATTCTCGTTTCACGTCTTAGTTCTAAAAGAAGTTGCACGAAGCTTTGGGTTCAAGGTTGGACTTCAGTACTGCTTTCCACCTGCAGACAGATGGTCAGTTGGAGAGGGTGATTCAAGTACTGAAGGATATGTTAAGGAGCTGTGTTATAGATTTCAGAGGCAGTTGAGAGGAGTACTTACCGTTGGCAGAGTTCACCTATAACAACAACTATCAGTCTAGCATTCAGATGGCACCTTACGAGGCCTTGTATGGTCGTAAGTGTCGCACTCCCTTTTGTTGGATTGAGTTGGGTGAGCGACGTATTCTGGGTCTAGAATTGGTTTTTGAAATCGAAGATAAGGTTTGATAGATACGGGATCATTTGAAAGCGAAATCTGATAGGCAAAAGTCCTACGCCGATCTGAAGAGGAAGGATATTGAGTATTTTGTGGGGGACTTAGTGTTTCTCAAGGTCTCGTCTTGGAAGAAGGTCTTGAGGTTCGGTCGCAATGGTAAGCTAAGCCATCGGTTTATTGGGTCGTAGCGTATTCTGAAGCGAGTGGGGCCAGTTGCGTATCAGTTAGAGCTTCCTCCGGAGTTGGATCGCATTCATGATGTGTTTCACGTCTCAATGTTGAGACGCTACCACTCTGATCCCACGCATATTGTTACTATTGAGGACATTGAGGTTAGACCTGATCTGACATTTGAGGAGGAGCCGGTTCAGATTCTGGAGTGTGACATTAAGGTTCTGCGAAGGAAGTCTATCCCTTTAGTGAAGGTGCTATGGCGAAATCATAGCACTGAGGAGGCCACTTGAGAGCCAAAGGATTCGATGCGGCAGTAGTATCCTTACCTCTTCTGATCAGGTAAAATTTCGAGGACGAAATTTTCTTTTAGGGGGTAGAGTTGTAACGCCCCAGTTTTTCGTTAATTTCAACTTCTATAGTTTTGTGACATAATTGTGTATCTTCCTTAGTGGTTATGTGTTCTGGGAGTGTCTGAGAAGTCTTGGGTTCAAGCCTTGGCTTGGACAAATTTTGGTACTTTTATGAATAAAGCCCAAACTCTGGTTAGTAGGCTTATAAGTTAAAGTGTGTAAGTAATTAACAGAATGGGCCTGCTGGTCTAGTGCCTAATTGGAGTGTAGAAGTTGTGGGAGGTCTGGAGTTCGAATCCCTATGCGAGCAAGGGAATTATTTTTGCTTCTAATGTTGTGTAAGTGTTTGAGTTTTAGTTAACCACTGATGGTGGAGTGTTTGAAGGAGAGAATTAATGAGTTGAGAGGGGGAGTTATTATAATTTGATCAGAGGTTCAATTAGGCAATATTCAATTCTCTCTCTACTCTTTTTGCTGTCGTTTTTCCCTTTCTATCATTTTCTTTGGCTGCTGAAATTTTACTGTTTTTCCCTCTCTCTTATTTCGGTTCTCCTTCCTTTCAACCGTGTCTGTTATCTATAGTCAGGACGCGCGATCGGTAAGTGGTTTTCTATAGTTTTAGTTCTATTTTTGATTAAGCGATTAACAGAGGAATCGTTTTACCCACGTTTAGGTACTGCTCGAAGGCTTTAATAAGGTTTTCGTATTGCAAGAACTTACTTCTTACTCGTTAAAGGTAAGGTTGTCGGTAAGTTTCGAGAAATCTCCTGTTCATAACAACTTGAATTAAGTGACTAAAATTGGGCTTTCAATTATCGAATATAGGTTTTGGAGTGCTCGAGAGTGGTTACGCGTCAAAATCGAACCAGGTGTGTACCCGAAAACACAGAAAATGAGGTTTTAGCAAAAATTAAAAACTTTACTGTCGATGCCACACGGACGTGTAGTTGCTCGTGTGGTAGGCTGTATGCAAGACTGTTAGTCACCACACGGCCGTGTGATCGACGAGCCAGGTCGTGCGCGAGTGACACAGCCTTGTGATGGCTGGGCAAGGCCATGTGCGACACACAGGCTCGACCAATGGGGCCGTGTGAGCCATACCGACATGTGAGATTCTGGGCCAGGCCGTGTGATCCATACGGAAAAGGCCAATTTGGGCTGGGTGGGCCACACGGACAGGCCATATGGGCGTGTGAGCCCATTTTTCTAAAAACTCCGTAAGGTTGCACGGGTCACCCAAGTCGACTGTGGACCTACTGTAGGGTCGGTAAGCAATACTTAGACCCTTATATAAATGATCTGTCTGTCTGATTTCTATACTAAACATGTACACTGATTTGAATATATGAGTGTTAATTGTATAATAGCTTGCCATTATTGTATGTTGCATTGCATCGGGGTGGGTTGATTATGATTGAAGGAGGTATTTGAAGGGCTCTTAAGCCTGTTATCTGGCAACTCGACTGCAAATTTCGGATTATGTGCCGCATTCGGTACAACGTGGTGTATAGGGCTGGGTGAGTTGATTTTATCCCCACATGGTGTATAGGGTTGGACGGAGTGGTGTGTAGAGGCTGGTGGGTAGGACTCTGTTTTCTGCATATTCTGTCTGAAATGGGCTAAGGCCTATAATATGTCTGATTCTGTATCTGAGTGGGCTAAGGTCCACACTGTTTCTGTAATGGGCTCAAATCCGAACTGTGAATGCATGACTGTTTTCTGATTTGATACTGTGTGCATGTTTTCTGTGGGGATTACACATCAAGTTTGTGAAAACTCACCCTTTCCTATTTAATCTGTTCATGTAATCCCCGGCAGTAGACGGATCGGTGCGGCGGAGGACTCGGCGGTGAGCATGATTCTGGATACTTACTTATGGTTCATTTTTAAATTATGATTTGGTTATATTTGGGTAAAATTCATGTAATAAGGCCTTTACAGATTTTTGCTTTAAATTAGGGATTATTTTTTATGAATTGCTAGCAGTAGGATAAGACGCGAGTTTTCAAAACAAACAAATGGTTTATTCAAATACATACGAATTCGCAACTTGATTTAAAAGCTTCTGCAAACTTATAATGTTTTGAAAATAGATAATGAATAATTAGATGGCATGTTTTGACGAAAGCCCAAGACATCTAAAAATGGTTTTAACATAGTTAGGTTTTCCAAAGCACTATCATGTGACGTCGCCAGATTCGGCCATAACGTCTAGGCCGGGTTTGGGGTGTTACATTAATTAAATTAATTTCCCAATTAAATAATTTTTCAACCAAATTCTAATTCTGTCAAAGTCATGACAACTTTATTGTAAAATGATCAATGAGGAAATATATTTAAAATTCACATTCAAATGATTCATAATGACTAATAAATTTAATTTCATTTTTGAACTTCAATTATTTAATTATAATTAATTAAATAATAATTCAAAAATTTTAAATTAATTCTTAAGTCATTTCTACACTTAGCGAGAAAACACATTAATCTGTGAATGCAACATATTTCTCTAACTTCATCATTTCCATTCATTTATGTTTTTTTGGCTCTACATGCAATTCATTTCTTGTCTCAACGAGCTAGTGGAGTGACCAATTGGACATATATAATTAGTGCTCAAATAATTTATAGTTAAGTTTCAACTTTTTACCTATTAATTATAAACTTATTTAGTCACGAAGTCATCTGATCTATCGTATTCACATATGTCAAATTGGGCTATTTAAACACTTAAAGAGCTTATTCTCGAGTATTTTATAGTGTCTTTTGTTATTTTTCAGCACTTTTTGGATTTCATGTTTAATTTTAGTTTTAATCGCATCTTAATGTTTTCCTGATTAAATGGCAAATATATGTTATTAAGGACTTAATATTTGAGTTGAACTTGTTCCAAGTACTTGGTTAATGCAAAAATGGAAATAAGTGTTTAATCTGGAGCCAAGGTTGGGACATTGAGGAGTCAATGTCATGACACCAATCCTTTACCATCAACTAGGGAGTTGGACTTCATCAAATGGCATGATTGAGTGAACAATTTCTAAGGTTGCAACATCAAGGAGTTGGTAAAAGTTAGACTTTTGAAGTTAGAATTTGTTTAGATTTGAGTTGGATTTATCTTTGAGAGTTAAATTAGATTTTAAAGGTTAAAGAATAAATTTCGATTTAAATTTTATTAGATTTAGATTTCGTGGATTTGAACTTGAAATTAGATTTCAAGATTATTTTGGAGTTCAGGTAAGGATTGTAGAGTTAGAAACCTTAATTATAAGGATGCTCTAACCTTAATTTTGCAAAATCATCTCTAGACAGGTATTGCAAAGATGCTCTAACATTCCACACGTGTAACTGTACTCCCGAATCTAGATTTTGGTATGAAATCAAGTATTAGTTTTTAATTTTTTTTAAAGGATTAATCCTAAAAATTTATGCAATAGATAACTTAACGACCTAGTTCAAAATTGTTTAATGACAACTCTAGTCATTTAGATTTTATATGTCTTGCTTGTTAAGTACTAATGACAAGTGATATGAAGTCAAATTATTCTTGTGATATTATTTTTAAAGAAGTTGAACTTAATAGGAATAGGGATGAAGTTGAACTTAATAGTAACATTACGGAACCTTTTACTTAGTTAGAGGACAAGTTGTCGATATAAATGTTTAGCCATGATATTCTTAGTTTCTTTCATTATATTCCAGGGAAATTGTAGTTGTCAATATTGAATCCTACCATTTGACCTAAATTTTAATTTCTGTATTCTTATTTTTTTGCCATCCATAAATGTCCATTTCAAAATTTAGCTAATAACTTTCAAGATACTTGATTGGATATATGAAGTGATCTTTTTGGGACAAGGAAGAACAGTATTAAAGTTGCCCACGATTGGATCCTTAATTAATCGGAGTTTTGTTTTTTAACTTTTTGTGGAAAATATTGATGGTTTCATACAACATCTTGTACTACTTAAACAGGAAAATAAAAAGTATAAGCTAGGCTAAACTGGACACATGAACTAACCCTCAAAGAAAAAGAAAAAAGAAAAAGGTGAAATGCGATTTTCGTTCTTTCAAACTCACTGTTTAAGTCTTTGGAAATCATTTCTCAAATCTTGATAGATTCTTACAAATGTTTGTATGTCTGGTTGTGAACTTGCATATATTCATGTGTACGTATATGTATATATCTGAAGACTATGACAGGCATCTGGTTTCCGGCATTTTTGTGTACTACCACTCAAAAGCAAAGGGGCAGATTCTTTTTGTGTGCCCTCTTGTTTATTGCTAACTTTGTTTTCTCTATCTACATTTTTGATAAAATTCTTGTGAATTTGAAGAAATGATGTAACATTTTTCATTTCGATACATATGAGAAAATCTAAAGAAAATAATGAATTTGATATCATAAACTTATCCCCCCTATGAGTAGTGGCAATCACTAGCTAAATCTTAATTTAGGATTTTTAACGTTTTCCAAAATTCAGTTCAATCAAGTTCCTTAACTTTGATTAATTTATCACAAAATCTTATTTTGCTGGATTTCTCTACTCTTTTTTAAAGCAAATTCTTTTATTAAAAGTAATATTTTTAGGTAAATATTTGATACACTGATAATAAACACTTTTTTATTTTACAAACAATCTTAAAAATTGACATGTGTTGTAACATCCCGAATTTGGGCCTAGAAGATTGGGCCCATTGGGCCTTGGACACGGGAGCGTTTAAAATTTTTGAGAACAAGAGAACGGCTTTAGTGCTAGTTGGACCTATTAGGTGAGTGATTTTGGAAGGTTAGAGGGTTTCTATGAAGTCCCGGGCTCAAACTTTGGCTTTAGGAAAATTTTGGTTTTAGGTGAATAAAACCCTGGGAGTTAGTAGGTAGGCTTTAAGAATAAAATGTGGAAAAAAATGACACAAGTGGAGTGTGCGGTGTAGTAGCAAAGTGACGCCACATAAGGGACAAGGGGGTGACACCACAAGGAAGGAAGGAGGTCCAAGGTTCAAGTCTTGGCTCTTGCATTTTGGGATTTCTTTTTAAATGGACTCTAGAATTTTGCCATAGGGTTATATTTAGTTGCGCATGATTTTAGACACAAGAAAGTGAGTGGTCTAGTGGCAAGGCGTCATTAAGGGTGCAAAGGAGCCTAGGTTCAAATCTCATGACAAGTAAGGGAGTATTTATTTTGCGGAGGTAAGGTTACGGTGAGGTTTCGGTTTCCGATAAGTGTATATTAAGTTATGGTTAATCGTTAGGTGATGTCGATTGTAGGTTCGTGACTAAGGGGTTTCCAACGCGTGGTTACCAGGTGTGTACAAACACTACACACACGATGTCGGCAATGCCGAAAAGCCGAAAAGCCGAAGGTGGCTAATGGGCCCGGTGGGCCCTGAGGCTAAGTTTGATGAAATAGTTTGGTTGGTTATACGAATTGAATTAGTCATGCATGATACATGAATTGGATTTGTTTTGGCCTAATAGGCCATATGATGAGATTTGGGCCTAATGGGCCGTAAGGGAGTGATTTGGGCTTGATGGGCTTATGGGGACGTAGACATGTATGTTAGGGTTTATGGACTTTAGGTCTAGTTTGAACAACTCTTAAATTCCATAAGACTTAATTTTTCTAATTAAACATGTCTGTGAACAAGTCGCTGGGTTAGGGTGTGGCAACAGGCATACGCATGTCTAGGATTGGATCTAGGGAGAGCTTGGTATTTAAGCGGCCCTAGTGGCCCACCTCCTCTTTTCTGGAATCCTACCTAGTGCGTAGTGTCTGTTCACTTTAGCCGCGAGCACTTGTTGATGGGCCAAAGTTCATAACTAAAATCCGAGAGGGAGCAAATACCCTTATATTTGTTAAATTACTAAAATACCCTTATATTGGTAAAGTACCAAAATACCCCTATTTTACAAAATTACCAAAATATCCCTAATTTGTGAAATTACCAAAATACCCCCAGTTTACAAAATTATCGAAATACCCCCGACTTGTGAAATTACCAAAATACCCTCGATTTATGAAATTACCAAAATACCCCCAATTTACGAAATTACCAAAGTACCCCCATTTGTGAAATTATCGAAATACCCCTGATTTACGAAATTACCAAAGTACCCTAATTTGTGAAATTACTAAAATACCCCTTATTTGCAAAATTACCAAAATACCCCTATAGGGTAGAATTACGAAAATACCCTTGGGTCGTGAAATGACGAAAATACCCCTATGTGACGAATATGAGTTTGTGGATGTTACTTTTGTGTTTGATGCATTCATATGATATTCTGCTTAGGATGCATATGGGTGGGAATTATGGTACGGAGGAAGATTTGAGGATCGCATGGCCGTATGGTATGGATCCACCGCAGGCTTTTAGCCACCGAGCAGCCATGCTGCACCGATAATGTTACCGAGGGCTGTGTGCCATTAATATGGGCTTTGTGCCGTAATTATGGGCTTTGTGCCAATACCGAAGGCTTTGTGCTGTTATTATGGCTTTGTGCCAATCATATTTATCGTGGCTATGTGCCTAACATATATATTGATGACTCTGTGTTAATATTTGAGGATCGCATGGCTGTATGGTATGGATCCAAGATTGCATGGCCGTATGGTATGGATCCAAAGGAGGCTTTAAGCCCAATATATATGATTAGCAGCTTTGCTGCAACGTTCGGTAGTATCGCAATCGGGCTACCCTTGGTGTGTAGCGGAGGGGTGGGTCGAGCTAGAATTCCCCATAGGAGTCATAAGGTTGGAAGGGAAATGGTGTGTAGCGGATGGATTTTTGGGGTGGGTTTTGCATTATTTGTTTATGAATGATACGATATGATATGATATGAGGTCATTGTGGGATAAGGCCCAAGACCACCGATTTTGATAGGGCTTAGGCCCAATGTGGATATTTGTAAGTGATTTGATTGCCAAGGGTTGTGCACACTGAGTTTCGAAACTCACACCCCTTTAATTTAATGTTTCAGGTAATCCCAAATAGACGACTCGACGTGGGAGAGGACTCGGAGATGGCCACACTATAAGAGGCTTGAATGATCATTTATTTGTTTCAAAGTACATGTTTTTATTTACTTAATTTTCGGTGGATGTAATAAGGCCTTGTACTCCGTTTTGACTTCAGATTTATTTTGGGTTTTGAGATCAATTGTTTATTTAATTATTAAGCCTAAGTAAGCTCTTATGTTCAAACTTGGTTTCCGAAATACTTAAAATAATAAAATGGGTTTTTTTTATCTTTAATTAATAAGTCTATTAAATTTTGGGGCTTTTGGGCCTTAATTTCTTAATTAGCAAAACCGTTTTGAATTGTGCCTTTAATGTGACATTCCAGGGCCTAACTTCTAGGCCGGGTTTGGGGTGTTACATGTGTATTTTTAAAATATTTATTTTTAATGAAAATTATTTGGTACACAGCCAGTGGAGTTTTTAGATTTTCACACACAAATAGGTTTAGGGGTTGACAAGTATCTTTTAAGGTATATTAAAATATTAAAAAATAAATATTTAAAAAAAAGGCACATGTCAATTTTTTAATACTGATTGTGGAATAAAAATAGTACACTATCAGTGTTCCAAAAATTCACTCTTTCTTAATATTTTACTATATCTCTATATGACACTTTTTAACCCCCAACATTGCTTGTAGAGTCTAAAAATTTCATTGACAGTGTACCAAATATTTTTCCATACCTTTGTTCTGCTAACTATTATTCAAAATTTAAAGTTGTAAGCTATCTTAAATTAATTAAGGGATAAATTTAAAAACTACGCATGAACATTGGTTTGATTTGCATTGTTATACATAAGTTTTGATTTTGTTTAATTTTATATATTAAATTTTGATTTGATTCACTTTTCACAAACCACTAATACAATTATTAATATAGCATTATTTTGCATGCAAAATAATCATAATTATCTAATACAAAAATACATTAATGTATTTATTTATTAAATATGTAGAATTGAATTAAAAATAGTGGGATTTAGCTTACAAAATTGAGAATACTTGTATATACAAGCTGGTTACTACTGCACTATTTGAATGTGTTTTGAGTTTAAATTATTAATAATGACCTAAATTAAGCAAATTTGTTTGGATTAAAAATAAATATATTTTGTCGTATTCTATGTTATTACTGCATGAAAAAGAAATGAAGAGATGAAAAGAAAAGCAAAGCAAAGCATGAGAAATCTTTGAACAAGAATCTTGATCTAGGTTGGCTAAGACAAACAAAAGAAGTGTACTGTGGAATAGAATAGAGAATAACCTTTCTAAAGTAGTTTATGAAAATTAAAATAAAAATAAAAAAATAAAGGAAGAAAAAAATGGTAACAAAATCAGCTAAGATTCAATCCGAGCAACATGCAACAACATGATTGTGTTGGATCATGTACCCCTTCAAAATCAACAAACGTTTTTATGTTTATGTAAATATAAAGGGAATTATATTGAATGGTCGGGCTGCTCTTCTTTTTTGAAAAACTTGGCCTCAATCGAGGTTTTGCTTGGCTAGAACTTCAAGTTCATATTGGTTTGACTATGAAATATTATTGATGTGATTGGTAACCAACGTATCCATTAATGTCTTAAATAATCAATGCAAGCAATATTAAAAGATTTAATATAATTAATAGTAGCAATATTTAATAAGATAAGATATTTTTTTGGTAAAATGTTAACAGAAAATAAGTTTTATAATTTTATTAAAATAATTTTTTGAACCACTAGTTTGGACCTATTCAAGAGTTTTTTTTTTCTGAAAAAAAACTCAAGGGTCAAAGTCAATTTATTGCATCTTTTAAAACTAACTCATGGATATCTGATGGATAATCCATATTAAAATCTATAGTACAATTTTTATCCTTCGCCAAATTACAAAGATGGTCCGCTCTTTCATTACAACATTTAGGAGCCCAATTAATATTGAAGCAAAGAAAAAACTCAAGCTGCCTATAGATTTTCCGCACGCGGTAGCCCAACGTAGTCAAGTCAGAATTCCTTTTATTGAAGCGGTTTACAAGGCTGACACAATCAGACTCCAATTCCAACTTATTCCAATTATTAGACAGAGCAAACATGATGCTTTCTTCCAGTGCCAGCATCTCCGCCCATTCAATTTGCAGCTTTTTTTCCAAAACACCCATCCGCCCTCCAAGAACAAAATCATCAGAGTCCTTGGCCACCAGCCCAAAGCACATTTTCTTACCATTAACAGTGGCGTCAAAGTTAATTTTTACCATACCCTGAGTAGGTTTTCTCCAAGCTTTTTCCTCAACCCTTCTCGGCAGCATAGGGTCCTCCAACATATTCAAAATCCGAAAATCTTGGCTCAAAAATGCAGCTCTCCCCCATGTCACTTTGGCATCTTCCTTCGCACCCTGAAAAATGCGGTTGTTTCTGCTATTCCATACGTTCCAAAGGACAGTGATAAAATCAGAGACCGCCGTTTTGTCCAACTCTCTAGCAACATCTTAAATCCAGTCAATACACCAAGAGTAATTCCCTTCTATAAACTTGTTATTAAGACCACCATACGCAAGCACTGCACAAGCCATAGGGCAATCCTTCATCGCATGAATAAGAGTTTCCTTATCTTTGCCGCATCTTGGACAGGTACTGTTAAAGCCACTGTGAAAGCGAGAAATTTTTTCAAACGTGGGGAGGATATCATGGCCCAGTTGTAACATCCTGAAAAGGGCCTATGCATTTTCGGTTTAATTGTATGAAATGACATGTCTTATGTGTTATGAATGTATTATGAACATTTTGGAAACTTAAGCTAAAAGAGGAAAGTGAACATTTTGGAAACTTAAGTTAAAAGAGGAAAGTGAACATTTTGGAAACTTAAGTTAAAAGAGGAAAGTGAACATTTTGGAAACCTGGAAATGTATGGAAATGTTAAGTTTCAAAAGAGGAAACTAAGGCAAGGTGGCCTTAAGAAAATTAATAGGAGGAATTTGACACACAAACAAGCTTGTCAAAGTGGCTTGAAGGCACCACTTAAAAGCCCAGCAAGTGACGCCACAAGCTTGTGTATTTGGGCCAGGGATCGAGTCACTTGGGAAGCAAATAAAAGAAATTTTATTTTTGCTTCTAGAAGCAAAAGAGGTGGACGGCACAAGGGAACCTAAGTGAAGAGTTTAATTCTCTTTAAAATTCGGCTAAATAGGTGGATAAATGATGGATAATTATTGTTATTTTTATTAGGAGATAAGAGATAATTGAGGGATTAAGTCTATTATTGATTAAAGTGATAATTAAAAGACAAAAATTTATCACATAGGAAGAGTTGGCCGATTGGGGGAGACTAAGGCTAGTATTTTCGACAAATAGGAGAAAACAAGGCCATTCTTCACACTTTTCTTCCCTCCTATTCTCTGCCGAATTCCCTAAGCAACATTCTCTCTTCTCTTTTTTTTTTTTTGTCAATCCAAAATCTACTTCTTATTTATCCACCATTGTTAATTCTTTAAGCCTCAAGAATCAAAAGTGTTGACACACCTCTAGGCCATAGTCGACTAGTCTTCAAGACCCCATAGCCGAATCTTTGAGAGACACCAAACAAAGGGGCTGTCGAATTCTTCAATAGAGGTAAAAAAAAAAAAACAAGTTGGATTTCTATTCTTTTCTTTAAGGACTCATCGAAAATTAAAGACTAATCCTTACTATTATTCTTTGACCGAAATCTTAAGGAGAGATTCGAGATTTTGGCCTATCGTCGATTTCTAGGAGGAAGATTTTCGGGATTTAAGATTTGGAAGGTAAGTACATTCGGCCAAGGGTCTATTTCAGTATTTAGACTTGTTTCTTATCTATTCAAACCAAAACTAATAAGTTAATAGATCTAAGGAGCAGCCGATTACAAGGAAGGAGAAGTTCTTTTCCCGAAGGTACACCATAGGCCGCGTATTCCCTAGTTATTCGGTGAGTTTCAGGATTTAAGATTTTCAAGGTAAGTAACTATGAATATTCGACCAAGGCCTTATTTTAGTACATAGATCTATTCCCTTATTATCTTAAAAGCCGAAAACTAACCTATGTAAAGATTTAGGATTTGGCCGAATACAAGGAGAAGAAAAGCAAAGTTTTCGGGATTTGAGTGATAAGCAAATCGGCATTAAGGTAAGTTTTAGTGCACAAATCCTACTAGGATTTGGTTTTGTGGCTAAATGAGTTTCTCATTAAACCTTTAAATGGGCCGAATGTAGGGAGTTAAAGATCTAAGGCGGTAGATCGAATTTCGGGATTTCAAGTGAAATTGTTAAGCTAATCAGGTGTGTACCCCACACTACTTTTAATAAGATTCATGGCTATAATAAATATATGCATGTTTATAAGAATGTGAATATGGCTAAGGTACCATGTTATGGTACAAAGTACTCAGGTACGTTTCCTACTCCTACTAGGATTACGAAATATGTTATATTTAACATGTGAAAAGTGACATGAATGTGAATTTAAGTATGATATGCATGATATAAATAATATGGGGCATTCGGGTTATATGAGAAAGGGGAAGTGAATGTGGTGACTTCAATCTCACTATCTGAATGTGGTGACTTTGGTCACATTATCTGAATATGGTAACTTCGGTTACATTATCTGAATGTGGTGTTACATGACACAATTATTTAATCTGGTGGCTATGCCACGAATTTTATACGGGCGATGAGCACGTCGACTGCAGTGACTGCCTTCGATGGTGTGTAACGGATGGAGGGTTGACTTCGTAGTCCCCACGGTGTGCAGATTGGTACGGGGATGTGTAGCGAATGGTATCTAGGTGTGGGTTCGGGATTGCATCATTATTATTATGTGAACATGATATGTATGGTATGCCTAAATTTGTTAAATTTTAGTGTTGGTTACACATTGAGTCTGTTGACTCACCCCGTTGTGGAAACATGTTTCAGGTGATGAACAGTGATGGACCGGGATGGCAGAACTTGTGGTGGCCATGATCAACTTGAAGTTTTATTTAATTTGGACGTTTTATTTTATTTAAGTACTCTACAATTCTATTTTGGGTTTTGTTTTATGTAATAAGGCCATAGTGATGATTTTATTGTTGTTTTAATTACTATGTTACAAATTTATGGTATTTAAAGATTAAGTCAATTTAATTTAAAATAAACTTTAAAATATTTTGTCACCTGAAATAAATGGGTTATCGATATAAAAATAAACTTGTTTTCAACTCGAGCCCAACCCACTACAAACTATCTTCAAAACACACAGTTTTCAAAGTAACAAAAAAATTTTGAACCGGTTTACATTGAGGAACATACCAGATCCGGTCCAGGCTCGTGGGCCGGCGTGGGGTGTTTCACTAGTCTCCAACAAAAAATATGAATTTTCGATAGGGTTTTTAATTTCCACGTAATTCTTCAAAAAATCCAATGGGGGCTGTACCCAATCTGCTTAAGAATCAGCCACGAGTAGGTAGATTTTGAAGAAAAAATGCCGTGAGGGTTATTGAACCAAATGCGTTGATTGTCAAGGCCATTATGGAGAATGAGAATATTGTAACTTTGGTCCTTCATATTTTCACCATAAGCTCTAAGACCCTTTTCTCGTTCCAGCCATCCTTGCGCTCATTAAACAGCTCGCACATATTGTTCTCATGAACCAACCTTTTATTGAGACAAATAGAAGTACCTGGCAGACTTTTAAAACCTCAGTTATCATGCCACATCATAATACTTTTACCATTGCCCACGTTCCATCCGAAACCCTCATGCAGGGCACTAGCAGCCTTGGCAATACTCTGCCACGTATAAAAAGGCTTATCCATGCTTTTAGGGTGGAAGATATCACCATTAAGAAAGTATTTCGCACTTAAGACTCTATAGCACAAAGTATCCCTGCAATTGATGAGGCGCCACACTTGTCGACCCAAAAGAGCCACGTTTAAGAGCCGTAAGTCCCTGAAACCAATGCCCCCATGCCTTTAGGATAACACATTCGATCCCAAGACAGCATGTTCCAACCCCTTTTTTTCTCCCCTCCCCCTCACCAAACACGACTCATTATAGACTGAATCTCCTCGAGCACCCCTTGGGAGCCATAAAAACTTAAAAGGCATATGTAAGAATCGCTTGGATGATTGACTTGACAAAAATCTTCTTGCCCCCATTTGACAATAAGCACTTCGACCAACAATAGATTTTGCTAGCAGTGCGGTCCAAAATATTCTGAAAAGTGCTAGATTTCTTTTTACCTACAGGGATGGGTAGGCTTAGGTAGCCATCGAGCTTATCAACCACCCTTATTTTGAGTAATCCACCCAAAGTCATATGTTGAGGCATCGGGTATTAGGACTAAAATACACCATCGACGTTTCCAAGTTCATGCTTTGGCCAGACATCTTTTCAAATTTGTCCAAGATTCGCGTAAAAGCTTCCACTTCGCTACTTGGTTCTTGACAAACAAGAGAGCATCGTCAACAAAAAATAGATGGTTAATTCTAGGGCCATCCTTACTCTCCCGGATACCCTTAATCTTATTGGTCTCTTGGGCTTTAATCAGCATTCGAGAAAAAACATCCATATAGAAAAGAAACAGATAAGGGGATAAGAGGTCCCTTTAGCGGAGGCCCCTTTCCGGGATAATGATGTCGGTAAGGCTCATGTTGCATTTAACTCTATACTGGACCGTATAAACATAATTCATGATTTTTTTAACCCACTCTCTTGAGAATCCCATTTTAATCAACGCTTTTCAAGGAAGCACCAGTCCACTCGGTCATATGCTTTACTTATATCGAGCTTGACCACACAACCCTTGTTTGGGCCGTTTTTAGAGCTACGAAGGTAGTGCATGAGCTCATGAGCAATTAAGACGTTGTCGTGGATAATCCGACCAGGCACGAAGGCGCTCTGATTTTGGCTAATACATTAGGGAAGAACATCTTTGAGCCGATAAGCTAGGACCTTGGATATGATCTTGTAGATGACCCTGCACAGACTTATCGGGGAAAGTTAGTCATCTCACAAGGGTTCTTAGTCTTAGGGATCATAACAAGTAAAGTTTCATTAATACACTCAATATTTATATAGCCTTTAAGGACATCATGACACATCCTTAAGACATCAATACCCACGATTGACCAGTGCTCATTATAGAAGCTCCCTGAAGGCCCATAAATTCTCGGGACTTTACGAGGGTCCATTTTTTTGAACACAGCCACAATTTCTTCATCGGTAAACTCTTTGTTCAAGTTACTATTCATGCTCTCGATAATGCACTCGAGATAAAATGCAGGTAGACTTTCCCACCCAAATTGATAGTGGTCTTTAAGAGATCATTAAAGTAGCTCCACGCAATGTTACAAATCTCATTCTTATCTTCGTGCCACGTCCCTTGTGAGTGTTTTAGCTTTTTAATACTGTTCTTTTTCTTATGCCCAGTAGCCCTCACATGGAAGTAACGGGTGTTCCTATCGCCTTCCCTAAGCCATTAGGTACGGGTCCTTTGTGTCCAGTATTTTTCTTCCACCTCATACAAGTGACCCAACTTACCACGAGAACACTTGAGAAGATTCATCGACCTCTCGCAGTTAGGCCCATCCATAAGTTTACCAATCTTCTTTCCCAACCCGTTAATCTTTTTCTTCATTCTTTTATACAGTTGGTATAGCCATGGGCCAAGATCCTCACGGATTTTCTCCATCTTATCCAAAATATTACTCTCATTGTTTTACCAGATGCGAGTGATGATATCCCTAGCCTCCTACTCCTTTGCCCAATAAATATCATACTTGAACCACGATCTGGGGTCATTACATTTCTCCCCCAGCTTGCTGCCCATCGTGTTCATAATAATAGCCTCATGGTCAGACTTAGATTGGCGCACAACCTTAGTAGTAAGAAACGACAATTTTCAACCATATCCTCTGAAATAAGAAATCTATCTAGTCTCTCCTTAACAAGGTCGAAGCCCTCTCTGTTGTTGGTCTACGTGAACCATCCGTTGCTTATTTTAACACCCACCAAAGACAACTCTTTCAGGATATTACTGAAATCATCCATAGAGTTTCTTGTCTTTCTTCACCCTCATTCCTTTTCAGCATTGTTAAGGATAGCGTTGAAGTCGCCCCCACAATCCATCATTCTTTAACCATACTTTTCACCCTCCTAAGCATGTCCCACGATTGTTTCCTTAAATTTGGATCAGCTTGACCATAAAACTTGGTAAACCGGAGCACCTCACTGTCGTCCAAACTAACCAAGGAATCAATATGGTATTTAGAATAATTTTGCATTGTGATTTTCACTCCCTCCCTCCACATCAAAGGCGGACCTCTACTCTTCCCCTTCGTGCTAATATCCATACACCCTACCATCTTGTTTATTGATCGAATACAAGAGAAGCTATTAGAATGAGTTTTAGTTTCACATAAAAAAATAATATCCGAGTGTTAGAAACAAGGAGTTGCTTCAACTTGCTTCAACTCTCGAACTATCGCAGGGTTACCAACCCCACGATAGTTCCAGCAAAGGGCCTTCATTTCTCTTGGCGGGGCTGATCGCCAGCCGTCGCCTTAAAAGGTGAAATAATGTCAAAAAGTCTTCTCTTAACAGTCTTAGATGGGCTCTCGTCTGTGTTTTCCCAATTTGGTCCCCTCTGTCTCTTTCTCTTGCTTTTGAGACGTCCTATTCCATCACGCATAGGTTTATGGTTCCTTTTTTCTAGAGGCGAGGTAGACATTGAATCCTCTTCACATCCCTTGTCTTTTCCTTTTTGAACTATTTGCCCACTGTCTTCCATTGTATCTGCTTTTACTTTCCTCTCTATCTTCATTCGATGGATTCTTTGTTGTCACAACTTCTACTCCATTTCGCCATATTCCCCTTCCTTGGTTCGGGGGCACAATAGTTGCCCTTAGCCAGCTACCATATTGAAAATATAAGTCATTTGCTTCAGGGCCTTCAGTTTTGTTTTGACATCTTTTTGTAGTATGTCCGATCAAGCCACATGAGTAGCAAAAATCTAGTAGCCTCTCATACTTAAGCGCACATATTATTTCTTCTCTGTCTCTACCCACTAGCTTCACAATCCTCCTTAAGGGTTTTGAGGTATTGATTGATAATACTCTCAAACGACATATTTTTATGTGTTAATTGTATATTTATTTTGAGTATGATCCTACTAATTTGGTCTATTTATGGTCTTTTATCTTTTAGGGACTAAATTGAAGGCAAAAGTAAATTTAAGGGAGAAAAGTGTGAATTTGGAGATAAAGTGGGCCAACATGTGACATAGGAAAAAAAGTGGTGCCAAAAATGCAAGCATGGAAGACATAAGGACAAAAATGCAAAGAAAAGATTTTATAAACACAAGACTCTATTTAATTTTTAATTATGTTAGGATAATTGTTAGATATTATTATTTATATTTTATTTTAGCTTTTAGCTTTATTCATCTTTAATTATCTGTATTTATCTTTTAAAATTTAAGTAGGACTAGACTAGGTTTCCTAGTACTATAAATAGGGGATGGAGTGACTCAAATTTCATATCATCTTTTCTGTAAACACTCTTTCCCCAAAAAAAGCTTACCCTTATTCATTTTTTTTATTTAATAAAATTCCATTTTTTATTAAGTCTATTTATTTCCCCAAAAGCATGAGCCACTAAATCCATCTAGCAAAAGGTTGTCAAAAATCCCCAAAAAAGGTTCATGAGGCTTAGAATCCGCGCTTAGCCTTCTCAACGAGTATCATCACTTCTCCGCATTACAAGGTTGACACTTCCGTCCATGTCCTTTCAAAAGTGATCTTTCCAACTTGTGCAAGGAATGGCCGCTTTGTATATTTTGGGAAGGTTGCACAGTTGGTTCGTTAGCTTATTGCATCAGTGGTTGTCGAGCCCAAGAGACAAAATGGTGTGGGATTCACTATTGGGAAGTGATGATCTAGTGTAAGACGGTCCCACAGGAGCGACGGTTGGCTAGAGTCAGGTTCCTCTAAATTATAAGTCTAAACCCTAAGTGGAGCTGGTGGTCGTAGGCATCCTCTTCCACTATAACTGGCTTATTCAATTCGAGAAGGATCACCTAAAAGCCGAGGATTGAACCCAAAGAGGATCGAGATAATCAAAGGCTGGAATCTCGCCACATAAGAAACTCTCTCTTTTCCCAAACTCTGTTTATTTTTATATTCTCTATTTTAATTTTCGCAATTTATTTGTAACAGTCTGATTTTGACCCTAATCGAAAAAGTGGTTTCGTGACCACAAATCGATTCCAAAAAATATTTTTAAAATTATTTTCCGTATTTATTATGTGTGAATTTGTTTGTGTTAAAATTTTGTGATTTAATTTTTTCGTTTAGGTGTTCGATTTAATAAAAGGACTTAATCGCGTGAAGTATAAAAGTTACAACTTAAAGTGTAAAGTGCTAGTTTGATAGTGGCTTTTAAATGTAGGGTCCTTAAAGGGCAATTGGCCCATTTTAAAAGAAAGTGGATGGCTAAGGTCTTTTATAACCTTAAAATATATGTTATAAATATTTAAGTTAAAAGGTTAAGAAGGTAATTTGGTAATGTTATAATATATGTTATAATTAAATACAATAAAGCCATTATCATCCTTGTCTCTTTCTTGGCCAAATGTGAGAAAAAGAAAAAGAAAGGAAGAACACTTAGGTTTCAGCCATTGTTGGACTAGAATTCAAGGTTAGTTTGATTTCGGTTGTTGTTAATTTTTACGTTTTTGAGATCGTTGCTTAGAAATCTTCAAGACCCATGCTTTAATTTTTGAGTTTGATGAATATTTTGAGTTGAGCCATTGTTGATAGTTGGTTGTTTATGCTGTTTAAGGATGAATTATGAAAAATATGTGTTAGATTAACAAGTTTTGTCTTTGAATTTTTGATGAAATTGAGTATGTTGGACTAAATTACAAAAATAAATTTTTTGAGGGACTAAATTGTGAAATAAATGAAATGCATGTAATTATATGAATACTAGGAATATTCGACCCTTAAGGTGTGTAGCCAAATTTTGTGTATTTTGTGTTTTGTGCAAATAGGACTAAATTGAAAAAGTATGAAATATTAGGGTAAAATGGTAATTTGCCCATTATGTGTTTTAGGACTAAATTGAATAGAAATGTAATTGAATGAGCTTAATTTGAACATGCTTAGATCAAGAACAAAAGAAAATGGACTTGGATCAGGGAAAAGCGAAAATAATCGAATAGCTGGTTTTCGTCGTCCGTCGATATTCGAGGTAAGTCTTTAAGCAATAAAACATTGTAAATTATGTACGTAACATAGTACATGTTGATTTGGAAATATTGTATCTATATTATTAAAGAGCCAAATGTGATTAAAGCTAAGATTTAATATGAATAAGTTGTTCGATTGTGATATGATATTTAAGTGCTAGTATAGATTATATGAAGTATATGAGAGATTCGATATATATGAAATATATGTGTGAGATAGCTTAAAAGTATCATTATTCAGAGGCTGTTAGCCTAGCAAGTCGTGGGCTAGTGAATTTTAATCGGGCTCTGTGCCTAGCAGGCTTAATCCAGTAATTTAATATCAGACCTCGGGTCTAGCAGGCCTAGTGTCGGTGTGTGTTTCAGGCTTTATTGCCTAGCAGGCTTAATGCCAGTGATTTATTATAAGTAGAGACTTCAATGGATCATTAAAGATGTGGAATTTAATTACAGCAAATAAGCTAAATGTTCAGGTACGAATAAGCCTAATGGTTGTAAGAAATAACGTAAGTTGGTATATTACTATTTGATGCTAGTGATATGTGATATAGTTGAGGTATAATTGTAAAATTCTAGTATGTGTATTCGGTCTTACAAATAATGAGTATGACATATTGGAATTGGATCTTGGATGTGTCTTTGAGATTCCGCCAAATGGGTAAATGCAATATGTGAGGTTAAATGGATATATATACATATATAAGTATAATCGATTATAAGTGGTTAATATGTATATTGTACTTACTTGATTTGGCTGTATGTGGAAACATATTAAATTATATGTATTCGGTGAGTTTGTATATTTAAGGTAAGATAGTGATATTTTGAGGTTTTCAAGTGATAAATGTTATGTCAAGCAAGGATATTAGAATTTGGCTATAATTGATTATATGTGCTATGTCATTACATCCATTTCATATAGTGATTGTCTAAAGTTATTTGAATGCTCAATTGTTTTAATATATTTTCTTAAGACTACTAAGCTAAGATAGCTTACTTTGTGTGTTCTGTTAATCTATTTTATAGATTTTGGTTCCAAGCTACGAGCTCAGGGGATTGTCAACGAAGTTATCCACACTTTCGACTTATTTTGGTACCTTTAAAGTTTGGATTTTGAACTTAAGGCATGTATAGGCTAGAATTATGTTTTTATTTAATGAGTTTTGCTCTTGGATATATACATAGCCATGTGAAAATGGCTAAATGGTGGTATTTTAGTCTTGGATGTATTCGGCCATGGTGTTTGCTTATTATATATGCTTATTTGATAGTGTAAGTATGCTTGTATTGGTAGTAGGGTGGAATGTGATTTTGTTTATGCATGGCTTATTAAATTATGGATGGAAATGTTATTAATGGATAGTTGGTCTTATTTATATGGTTCAAATGATAGGGTTTGCTATGTTTCAAGAAAGATTTGATGAATAATTTAATTGATGTAATGTGTGATATTATTAAGCCAAAAGAATTTGTTAGTTGAATGATGTGATCAGTGAAGTAGTTGTTGTAATTAAAAAAATGAAACATGAATCAATATTGGGGATCATTTATTTTGTATATAACATATTCGACTAGGTGATGAGATCATAGGTTATGTATTTTGGATTGGCATATTCGCATATGGTACATATATATATGCATGTATATTGAGTTCAAGTTTAGATGTTTCGGACTATGGAAAACATATTTGGTATATTTGGGTGCGATTATGTTCATCTAGATGTTGTGATCTATGTTTTGTATGGATGTGAGAGCAATTGGTATGTTTTGAGCACGGGTAAGTGAAATCCTATATAAAAATATATATATGTTTAGTTGTAGTATTTGACTACTTGCTTTAGTAGATTAAAAATGAGCATGTGCATGTTCGAATATTGAATCTTAATTGACCAAATGAATTGAAATCTTTATATGTGATGAAAAATATTTAGATAAGAATTGGCTAATGGATCTAAGATATGCTCGAGATGGTTTAAGCATACTATGATTATGTATTATTATTCACAACGCTTTCGGTTTTAACTATATGAGCAGAAAATTTTGTTATGACTTGTGCTATGTTCGGTAATGCCTTATAACCCTAATCCGGTGACGGATACAGGTTAAGGGTGTTACATTATTTAATTTCAAAATTTTAATAAACTTTTAATTCTTTTTTTATTCTATCTTTTATTTTTTCCCAGGTAAGCAGGTTTTCTTGGGCACGATTCTGTTCGGGATCTCATGAAACAAGATATTGTGCAAATCCAGTCCCTGAGGATTTGACCCTACTTCCCTTATACTATTCTTTTTATTATTTCTATAGGATAGGATATATTTGGTGCTTCAACGAAGCATCATTGATTTTCACTTTTAGCCTTATGAATTCGGTCTATCCTCCATTTCTATCCTTCCAGTCAATTGCCACCAGCTCACCTATTTCTTTTCACACATCTAACGCAGTTTGACGATCCATATATTCCAGAGGTATGTTGTAAAACCTTAGACAAAATGGAGATATGTTGAAATCATAGGCATCTATATGTTTGCCCTTCACAAAAGACAACATTGAGAATAAGTAGTTATCGAACAACCATGCATAAGGTTGAGGATTCTACTCCTATCTTCCAAACACCTAAACTTTACGATTATTACCTCATTTTTTAAGGCTACAAAAGTTACATCGCTTTTAGTAAACTATAGCGACCGAAACACCCTATACATCATCTCCCTATTCGGTTTCTCTTCTATCATTATTTTACCCACTGCCCATGCCTCAAACCCTTGAAAATTATTTTGACATTGGAGCTAATAACTTGGACAGACTCTTCTTCCGAGAAATTCAACCTTTCCAGCAACGTATTTATATCGTCAGCTATTGTAACCTTATCGCTACCCGACCTCTCTTCCATCATTCAACACAAGCCAACATTAGAATCACATTAAGGCTAAGGAAACAACACCGAGCCAAAGATGGACTGAGCTCAAAGCACAATATCAAGAGAACAAGGTTTCATTTCTAAGTTTAATAGATGGTAGACAGTGAATAGGTCATATGTAACGCCCCAGTTCTGGCGGGTACACAATTTGACAAATAGTCCTAAGGTATTATGACTGATGGAGTGGTATTCGCCCAAGTATGTTTTGGGCATATAAAGTGGACGGATACAATTATGTTTTTCAATTAATGAAAATGCTATGTCAAATGACTATGCCAATTGGAATAAGGTAGTGACCCAGTGGAAGGGTATTAAAAGTGTGAGTTCACACTAGAAGAATAGTGCGCTTTTAATCGTGGTACTGTGCAAGTTGTGTTACAAGGTAAGTTGGTTAGGAACCAACTAAATGTGAACTGGAATAGTTAAAAGATAAAATGTCACTCAAGTAGGTTTCTCAAAAGTTGTGGACTTTTGGATAAGGCAATACAGTAAAATGTGACACTTGTCAAGTTCCGGTAGGGACTTATATTATACTAATGGATATTCAAGATTTGGATAAGGGAGTTATCTTCTTCCTTTTTATAGAATATTGTTATATGAGGCTTAAGAAGCAAAAAGGTATTATTTTTTGAGTTGAAGATGAAAATCCTGGATTATGTGGATGATTCTCCATGTCAAGGTAAGTTTTATGACTTCGTGTGTGTTATGAAAGATTACACCTTTAAGAATATATGAACCGTAAGTTGAAGAAGTAAGGCTTTTTATGTGGGTTATTTGGGTTATAGATGATGACAAGGTTATTTGAAATGAGTTTTAATGGTGATTTTTTATTTTATAAGGAAGTGATTGCTGCAATCCCTGATTGGATGCTGGATCTAAGGTTCAAGCTGCTATCCGTGGTTGTCAGGTGAGTCCCTAAGCTAACTCCTGTGTATGCATACTTGTTTATTCAAAATATCTCTGTGAACTATCGTATGAACTATGAACTAAGATTAGAAAAGAATTGTACGATGACTATATTGATATATGAATGTGGATAGGCTTTACATGTATAGTTTGTATGAATCTGTCAAGTATAGAGTATGTGCTAAGAAATCTAGAGTTAAAAATATGATTGTAAGAGCATGTCTGAGTTGTATGTTAAGTTTGGTGATAACGCATGGACGATTTGTTACATGAGTTTGTGTTTGTTCACTGTGGTGGAGTTTAAAAGGGGTCCGTCAGGACTTTAAACACGGTCTTTGAAAGGAAAAGTCCATGGACGTGACACCATATTATGTAAGACCATGATTGGGCCATAGAATCATACACCATATTGTATAAGACCATGACAGGGCCATAGCATCATATGAAATAGAACTAAAGGAAGGTGATTACCCAAAGGGGGTTATCTACGTGACCCAAGACGATGAGGGAAAAACCTCACGAGATGTGAGTCTAGGTGAATCCCTATCGTGAGCATGCTAAAAAAAATAGGAAGCCTTTGTGGAAATCTATGAAAATGAAACATTTGTGAAAAACTTCATAAGGAATGCCTTCGTGGCACACTCTTAAGGAACGCATTTGTGGCGTATTTTGAGTGGAAAGCTTGTGGCGTTTTCTAAATAGAAAGCCTTTATGGCGTATTCTAATAGATTCCATTGTGTCATGTTCTGTACAAAGCTATATAGAGTGTTTATTATAATTCTGTAAAGGGTTTTGTAAGATCAATATGGTATCAGGTACCTATTAAGTGTATGGAAAGTATTATTCGAGGTTAAAATATGATTGAACTAATAAACAGATGAATATTTCGGTAATGGGTTCAATATCTGCATGGCTTTAAGTCAAGATTAGAAAGATTAAAATGGGCTAGAGTATATGATGAATACGAAGAAAGAACTAAGTAAATTTAAAGAAAAAACCTGAGTAAAGGCTATGCCTGATCATTCGATGAAGGGCATCTATCAGTGAACAATAAAAAAGAAAGGGTAGTTGAAGAAAGATAAGGTAAGAAAAGCGAATTCAAACATCGTTTTGCAAATAGCGTTGGGTAAAGGAATCATGATTAAGATAAGCATGAAGGGAAGTTTTGAAAGGATGAAGCCACCGATGAAATCATGTTAAGGGGAAATGACTAGGATATAGTAAATAGAACGAAGGGTTATGTTTCGCTATTGGTAAATTGTTCCTAGTGACAAGCAGTTGAAGAGTTAAGAAAATGAGTTGATGGTGATGGACTATCCGCTCGTTTTTGGAAATCAATGAATAGGGTATAAATGATTGTTTTTCACTAAGTTCTCATGAACTTACATGGATTGTGTTCTTTGTGTCAAGTTGAATGTGAGGCTGCGCTTGGTGGAAATGATGCCAGGACTACACCAAGGAGCGACGTATCAGATTATTATGCATACAGAGCAAGCTTTGATGGCGAGATCGAGTCTGTTTGGCATAGAGAAACCCTTGAATTAGGATAACTACGTTAGACCGGGACATCACTTTAGTAATACTTGTAATCAAAATCCTTATGTAACCAAAATTCTTCAATGTTTATATTCATGTATTGCATTATGAAGTCTTATAATTAAGTAGTTCAAATCAATTGTAAATTGTGTAAGTAGAGTTAAGTTTCATCTGTATTAGAGAGGTAAACCTAGGATTCAGATTTGGTTCATTGAATTGAGTTTGGGGTGTTACATCATGAATGATGTTTAGGATAGTTTGCATTTGTAACACGGCCAAGGACAAACGTTAAGAATACAAAATATTATTTAGAAAGAAAGTTGGGGTTCAAAAAAGTGCAAATTTAAACCAGTTTATACAAAAACTTAACATGATTGAGAACAAGTTTCAACTAAAAACAACAAAGTAGAGCTCTCAGCTTGCCAAGCCTACGAGCTGCTCCCTAGTATGTACATGTTACAAAATAACCACTAAAAAGGCTCACAAAAGAGGTTGCGATCTGGCTGGGTCCCTTTAAGTCCTTTGTGCAATCCAAGATACCTGAAAAATAGAATGAAGGAAACTAGGTAAGTTCAAAATGAACTTAGTGAGTTTCAAAAATCATAACCTTTTAATCAAAACCAAATTAAAAAACTCTCAAGCATGACATGTGAATAGAAATCACACATGCATGCTAACAATACATCTATCATGTCGGGTTGTGTACATTCAGCACGACAAAAGTTAACTTAGCAGAGGAACTAAGAAGAACTAAAAATGGTACAACATATAGATCGCCATTGTTCACACATTTCCATGGCTCACATACTATCGCTACTTCCGCTGCGCTACTCTAGTCACACATTGATACAGCTTGCATCTCCATACAATACGTACATTGCTATAGTTCGCACCTTGTTACTGTTCGCACATTGTACTTTGTAGAGAGCTTGCACATGCTTTACAGGATCAGTTTACATATTGTCACATCTTGCACATCATTACGACTTGCACATTACACAGCTCGTACATCATTATGGCTCGCACATTATATAGCTTGCACATCATTATGGCTTGCACATTACACAGCTCGCACATCATTAATTTATCCATATACTAAATCGGTTCATATATAAACTTTTACTAAATTAGTTAGCACATAATTACTTACTTAAGATTCTCACAAAAGTACCTTATAGGTCGATTTACTCATGCATTACAAGGACAATTAGCTCATATTTACCAAAGCATTTTACTCATACCTTATAGTGACAGTTCGCACATGCTTTGCAAGTATGATGCTCACATAATTTACAATTCACACGTGACTACCCTACATAGTCAGTTCACACACAATCACAACTCGCACTTACTATTTATAAGGTTTGTTCGCCCATTGCTACTTTACAGAGTCAGTTAGCATATAACTACTTTAATAATTCTATTTTATTCAAAAAGATGTTATCATTTGAAAGATTAAAATATATTAGAAATCCAAATAATTAATTGATCATAATTTTTTTAAAAGAATATATGACAAATAATACTAATACATGCAAATATAATATTTTAATTAATGTTTATGGTAAATAACATTTATTTCTAATTATTGGCCAATTAAAATAATTAATTATAAATAATAAGCTTAATGCACACTTTAGTTCCTAAGTATACCTCTTTTTTCACTTTGGTCTTTAAATTTTTTCCCATTTTAGTTCCTAATGTTATCAGAATGTAAGACCCAATTTTCACCCGGCCCATACCAAAAACAAAAAAATACAAAATTAAAAACCATTAATAAACCAATAATTACAGTCCATGTCCATTATAATTTTAAAACCTAAAAATTACTAGCCCAAATACTAAACTTAGCCCAAGATTACAAGGCCCTAAGCCTAAAATTTCTAAACATTTCAGAAAGCCCTAAAGACCCAATCCCAAATGGCCCAATTGGTTTCAGCAAGCAGAAACCCTAAAGACTTCTAAAGGCTTCCAGTACACACAGCGTGCCTTCACGCACTGGTAACACTACGTTGCTCGGGCTTCCACGCCAGAGCACTCGCCACCTCCAACAAGACAACCTCCATACGCCCACGTCCACACCTCCGTGACACCACAATTAGCCACCGAACTTGCAAAAACAAGGACAAACGACAAACAACCAAAGAAAGAAAGAAAACAAAAAAGCAATAGTTGTATTTTTATTTTATTTTTATTTCTGCTTTAAAAAGCCCGAAATCAACCATTGTATAAGGGGGGCTTTTCACGATTTTAGGAATCAATATACACAAAACATACAGAAATTCAAAAAAAGCAGAACATCGAAAGGGTGTTTTTAGACACGATTTTCTTTGATTTTTCTTTCCCCATTTCGTGCTTTTAAATCCTTCTTCACTGTTTGAGAAAGAACAAAACCAAGTAAAAAGAGAGGAGGGATTTACCTTCGAAACACGAATCATCGAAGGGCCTTCTTCGTTGTAATCGAAGCAAGGCAATCCTTCAGGTTTAGGGACGGGAAAACTCATACTTGGCTTGAAAGGGGGCGACAATTGGACTGAAATCGATCGCTCTTTGCCGATCATTGTGGCGTTGAGGCGGCCAAAGCTTTTTCTTTTCCTTATGCGGCGTGTCTGAGAAGAAAAAGGGGCTAGAGTTGAATTTCATAATAAATGGATTTAAATATTCTGATGAGTTTAATGGTTCATTAACCTTTTCTTAAAAATGATGCAAAACGGCACCGTTTAGGAGGGTACAGGATCCGCGCGTCAACCCGCTTAATGACCCAGATCCGCGCCTTTCTGTTTTTTAAATGGATTATTTATGCAATTGATCCCTCTATTCTTTGCTTCTCCTGCGATTTCGTCCTATTCGAACGCAGTGTTTAGGCTAGTCGGAATATTTGCCGGTTTAATCCTCAACTATTCGCGTTTTTTAATTCAGCCTTGTAATTTTGTTCTGTTTCTTAATGCAATCCTTTATTTATTTATCTAATTATTTGTTTATTGGTTGATTTAACTAGTATTTTTAATTAATATTTAATATTAAATATTTTAATTTATTTTAGATATTATTTATTTCTAGTTATATATGTTATTAATTTTATATACATTTTTATATACATGTATATATGATTTATATGAAAACTATTTTTATACTATGTATTTATCATTGTTTTCACATTATTATATATATATATATTATCTATTTATGTGTATAGGTATATTTTTCTTTAAATCTATTTATTTATTTAACTTATTTCCTTTTTATTCCTATTTTATTATATAAATATATATTTTGTCTATTTTAATAACCTTGATGTATTATTTTCATGCATAATTCATTAACTTAAAATTTTTATTTTCATGTATATTATTTAGATTGAAACATATTATTTTATCATTGGCTTATCTTGTTTTAAAACTTGCTATATGTTGTTTGCATTAATTGGCTTGCCATTGATATACCCAAATCCATTCCCTTCAAATTTCATATTACGATCATTCATTAGTATAGCATTTCATCCATGTATATTATTCAATGTTTGTAATCTTGTTTATTTATGCTATCGCATTGTGATTCAAACTTTAACATCTTCATTGATATTAGTAATCCCATTGTTATTCCAAATAGATTAATAAAATGCGTTTCGAGCCAATTTTAAGATTGCATATTTAAAAAAGAAGGAAATATTTGTGTGTTTTGAAGTACGAAAAATTACATCCTAACGTGCTGGGTGTCGATTTTTCGTTCAGCTAAATAACCAAATACCCCTTTTTTACATGTTTTGAAGATCAAAGATAATCTTGGTGTTGGAGTATAAATGAGTTATATCCTAACGTGCTGGGTATGATACTTTTATCCCTTTGAAACAAGTTAATCTTGAGATTCAATTCCGATTTAATTAATTTTCTTCCAAAATTTTTCACCCTCAATATTTTCAAGTTTTCAACATTAGGACAACGTTAATCAATTTGGTACCAACTTTGGGTGTTGCAAGGGTGCTAGCCCTTCCTTGCACGTAACCGACTCCCGAACCCGTTTTCTCAAGTTTCGCAGACCAAAATATTTTTATAGGTGACCTGATCACACCTAAACAAAAAGGATCAGTGGCGACTCCCTATTTTTTTCAAGTCAATTCCCATTTTTTCAAAGATCGATAAAAAATGGTTTCGACAGCTTGGCGACTCTGCTGGGGGCTGGTTGAGAGTCAGGCCATAAATTGATTAATTTTTGTCCTTTTGATTGAAATTTTAAAATTTGTTTTGAAGAATCATGTTTCTTTCGATGCATTCTGTTTGTGCTATAATTACAATAATGTCGAGTCTAACAAAATACTTTGGCATTGCATGACCATTGCGGTCGCACCTTTAAGTGGGAGTGAGAAACTAAGCTTTCGTAAGGTTTTCACCTCCGCACGGGCTAGTGGACTGCTTCCGGAATACATCCGTACCTATGTCTTCGTGAGGTTTTTACCTCGCATGGGCATAGGGAAATGTATTCCCCTGAACTGAACTCGATCCATATGAGCCTATAACGGGTGAGGATTGAGGAATCTGCTGGTTCAAGTACCCCCTCTTTAGAACCAAATCACATATAGAAAGACCTAGGAGCCCACCTTAAGTAAAGCCGCGCCAAACCCTAATGGTCACTCATTTAGGTAACCTATTTTGGTTGTTTATTTTTCTTGTGCTACCGTGTTTTGTGTTTATATTTGCATTACATTGCACCGCATTGATTGCATTGCATCATTATAGAAAGGAGATGTTGATTAGTAATTCGATTGCTAAATAGAGGAGTTTGTCATAAGGAAATGAATTTCTTGATAAAGTGGGTTATAATACAGTTGTTTGGACATGGTCCCTGGAGGAATGCAAAACCTTGCCCGCAAGATTTAAATTGACAAGAATTGTGCAAGAGTCATCATTCCTCAATTTTCTTAAAGAAGCTAATCAATATCGCAAGGGATAAGTGAGCAGCGAACCACGACCCAAATCAAGCCAAGTGGAAATAAAAGAGATATCTTTTGGGAGGATTTGAAGGATTTGATTGCAGCGTCCGGATATGAAGGAGAAGATCAATGTTTTCACCTGGACTATGAGGATAAAGCCGCATACATAATCCATTTTACGTAAAGAAATCTGTTTTCTAGAGAAGTTCTTCTAATGGAATTGAATTCGGAATCAACGTCTCTCTTTCTATTTGCATTCATACCATGCATTTGCATAGCATTACATCATATACATTAGATTTCATGAGATGAACCTGATTAGGTGGAATTATTTCAGTTAACTCGAAAAACATGGAATGAAGGTTGGAGAGATTAGAGCAAAGACAGATACAAATGTAGGAGCGATTGGCTGAAATCCAGCAGGATATGTGAAATCAAATGAATATGATGTGCCAGTTAACTCAATTACTAATCGGAGGGCTTGAAAAAAGGAGTGGCCCAGTGGTCGACAGTGTGGATGGTGACGAAGACATCGTTTATTCTCCGATAAGTATCTCGACTCAACCAAACACGCATTCGCATGGGGTACCCGTCATTATTGGACCCCAACGTCAGACTGACACTTCGGCCCTGTTGAACTTCTCGATGGGTTCAGGTTCTAACCGGAGGATGATCGAGCCAAACCGGTTGTACTGACAGAAACAAAAGAAAATGGAAAGTGGACTTTAGAAGCCCCGAAGAAAAAGGAAAATAAAGTGAATAGTAGGAGAAGGCATAACAGGGGCAACCAGGAGCTTATCACAGTAGGCCAGCCAAGGATTGTAATAACCGTCCGTCAAGTCTCCCCAAGGCAAGAACCTATCCAAGACCGAACTCAGAAAAATCCCAGTTCGCACCCATTCCGATCACGTACAGAGAGTTATACCAAATGTTGTTTGAAGCGCATGTTGTATCCCCTTTTTACCCGAAACCAATGCAACCTCCATACCCAAAATGGTATGACCCAAAGGCCCAATGTGAGTACCACGCGGGGGTCATAGGGCATTCGATAGAAAATTGCCTTGCTTTCAAGAAATTGGTGGAAAAATTCATCGACATGGGTGTTGTGAAGTTAGATGACGCGTCAAATGTAGAAATATGAACCTGGGAGCGTTTTGAACAATTAGACTGCGAAAAAAATTCCTTTAGTATTTAGAGGTTACTCGGAGTAATGTACAGAACGCACTTGTTGCTTTAAGCCTAAGAGCAATAAGATTTATTTTGTGAAATAGGCTTATGTTCAGAATCCTTATTTCAATGAAATGCATCTTTTTGTTTATAGATTCTTTCATACTTTGGATTTCTATCCAAATATTCTTTCATTCTTTATTCATGATTATACATACAAATGTTCATTCATAAGTTCATTTGTTCTTTCCATATTCTTTTGAACTTACAATAGGTCCCCAAATATCAATGACCTAGGCGACGTTGTTACTGACTCCCTTTTTGAGTGAAATAGGGGTCTAAGGAATCTCAAGACTTTGAAGATGACAGAAATTGTAACATATCTTCTAATTTGTTAATAATGGATGAAAAATAGATCCTACGTCGCGAGCCAAAAAAGGAGATGAAGATCATAGCCTAGCTCAATGCAGAAATAAGATTTCCTATATGTGGGGCATGGATGTTACCAAGCCAGTCTCATCAAAAGTTTCTAGCCAACATCGGTTCATGTCAGTTACTTCACTAAGATGATAAAAGTCACTTCATATGCCAAAATTACAAAGTCAGTAGTCATCAAATTCATATCCAAAAAAGTGGGGCCATAAAGAATGCCAGAAAGAAACATGTTTGATGTCAAAAATTTACAATATCAGACACCATATCAGTGCATCAAAGGTAGCCAAAAAACCATTCAAAAATATTTGAAAAATAACTAAGACTTGTAAAGATTGGCATACAGAAGTTACCATTTACCTTCTATGCTCATCAAACATTGGCCAGGACGGTCATCGGGGCAACACATTTCTCATTGGTTTCGCCCATTGAAGTCAAATCTCCTTTTTTCTGAGTCTTATCAGAACTGAAGTTGGATGAGGCAGAACGCATTTAATCTCAATATGATCAGTTGGATTTGAAGAGAAAATGTTAAAAGATATCTATCACGGTCAGATGATGCGAGCTCACAACAAAAATGATTCGTCCTAGAAAATTTCATGATAGGGCTTTGAAGAGGATTCTTTCCCATGCAAAAGGGACTTCAGAATAAAGAGGATGCTAAACCGAGAAGGACCTTAGGCAGCAAAGAAGGCATGTTCTAGGGAAACATGGATATTGTCTGAGATAGATGACAAGGACCTACCCAATCCGGAGAATTCAGATTCAATAAAAAGAATTCAATAAAAAAAGAAGAAGAAGAAAAAAGGAGAAAAAGAAATTTTCAACAAAAAAGAAGAAAGAAAAGGAGAGGCCAAGGTGAAAACCCGTAAAGGGCACTTTGAGACCAAAGGGGATTTGAGTTGAAAACCCAAAAAGGCGGCTCAAATTTTAATTGAAAGGGGCATATAGCGGTCCTACTATGCTTGAATTAACAATGAAGAAGTATGTTACGTCTTGGGGCATCGACAAAGTACTTCAGATCCCCTAAACACATGTTGAGCTTAAAATGGTCCTCAAGAAGTTTGAACAGAGAAGCTCAGGCTGCGATATCTGGGGCACCTAGTTTTCCATCTTACCCATTTTAAATTTGCTATCTTTGATTACCTTATTCTTTTCAAGATACGCCTTTAATAAACTCCCTACTTAATCGCGATTGCTATCTCCGCTTAGCTTATTTGTTTTGAGCTATGCTCTTAATCATTTTCCTTATTGTCCATGGTTATGATCTTTTTTAGGCATTTTGCATTGAAATAACGATTAACGGATTAATAGTACTTTCATAAAAGGAGTTTCGCATATTACTCTAGAAGCTTCTGAATAATACAAGAACTTAATACATGATTTTTGTTTAAAACTCACCAAGTTTAAGGAAGAGTCTAAATTAAGGTCATTGCCTCAGTGGGCATCGTTAACCCAAGTATAAAATGGGGATCATTCTCGAGAAAAAATTGATATTCTACATTCATGCGAGCATCATGCATACACATCTGATTGGGTCATCCGAAGAGTGATTAGTTGATGGAACGAGCTACAGGCCCTATACCCCGAGTTATAGTGGGATAGATGGAAGATAATATGGATCCTATACCTTTGAATAGCAATGGGATGGATGGGAAAGGATTCAGATCCTATATTCCTAAGTCACAATGAGATGAACCTTGAAGTTACAGTGGGGCAAATCTATTGAGCAAGATATTTGTTTTCTAGGGTTTTCTGTCAAGAATACCAATCGAACAAGAGGCCAGCATATTACCCTGATGAATAATGGGCGATGACAACCTTAAACAGAGATCATTCTCATGAAATTCTGCATTCATGCAAAACATATTTAGTTAGGAGCATTTGATTCATTCCGATCATTGCATCCTAATTATTGCAAGAAATCATTCTCATGACATTCTGCATTCATACAAATGTCATCCATAAGACACATTTAGTTAGGAGCATTAGATTCATTTCAATCATTGCATCCTAAGCTTTGTCAAAAGGAAATCATTCTCATGACATTCTGCATTCATACAAATGTCATCCATAAGACACATTTAGTTAGGAGTATTACATTCATTCTGATCATTGCATCCTAACCATTTTGCATAAACACAAAATTGATTTTACAGGATAGGTCCCCTAGAGGACATTGTCACAACATCGGTGAATTCGAAGATCTTGCCTTCCTAAACGAAGCGGATCAAAGATACCAGATCTGGCAATCCTAAAGTCACAAGAGCATATTGGAGACATCAGTCCCATCTCCCTAACAAGTAGTGGAATAGGTCAAAGATTGTAGATCTTGTCACCCTAAGCAGTAGGGAACCAAGATCGAATGGCAAATCTTGTCTCCCTAAGCAGTAGTGGATCAGATTTAAGCCATCACCTCTATCTCCCTGACCAGCAGTGGAATAGGTTAAAAATTGTAAATCTTGTCACCCTAAGTAGTAGGGAACCAAGATCGAACGACAAATCTTGTCTCCCTAAGCAGTAGTGGAATAGATTTAAGCCACCAGTCCTATCTCCATGACCAGCAGTGGAATAGGTCGAAGATTGTAGATCTTGTCACCCTAAGCAGTAGGGAACCAAGATCAAACGACAAATCTTGTCTCCCTAAGCAGTAGTGGAACAGATTTAAGCCACCAGCCCTATCTCCATGACCATCAGTGGAATAGGTCGAAAATTGTAGATCTTGTCGCCCTAAGCGATAGTGGACCAAGATTGAATGGCAAATCTGGCAGTCCTGAAGTTGCAGGAGCAGATTGAAGATAGCAAGTCTGGCAATCCTGAGTTTGCAGGAGTAGATTGAAGATAGCAAGTCTGGCAATCCTGAGTTTGCAAGAGCAGATTGAAGATAGCAGATCTGGCAATTCTGAAGTTGCAGAAGCAGATTGAAAGTACTAATTTCCTTGAGTGGATCAAAGCGTTAGTTCTCAGGCCCCTGAAGATGCAGCGAGATGGAATGAAACTACTCGAAGGAGAAAAGCACTGAAAGAGGCATGGCCGGAACAAATTGGCCCTTTTTTAAGTCTTTGCTCTATTCTCGTTACACGACAATGAGCAAAGAGGGGCAGCTGTAAGACCCAATTTTTGCCCGGACCATACCAAAAACAAAAAAATACAAAATTAAAAACCATTAATAAACCAATAATTACAGTCCATGTCCATTACAATTTTAAAACCCAAAAATTACTATCCCAAATACTAAACTTAGCCCAAGATTACAAGGCCCTAAGCCCAAAATTTCTAAACATTTTAGAAAGCCCTAAAGACCCAATCCCAAATGGCCCAATTGGTTTCAGCAAGCAGAAACCCTAAAGACTTCCGAAGGCTTCCAGTGCCACGCGCGTGCCTTCACGCGCACCTGGTAACACTACGTCGCTCAGGCTTCCATGCCAGCAGAGCACTCGCCACGTCCACGCCTCCGTACAGCCACAGCTGGCCACCAACCTACAAAAACAAGGACAAATGACAAACAACCAGCAATAGAGAAAACAAAAAAGCAACAGTTGTATTTTTATTTTTATTTCAGCTTTAAAAAGCCCGAAATCAATCATTGTATAAGGGGCTTTTCACAATGTCAGGAATCAATATACACAAAACATACAGAAATTCAAAAAAAGTAGAACATTGAAAATGTGTTTTCAGACTCTATTTTCTTTGATTTTTCTTTCCCCATTTCGTGCTTTTTAATCCTTCTTCACTGTTTGCGAAAGAACAAAACCAAATAAAAAGAGAGGAGGATTTACCTTCGAAACACGAATCGTCGAAGGGCCTTCTTCGTTGTAATCGAAGTAAGGCAATCCTTCAGGTTTAGGGATGGGAAAACTCATACTTAGCTTGAAAGGGGGCGACTATTGGACTAAAATCGGTCGCTCTTCGCCGATCATCATGGCGTTGAGGCGGCCGAAGCTTTTTCTTTTCCTTATGCGGCGCGTCTGAGAAGAAAAAGGGGCTAGGGTTGAATTTCATAATAAAGGGATTTAAATTTTTTGATGAGTTTAAGGGTTCATTAACCTTTTCTTAAAAATGATGCGAAATGGTCCCGCTTAGGAGGGTACAGGATCCGCGTCAACCCGCTTAATGACCCGGATCCGCGCTTTTCTATTTTTAAATGGATTATTTATGCAATTGATCCTCTATTCTTTGCTTCTCCATGATTTCGTCCTATTCAACGCAAATGTTTAGGCTAGTCGAATATTTGCGGTTTAATCCTCAACTATTCGCGTTTTTAATTCACCTTGTAATTTTGTTCATTTCTTAATGCAATCCTTTATTTATTTATCTAATTATTTGTTTATTGGTTGATTTAACTAGTATTTTAATTAATATTTAATATTAAATATTTTAATTTATTTTAGATATTATTTATTTCTAGTTATATATGTTATTACTTTTATATACATTTTATATACATGTATATATGATTTATATGAAAACTAATTTTATACTATGTATTTATCATTGTTTTCACATTATATATATATATATTTATCTATTTATGTGTATAGGTATATTTTTCTTTAAATCTATTTATTTATTTAACTTATTTCCTTTTTATTCCCTATTTTATTATATAAATATATATTTTATCTATTTTAATAACCTTGATGTATTATTTTCATGCATACTTCATTAACTTTAAATTTTTATTTTCATGTATATTATTTAGATTGAAACATATTATTTTATCATTGGCTTATCTTGTTTTAAAACTTGCTATATGTTGTTTGCATTAATTGGCTTGCCATTGTATATACCCAAATCCATTCCCTTCAAATTTCATATCACGATCATTCATTAGTATAGCATTTCATCCATGTATATTATTCAATGTTTGTAATCTTGTTTATTTACATTATCGCATTGTGATTCAAACTTTAACATCTTGATTGATATTAGTAATCCCATTGTTATTCCAAATAGATTAATAAAATGCATTTCGAGCCAATTTTAAGATTGCATATTTAAAAAAGAAAGAAATATTTGTGTGTTTTGAAGTACGAAAAATTACATCCTAACGTGCTAGGTGTCGATTTTTCATTCAGCTAAATAACCAAATACCCCTTTTTACATGTTTTGAAGATCAAAGATAATATCGGTGTCGGAGTATAAATGAGTTATATCCTAACGTGTTGGGTATGATACTTTTATCCCTTTTAAGCGAGTTAATCTTGAGATTCAATTCCGGTTTAATTAATTTTCTTCCAAAATTTTTCACCCTCAATATTTTCAAGTTTTCAACATTAGGACAACCTTAATCAATTTGGTACCAACTTTGAGCGTTGCAAGGGTGCTAACCTTTCCTTGCACGCAACCGACTCTCAAACCCGTTTTCTCAAATTTCGCAGACCAAAATATTTTTATAGGTGACCTGATCACACGTAAACAAAAAGGATCAGTGGCGACTCCCCATTTTTATCAAGTCGATTCCGTTTTTCAAAGATCGATAAAAAATGGTTTCGACACAGACGTTACCAATTTAGTTCCTAACTTTATCAGATGTTTCTGGTTTAATCATTTGGGCGTTAAAAAAACCAACTAGAAAATCCAACCAATCATATGCTGCCAATTATAAAACTATTAAAATAAAAAATATATAAAATTAAAAAATTACAAATATAAAAATACTAAAATTTACTAATTAAAAATATATTAGTGTAACACTCCTAACCCGTCATCATCGCAGGAATAGGGTTACAAAGCATTACTTTATAGTCGAAAAATAGTTATTAATAAATCATTAATTAAATGAATCACATTTAATAACATATCAAACCAAAGAATTTTGTTCCTAAATCGAGCCTTCGAGACCTAAAAATAGCTTTGAGGTAATTCAGGACTAAATTGAAACAAATAAGAAGTTTTAAAAAAAAGATACAAAATATAAAAATAGGGGTCACACGGCCGTGTGTCCAGGCTGTGTGACATCATCCCAGGTCGTGTAACTTTCGAAAAAGGGACACATGGCCGTGTCCTAGCCCATTTTCTCACCCGTGTAACTCACTGAGATGCCCCACACGCCCGTGTGTAAGGCCATATGCTAGGCTGTGTGACTCTCTGCAATGCCACACACGCCCGTGTGCTAGGCCATGTGCTAGGCCGTGTAACTAACTGACTTGAAACACTAAGAATGTAACACCCTAAGCCCGGTCTAGACGTCCAGACCAAGTTTGGAGAGTGACATCATCCATATTAGAGTTTATAATATCATAAAACAGTTGAATTGAGCTATTCATAAGTAACATTCATCACCACGAAATTTAAAGCACATGATCTTCATAAGTTCCATAACATCACAGAATAATAATCCTTAATAGTAATGCTTAAAAGAAAGATAAAGGTTTGATCGAGCTTCCGTGACCCTGACCCGATCAAGACTGGGAACCACCTGAAATCCAATCAATAAATGAGTGAGTTGTGAACTCAGTACGTAAAAGAAGTTTATCTTATTAGAATTCATTTATAGCGAAATTCCAAATTCAAGTATTCAGTTCATTTTAGAAGAGTGATAGTTCAGATTTAAAACAAACTAATTACATGTATACGCTTATGCAATTTTAGTTCATATACGACACTGATCAGATTCAGATGCAATTTTTATATTCCCATCCGCTACACACCATCTCCTGCCATGCTAACACACCATTAAAGACATTCAATGCCCAACCAACCCTTCACACCATTAAGTGTTCGTTGACACTATTACAAAAACACAGCTTAGTTGCTAATTTAGTATGCGACAAGCGCAAGAATCATATATACTTTTAGTGGCATAGCCACGATTTCAGAAATAGATTTCTTCTTCCTTCACAACACCCCACCCCATGCCAATGCAGAATACAACTACCGTAACACATGTTTAGTCAATCTAATACATTATATAATTAATAAAATAGTTTAATAACAGAGTGGTATTATAGTGCATATTCAATTATGTGATTCACAGATCGATCCTAATGTATCAAACAGTTCTCATATAAAAAAAATTCAGTCATTCGTTTATTGAGGAAACCAATATCAAAGTTTAGCAATATTCTCGGCCTCAGAAATAGTTCTTGGACCCAACATCCTACCACACAGATTGGCACACGCCCATGTGCCTTGGTCGTGTAGTTTTAAAACAACAGTGAGTTACACAGCCTAGGCACACACCCGTGTCCCTGGCGTTGTGAACCCTGCACTAGCATAGCCACACATGGCCTAGACACACGCCCATGTACCCACTTGTGTGGCCTTAATTCAGTAAACAATGAGTTACATAGCTGTTCACACAGCTTACCACACGCCAGTGTGGCCCACATGGCATAGTCACACGCCTATGTACCTAGCCGTGTGGCGTCTACAGCCATCGTTTTTGGCGATCTGAAACTTGCAAATTAAGGTTTTTGGTACGCACCTGATTTCATTTTGATGGAGAAACAATACAGAGACTACCGGAACCTAATTAATCATTCCACAATCAATTACACTATTAATTCCAACATTTTGAAAAATCACTTATCGTAAAAACATGTCAAAAGGTTCGACACAGTTCTAGTCCAATTTGCACACTCACCTCGTATGAAACAAGAGAAATCAGCCTAACATGGCGGATTACTGTCTTTTCCAATATCCTTGCCTAAACAAAGTAGCCAATCAAGTGTTTAACAGAAAATCAACTAAATGAGCAAAGTCCCATTTTGACAGAAAAATGTTAACAGAATGGAAATATCAACGAAAGGATGTTGCAACGGAACTTATGCAGAATTGACCTCACAAGAAACAAGACTTCACAATCACACATGATCAATTGCAGAAAAGAAGAAAGAAGAAAAAGAAATTGAAAAGAAGAACAGAAAAAATTAAAGAACTAAAATTTTGAAAGAAAAAGAATGATAACTTTTTCTTAGACTGTTTTAAAATAACCACCCCCTTCTTGACATTTGGAAAAATATATTCCTAATGCGTACGATGGGATTCAAACTCAAAACCAGACAGAATACAGAAAAATGCTTAACTAGTGAACCAGTAGGATCATTCTTGTCACCATTTCACACTGAATTGAACTTAATCGAGTAATGCGGGCTCATGGGTTGATTTAAAAACACAAAAAAACTTTCAATGGAGCGACTCAAACTCCAGGCCTTAAAACCAGAAGTAAAGCACGGTACCAGAAATACAAAAATTAATTACTATAGATTCTCACAATTTCTCACAATTAAATTCTTAAAATTTTGGTGCGTTACAACTCTCTCCCCCTAAAAGAAATTTTAGCCTCGAAATTTTCCATGAATTGAACAAATACGAATACAGTTGTCAAACGGATTGTTCTGGTTCCCACGTGGCTTCCTCAGTACCATTCCGCCATAGAACTTTCACTAGGGGAATAGTTTTCTTCCTCAACATCTTAACGTCTCGATCTAAAATCTGAATAGGTTCCTCTTCGAATGTTAAATACGGTCGTAATTCTATCTCGTCGACAGTAACAATATGTGACGGATTCGACCGATACCGTCTCAGCATCGAGACATGAAACACATCTTGAATTTGATCAAGCTCCAGCAGTAACTCCAACTAATAAGCAACGCGTCCTACCCGTTTCAAGATATGGTAAGGTCCAATGAATCTCGGGCTTAACTTGCCATTGCGTCTAAATCGGAGGACCTTTTCCCACGGTGATAGTCTTAAGAAAACCCGATCACCAACAGACAACTCAATATCTTTCCTTTTTATATCGACATAAGACTTTTTCCAATCAGACGTGGCTTTCAATCGATCCTTAATTACTCTTACAGTGTTTTCAGTTTCAGAAACTAGTTCAGGACCCAGTATCCGACGTTCACCTAATTCTATCCAATATAGTAGAGTACAACACTTACGGATATATAAGGCTTCGTATGGTGCCATATGAATACTAGACTGAAAGCTATTATTGTATCCAAATTTCGCTAATGGTAAGTACTCTTCCCAACTACCTTTGAAGTCTATCACACAACCCCAAAGCATATCTTCTAGGATCTAAATGACTCGCTCTGACTGTTCATCGGTCTAAGCGTGATACGCAATATTGAAATTAAGTTGAGTGATTAAAGCCTCATGGAGTTTCATCTAGAACCGAGACATAAATCGCGGATCTCTGTCAGAAATGATTGAAATCAAAATTTCGTGTAGCCTCACAATTTCAGCCGATATACAGCTAATTTCTGCAAAGAGTAGTCCGCTCGGATAGGAATGAAATGGGATGACTTGGTGAACTGATCAATGATGACCCAAACTAAATCTTTCTTATTCAGAGTTAAAGGCAACCCCGTAACAAAATACATTGTTACCCGCTCCTATTTCCACTGTGGAATCTTAACTGGCTGAAGTAGTCCAGAGGCGGTGATGTTCAGCTTTAACCTTTTGAGATGTCAGACAGTGGGATACAAAAGTGACTACTTCTCATTTTAGTCCGGCCACCAATAAAGCTCTTGGAGATCTCGATACATCTTGTTCCCACCAGGGTAGCATAGGGACTGCAATATGCCTCTTATAGGATCGAATGCCTTAATTCCTTGTCATTGGGTAGACAAATCCAACCCTTGAAGCATAACACATTATCACTATTACCCAAATCAATTGTACTTGTAATTCAGCCAATAGTCCTCCATCCTTGACCAAACTCAAATGAGCTAACATTGCTCTCAGATCTGCCATCGTTCTACGGCTAAGGGCATCAACCACCACATTAGCCTTACTTGGATGATATTCTATCGTGCAATTGTAATCTTTAAGTAACTCAACCCATTGGCGCTGTCGAAGGTTCAACTCTTTCTGGGTTAACAAATACTTGAAACTCTTGTGATCAGTGTAAATAATACACCTTTCACAATACAGATAGTGTCTCCAGATTTTCATTGCAAACACAACCGCAGCTAGTTCAAGATCGTGTGTCTGGTAATTACCCTCGTGTGTCTTCAGCTGTCGTGATGCATAAGCAACCACCTTACTATCTTGCATAAGAACACATCCTACCCGACATGTGAAGCATCACTGTACACCACAAACTCTTGACCCGATTTCGGTTGAACTAGGAAAGTAGCCTATGTTAGACAGACTTGAGCTTATCGAATTTAGACTGCTATGCCTCAGACCACACGAATAGGGAATTTTTACGCAATAGTTTCGTTAGAGGTGGTGCAATCAGAGAGAACCCTTCGATGAATCTTCTGTAGTAACCGGCTAAACCCAAAAACTACGAAGCTCAGATACATTTGTCGGCTGTTTCCACTCGACAATAGCTTCGATTTTCTTGGGATCAACACGGATCCCCTCCGCCATCACCACATGACCAAGAAAGGTAACTTCCTATAACCAAAACTCACACTTACTAAAATTGGCGCACAACCATTTTTCTTAGAGTATCTGAAGTATGATGCGAAGGTGTTCATCATGCTCTAGTTCGGTCTTAGAGTAGATCAAGATATAATCGATGAAAACCACTACAAATTGGTCCAAGTACGGTTAAAATACCCAATTCATTAAATCCATAAACGCCATCGAGGTATTCGCCAATCCAAAAGGCATTACCAGAAACTCGTAATGTCCATAACGAGTTCTGAAAGCAGTTTTGTACACATCAGTATCTTTAACCTTGAGCTGATGGTAACCAGAGTGTAGATTGATTTTAAAAAAGATGGATGCTCCTCTAAACCGGTCAAACAAGTCGTCAATCCTCGGTAACAAATACTTATTCTTGATTGTCAACTTGTTCAACTGTCTATAATCAATGCACATTCTCATCGACCCATCTTTCTTCTTAACAAACAATATTGGTGCCCCCACGGAGACACACTCGGTCGAATAAATCCTCTATCAAGGAGTTCTTAAAGTTGCGCTTTAAGTTTGGTCAGCTTTCTAGGTGCCATGAGATAGGGCGTAATGGACACTGGAGCGATACCTGGTAACAGATGAATTTCAAACTCCACCTCTCTATCCGGAGGTACTCCGAAATTCCTCGGGAAAGACGTTTAGGAATTCCCTCACGGTACAGATATCTCCCACTGACAGCTTTTCGGGAGCAAAATCAGATACGTAAGATAGGTATACCTCACACCCCTTTCTGACTAATTTGTTTGCTACAATAGTAGAGATTACGTTAGAGAGGTAATCTCGATACTCCTCAAGCATTAGCACCTCGTCATTTTCAATCAGTCTCAGAGTAACCCTCTTGGTTGCATAGTCTAGACTGACTTGATATTCATCGAGCCAATCTATTCCCAGAATTAATTAAAACTCATTAAAGGGTAATTCCATTGAATCATCTGGAAACACCATACCCTGGAGCTCTAGGGGTACCCATCTGTATACTCTATCAACTCGAATTAACTGACCTAACGGACTAATCACAGAAAATTCTCTAGTAGTATTCTCAATAGTTAAACCCAGAGTTACAGAAAAACACTAGCTATGTACGAGCGAGTAAATCCAATATCAATCAGAGCATAATATAGAATAGATTGAATAAAGAAGGTACTTGCAATGACATCAGCATCATCGCTCTCCTCGCAACGTCTTGTCGCATAAACCAATGATGGCTGACAAGCCTCAACCTGACCAGAACCTCTACTTGGTGTTTGCTGTCCTCTCCCAGCCCCATTACCAACACCCCTACCAATACCACGACCTCTGAAAGGTTGATGAGCCTCTCTAAGAGGTTGAAAAAAACTTAGGGCCAAAGTCTGTGCCATAGTTGGCACTAAATCAGGTCAACGGGGGCAATACCTAACTTGATGCTCCATCAAACCACAACGAAGGCATGCTCCTAATTTCCTCCAGCACTCGCCGGGTGGCGCTTACCACAACCAATACACTGTTGAATCTCAGTTCCTTCAGTTGGTATCTCGGCCCTCAGGGGCCTATCAAACCTCGCTCGCTTCTTAGGGCACTAAACAGAACTAGAGGGACCCGAATCCCTCTTAACCTTATTCTAATCCTTCTCGCGATCTCGCTACTCATGCTCAATATGCTTCACTTCTTCCACAATCTTAGCCTTGTCAACCAGAACCACAAAAACTCACTCCCTTTGAGGAGCTATCGAACCCGTAGATCGTATCTCAGTCTTTCCTCGAATCTCACACACTTGTCATAATCAAACGCTATCAGAGTCCGTGCATATCTACTCAGACGTAGAAACTCAGCCACAAACCGATCGCCCTGAACTAAGCTCATAAACTCGCATCGACGAGCCTCAACATAACTTGTTCTCACATATTTACCTTGGAAGGCATTCTTGAAATAGTCCCAGTTCACTTGCTCTTGTTGAGCACCTTGCTCAACGGTTAACCACCACTGATAAGCTTCATACCAGAGTAGGGACATAGCACCCCTCAATTTCTGAGTAGGAGTACAGTCAATTTCTGTCATGATACGTTCGGTAGCTTTGAGCCAATATTCAGCAATAGTAGGGGCGACTCCTATAACGCCCTTGAATAGTTTAGCATCATTCGATTGGAGTCGTTCAGTAACTGACCCTCGGTATGCCAATCCCGAATGGGTCCTAGTGACCCTCTCCAGGACCCCATACCATAGCTTGGGACAGTGTGTCGTCCCCAGACATTAGAGTCTAGAACTCCGTCTTAGTATTGGGAGTACCAACAGTCTCATTGGTCTCCAGATTAGGCATGCAACCCATAGAGGATGACTCGGCTCGAGTTCCTCCTCGGCGTCCTTGACGCCCCCGTATACCACGCCCTCGACTACCGCGCGAACTCATTCTAGCAATCTAGCTACAACGTTAGAGTACACAGATTAGTTCACATCTAGCAGGATGATTTCACCAGTTCACATCAAGCAGTTTACCAATGATAGCTTGGTATCACAATTTTTATAATAGAACAAAAATACTTACTGGGTTAACTTCAGAGGCTTGGTCACTCACTAAAGTTTCAGTATTTTCATATTAGTTTAGATACTAATTATTACTAGCTACTTTTCTCACACATTAAGAGCCCAAACACAGTCTAAGTGTTGACAAACCTGGCTCTGATACTACTAAATGTAACACACTAAGCCCGATCTAGATGTCCAGACCAAGTTTGAAGAGTGACATCATCCGTATTAGAGTTCATACTATCATAATGCAGTCAAATTGAGCTATTCATTATGTAACATTTATCACCACGAAATTTAAAGCACATAATCTTCATAAGTTCCGTAACATCACAGAACAACAATCTTTAATAGCAATGCTTAAAAGAAAGATAAAGGTTTGATCGAGCTTCAACGACCCTGACCCGATCAAGACTGGGAACCACCTGAAATCCAATCAATAAAGGAGTGAGTTGTGAACTTAGTACGTAAAAGGATTTTATTTTATTAGAATTCATTTATAGCGAAATTCCAAATTCAAGTATTCAGTTCATTTTAGAAGAGTGATAGTTCAGATTGAAAACAGGCCAGTTACTTGAATACGTATATGTAATTTCAGTTCATATACGACACTGATCAGATTCAAATGCAATTTTCCTATTTCCATCCTCTACACACCATCTCCTACCATCCCAACACACCATTAAGTACATTCAATGCCAAACCAACCCTTCACACAATTAAGTGTTCGTTGACACTTTTACAGAAACGCAGCTTAGTTGCTAATTCAATATGCGACAAGCGCCAGGATCAGATATACTCTTAATGGCATAGCACGATTTCAGAACAGATTTCTTCTTCCTTCACAACATCCCACCTCATACCAATGCAGAATACAACTACCGTAACACATGTTTAGTCATTCTAATACATTACATAATTAATAAAATAGTTCAATAACAGAGTGGTATTACGGTGCAATTCAATGATGTGATTCACAAATCGGTCTCAATGTATCAGATAGTTCTCATACAAACAAATTTAATCATTGGTACATTGAGGAAACCAATATCAAAGTTTAGCAACATTCTCGGCCTCAGAAATAGCTTTCGGACCCAACAGCCTGCCACACGGCCTGGGCACACGCCCATGTGCATTGGCCGTGTGGTTTTGAAGCACAACAGTGAGTTACACGGCCTCGCACACACCCGTGTCCCTGGCCGCGTGGTTTTTATACCTCAAACAGTGAGCTACATGGCCTGGGCACACGCCCGTGTCCTTGGCCATGTGGTTAATATACTACAAACACTAAGTTACACGGCTTGGGCATACACCCGTGTCCCTGGCCGTGTGAACCCTGCACTAGCATGGCCATAAATGGCCTAGACACACGCCTGTGTAGCCACTCGTGTGGCCTTAATTCAGTATACAGTAAGTTACATGGCTGTTTACATGGCTTGCCACACGCCGTGTGCCTGGCCATGTGGCGTCGACTACTACCATTTTTGGTGATCTTGAACTTGCAAATTAAGGTTTCTAGTATGCACTGATTTCCTTTTGACGGAGAAACAATATGGAGACTACCTAAACCTAATTAATCATTCCACAATCAATTACAGTATCAATTCCAACATTTAGCAAAATCACTTATCGTTAAAAACATGTTGAAAGGTTCGACACAATTCTATTCCAATTCGCACATTCAACTCGTACGAAATAGGAGAAGTCAACCTAACACGGCAGATTACCGTCTTTTGCAATATCCTTGCATAAACAAAGTAGCCAATCGAGTTTTTAACAAAAAATCAACTAAACCAGCAAAGTGCTGTTTTGACAGAAAAATGTTAACAGAACGAAAATCTCAACGAAAGGAAGTTGCAACGGAACTTACATAGAGTTGACCTCATAGACAACAAGACTTCAAAATCACACAAGATCAATTGCAGAAAAGAAGAAAGAAGAAAGAAGAAAAAGAAATTAAAAAGAAGGAAGACAACAAAATTTAAAGAACTAAAATTTTGAAAGAAAAAGAAAGATAACTTTTTCTTAGACTATTTTAAAATAACCACCCCCTTCCCAAATTCACAAAAAATATATTCCTAATGCGTACAATGGGATTCAAACTCAAAACCAGACAAAATATAGACAAATGCTTAACCAGTGAACCAATAGGCTCATTCTTGTCACCATTTCACACTGAATTGAACTTAATCGGGTAACGCGAGCTCATGGGTTGATTTAAAAATACAACAAAACTTTCAATGGAGTAACTCGAACTCCAAGCCTTAAACCCATAAGCAGAGCACAGTACCAGAAATATAGAAATTAATTACTGCAGATTCTCACAATTAAATTCTTAAAATTTTGGGGCGTTACAAAGAAACTCCCAGATGACTCATAGCCGTGTGATAGCTTGTGTCCCAGGCCGTATGAACCCAAAATTTACCTAAACTCAAGTCATTTCAAAATCAATTCCTACCTAACCATTCATACCATTTGGGCACACTTTCAAGGGGTTCAAATATCAACCAAACATACATAAACTTGCTATTTCAAACAACCTACTTTACCTAACCAATATACCATTCAAAGGCACCACACTTGTATCAAATCTTCAACTAATAAAACATGCCAATATTACCTCATTTAATGCATGATAACCTAGTTCAATTATGTGCCAAATATGCAAAAAATGACCATTTCCAAACCATCATTATCATACCAAGAGTATCTTATTTACTAGCATTTTAAAGTACCAAAATGACATAACTTAGTGAGGTGTTAAGGTTCACCAAACCAAATACAAAATACAAAACATATATATATACCAAAACACCATTAACATATTTACATGATACCACTACAAAACATCCTATACAAACTATCTGTATTCAAAAGATTTTAAATCAACTAATACCCCATAGGTACATGCCAAAAACACAAAAGAGGACATCACTGACATTGAGTACGAGATTCTTGTAGGATGCTGAGTCTGAGTCTACTATTTACCCAACTTGTAAACATGGAAAACAATCCACATTAAGTAAACTTCACATATTTGAATAACCACAAGTATATCTAAAGCATTTGAATTTATTTCACAACTTTAATAATCTACCTCAATAATATATCATATCTTCCAATGAATAAATATTTATACATAAGTAATATAATATTCTTTAGTAATACCGATAACCATCCTTCTTCGATGATTCATATAACCTTGTGCTATAGTCTAGTTGATACACGACACCAGATGCCTCGGATAAACCGTGAAAGAGTTTGCGCCTAGCACTAGTTGGATGAACCGACAATTGTGTGCCCAGCACTAGGCAGATAAACTGACGGAAGTTAAGCCCAACACTAGTCGGAAAACCTGACAAATAAATAGTGAGCCCAGCTCTAGTTGGATATACCAACTATATTTGCACCCAGCGCTAGTCGGATAATTCGATGAATTAATAGTGAGCCCAGCTCTAGTTAGATTAACCAATGAATTATCATTATCTAATTCCACAATTTTCTCGTTCATTAAATATCATCACCATTCAAATATAAATAGAAGATTGTATATCAAGTATTTAAATAACATTAAACAATTAATTAATTAATTACAAAGATTAAGTTCGAGTCTACGAACTTACCGAATTACAGAAGCTACAATCGAAGAGAATCACTCGATAACCTTCTCCTTTCCACAATTACAATTGATCCACTCGATTTTTGATCTAAAAACAATAATTTAATTTAATAATCCAACCACTAAAAATATTTATACTCAAACATTTAACCCTTTAAACAAATTTCACGTATTTGCATGCAATATATATACTATTAATCTTTAATCCAACCTTCCCCCCCCCCCCCCCCAAATTTTAGTTTTCCCGACTCAATTCCCATCAAACCAATTTATACTATTTTCTAGCATTCGCTTAACCACTATAAATCACAATTTAAACTATGTTATTTTGAATTTACAACATTTAAATCCCTAGAAATTAATATCAACAAAAATCACTACCCAATTTGACCAACTTAGCCTACAAGACTTATACTTTAATCATCACCTCAAGAATATTTAACATTCTACAAAATAACACCAAACCTTTGAATTTCTCATCCATGGTAACTTCCACAATTATCATTAATTCTCAAAATTTCAACATTACCAAATTAACTCATAATATTAAGACTTCAAAAACATAAATTCCATGCAAAAATAACCAAATTTCACTAACCAAATTAAACATGCAACAAAGCTTTTGGCCGTGCAACTTCTTCTCCCTTTCCTTTTTGTTTCGGAAAGAAGAAAAAATAAAGATATTTTGCTTGGCTTTCTTCTCCCCACTAACTATCTTTCTCATCTATTTTTAATAATAATATATATCATTTTATATTAAATTTTAACTTAATTATTATACTAACATAACACATATATAATACTAATAATTTTGATTAAAACCGTCCACCATCACATACTTATATAAATAATGGCTTATTTATTTAATAAGTCCCTTGATATTGCTCCACCTTATAATTTAATATAAATTCCTACTTTTATCACTTATTTGATTTAGTCCCCTTACTTTAATTAAACACTTAAAATTATCTAACTATCATTCAATTCCCTCCTAAGCTGACTCTAAAAATATTTAATGAAATTATTTACAAACCCGATTCACAGAAACGAGGTCCCGGAAGTACATTTCCCGACACCCCTGACTTTCAGGTCGTTACAATTAAGAATATTAAAATTTTAAAATTTTATAAATCAAATTTACTAGATCTTGAAAATGAGATTGATGTCTCTTGGAAGGATATCACCTACGATAATTATTTTATAATTCAATCAATTGGAATTTATAATTGGTAGATATTTTTAGGTGATAAAATTGGATATGTTTTTTTTTTCCAATTATATCACCTAAAAATATCTACCTATTATAAATTCCAATTGATTGAATTATAAAATAATTATCGTAGGTGATATCCTTCCAAGAGACAATGATATCATGTTCAAGCTCTAATAAATGTGATTTATAAAATTTTAGAAACATTAAAATTTCTTATATTTCTAAAAAAAATTACTTATTTTTTTATATTGTTTTTGTTGTAACACCCCACACTCGACCTGGTCGCTAAATCCAAATGTGTGATATCATATTACGTTGCAGAAGCAACTCAGATAACTTACAACAATTATCATATCATTTAGAACATGGTTATCATTTATATCAAAACAAACATCTATTTCAAACATAATCTTACATTCGTTGAGTGAACTAATCTAACTCATCGAATTATGAGAAGATACAAAGTCAAAGTAAGAGTTGGAACTCAAATCTAAACTCAACTATCAAATTTCAACGATGTGTCTTGAGATAGAGGGCTTTTTCCCTCGAGATGGCAGTAAATTTATTTTATGTATTTTTGCTTCAAAGTTAGACTGTCTCGAGACATTAAGAATTGTGTCTCAAGGCATGATCTCACATATTTAGATGTCTTAGGACAAGGGGTTCTTATCTCGAGACTTGGAGTAGGGAAAAACTAATTTAGCTTCGAATTTCACTTGTCTCGAGACAAAGGCCATTTGTATTAAGACTTAAATAAGATGTCTTGAGTCTAAATTTCCAAGTCTCGAGACACTAAGCATGCAAGTCAAAAAATAAGGTAAATCTTGTTCTTATGGTCTCAAGACATGTTCAAGCTATCTTGAGCCTCAATAGTAAATTGGCCTATTTTCATATTTTCAAGTATCCAAACTATACCAATTAGAACATTAAGTACACCTACACAATACATTATATTAATACCATCAATATAACACATAAACACCATCAAACACCATCAAATCATAACCATCAATGTATCATCATCTAACCAACTATTTCTCATAATCAAACTTATGTGAATTAACTTAGTTATCTACTAATTAAAGATTAAAATTCATCTTATAAAACCATATAGGTCAAGCACCAAGTATACAAAAGTGATCATTTGGAAAACAAACCCAAAATAACCTAGGTACATGCCATTCCAACACAAACATATATGTATATACATATACATACATAGAGGTAGCAAAATGATTCCCGAGCTGAGTTGTTGAGAATGGATACCTTGACACTTTCAACCGATGAAATCCAAGTATGAGACTTGCGAACGAAAATAAACAAAATTGTACGTTGAGTATTGATTACTCAGTGATTCTAATATAATTCAAATACAATGCATTAAAAAGAAACTGAAGTAAGAATTTATAACAAATATCAAATACAATAACGTTTACCTATTAAACTCATCACATCATTTTTCCAACATTCTTAATCATTTCACATTTCAATGTCACTTTCAATACTTATTCATTTTGGCCCCTATTATCTGATAATAGAAATTAGGACAGATACTCAAATATATACATCAAGTAAGTCCACAACCCTTTAAAATTAGTTCTATTCTTAAGTAGTAGCCTACCCGACGAAGCCTCTATACCTGGTTACAATTTGGCATATAGTTGGTAAAATAATGATATATATGAGTAAGTAAAATGTTTGCTTTGGCTAAGTATAGAATTATGTGTATTAAGCCATTTGGTGAACTCTTAGTTTTGGAAAGTTTTATGGTTTGGCAGATTCTTCTATTAAGTATTCGCCCAACACAGATGTTTTGGGCTTAATCGTTAAGTTTGCAGTTGTTTAGATTTCTTTATTATTTAAGTATGGTAATTTGGTTAGTTAACTTGAGATTTAGTTATTGTTGGTGATAAAACTTAAATTATGTTAAGTGCACTTAATCAAGAGAATCAAAAGTGTTAGTGGAATTATCTGATTTTTCCACAAATCTTTGTTTCCTACTTAAGTATATAAGGATAACGATGGTCTTTCTGAACACCTTTATGTTTTCTTCTTCTTCCTTGATTTCCTTTGAAAACTTTTTCAAAACCTAAGTTTTAATTGGCAATAAAAATGATGATCCCACTGTGGCTAAGCAGTGGTTGTCTCAATTTTGCAGAGTGATAAAAGAACTTAAATGTACACCAAAAGATAGACTTGTGTGCTATATCATTACTAGAAGGAGAAACCTATCAATTGTGGGAAACATTGATTAATGTAACTCCTAAAGATATTATCGATTGGGTGTTCTTCCCAGAGAAGTTAAAAAAAGGTATGTGAATCAGATATATGTAGAAAAATGAAGAAAGAATTTATGTATCTTAGACAAGGAATGATGTATGTGATGGAATAAGAATGATAATTTGTTAGACTCAGTAGATATGCTAAAACCATTTTCTAGTCGAGAAGGAAATGTGTGATAAGTTTGAGTAGAGATGAAGAGATGAAATTCATACTCTGGTAGAAGCTTTCGAATGTAAAAGTTTAGTAGCTACGATAGCCAAAACTGTAACACCCCTAACCTGTCTCTGTCGCTAGATTAGGGTAACAGAGCATTACTATGCAAATCTAAACAATTAATATCAATCATATCATTTAACAACAATTACCTAAAACTCATTATGACACTAGCATACATGTACATTTGGGTCTTAAATCGTGCCTTCGAGGCCCTAAAAATAGCTTAGAATCAATTCAGGACTAATTTGTAACAAATTAGAAAATTTGGGAAAAGTTAGAAATTTTGAAAACAAGGGTTACAGGTCGTGTGACATAGCCCAGACCGTGTACTGCTCGAGCAATGGGACACATGGTCGTGTCCCAACCCGTGTCTTAAACCATGTAACTCACTAAGTTAGGTCACACGGCCGTGTCGCAGGTCGTGTACTAGACCATGTAACTCACTGACTTGATACACACGGTTGTGTTTTAGGTCGTGTGAAAATTACACCAAAAATAAAAAGTGGCACACGACCATGTAGCCAGGCCATGTGTGTCACACTGCAGTGTGATAGCCTGTGTCTTAAGTTGTATACTCCATAATTTGACCCTAAAAACAAACACTTTTATGACCAAAACTTTCCCAACCAACCACTCAATTTGTGCATACATTCAATAAACCTATACACACTTTAAACACATACAAACATACCAATTTAATCAACCTTTTTTTCTAACTAATATGCCATTCAAAGGCACCACATTTATACCAAAACAACTTCAATTAAAATAAAGCTATATTGCCACATCTCAAGCACAAAATCTAGTTTAACCTTATGCCAATCATGCCAAAATAACCATTCCAAAACATGCCATCATACCATATACTATCTAAAATCTGTGAAGTATGCATGAGGGTTCATTCACCCATATTTGCAACTATTGTTCATGCAAACATTTACCTATTTAACCATAACAAGCTTGACACAACTCAAGACAAGCAATAACCATAAATACCAATATGTCGAATAGATATTGTGACAATACTCCGATGAGATTCCAACCGACTGAACTTCCTAATAATCTATAAGATAGAGGAAATGGTTACGTAAGCATTTGATGCTTAGTAAATTCGTATGAGAGAAACTTAAACTTACCAAACATCTTAATTTTAACAACCAAACCTACTATCATAATGTCATATATCAAACTTTCTTTTCTATACACATCACTTCATAAGGTTAGTAAATATATCATTACATATAAATCCCAAGTAACTCATGGCATATAAATGATAAATATTTAGGCTTTATCCATAATCCATCGCCCATACATATATCATCTACACATACTTTCCATTGAAATCATATGGTTAATAGATAGTAAGTAAATAATACATCTATAAAACATAAGATATATGAAGAAATGGATTTCATGCATATTTCATTCATCACTTGATAAATTATCATCCATTTTCATTTTCTATATGCATATTCATCTTTCCATATCATATGAACATTAAATCTTTATACATGTCTTTCCATTGAACTTTTCTTATCCGTCGAACCTTTTTGAATAACATCGGATACACGAAATACCTTTTCTTATCCGTTGGACTGATGTGTGTTAGCAAAGTTTTGAGAAGTTCAAAGCAGTATTGACTGAAACTCTAGTTTTAGCACAACCAGAGTCTGGTATAAAGTATATTATTTATATTGATTCATCTCTTAATGGGCTTCGATGTGTACTTATGCAGTAGGGTAAGGTTATAGCTTATGCATCAAGCCAACTCAAACTTCATGAGAAGAACTATCCTAACCATGATTTAGAATTGGTAACAGTAGTATTGACATTTAAGATATGGAAACACAATTTGTATGGAGAAAAGTGTCGTGTATTCTCTAATCAGAAGAGTTTGAAGTATTTGTTGGTATAAAAAGATTTGAATCTATGAGAAAGACGTTGGATGAAATTGCTAAAAGATTATGTTTTGGTTATAGAGAATCAACCTGGAAAAGTAAATCTTTTGGCTGATGCTTTGAGTAGAAAAATAGTGGCAACATTAACATCACTTCAAGCAAAAGTGAGTATGGTTAATATTGGATTGTTATTGGAAAAGTTAACTATTAAGCCAACTTTTCTCTCTCAAAATTTGGAAGAGCAGATGAAGGATGCACAGTGTGATATGTATAAGTAACATATGATGTTTTGTAATGTAGCAAATTTTAGTTTGGGTAAATATGGTGAATGTATTAAAAAAAACTACTAAGGGAAGCTCATTAGAGACCCTTTTTCACTCCATCCAGGGAGTATCAAGATGCATAAAGATTTGAAAAGATTATACTGGTGGCCTGGAATGAAAAGGGAAATCTCATAATATGTTTCAACCTATTTGACTTGCCAAAAATTTAAAGTAGAACATCAAGTTCCCTCGGGTATGTTGTATCCTTTAGAAATACCATAATGGAAATGGGATAAATTACCATGGTTTTGTGTCAGGGCTACCTCTCAATTCTTCAAAGAAGAATTCGGTTTGGGTGATAGTATTAGCTTACTAAGTCAACTCATTTTTGCCAGTGCACACTACTTATTCTCTAGAAAGGTTAGCTGAGCTTTGTATTTTTGAGATAGTGTGCCTACATGGAATTCCATCTTTTATAGTTTCATATAGAGATCCAAGGTTTACTTCAAGATTTTGGAAGCAATTACAAGGATCATTGGGAACTAAATTATAATTCAGTACAGCATTCCACCCTCAGACAGATGCTTTGTCTGAAAGAGTCATTCATGTTTTGGAGGATATATTAAGAAGTTGTGTAATTGACTTTGGGTTGAAATGGGAAAAGTATCTCCCTCTGGTTGAATTTGCGTATAATAATAGTTATCATGCCAGTCTAAAAATGTCTCCATTTCAAGCTTTGTATGATAGAAGGTGTAGAACGCCCATCTGTTGGATGCAGCTTAGTGTTAGAAAGTTAGTAGGTATTGGGTTAGTGCATTAAACAGAAGAAAAAGTCTCTATCATTCGTAGTCATCTAAAAGTTGCACAAGACCGTTACAAAACCTATGTTGATTTGAAGATGAAAGAGATTTATTTTAAAGTTGGAGATAAATATTCTTAAAAGTTTCTCCTTGGAAGAAGATTATAAGATTTGGTCAAAAAGGAAAGTTGAACCCATGATCTGTAGGGCTATATGAAGCCTTAGAGTAAGTTGGACCAATCGCTTATAGATTGGATTTACCTTTAGAGATTTCAAAGATTCACAAAGTGTTTTATGTGTCTTTTCTGAGAAGATATAGATCAAATATAGACCATGTTGTACAAATTGAAGAGTTAGAGTGATAAACCATAATATACACATATTTTAATCCCACATTTAGCATACTTTTGGATGATTTTTCCCTTTAATTATGGAAATAGGTGCTCCTAATCCTTTGTTTTCATGTTTTATACTCAGGAGAGCACCGGAGGATAAAAAGAACAAGAAACGGGCCAAAAATGAAAAAAATAGGCCAAAACAAGAAATCCACACGGCCTGGCCCAAGGCTACACGGCCGTGTCACTCAAGAAGAGCCGAACACGACTTGGACCCCAAAATACACAGCCGTGCCTTCTCAACAAGTTCAACCATGGGCTAAAATCGAATCACACGAGCGTGTCCCTACCACAGAAAAGAAGAGTTTCATTCGGATTAGGGTACTTAGAGGCAAAGAAAGACATTTCAAAAGCCTATATAAAGACCCTAGAGGCCAACCTTTAGGGAGGCGGTTCAGCTAGGCCAAGGAGCCAAGCCAGAGGGGCCAGAATTGTGGGATTCACTCGAAGAAAGCTAGTCGATTCATCTCAAGAAGCCAGGATCATACTCAAGACAGAGGAACTCTCCTTCAATTCCTTCAGAGGGTTTTAGGGTTTTCTTTATGTTTTGTTTTATATTTTCTTCTGAGATGTTTTCTTTTACTATTATGAACTAAACCTCTCAAATACCTTAGGTGGATGAAACCTAAAACGAATCTTGTTATTGTTATCTGAGCTGTATGATAAATACTTGATTTGTTCTTAACTATATGTTCTTAATTCTTGTTTTGGTATTTCCAGGATATTGATTCAAGCATTTATGCTCTTAGGCAAAGGAGGAATAGACCTGTTTAAGAGTAGATCTAGCATAGTTAAGCGGATTTGATCGCAACCTTAGAGATAGGATGATGAAAATCTATCGGATTAGTGCCAAACCTAATATGGGAGTCCATAGATCGAGTTAATGCAATTCTAGGGTTTTAATTAGAAAGAGATTTCAATTAATCAACCTAAGAATCGAGAGAGGTATTAATATAAATTCGGGAATCCTACGGATCAAGTCAAGTGAATAAATCATCTGGTTCAGAGTTAGATAATAAGTAAAGTCTAGGTGGATTCTTCCTCGGGTATTGTCTAAATCAATTGGTTTTCTCTCAAGTTTTTCCTTAATTTCTTCTCTTTGTCTTCTCATCTTTATCCTAGTAGTTAGTTAATTTTAGATTAGATAAAAATTCTCTTAATTCTTAGGCTAAATAATAAAAAGAAAGTTAGTATTAGTACTTTTGGTTCCTTTGGGTTCGACAATCCGGTCTTGCCACTAAACTATACTAATGTTCGATAGGTGTGTTTGCCTCCATCGTTGTCTTAGTTAGTTTCCAGGTTCGATCATTCTTTTATAAATTTTTAAGACTCTGACACACGATCATAGAGGTAGAACCGAATCTATCTTATGAAGAAAAGCTCATTTGTATCTTGGCAAGAGAAGTGAAAGAGCTTAGAAATAAGAGGATTCCTTTGGTGAAAGTATTATGAAGAAATCATAATACAAAAGAGGCTTCTTGGGAAAGAGAAAGTTTAATGAAAGAGCAATATCCTCAACTATACACAAGTATGAATTTTGAGGAAGAAATTTTCTAAGTGGGGGAGAATTGTAATAGCTCGCCCGGTAAGTCTCTGTATCTTGTTATTGTTTGGCATATAATTTGTAAAATAAGGATAGCTATGAGTAAGTAAAATGTTTTTTTGACTAAGTCTAGAATTATGTGTATTACGCCAATTGGTGAACTCTTAGTTTTGGTAAGCTTTGTGGTTTGGCAGACTTTTCTATTAAGAATCCACCCAATGCAGATGCTTTGGGTGAACTTGTTAAGTTCGCAACTATTTAGATTTGTTTATTATTTAAATATGGTAAATTGGTTAGTTAAGTTGGGATTTAGTTAGAACGGAACTAAACTAATTTAGATGATAAAACTTAAATTATGTTTTGTGCACTTAATCACGAGAATCAAGAGTGTTAGTGGAATTATTTGATTTTTCCACTAATCATTGTCTCCATGCTTAAGTATATAAGGATAGGCGTGGTCTTTCTTAATATCTTTACGTTTTCTTCTTATTCATTGATTTAGTCTGAAAACTTTTTTAAAAACACAAGTTTAGAAATCCTCTTAGAAGTAAGGTTCGCAGTAGTCAGCTAACTTCTACATTAGTACCATCTCACTAGTAATTACTGATGAACCTTAGGTTACCCTCTGAATCATTTATGTGTTTCTCATTCTACATGCATAGATGTTAGAATAGTGTGTGAGAAGGGAAAATTTTAGAAGTGTTGTTGATTCTTGCATGCATGATTAGATTTGATCGATTGATGATCTGATATGTTTAAATATTTTTTTTAACTCAAGAAGTTAAAGAAGGTCCAAGTAATAAAGACAAAGGACCTATTTTATAGACTTGTGTTAAAGTTTCTCGTGAGTTCTTTCTTACTTTTATGTGTTGTAATTTTCTTTATTTTGTAATTTGTGTAGGGTAAGTAATCCTCTTTTATAATGGATGAGAGATGTTGCATGGTGTTGTGTGGATAATGGTTATCCAAAGTCTTCATTCTAAGTGCAGTCTATTTTTTATATAAAGTAAGCATCATTCTTCATGCTTAAGTCACTATAATCTGTTTTTGATATGTATTATATGATATCATCTAATATGAGGTGATGGAGATGAGGAGATATGCAACATCCTGATAATTAGGGGTTGTACATCTTTACTTAATTAAATGTTATTGCATGCCTAATTATGATTGAGTGTGTTTTGGAAGTTTATTTTTGAACTTTATTATGTAAGTGATTGCTTAGTGAAATATTAATTTTTAATAATTAAGATGGAGCTAAGCAAGATAGGCTTTAAGAAATAATGACAAGAGGTTTTAAGCATAAGATGAGTAATTGGCAAGGTGGTTAGGACGCATGGATGATTACTTGAGGGGAGAGGTTCGAATCCCCTAGCTAGCTAATGGGAGGATTTTATTTTTTTGTTTCCTTCCCTATAGTGTCGGCCAAGACTATTCTAGAAGGGATGATCATCTTTTTTATTTTTGGTGAGTAGACCATGTGAAAAAGGTAAGCTAAAAGTTATGGCAAGGAATTAAGAAAGGATGGTAAGAAAGGGGGAAAAAAGGCTTGAAGTAAGGACAATGTTATGGAAGCTTTTTCATGGTCATTTTACCATGAACCTAGTCGACTTTAGGGGCTAAGGGAGAAGGCTTAATTGTGTTAGGAAACATAGGATTAATGGGGAAGAAATGTGGAGGAAAAAGGGGGATTATGTTGGCTTAGGTTGGCCGAAATTTTGCTTAGCCATTAGGGGTGATAGTTGGCCAAATTCTAACATTTTGTGTATCTTTCTCATTTTCTCCAAAAGCTCTCTTCCTAGCCGAATTTTGTTGATGATTTTAGGTAAAAGTTTTGCCTTGTTTTAACTTTCATTTTTGACCATTTTTGTTAAAGTACCTATTCTCTCAAATTCTTGTCCTCTTTAGTCAAAAGCATCAAAAAGTTTGGAAAAAACATTTCTTCTTTTTCTTTTCCCTCATTGTCGAAAATACCAAAGATCATAAACCTATTTTCTTCATTTTTCCCTCTTGGCCGAATGCACCTAAGTCCCTAAACCTATCTCTTTTCTTTTGGAAATCATCATTATCATCATCTTTTCTTCTTTTTCTCTTTCTTTCTCCTTCCATTTTTCATTTTCTTTCTTCTTTCTCTCAACCAAAACCATCATCTACCCTAAGCAAAACCACCATTCTTGTCCTCTCTTTTGTTAACCGAATCATCTTCCATCTTGATTTCATTCCTTCTTTTCTTTTATTGAAAACCAAACCATTATAGCCAAAAATCACTATCTTTTCTCTTCTCTTTTGTGCAATTCAAATCACAAATTCTCTTATTCTATATCATCAAGGCCGAATCTTTAAGTGGGCAAGTAAGACTTTTTGTCAATTTTTTTCTTATCTCCTTTTATTATAACCGGTTTAAAAACATAGTTCTCTTATTTTTTCTATTTTCTCCTAGGTCAATCCTTGGAAGGGATTTTAAGAATCTTTTGGAACCAAAGTTTTAAGGAAACCTTTGAAATCATCCAAGGTAAGAAGATCACTTTTGGTTATATCAATCCTTTTAGATAGTTTATTAACTAACTTTATTTTAGGGGTGATTTTGAGACTAACAAGATAGGTTCGAAAAGAGCAATACGGAGTGTTTGGAAGAGAGGAGGCACTGTTTTACCCTCAAACTTCAAACGAAGGGCTGTATCGACGAAAAGAGATTTTCCACCGGGTTGTGGACCCTCTACTAACGAAGATCGTTTATTTGAAGTCGTGCGCATAACCAAACCACTTTTCGTTAGTGGGTTGTCGTGGGTTTTGATCCATCTAACGGAGAAAACCACAAATAACGGTTGTTCGAGAATCAGGGGTAAGGATTTAGATCTCTCATCAATAGTATAGTTTTATTAGTAATAGTGTATACTAATCAAGTGTGATAATTAACTAGATGTTGACGAGCGGGAAGGTATCGTTCTCACAGTCATAAGGTGTGTAACCTTACAATAAAATCTCATAGATCTATATTAAATGTGATTATATGACAATATGTTGATAATGATTGTGGATACCATTCAGTGGTATACGATATTCAGGTATGTTTACCCCAATATTTCGTTAATTTTGCTATATGCATAAATGTGAAATAAGTATGACTATATTATGATTTTGGGGTAAATAGCATGAAAATTTAATAATATATATGTGCATGGGCATATGGGTAAAATTGATAAAGGGGAAGTATTCCGGTGGTTTTACCACATAATCCGGTGACTTCGGTCAAATATTTGAATCCGGTGACTTCGGTCACATATGTGAATCTGGTGACTTCGATCACATTTGTCTGGTGGCCTTGCCACAAAATTATAAGGGCGATGTGCATGTTGACTGCAACAACTGCCTTCGATGGTGTGTAGCGGATGGAGGGTCGATTTAGTAATCCCCATGGTGTATTTGGTTGGTACGGGTGGTGTGTTGCGGATGGATATTTAGGTGGGCCGGGTTGCATTCCATTATATGTACATATCCATGTAATTTTAAATGATTATTATTTAATCTGCTATGAAAATGGGCTTTTGGGCTAAATATGACTTAAATGGAACTATGGCTATATGTGTAATTAATGGGCTTTAAGTCTATGATCAAATGGGCTTTTTAATGTATGTGTTACACATTGAGTTTATGACTCACCCCTTTTGTGGGAAAATTTTTCAGATGACTCCTAGCGCGATGGATCGGGTCAGCGAGGATTACATGGTGGCCAATGCTCAAACAAAGTATTTTGGAGATTTTCCAAATTAGACTTATTAAACTTATTTAGAATTTATTATGGGTTTTGCTATTTTTATGTAATAAGGCCACTATGAACTGTTTTTAATTTTTGTGTTTGGATTTATTTTCTACCATGGACAATTATCAATTAAATAACTAAATGGTTTTCGATAAATACTTTAAAAATGTTTTTGACACTAATATATATATATATATATATGTTTTAAAGTAATAAATAAATTTTTCATTAAGTTTGGTTTTCTTTTTACCTATTAATTTCTCTTAAAAAAATGTTTTAAGAAGATATAAATTACTTTACAATTTGATTTCAACCCGATCCTTAACTTAATCTATTTTATTCAAAACCATCAAGTTTTTCTTAAACAAAGCGAGAATTTGGTTAAGTTTTACTTGAGGAACATATCAAATCCGATTAGGGCTTTTGGGTAGGGTTTGGGGTGTTTCAACTTGGTATCGAGCCAGCTTTTAAACTCTCGACCTTGGGTTTTGAAGCCCACAACGTTTTCAAAAGTTGGCCCAAATGACTTTTTGAAAGTTTTCTTAAGTTAAAATGGTTTTATAAGAGCATGGCACTCGGAATTCTCGGCCCAGATCCATCAGGTAAGTACCCTTATTGATAAGTGATATGAATGTATGATAAGCCTAAAGAAACTATACTTTAGAGACATGGACCCTAGGTGTATGTGTACTACTACGGAAAAACCACTGAATATCTGTTGCATAAAACTTTCTTTTAATAAGAAGTGAAAAGATTCTAATACATAAGACTTTTTCGTAAAAACAGATAAGACACGTAGTAGACATGAGTTCTAGGGGACGTGGTCATCGTGGACGTGGAAGAGGAAGAATGGTTGTGTCGAAACCAGTTAGATCTGGTCATGGTTTCGAAAATAAAGCTCATACACCTTTGTTGGAGTGGATTTTCAAAAGCAAAATGGAGGAGGTGATGCAAGATCACAAGTCGTGCTTGAGTATTAGAACGAGTAGCGAAGCTAATCTTGAAATGGGTCTCGAAAGTCGAGTCGTAGAGACTTAGATCAAATGGAGCCGAGGTTTTAGGGAGTATCTAGAGTAGCCCCAAATGTAGCGAATCTTGGTTGGAGGCGGTCGAGAGGATCATAGATGATTTAGACTGCATACATGAAGAAAAATTGAAAGGTGCTATTTCACTACTCCGTGATGAGGCCTACCAGGTGGTGGCTCACTATCAAGGAAAGTACCCATGGATCGAGTGGATTGGGGTATTTTAAAGTTAAGTTCAAGGAAAATATGTTGGAGCTAGCTACATCGACTCCCGAGAGGAAGGCATTTCGAATTTGGTGCAAGAAAATAAGTCGATAATGAGTATGAAGCGAGTTTTTGCGACTTAGCCGATATGCGGAGGATAGTAGCTACTGAATATGAACAGTGTGTCAGATTTGAAGATGGACTTAGAGATGAACTGCGAGTAATGATTACTCCGCACCGGGAAAGAGACTTTGCAATCTTAGTAGAAAGGGCAAGAATAGCTGAAGAGGTTAAGCGGACTGAAAGACAGAACTGGGACAGAGGCCAAATAAGAATAAGAGAAGCTTTGGGTCTTCAGGGTCATCCGGGAATTTTCAAAAGAAACCAAGAGTTGATGGGTCGCGAAGTCAGCAGACTGCTACGGGTGGACAACATCGTGCTTGTGCTCAATGTGGGAAGATGCACCCGGGAGAATGTTGGAAAAAGACCGGGGGATGTTTCAAGTGCGGATCTAAAGACCATATGATCAAGGATTGCCCGAAGAATTCAGATAAGAACCGCCCAGCAGGTCAGGGTGTTAATCAGGCTGGCAGAGGTGAACAGCAGCCGATAAGGGGCCGTGGTCCAAATGGAAGGGGTAATGGCTCTGGTAGAGGTCGCAAAACTTCAGGCAGAGGCAGTGGTAGCTCTGAGGCGAGACAGCCAGGTCTGGTATATGCAGTTCGTCGCAGAGAAGATAGTGACGCACCTGATGTTATCATGGGTACGTTTTTGATTTCTGGGTTGCCCTTTATTGCTTTGATAGATATAGGGTCAACTCATTCATACATCACTAGTGAAGTATCTGGAACTTTGCATGTGACTTCTGAGACTGTACCTAGAAAGATGACTGTACTTAGTCCTTTAGGACAGACAGTAGTAATAGACAAACTTTTCAAGGAAGTGCCTTTAGAAGTTCAAGGGACACAATTTCTGGCTAATTTAATGGAGTTACCATTCGAAGAATTCGACCTGATCTTAGGCATGGACTGGCTTGTGAAGTATCATGCAAATGTGGATTGTGCTGCTAAACGAATGTCCTTAAGAACTGTTGATGAAAAAGAAGTTGTAGTGATGGGCGAGAGACGTAACTACTTATCAAATGTAGTATCCGCTCTTAAGGCAGAAAAGATGGTTAGAAAGGGATGTGTAGCCTTCTTGATGTTGGTGAGTGCCTTGGAGGCTAAGAAAGCAACTGTTGAAGAAGTCAGGACTGTGAATGAATTTGTAGATATTTTTCTAAGAATCGCCAGATTGCCTCCGGATCGAGAGGTAGAATTTGGAATTGAATTATTGCCTGGAACGGCGCCAGTTTCTATTGCTCCATATAGAATGGCACCGAAGGAGATGGTTGAACTTAAGGCTCAGATTCAAGAGTTACTTGATCGTGGATTTATCTGACCTAGTGTGTCTCCATGGGGAGCACCGGTTCTATTTGTGAAGAAGAAGGACGGAACGATGAGGATGTGTATAGATTACCGGCAGTTGAATAAGCTGACCATCAAGAACAAGTATCCTTTGCCGAGGATCGACGACTTGTTCGATCAGCTTAAAGGAGCCGCAGTATTCTCAAAGATTGACTTAAGGTCGGGGTATCATCAGCTTAAGGTGAAAGAAGCAGATATCCATAAGACGGCTTTCCGAACTAGATATGGGCATTATGAATTTCTGGTAATGCCATTCGGATTGATTTAACGCCCAAATTGTGTTCATGGATATGATGAACCGAATTTTCCAACCCTATTTGGATCAATTCGTCGTGGTGTTCATAGACGACATTCTGGTGTATTCAAAGTCTGAAATGGAGCATGATGAGCATCTCCGGATTGTGTTGCGAGTTTTAAGGGAGAAGAAGCTTTATGCCAAATTCAGCAAGTGTGAATTTTGGCTGAAAGAGGTTGTGTTTTTAGGCCATGTGGTGTCTGCAGAAGGAATAAGGGTGGATCCTCGGAAGATTGAGGCTGTGCTAGATTGGAAACCACCTAAGTCCGTAACTGAGGTTCGCAGTTTCTTGGGATTAGTAGGCTACTACAGAAGATTTGTCGAAGGATTCCCATCGATAGTTGCACCTTTAACGAAATTACTGAGAAAGGAAGTACCTTTCGTGTGGGCTGATAAGAAATAAGAGAGTTTTGAGAAGCTCAAGAAGGTTTTGACTGGAGCTCCGATTTTGATTCAACCTAAGGCAGGGAAGGATTTTGTCGTGTATTGTGACGCTTCTCACACAGGGTTAGGATGTGTTTTGATGCAAGACGGGAAGGTAGTCGCGTATGCGTCTCGGCAGTTGAGGCCACATGAGGTTAATTACCCGACGCATGACTTGGAGTTGGCAGCAGTAGTTTTTGCTCTTAAAGTTTGGATACATTATTTATACGGGGAAAATTCAGTGATATACACGGACCACAAGAGTCTGAAATATCTACTGACTCAGAAAAAACTAAATTTGAGGCAGCGAAGTTGGATAGAGTTGTTGAAAGACTACGATCGTTTCTATAGAGTACCACCCGCAAGGCGAATGTGGTGGCGACGCCTAAGTCGTAAAGTGGTGTCGATTTAAGGCGATGTTTGCACATCTTAGTCTTTACGATGACGGGAGCTTGTTGGCAGAATTACAAGTTAAACCGACATGGTTGAGTCAAGTGAAAGAGAGGTAGTTGATAGATGAAGATCTGAGTGTAAAGCTTCGGCAGGTGCAGAGTGGGAAATTAGAAGATTATGGTATTAACCATGATGGGGTATTATGTTTTAAAGGTAAAGTCTCGTATGCCAAGGATCGAGAGTTGAGGCAAAAGATTCTTCAGAGTCGCATAGTAGCCCTATGCTATGCATCCCGGAGGAAGTAAGTTATATCGAGATTTGAGATCGGTTTTGGTGGCTTTGGTCTTAAACGAGAGTTCTGAATTGTGGGAAAGTGCTTAACGTGTCAACAAGTTAAGGTTGAACATCAAGTACCTTCGGATTGCTTCACCGATAAAGATTCCGATGAAGTGGGAGAGAATCACCATGGACTTTGTTAGTGGGCTTCCTCTTACGCCTACTAAGAAAGACTTCGGTATGGGTGATAGTGGACCGATTGACTAAATCGCACATTTTATCCCGATTCGGGTTGATTACTCTTTGCGTAAATTGGCAAAGTTATATGTGGTGAGATTGTGAGATTGCATGGAGTGCTTGGTGTCGATTATTTGGATAGAGATCCGAGGTTTACGTCTTGGTTTTGGAAAGCATTGCATCGAAGCTTTGGGCACCGATTGGATTTCAAAGATCGGCATTTCATCCACAAATCGACGGACAATCTAAACGAGTAATCCAAATTTTAGAAGATATGTTAAGGGGATGTGTGATGGATTTCAGGGGAAGTTGGGAAGAGTTCTTACCGTTAGCAGAATTTACGTACAATAACAATTACCAAGCCAGAATTCGGATGGCACCATATGAAGCACTATATGGACGGAAGTGTCGCACTCCTACGTGTTGGACAGAACTAGGGGAACGTCAAATTTTGGGTCTAGAAATAGTGGCTGAATCCGAAGAAAAGGTTAAGGTAATTCGGGCTCGGTTAAAGGAAGCATCTGACAGACAAAAGTCGTACGCAGATCTTAAGCGGAAAGAAATAGAGTTTGCTGTGGGGGATCAAGTATTCTTGAAGGTTTCACCTTGGAAAAAGGTGATGAGATTTGGTCGTAAAGGGAAATTAAGTCCCAGGTTCATTGGACCTTATCGGGTTATGAAGCGGGTCGGATCTGTGGCATATCAGCTAGATTTGCCTTCGGAGTTGAAGCAAATGCACGATGTGTTCCATGTTTCAATGTTACGCCGTTACCGGTCGGATCCATCTCATGTAGTGCCAGTTGAGGAAGTGGAATTAAGATCAGATTTGTCCTATGAAGAGGAGCCAATTCAAATCCTGGAGCGGGATGTAAAGATTTTACGGAGAAAATCGGTTCCTCTCGTCAAAATGCTATGGCGTAATCATGGATCAGAAGAAGCTTCGTGGGAACTGGAAGAAGCGATGCGACAGCAATACCCTCACTTGTTCCAACAAGGTAATTTCGAGGACGAAATTATTTTAAGGGGGTAGAACTGTAACATCCTGATAATTAGGGGTTATGCATCTTTACTTAATTAAATGTTATTGCATGCCTAATTATGATTGAGTGTGTTTTGGAAGTTTATTTTTGAACTTCATTATGTAAGTGATTGCTTAGTGAAATATTAATTTTTAATAATTAAGATGGAGCTAAGCAAGATAGGCTTTAAGAAATAATGACAAGAGGTTTTAAGCATAAGATGAGTAATTGGCAAAGTGGTTAGGACGCATGGATGATTACTTGAGGGGAGAGGTTCGAATCCCCTAGCTAGCTAATGGGAGGATTTTATTTTTTGTTTCCTTCCCTATAGTGTCGGCCAAGACTATTCTAGAAGGGATGGTCATCTTTTCTATTTTTGGTGAGTAGACCATGTGAAAAAGGTAAGCTAAAAGTTATGGCAAGGAATCAAGAAAGGATGGTAAGAAAGGGGGACAAAAGGCTTGAAGTAAGGACAATGTTATGGAAGCTTTTTCATGGTCATTTGACCATGAACCTAGTCGACTTTAGGGGCTAAGGGAGAAGGCTTAATTGTGTTAGGAAACATAGGAGTAATGGGGAAGAAATATGGAGGAAAAAGGGGGATTATGTTGGCTTAGGTTGGCCAAAATTTTGCTTAGCCATTAGGGGGTGATAGTTGGCCAAATTCTAACATTTTGTGTATCTTTCTCATTTTCTCCAAAAGCTCTCTTCCTAGCCGAATTTTGTTGATGATTTTAGGTAAAAGTTTTGCCTTGTTTTAACTTTCATTTTTGACCATTTTTGTTAAAGTACCTATTCTCTCAAATTCTTGTCCTCTTTAGTCAAAAGCATCAAAAAGTTTGGAAAAAACATTTCTTCTTTTTCTTTTCCCTCATTACCAAAAATACCAAAGATCATAAACCTATTTTCTTCATTTTTCCCTCTTGGCCGAATGCACCTAAGTCCCTAAACCTATCTCTTTTCTTTTGGAAATCATCATTATCATCATCTTTTCTTCTTTTTCTCTTTCTTTCTCCTTCCATTTTTCATTTTCTTTCTTCTTTCTCTCAACCGAAACCATCATCTACCCTAAGCAAAACCACCATTCTTGTCCTCTCTTTTGTTAACCGAATCATCTTCCATTTTGATTTCATTCCTTCTTTTCTTTTATTGAAAACCGAAACCATTATAGCCAAAAATCACTATCTTTTTCTCTTCTCTTTTTGTGCAATTCGAAATCACAAATTCTCTTATTCTATATCATCAAGGCCGAATCTTCAAGTGAGCAAGTAAGACTTTTTTGTCAATTGTTTTCTTATCTCCTTTTATTATAACCGGTTTAAAAACATAGTTCTCTTATTTTTTTTCTATTCTCTCCTAGGCCGAATCCTTGGAAGGGATTTTTAAGAATCTTTTTGGAACCAACGTTTTAAGGGAAACCTTTCGAAATCATCCAAGGTAAGAACATCACTTTTGGTTATGTCAATCCTTTTAGATAGTTTATTAACTAACTTTATTTTAGGGGTGATTTTGAGACTAACAAGATAGGTTCGAAAACAAAGATGACGGAGTGTTTGGAAGAGAGGAGGCAATCGTTTTACCCTCAAACTTCAAACGAAGGGTCGATCGGCGATAAGAGATTTTCCACCGGGTTGTGGACCCTCCGCTAACGAAGATCGTTTATTTGAAGTCGTATGCATAACCGAACCACTTTTCGTTAGTGGGTTGTCGTGGGTTTGATCCATCTAACGGAGAAAACCACAAATAACGGTTGTTCGAGAATCCGAGGGTAAGGATTTAGATCTCTCATCAATAGTATAGTTTTATTAGTAATAGTGTATACTAATCAAGTGTGATAATTAACTAGGTGTTGACGAGCGGAAGGTATCGTTCTCACAAATCATAAGGTGTGTAACCTTACAATAAAATCTCATAGATCTATATTAAATGTGATTATATGACAATATGTTGATAATGATTGTGGATACCATTCAGTGGTATACGATATTCAGGTATGTTTACCCCAATATTTCGTTAATTTTTCTATATGCATAAATGTGAAATAAGTATGACTATATTATGATTTTGGGGTAAATAGCATGAAAATTTAATAATATGTATGTGCATGGGCATATGGGTAAAATTGATAAAGGGGAAGTATTCCGGTGGTTTTACCACATAATCCAGTGACTTCGGTCACATATTTGAATCCGGTGACTTCGGTCACATTTGTCTGGTGGCCTTGCCACAAAATTATAAGGGCGATGTGCATGTTGACTGCAGCAACTGCCTTCGATGGTGTGTAGCGGATGGAGGGTCGATTTAGTAATCCCCACGGTGTGTTTGGTTGGTACGGGTGGTGTGTAGCGGATGGATATTTAGGTGGGTCGGGTTGCATTCCATTATATGTACATATCCATGTGATTTTAAATGATTATTATTTAATCTGCTATGAAAATGGGCTTTTGGGCTAAATATGACTTAAATGGGCCTATGGCTATATGTGTAATTAATGGGCTTTAAGGTTATGATCAAATGGGCTTTTTAATGTATGTGTTACACATTGAGTTTATGACTCACCCCTTTTGTGGGAAAATTTTTCAGATGACTCCTAGCGCGATGGATCGGGTCAGCGAGGATTACATGGTGGCCAATGCTCAAACAAAGTATTTTGGAGATTTTCCAAATTAGACTTATTAAACTTATTTAGAATTTATTATGGGTTTTGTTATTTTTATGTAATAAGGCCACTATGAACTGTTTTTAATTTTTGTGTTTGGATTTATTTTCTGCCATGGACAATTATCAATTAAATAACTAAATGGTTTTCGATAAATACTTTAAAAATGTTTTTGACACTAATATATATATATATATATATATATATATATGTTTTAAAGTAATAAATAAATTTTTCATTAAGTTTGGTTTTCTTTTTACCTATTAATTTCTCTTAAAAATGTTTTAAGAAGATATAAATTTACTTTACAATTTGATTTCAACCCGATCCTTAACTTAATCTATTTTATTCAAAATCATCAAGTTTTTTCTTAAACAAAGCGAGAATTTGCTTAAGTTTTACTCGAGGAACATATCAAATCCAGTCAGGCTTTTTGGGCCGGGTTTGGGGTGTTTCAAGATATGTTTGTGTAGCCTATGGTAGGGTAGCTATATTGAAAACCAGATTGGCAGTGTCGTAACCATTTTCAAAAACGGGGTCGACTTGGGTTTTAAAAACGAGAATAAAATGGGAGTCGCCACCAATCCTTTTTATTGAGGTGTGATCGGGTCACCTCATAAAAAAATGGTTGTTTTTAATAAATAGCTCGATTTATCAAAACAACGATTTTGGTCTACAAAACTCAAAAATGGATTTGGGAGTCGTTACGTACGAGGAAGGGTTAGCACCCTCGATATGCCCAAAATTGGTACATAATTGATTAATTAATGTCCTAACCTAGAAAATTGGAAGAGATTTTAAAATACGAACCCTTTTAGAAAATGTTTGGATAATTCGAATTGGATATCGAAATTCTCCTGTTCCTAAACGATGAAATATCACATCCTGCATGATAGGACACGATGTTTCAACCCTCGATACCAAGATCATTTCATAATTTCCAATATTCATACGTTGCGATTTTAAAAAGGGTATTCCACTATTTGGCCAAACCAAAAAAATGAAACCCAGCACGATTGGGCACGATTCCTCGAATGTCCAAACACGAAATATTGTCTTATTTAAGAAAACACGGTCAAAATCTTAGAAGGATATTTAGTCATTTAGACGAAGGAAAATCGGAACCCAGCACGATTGGGCACGATTCCTCGAACTTCTAAATGCAGAATATCGATCATTTTAAAACTTGATGTATCGAATAAAGGTTAATGTGAAAATACGGTGCTACATGCTTGACGGGATAAATACGTTAATAAAATAAATGTTATGAAATAATATACTAATACGGGTGATACTAATAAGTTACTAATAATAATAAAGTGAAAATGATAATATAGATAAAAATAATATGTTGATCAATGATAATAGTAGTGTATTAATAATAGTAGAAAATGACAATAGAATGATAATGATAGGCAATATAATGAATAAAAATAGAAAAGGGTAAAACACCAAAATATGATGATAATAGTAATGCAATAACAATAATAAAATAAAGAGTAATGAGGGTAATGTATTTATAATAATAATAGTAGTAAAAGGAATAATAATAAAATAGATAATAGTACTAATAATAATAATAATAATGATAATAATGAAATAATAATAAAAATAAAATGTAAAAAAAATAAGTAGTAAAGATAAAATAATATTAATGATACTAATAAGAACAATAAAATAATAATAATAGTAATAATAAAATGGTAAAAATAATAATGCTAAAAGTAAGAAATAGTAATAATAAAATAATATTAATGATATTAGTAAGAAAAGTAATAATAATAATAATAATAATAATAATAATGGTAATTAACAAAATATATATAAATAATATAATAATAGTAATAATAATAATAATATAAATAAAATAATAGTAGTGATAATAATTAAATAGTAAAAAATGGTAATAATAATAAAATAAGAGTAGTAATACTAATAATAATAGTATAGTATAATAATAATAAAATAATAATAATAAATAATTAATAGTAATAAAATAAAAATATTAAATGATAGTAATAATAATAATAATAATTGCAAAAATAATGCAAAACGGGCTAAATTGAATATTAAAGGAAGCAAAAGGGACAAATTATATAAAATAAATAATAGAAGGATTAAACTGAAGCGCATGCGAAATGGCAAGGGACTAAAAATGCAATTTACCCGACTCATTAAATGCAGCGTTTATATAAGGATTAAATTTAAAGCTGCGCAAAAATTTTGGGGCAAAATTAAAAAATTGAAAACCTGATTGTTAGACTCCGAAAAGGCGGAAGGACCAAATGGGCAATTGGACCCAAAAGCAAAAACACGCGGATCCTGAGATGGGTCGGGTCAATAAGTAGGTCAAGGCCAAAACGACGTCGTTTTGGGCGTTTAAGGCCAGCCTCAAAACGACGTCGTTTTAGGTGGCCTATATAAGTAAAAAAAAATCCTCAAAAGAGTTCATTTTAAGCTGCTCTCTTAAAAAAAAAAATTGATTCTTCTTTTTTCTCTGCAGGGGAAACTCAGACCAACTTCCTGCCACCGGACCGCCGTTCTCCGTCGTCAATCACATCGCGTCATCACCATCAAGACAGTGGCCTAAAAAGGTAAAAATTGTATTTTAAAAAAAATTAGAAAAATAATAACAATATATGTGTATATATATATGTCGAAAAAAAGAAGAAAAGAAAAGAAGAGGCTTCGAAAATATAAAGAAAACAAATCACCTTTTTAGTCTCTGATCTGATTTTTTTAGTGGTTTTTTTAGCGTTTTTGATGCTTTCTTATTCGATCTCTACTTGTTATTCTCTGATTTTCTGTTTTTTTGTTTGAATTTCTGTTATTGTATTGATTGAAAAAAAAAAGTCCTTACAATAGTTTTTTCATTCGGCTTATATAGTCGTTTACAATGCCATTATTCCTACTTTCTGTCTTTTCTTGTTTAATCTAGGTATTAGTGGCGGTGCAAGTGGGAAGGGTGGTGGCTGGTGGTGTCAGACTGGCGGCGTCAGAGGCAGAGGGTCAGAAGACCCTAGGTGCGGCGCACCTAGGGTTTGGGGGTATTTTCTATTATTTTTTTTTTGTTTAGTGGGCTAGGGTAATTTGGGCTGGGGTAATTTTAGTTGGGTTTGTTTCTGGCTTGTTTAGTTATTGGGTCTTGGGTTGATCTGTTTGGTTTAAAATGGACTGGTAATAGGTTTAGTGTTGTTTTTGGGCCCGGGCAATAATTGGGTTTTACAGGCAGGTCACAATAAAACATGTTGTTCTGAATGAAAATGATATGAGGAGTTACGGGAGAATGCACGTGAATAAGACTAAATGATATGCTTCTAATTCTAAATTCTGGGTATGTGGCTAGCATGAGAATGAATTTGTATGAGTTATGTTGAGTTGGCGTATAATATACACCCAAGTGATAAGTAAGTTGGCGGTATTTTGTATATGCCATTGGGCGTACTATGTGAATGTGTGTAAATCATTCAAAAAGGTTCAAATGTACCATCAGTAATGTCATGTACCATCAGTAATGTCATGTATGATTTCTCTTTCGGAACTCACTAAGTTCGTATGAACTTACTTTGTTACATTTTCCTTCTTAGGCTTGCTGATTGAAGGAAGGATTTGTTAGCAGGACTACGCCTGAGTGGTACTACTATTGTGAGCCGACTTATTTGCTTCGTATCATGCATGACTCGTGGGGTGGAGCATAGGTGTATTTGGAAATGATTTTTACAAAGAACTTTTGTTTTGAAAAAACTCTATTTTTATAAGATTTCTATGAAGTATTAATGGTTGGTTTTAAATTAATATATTATGTCTAATGAAGTTATTATATTTGAATTTATATGCCATATAACTTGTACCTTATTTTTAAATTGTTGATGTTTTCCTTCAAACCTCGGTAAAGTAACAACTAATATATTTAGAGTTGTGTGACCTAAATTCTAAGATATTGCTTGCAAGTCAAGTTAAATAAAATATATCTTCTTTCTAGAAGATTTAGTATTTATGAGTATAATATATTTAGCATTTATTAGCATCATACTTTAGTTAGAATTAGGTTTTTTCAACCTATAAATAGATGTAGTCGAAACTCCTTTTGTAATCATTCAAATTCGACATAGTGAATTTTCTTCTCCTCTGCCCGTGGTTTTTTTCCCGAAAGGGTTTCCACGTAAAATCTGTGTGTTCTTTATATTATTTCTTTTTCTTTGCGATATCTTGTCATTACTGACGTTATATTATACACAAATTGGTATCAAAGCTTCTGGGTTTTTTATATCGATCACGGTAATGGCGTCTTTGAAGTATGAAATTCTGCTGTTGGATCGTAACACTAGATTCAAGTTATGGCAGATAAAGATGCAGATAGTTCTTGCACAGATGGATTTAGAGGAAGCCCTGCTAGGAGTAGATAAGATGCCTTCGACATTGACGGAGGAAGAGAAGAAGCGCAAGGATCAAAAGGCGTTAACACAGTTACATCTTTATTTGTCTAACGAAATTTTGCAGGATGTGATGAAGGAGAAGACCGCTACTACATTATGGAAGAGGCTAGAACAAATATGTATGTCGAAAACTCTAACTAGCAAGTTGCATATAAAGCAACGTCTATATGCTCATCGTTTGAAGGAAGGTGCGTCTGTGCACGAACACTTAACAGTGTTTAAAGAAATTCTCTCAAACTTGGAGGCCATGGAGGTTCAATATGATAAAGAAGATCTAGGTTTGATTCTACTTTGTTCATTTCCCCCGTCTTATTCAACCTTCAAAGACATAATTTTATATAGCCGTGAGTCTCTCAAAGTTGATGAGGTTTATGATTCTTTGACCTCGTATGATAAGATGAAGAATCTTGTGGTTAAACCCGACTCTCAGAGAGAGGGTCTCATTGTTCGTGGGAGACAAGATCGGAATGCTTATGATGATAGTGGAAGGACACAGGAATGGAATCCTTGCGATAAATCTAAGGGTAGATCGAAGTCTTCAAATAGAGGTAAAACTTGCAACTTCTGTAAGAAGAAAAGGCACATTAAATCTGAGTGCTATAAGCTACAGAACAAGATTAAAAGGGAGGCTGCGAATCAAAAGAGAAAACAACGAGAAAATTCTAGTGAAGCTGATGTTGTAGAAGACTACAGTGATGGTGAACTTCTAGTCACTTCTGTCAACAATTTTAAAGTGAGCGAGGAGTGGATACTTGATTCAGGCTGCACCTTCCATATGAGTCCTAATCAGGATTGGTTTACAACTTACGAAATAGTGTCTGAAGGTGTTGTTTTGATGGGAAATAATGCTTCGTGTAAAATCGTTGGTGTTGGAACAATTAAAGTTAAGATGTTTGATGGAGTTGTCAGAATACTTAGTGACGTACAACATGTTCCAGAATTGAAGAGAAATTTAATTTCATTAAGTACTCTTGATTCAAAAGGGTACAAATACACAGCTGACAGTGGGATTTTGAAGATTTCCAAAGGTTCCCTCGTTGTAATGAAAGGACAGAGAAAGACTACCAAGTTATATGTTTTGCAGGGTTCTACTGTTACTGGTGATGCAGCTATCACTTCCTCTTCCTTGTCAGATGATGATATTACTAAACTTTGGCATATGCGCCTAGGGCATATGAGTGAGAATGGCATGGCAGAATTGAGCAAAAAAGGACTTCTTGATGGGCAAGGAATTTGCAAACTGAAGTTCTGTGAGCACTACATTTTTGGGAAGCAAAAGAGAGTTCGATTCACCAGAGGAATCCATAACACTAAGGGAACGTTGGAGTATATTCATTCTGATCTGTGGGGACCATCAAGAGTGCCTTCAAGAGGTGGAGCTAATTATATGCTAACTTTTATTAATGATTTTTCCAAAAAATTTTAGGCATTCTTTCTGAAGAAGAAAAGCGATGTGTTTTCCGCATTTAAGTCTTGGAAAACTATGATTGAAAAACAGACAGAAAAACAAATAAAATACCTTCTCATAGACAATGGCTTAGAGTTTTGTTCTGATGAGTTTAATAAACTGTGCAAGTCAGAAGGGATCGTGAGACACTTGACAGTTCGTCATACTCCACAGCAAAACGGTGTTGCAGAACGAATGAACAGAATGATCATGTAAAAGGTTCGATGTATGTTGTCAAATGCCAACTTACCAAAGTCGTTTTGGGCCGAAGCAGCCTTTACTGCATGTTTTTTGATCAATCGATCTCCATCCGTTGCCATTAAGAAAAAGACTCCACAAGAGGTATGGTTTGGTAATCCTGCTAATTATTCTGATTGAAAGATCTTTGGGTGTCCTGCGTATGCTCATGTTGATAATGGAAAATTGGAACCGAGATCCATTAAATGTGTTTTCTTGGTTATAAAGCTGGTGTAAAAGGGTATAAGTTATGTTGTCCTGAAAATAGAAAAGTTGTGATTAGCATAGATATTGTTTTTGATGAAACTGCTATGCTACCTAACTTATCTCTTAAAGACTCTTCCAATAAAGAAAATCAAAAGCAGGTGAGCATCAGATTAATACAAAGTCGACTCCTCAAGCCAGTACAAAAATTGAGAATAGAGTTGCTTCTTCACCATAATACTCTATCGCCAAAAACAGAACTAGAAGAGAAATTAACCTCCAAAGAAGTATGCCGAGGCTGATCTAGTTACTTATGCTTTAAATGTGGCCGAAGATATAGATGCAAACCAAGAGCTGTCTAATTATTCGGAGGCGGTTAGCTGTGAAGACTCAGAAAAATGGATGTTTGCTATGCAAGAGGAGATGGAATCACTCCATAAAAATAGAACATAGTATCTTGTGAAACTTCCTAAAGGTAAAAGGTTGTTCGCTGTAAGTGGGTGTTTAAAAAGAAAGAAGGGACTCCAAGAGTTGAAGAACCTAGATATAAAGCAAGGCTTGCAGTAAAGGGTTACAGTCAAATTCCAGTAGTGGACTTCACAGATGTGTTCTCCCTAGTTGTGAAGCATAGTTCGATTCGAGCTTTGCTTGGTATTGTGGCCATATATGATTTGGAGCTTGAGCAGTTAGATGTAAAAACTGAATTTTTACATGGAGAACTTGATGAAGATATTTACATGCAACAACTAGAGGGTTTTACAATCTCAGAAAAAGAAGACTATGTTTGCTTGCTAAAAAAGTCCCTTTACGGTTTGAAACAGTCACCAAGACAGAGGTAAAAGAGGTTTGATTCATTTATGACTTCTCATGATTTTCAAAGAAGTAGTTTTGATAGTTGTGTTTACTTTAAGAAAAACAGTGATGGCTCTTTTATGTATCTACTTCTTTATGTTGATGACATGTTGATAGCAGCAAAAGATAAAGGAGAGATAAAAAAGGTCAAAACTCAACTAAGTGAAGAATTTGATATGAAAGATTTGGGATCAGCTAAGAAGATACTTGGTATTGAGATTCTCAGAGATAGAAAAGCAAGTAAATTGTACCTAAGTCAGAAGGGGTACATTGAGAAAGTTCTTTGCAGGTTTAATATGTAGAGTGCTAAGCCTGTTAGTACTCCTTTAGCAGCCCATTTCAGACTTTCATCGGCTTTGTCTCCACAATCAGATGATGAGATTGAGTACATGTCACATGTTCCATACTCTAGTGCAGTGGGATCTCTCATGTATGCTATGGTTTGTTCACTTCCAAATTTATCATATGCAGTCAATGCAATTAGAAGATACATGGCGAATCCTGGTAAAGAACATTGGAAAGCAGTTTAGTAGATTTTAAGATACTTACGAGGTACTATTGATGTTTACTTATAGTTTGGAAGAACTAGAGATGGAGTCATTGGGTATGTTGATGCTGATTTTGCTGGAGACCTTGATAGAATAAGATCTCTCACTGGTTATGTCTTTACAATCGGAGGTTGTGCAATCAGTTGGAAAGCTACTTTTCAAACTACAGTTGCTTTGTCTACCACTGAAGCTGAGTACATGGCGATTTCTGAGGCTTGTAAAGAAGCTATTTGGTTGAAGGGACTCTTTAGTGAGCTCAATAAAGACCTTCAAATCAGCACAGTATTTTGTGACAGTCAGAGTGTCATTTTCCTTACAAAAGATCAAATGTTTCATGAGAGAACAAGGCACATTGATGTTTAGTATCATTTTGTTTGTGATAATATTGCTCGTGGTGATATTGTTGTGAGCAAAATTAGTACTCATGAAAATCCTGTAGATATGATGACTAATTCACTTCCTATAACCAAGTTTGAGCATTGCTTAGACTTGGTTGGTGTTCATGGTTGAAGTTAAACCCTTAAGGGTTTTATGGAAGAGGTGGGGAACTTGTTCGTTGAGAGTTGGTGGTGAAAAACTTGTTCGTTGAGAATTCGTGTCAAGGTGGAGATTGTTAGAGTTGTGTGACCCAACTTCTAAGATATTGCTTGCAAGTCAAGTTAAACAAAATATATCTTCTTTCTAGAAGATTTAATATTTATGAGTATAATATATTTAGCATTTATTAGCATCATATATTTTTACTTTGATTAGGATTAGGTTTTTTCAACCTATAAATAGATGTAGTCGAAACTCCTCTTATAATCATTTGAATTCGACATAGTGAATTTTCTTCTCTTCTGCCCGTGGTTTTTTTCCCGAAAGGGTTTCCACATAAAATTTGTGTGTTCTTTATTTTATTTCTTTTTCTTTGCGATATATTGTCATTACCAACGTTATATTTTTCACATGTTTTATATTTATAACTTTGTGAGAACTGTATATATCCTTCACCAAAATGTTTTAAAGTTAGTTTGATTTTAAGTAGTGGCACACCATACTCGAATCCTATTATAGGGTTGGGTTTGGCGTGTTACATCTTAAATTTTCATCTCAGGTTGCCTAACGACAAGGACTTAGCATTTTATTATTCTACCATCTCGAGTTTTCCAATAATGATGGTTTTCTAGTAATTTTCCATAATGTTTATTTAGTTATCTCAGATTACCTAGTAACGATGGCTAGCAAATCACTATATTGATGACCCTATGACATGGCAACTATACTTGAAGTACATATAAAATCATTTAATAGGGCATTAATATCATAATCGTTATCATAATATGTATCATTATAATACCAACGTGCAAATATTCAAAATCACATCCAAAAACAAATTTGAAACACTTATCACATATTTTAAATATCACCAATTGAAACCACTATTCAAAGGTTATAGGAAAAAGATATCGTTACCGAATGCATGATCATATTGATTATAACGAGTAATTATTCTACGAAAACAAATCAAAACATAAACTAAAAGTAACTATTCGTTAACAGCTTTAACTTTTCCTTTGTCCTAGACAGTCTTTCTTCATCTTTAGCTATAAAAGTTAAACCCAAATACAAAAATTCATTAATCACACAATTTGAATTTCTAAGATTAATCAATTTATTGATGATTTGCGTGATAATCATAATTTGGTGATAATTCAATTAGTTTGTCGACCATTTATGTCTATTCTATATTTTTGTGCAAAATTCCCTATGGTTTTGACTATTGAAATAAATAGGAGACTTGTTCATGTATTTTTCACTTATGGTAACTATGGGTGAGCAAAACTCGATTCGACTCAAAAAATTAAAAAAAAATCGAATTTCGAGTTAAACGAATCGAATTATTCGAGTTAATCGAGTTATTTGAGTCAACTCAAATTTTTTTTGAATTTCGAGTTCGAATCGAGTTGAGTTTTCGAATTCGAATAATTCGAATATCAAAATATAATATTTTACATTTTTACCCCAAACTCCCAAACCTTTTTACTTTTCCCTCAAAACTTTTACTCCTTCCCACTTTTCCCCAAAACTTTTATTCCCCTCCCATTCCAACCCTCCAATCTACCCAAAATCCATTTCCCACCAAAATTTTACTCTCCCATTTATTTTTTCTCAAAATTTTACTCCCAAAAACCCTCAAAACTTTTTATTTCCCCCAAATTTTTACTCCTCGACTTTTCCCTAAAACTTTTACTCCTTCCCATCTCACCTCTCATCTACCCCAAACCCATCCCCCAATTTTTTTTATATTTTCCTCCAAAATTTTACTCCCCTATTTACTTCCCTCAAACTTTTATTTCTCAAAACTTTTATTTCTCCTTAAACTTTTACTTCTCAACCTTTACTCTCAAATAAAAATCAAAATTATCCAAAAAATCACTAAACATAAATAGTAATAATTTTATTTATATCTACTATTTATATTATTAAATTAATTTTCACATTTTATATTATTTATATTATTAATTGTTTAGTCATATTGAATATTTATATTAAATTGAATTATTAATTATGCCATAAAATATTAGTATTAAAATTTTATATTAGTATCAATTTCACATTTTATCTTTAAAATAACTTTTATTAAAAATCACATTTTACATTTAATATATATTTTAATTCTAAAATACATAGTGACAAGAATTTGAATATAATTTAAACAACTAAGCAAGCAAAGAAGCTAACCCAGTATATAAAAGATTAATAAATAAATTATGAGATGATCAAAGTTAATAAAAAATTTGATTAAGGTGGACAAATGGGTGACAGTGGTTACAAGGACCCAAAATTATTTTTTAAAATTTAACTCGAACAAATATATTCGATTCGAACTCCATCTCACTCGATTCGATTCGAGAAAATTTCAAATCAAATTAGGATGATAAAATATGATTCGTCAACTCGATTAACTCAAAATTTTTTCATTCGATTCGATCGAACGCTCACCCCTAATGGTAACAAGTAATTACACCTCTTTCATCCATCTACTCTGTTTTTTTTTTTTTTTGTCTAGATTTTTATAGTCACTTTCGATCGAAGTGCGATATCTTTAATAGTCTTACTTTCCTTCATTTAATTATGGATTTTTATTCTCTTTAATTTTTCTTTAGGTCGATCTCTCACTATCTATTGCATTAATTCAAGAGTTATTATACCTACATTGGTAATGATCCCACTAGCTAAATTGGCCCTTAAAGGATTTAAGCTCAATGCCCATGAAGTATTAAATTCCAATATTGGAATATTAAGCTATGTTTCATCTTTATTGATTGTTTTATTTACCATTATTCCTTCATAGTTTCGTTCATATGGATCTTAAATGTTTGCTCCTGTATCGATACATACATGATTATGCTCAATAATACGCTCCGTTTTTTCATTGTTATGTTAGACATTTAAAATCCTCATGCTAGTTTATTGAATACTCCACATCTTCTCTTTTATTCTCTCCACATCTAATATAGACTGATTTCTTTTGTCTTTTCCATGTTTTCTTCAATCACCAAAGCCACTTGACTAAGTGTCCATCAAAACTGGAGATAAAAATTAGTCACAATCATTTTATAGACAAAAATAATGAGCTGAAGCCATCACATCTTTATATTCTAAAACTCTAGCAGAGATCTAAACCCATCCACAAAAGAAACATATCTTTCGCCCCATCAACTTGAGTTCTTGAAACTCAAGAAGAAATTCCTTGCACAAAATTTTTCTTATATTCATGCCTTCCAATATCTCTAAAATAGTTAACTTGTTGTAATGACAATCAAATTTTTGCAAATTATGCATAGCTTCATCAACTAATTTTTTTACTCAATCAGAAGATAATTTTATTCATATAAGAAACAACCAATTTCTTAGATTCCAATAATAAATTGTCTTCAATAAACCTATCAAATTGCACATATATCTTGATTTTCTAGTCACGACATCTTTATTTGCTTAGCTCTTACGACCCCAATTTGTAGCTATGAAATTTTTTTACTAAAAATGGAAGATAAGGAGGACCTGTATAGTAATTTCTCCATATTGCATTGCTAAGAAAATGTATAAGCTTGATATTATATACATAAAGAGAAAAAGTAAATGTAGAATCCAAGCTTGCCCTCTATCATAATTTGCTCTGAAATATGCAGGGTTTAATGGAAAAATAAGACAAGAAAAGCTGGGAATCATTTTTAAGATAATAAAAAAACTATACCTTTTTTTTCTCTTGGGGGAGTAAATCACGTTGAACCAGATACCCTTTAAAGTTCATAAGAAAGCTTCGGAATAAAGTTCCAAAAAGAAAGAAAGAAATAACATAGAATAATCCTTTTAATTCTAGTTGCAACTTATCCTACTAGGATTTAGATAAAAGCCGAATACAATTAGTGGCTTGATATGAGAATATTTAATTTCTTTTAAACAATAATATTCATATAAAAATGAATTAATAGGTATATTTTCCACTATTTTTAGATACAAATTGAAATGTTTTGTTGATATTTATCATTATACTTTTAAACTAACGCTAAATTTACCACTCTATTTCAACTCTATATTGAATTTTGCTACTTTCATTAAATTTTGAAACGAAATTATTTAATTTTACTATTCAATATTAATTTAAATTAACTTAAGTAAAATGTAATAATAATATTTTATTTAAATAATTAATTATCATAATATTAAATATTAATACAAAATTTTATTTAGAAAATAAAATAAAATAAAATAATTCTTTTTTGTATTTAAAAAATTCAAACCTTCCTTCCATTAGATAAAAATTGAAATTAATTTAAAATTTTAATAATTTTATAATTAACTTAATAATCACTATTAAATAAAATATTTTAAATAATATTTTTCCCTTCAATTTTGTTTTCAAATCATTAAAATCAATATCTAATGATAAGCATTTATTTAAAAAATCAAACTTAGTGGCATAATTAATTAAAATTTAAAGTTTAGTAGCTAATTTCAGTCACATAAAAGTTAAGTGACAATTTTATCCGTGTTTTTAATGGTTAACATCAATGAAAATAAAATATAGTGACAATTTTCAATATTCACAAATTTATGTTATAACGGTATAAAAATATATAATAAACACATATACTTCAAAAACTAATAATTAATCATAAAGAATAGCATGACTAACCAACTATTAAGGTAAAAATTCATACAGTTTCAAGTTTCTACAAAAGGAATCAGCATGAATACTAAAGTAATTGATATGGAAACGGAAGTGTTGCAAAACTTCCCCAGCTTTGTGATGTTTTTTATTAACATGGTTTAGATGATGCTGATCATTATCATTGGTGCTAAAATTTTAGTAGATTTATTATCTTCCACCTTCCAAGGTAAAAGTGACATCTTCCTATGATAGATATACTTTAAAAAAAAAAAAAAAAAATCTTCTTCACAGTTGGTGTTGGCACTGGCAGAAATTTTCTTCACTGCTACAATGGAACCCCAACTTTTTAAGGACTAATTTCACTAAATATCAAACAATCACTTAAATTTACACTACTACTTTAAGGTTGAAAACATTTTAATTGAGTCATAAAACTGTCAAGTATTGTATTAGATTTTTTTCAACCTAATTGAAAATTTAACGAATAAATGCCAATTTGAATATGAGGTGAAGCATTTTTAAAACACATGTATGAAATTGCAAAAACCCATATACTTACCGCTTATGGACAACTTGAATTTGAATTGTTAAAAAGAAAGTAGATAGTGTCAAATTTTGGGGTTAGTACCAATAAAGGACCATTTTTAAAATTATTTACAGAAATGAGCCATTTCAAAAAATAATAATAGGTATTGACTGAAAACCCAAAAATGCGCTAACGTGGATGTGTTTTCAGGGGAAAACCCAGAAAAACGCTTTCACGTCAGTGCTTTTTTCCTTGTGTTAGGCAAAAGCGCGCTGATGTGGACGAACTTTAGTAAGAAGCACTGACGAGGACGTGCTTTTGGCTGTGTAATCCCCAGTGGGTTATTTGCAAATTAGGGCCTAGGTTTTTGGGTTTTGGGTTTGATTAGGGTTTAGGAAAAATTAAATTAGGGTATTAGGTTTTTAATTATTTAGGGTTTTAGGGTTTAATTTTTTTATTTCTAAATATTGTTATGGGAAAAATAATTTTGACAAGATGGGTTCTGAAAAAATAAATTCGACGTGTGTTCTGAAAAAATTATTTTGATGAAATGGATTTTTTTTAATAAAAAAGCTCTAAAGTAGGATGCACAGTCAGTAATATATTTGTACAAAAATATTCAAAAGAACTTCTATTTAATTAAATGAAACAATATAAAAATAATCTGTACAAAAACATTCAAAAGAACTTCTATTTTATTAAATGAAACAATATAACACTACACCAAAACAGACTTTTAGCGGCGTTTTTAGTGACGTTTTAATGAAAAACGCCGCAAATATTATCCTTTAGTGGCGTTTGAGAGAAAACACCGCAAAAAGTTGAGTAATAGCGGCGTTTATTTCCAAAACGCCGCTAAAAAGGAGAAATAGCGGCGTTTTTTCTCAAACGCTGCTAAAGACCTCAGCATTAGCGGAGCTTTTTCACAAACGCAGCTAAATACCTGAGCATTACCGGTGCTTTTAGAAAAATGCCGCTAAAGACCTGATCATTAGCGGCGCTTTTAGAAAAATGCCGCTAAAGACCTGAGCATTAGCGGCGCTTTTAGAAAAGCGCCGCGAAAGACCTAAGCATTAGCGGCGCTTTTTACACAAACGCCGCTAAAAGTTTTTCATATTTTTTTCTTATTCTTTCTTTGAATTATATTTTATTTTGATACATTCACTTATAAGCAATGAGAAAGTTTCATTTTAGTTACTTAATTATGAAAAGTTACAAATTGCTAACTAAACAATTTAGAAGTTTTCATTTAAGTTACAAATTAAGCTATTAAAATTGATTAAGGGTTTAATGTTTAGTATGTTAATTTCATGGTTTAGGGTTTGTTATTTTGGTGTATGGGTTTAGTGTTTTAAAGTTTGTTGTTTGGGTTTATTGTATAGTGTTTAATATGTTAGTGTTTACCGGTATTAAGGTTTAAATGTTAGTGATTAGGGGTTTAGGAGGAATGGTTAATGGGTTAGGGTTTTGGGTTTATGGTTTATGGTTTATAGTTTATGGGTTTATGGTTAGGGGTTTAGGGGAAATGGTTGATGTGTTAGGTTTCTGATTTTAGGGTTTATGATTTAAGTTTAGGATTTTAGGGTTTAGGGTTTAGGGTGTTAACTATATGACCCAAAATCCCGAAATCAAAATCCCTCATGAGGGATTTATGGTTAATTAATGTGTTAGCTATTAAAATATATGTTTTGTACTACACTAACATTGGCCACATGAATTCCCAAAAAGTTGGTCTCAGATTATGGGTTAAGGTTTACAGTTTAGAGTTTAAGGTTCGAATTTTATGGTCTAAGATTTATATTTTGGGGTTTTGAGTTTACTGTTTAGGTTTTGGTGTTTGTGGTTTATGATATAATATTTAAGATCTAGGGTTTATGATTTAGGGATTAATCTTGGATTTTTAGAATATAAATCAAAATAAGAATTATTATTTTTAAAATATATATATATAAATATATTAATGTATTTATATTTTAAAATAATGTGTATGATTAAATCAAAATTAAAGTTTCAACTATACATTTAAACCACAATTAGAATTTCACATCTAGAATTACACATTAAACCAAAATTCATATATAATTCTAAGATGTATCTATATCAAAATTTAGGTGTATATACGTATAATTAAATGCCATTTCACTACACCACGAGTCTGTAACACCCCAAACCCGACCTAAAAGTTAGGCCCGAATCTGGCGTGTCACAGTGAAGGAAGTTGAAAAGCTAAGCAATTGTTTAGAAATGTTTTATCAGATTTTTGAACTCCGAGTTCGTAGTTTGATTGAGAAAAATGTGATTTACTAAATGACCGTTTAAAAGTTGTTATTATTTTGAAAAACTGTTTTGTTTGAAAGTTGAACTTGCATCGTTGCGTAAACATGATATTTTAGAAAACGATTGCTAATGTTTTAAGAAAATCCCGTATTTATAAGTTTAACAGTTATAAATGAAAACTTAGAAAAAAATAAACCAATGGCCTTATTACAAAATATTAACCCAAAATAAATAATCTAAAAGAAAAGGCAAAAATTGAAATTACTAAAGTTCACGAGTATTATCTCCGATGTATAGCCACCCCCGAGTCCTCCACGGCTCCCAATCCTCAATCGCTGGGAATCATCTGAAACATTTAATAAAAAGGGGGTGAGTTTACGAAAACTCAGTGTGTATGTAACATCCTAAATTTTTGGGCCTATGCGTTTAATGGGTGAATATGTGGAATGAGTTAATTTAAGTGTTAGGGGTCCAAATTGGGCTCAGGCTTAGGCAGAGGCCTTGATTAAAATTATCTGTTTGGGCATTATAGGGTTTAAAAGGTAGTATCTATGTTTAAAATACCAAAGTGGGCTTGTGGCCCAATCTTAGGAGGTGACGCCACACACAAGGAGTAAGGGGCCCAAATTTAAGTTTCATGGAGCCCAATTCTTTTAATTTAAGTTAGCTAAATTTTGGGCATTAGGATTAGGTGGAGTGAATGGCAACAAGGCTAAAATTTAGGGGTTTTAATGTTTAAAATATGTGGATAATAAGCGATAAAGGCTATTATTTAGGAATTTATTTTATGTGGATAATAAGCGATAAAGGCTAAGATCTAGGATTTTTATTATTAAAATATGTGGATAATATCTTGATAAAGAGGAGGAGTTAGAGATAATTAAGTCTCTTTTAGATGAGCTAGTAGATTAAGATAAAGGAGAAAAGTTAGGAATTTATCTACAAAGAGAGTGATGGCCAAGAATCCATCACTGAGAGGAGTAAAGAAACCAGCTACTACATGGCAAAGGGTTGCCGAATTTCCTATAAATAAAGGGGGCTATCTCCTTGTTTCTAATATTAAATCCTCTCCCTTTTGTGCCAAAATTCCTTAGCTTCTTTTCTCCAAATTTCTTTCTCCAATTTCTCTAAAGGCCGAAAACTCCATTATTCTCTTCTTTCTCCTAAAAGCCGAAAACTCCATTATTCTCTTCTTTCTTCTAAAAGCTGAAAACTCCATTATTCTCTTCCTTCTCTAAAAAGCTGAATCTCTATAGTTTTTATTTTATTCATCCTATTTGAGAAATTGTTCTATACTTCCGGCATTTAAATCCTCCATTGACATTGTCGAATTCTCTCTCTAGTTCTAGCCGAATCTCCTAAGCTAAGGTAAGAGTCGAATTTTGATTAGTTCTCATAATCTATTTTTGAAAGGCAAAAGCCGAAAGCTAATAGTTAATGGTTTTATGATGGGCGGCAATTCGGGATTTGAAGGAGGCTTAGTCGACTAGATCTAAAAGTCGAAAATCATAAGTCTCCAATTTCAGGATTTTAAGGTAAGAAGATTATCCCTAGATTTTTATTAGATTCGTTCAACATATATATGATCTTAACTCTAAAAGGAGGATTAACGATTAAATATTATTATAGTAACTGTGATAAGGATTTATGATGGAATTAAATATGGATAAGGCAAAAGAAAGAATCCCTAAGTTTAAGAAACGAGCAGTATCTGCTGTTCGAGATTGGCCAATTGGTTGTGGACCGACTTCTGAACAACACCTTAGGCATATAGTAGTTGTGTCGACTAAGGATAGCATCGATATAGAAAGCCTCGTTTTATCAGTAATCAGGTGTGTAGATTCTTGACACATAAGCTTTGTTATATTATATGTATGTTATGGGCTAAAAGCCAGAAAAGGTGTGTAGATCTCTATCACACTAGTAATCAATTATATGTATGTTATGGGCTAAAAGCGGAAAATGAGGTCAGATGAATGTCGTATTACCCGAAAGGGTAGGCAAGGGATGCAGTGCGTAATCATAAAACTTCTCTATGTGTATCAAGTATGTAAAAATATGTGATCTGTTTAGATAGTTTAATGTTCGATTCTTGCATGTATGCATGGGATGGGATTGATTGATTTACTGGAAGGGAGCGGTCGCGAGGCGATCGGTGGCTTTGCCACATAGGTCACATAGTGATCGGTCTTTATGATAGCAAACAATTTGTCGATATATTATTAAGGTCGATAATGATCGGTGGCTTTGCCACATAGGTCACATAGTGATCGGTCTTTATAATGAAGACACATTGTCGATATATTATTAAGGTCGATAATGATCGGTGGCTTCGCCACATAGGTCACATAGTGATCGGTCTTTATGACAAAGACACAATTTGCCAATATGGTGTGTAGCGGATAGAGGTTGATTGTAGAAATCCCACGGTGTGATGGTTGGTAGGGGGTGTGTAGAGGATGGACTCATAGGTTTGGGATGGGCCATGTTGCATATTTTGTTACGCTTGTATACGGGCCAAGGCTCATAATGTGTTTGTGGGCCCCAAGCCTTTTATGTGTTCTCGGATTTGCACATGAGTCTTGGTGACTCAACCTTTATTTTTCCCAACATTTCGGTGAGCGATGAGAACGTGAACATGGGAGCCGAGGCGGACTCGAGGGGCCATCAAGTTTTATTTCTACAAATTATTTCGGGATTTCTTTAAGTTTATTTTATTTTTATTTGAGATTTTTTTTAAGGCCCCTAGTTTTCATTCAACTCAACAGTTATCAATGTTAAGCAACTTATGAATTTTATGATAAGGTTTATTTATACTTAATAATAAAAATACAAAGAGGTTTATTTTCAAAAAGTCTCTCCTTTATTCAAATTTAATGAATTTAACTTTTGTTTTCAAAATGCGATAAAATGTTATGTGTTCGATAACATGCCAGATCCGGTCGAAACGCATGGGCTGGGTTTGGGGTGTTACAGTGTACAACCCCTATCAGTAAGAACATGCATCACAACAATCCGGGCTGAGGCCCATTACAGTAACGGTGGCAATTGGGCCTTAGCCCAAAATAGCCTCAGTTGGGCCTTAACCCATATATGTCACATATCATATATATAAATCTGGGCCTAAGCCCATCTCAAAAGTATAATCCATATATGCAATGCAATAATGTCGATACCAGCCGAACACTCCGTCTCCTGTCCAACCGTTCATTCCTGTGGGGATTTAATCGACCCACCCATCCAAACACTCCTTATGTAACATCGGTTGCGGCATTACCTTAACGGTGCAGCATAACTGCTCGGTGGCTAAAAAGCCTCGGTGGATCCACAGTCGTCAAGCGACCATGCAATCCCATTAGCACTTCCCCTTTATTAATAATCCCAACCCCATGCAATATGCCGTGTATGTTATGCTCAATCATTACACGTGTATGCAAAATGGACATGCTCAGTAACAATTATTTAAACATGTAATAAAATCATATCAGTCATACAACCACAGTCAAATTAGACAACTCATTGCACAAGTCGATCATTTACCTACAAGGGCAAATTAGTCATTTTACCCTATAAGGGTATTTCAGTAATTCCACCCTATAGGGGTAGTTCGATAATTCTACTCATAACCAATCCATGCATGCAACGCATCTCAAACATAATCAATCATACAATTAGCTTATACAACGCTAGTACTACCACGAGGGTACAACAGTCATTTTATTATTTAGGGGTAAAACGGTAATTTTACAAACCAGGGGTATTTCGATAGTTTCACAAGCTAGGGGTATTTTGGTAATTTTGTAAACTGGGGGTATTTTAATAATTTTACAAACTGGGGGTATTTAGGTAATTTTACAAATTGGGGGTTAACGACCCAACAGAAGGTCCACTGTGGCCTCGAACGACTCAAGTATTCTAAACAGAGATAATGATACGAATGGGCCTAAGGCCCATTCTCGACCCAAGTAGGCCCACACACTCGTGTAGCCCACTTAGCCCAAACCTAGCCACATATATGAGATTCACATAGTCTAGTTCACTATCTACAACTCAATCATACAATTTACTCATATGGGTCCCCGGGCCCATTGGGCCCACTTGGCCCCTTTCGAGCCATCGTGGCCCAATAGCCCACACCCACAAGAACACTACTGATGGCCTCAACTATCGCGTTGGAGCCCCACACGTGCGCTCGCACGCTCGTGTGGTTACTATCGCCGTGTCACCGGTTTTTCGACATTTGCCACTCTACAACTAAGGTAGAGAGAATACACACCTGATAGGAATCTGAAGCTGCTAAACTGTGCTCCTAGCACTCCTATGCCCAACGCCAACCAGGTATGCTCCTTCTCCTCCTAGGCAGCTCTATATATAGCTAGCTTCTTACCTTCCTTCTTTGTATCTTTCCGATGTGGGATCCCTCTACTAGTAGAGTTCAAATCCAACTCAAACTCTGGCTGCCCACTCCGTAAAATAAATACTCCCTTGCTTTCCATGAGATTTGAACCCAGGCTCCCTTGCACCCTTAATGATGCCTTGCCACTAGACCACTCGCTTCCTTGTGTCTAAAACCATGCGCAATTAAATATAATCCTATAGCAAAATTCTAGAGTCCATATAAAAAGAAAACCAAAATGCAAGACCAAGACTTGAACCTTGGACCTCCTTCCTTCCTTTTGGCGTCACCCCCTTGCCTCTTATGTGGCGTCACTTTGCTACTACACCACATACTCCACTTGTGTCTTTTCCCCCCACATTTTATCCTTAAAGCCTACCTACTAACTCCCAAGGTTTTATTCACCTAAAACCAAAATTTTTCTTAAGGCCTAACTTGAACCCGGGGCTTCATAGAAACCCCCTAACCTTCCAAAATCACTCACCTACTAGATCCAGCTTGCATTAAAGCCGTTCTCTTGTTCCCAAAAATTTTAAATGCTCCTACGCCTAAAGCCCAATGGGCCCAATCCTACTAGGCCCAACTTTGGGATGTTACAGAGTCAGTGTCACAACATTGGAATATTCTGCCCTGTCAGGGCACTCATTTTTCAATATTACGACATTGGCTCTATTTTGACCCAAATTAAAAGACCCTAAATAGTTCTCATTTGTAATCAAACTCTAAAAGAAATTAGTATAGAAATGATTTGAAAAACTTCAAATAAGCTTAAATATATTAAAATGAAGTGTTTAGATAAATATTTAAATTAAACGATGGTTGTATTTAAATGTAATATTTCTTACTCAAAATATAGGTTGAAACCGGATAGAGGATATTACATGTATAGTAAGATATATATAGTTTTCTTAAAAAGTTTAAAATTATAAAAATCTTCAAAAATTTTCAAATTTTCTTAAAAGTTTAATATTCAAAATTTTTAAAAAATAAAAATTCAAAAAAAAATGATAATCTCAGCAAAAAAATTTTGAAAGAAAAAAAAAGTAAAAAATGAAAAAAAAATTAAAATTGAGAATTGTGGCATTTTTGTAAAAAAACACCGCAAATATGTTTGTGTATTTTAATTAAAACGACGTAGTTTTGTATTTTTTAGTGACGTTTTATCAGAAACGCCGCAAAAAGTTGGGATATAGAGGCGCTTATAAAAAACGCCGCAAAAATGTTTGTGTATTTTAATTAAAACGACATAGTTTTGTATTTTTTTAGTGGCATTTTTTGTTAAACGCCGCAATAGGTATGTCTTTAGCGGCGCTATTTTATAAACGCCGCAATGCTTGAATTGTTTTAGTGAAAACGTTGCCGTTTTGCTCTCCTCTATTTCCCCCAACCCTTAAACCCGATTGACTCAATTTCCCTTAGCCTTCTTCTGAATTTCATTTCCCCCTTCTTCCAAAATCCCTAAATTGAAGATTGAGTTGCTACTGGAAAAACTGAGAACCTTCGCTCACAGTTTAGTCCTATTCCGTCTACAATTTTTGGGTAACTGAAACGACTGCTTTGTGCTTTGACTTGAGCGAAATGGTTGATACATAAGACCCTTCCCTTCCCTTTTTGCTAGTTTCCCTCATCTCCTTCTGCTTTCATTTTACTTTTTTTTTCTTCCTTATCTTGCAAGAGTGCAAGCCTTACTGCATAACTGATTGTTTCTGTGTTCGGGCTTTTTAGTCCTCTCCTTCATGCAGATTTCCATCTTGATTTTGCATCGCACACGAGATTAAACGTTGTCTAAAATCCAAGCCTTTACCAATTCAAAGGTAATCTTAATATATAATTCGATTTCTTTATTTATTTGTTGTTTGGGTTTTGGTTTGTATGTGGTTAGGTATTTTTTGATTTATTTAGTTTTTGTGTGGGTTTTACGATTATCTGCCTCGACATGATTTTAAGCGAAAATATCTTTCATCCCGACATGATTTGTTTAGTTTTTGTTTAGTTTAAAAGCCAACTTGCAAGCAGGGAACTTACAAAGAGCTCTGTCTCAAAAGTATACAGCCATATTTGGAGAAAAAACGGGAAACTCAGGAATAACAGAGAAAAGAAGCTTGAAATATTAATAAGAGGTAAAAAAAAAAGAGTTTATAATGTGACCAACTTTTCAAATAAATAGTAAATATAAAATAAGCAGTGGTTTCTTCTCTACATGAAATGAAAATACAAAGAAAAGCAGGTGATAGTTGTCATTGTTTTTTTTTCCTTTAATTTATAAATTTGTTTTCACTGATTCCATTTTTAAAATATTGATATTATTATATTAGTGAGATGTTTAAACTTTACCACAATCTTCAGTGCTTTAATTTATCATTTAAATCAAATTTATTACGAAAAGCGAATCTCGAAATTAAGTATGAAAGAGGAACAAAAACCAAAATTTGAATGAGTTAGATCCATTTTTCAAAATCAAGAACAAATCAAAATATATGGCCATATGGGTAATAGGTTGCAATCTAAAGACATTTTAGTTCACATGTGTATGTCATAATATCATCTTTTAATATCAACCAACACTAATGCGTTTTCAAAATAATGAATAAAATTTATCTTCTTGCTAGAAGTTAATTTGATAAGTGTTTAAAGTAGTATGTTTTAGTCTTATTTTTAATTATATTTTAAGATAATTATTTGATATTAATTCTAAATTTTATACTTGTAATACTTTAAATTTATGTTTTTATATTCAAGAGAGCTTATGAAAGCAAAATAAATGAAAAACGGATAAAAATTGAAAAATTAAAGCAAAATACAAAAGGGGCTTACCCACTTCATACTGTCTAAAAACACTGCTGTTCTTGAAGCTTTACACTGCGAAATAATGTCAATTATGGGACCCGAAAGTCATGATGGCATGCGCCAACAAATATATTTCTCTTATAAAACAATAAAAGTAGATTCTCAGTTTTCCAAATATCTTTTAATATTTCTGTTTTTTATTTTTATTTTCTTCCAATAACATCAATTTCTTAGTGTTAGCAGCCAATGTAATAAGTTGTCTTAGAAGGTGTTGTTCCTTTATTGCTTTATTATGTTAAACTAATGCAGAAAAATGTATTATTTTAGGCAAGTCGGCTTAGCTTTGCTGCATCCATTTCCTTATTGTTTGGAATTATGTATTTGTTTGGTTTCTTTTCCCCCAAATTCTTCCATATCAACAGGCCCAATTTTGTTTATTGTTCTTTATACAATCTCATTCCACCACTCTTTACTGCAGTTCCCCAAATAAAAATAGTCTTTACTTTATAAAGTTTGTATTTTTTTATAAAATTATAACATTTATTCTTCTCTTCTCATTTTCAAACCAATTATGTGTTTGATTAATCTTTCTTAATGACAAGAATCTAACCATTTTTGTTTTATAAAATGATGCTTGTAGATAAGAAGATATTTGGGGCTGTTTGATTCTGGTATTTGATCTCAAGAAGTTGGTAGCACCATTTGTGACATTTCTTGGGGTTGTCTTCATTTGGCATTTTATGTGTTCTCTAAACATTTCTTAGAGGTATGTATATGCTGTTTAAGCGATTTGATTTGTTTAAATTTTCGTTTTACAGTAGTTGCTAAAGTTAATCTATTCAAAATTTCCAAATTTGATTTGTTTAAATTGTTTTAATTTAAATTGAATCAATGTAACACCCCAAACCAGGTCTATGCGTTAAGACGAGATTTGGTTTGTCACACAGATCGAACATCCATTTAATTCTCTAATGATTTAGGTAAAACAGTTCTACAAAACCTTTTGAAAGTGAAGTTTAGTAAAAATCAAGAATTTGATTTAAAATCGATGAATAAGGAAATACTAGTTTGAAATCTTATCATTTAGTATTTAATTGTCAAAAACCTTTAAGTAGTTTTTTTTTAAAAGAGTTCAAAAGAATTTTGAAAACAAGAATATTTAAAGAATCTCATATGTTTTAAAACAAAATATTTAAGGAAACATTATTGAGTTAACATCAACCCATATTAAGTGTCTAAAACAAAATTAAATCCATCCACACATAAAAATCCATAAAATATTAATAAAGGCCTTATTACATCATACCCAAAATAGTAATTAAATAAAAATACTTAATAAAAGTTCATAGTTTATAAAACCCACGTTCGAAGTATGGCCTCCACGAAGTCATCCTCGGCCCAAGCCTCCGTCAATTGCCATTACCTAAGATGGATAATTAAACAGAGTGAGTTACTCAGAACTCAGTGTATAACTCACTTACCATATTCATTGGGCCAGATCATCAAGACATTATTTTGGGCTTGAGCCCATTTACGGATTTAATAATATAATAAATAAAATGCATGTAAAATGAAATTCCCAACCAATCCTAATTTCCATCCGCTACACACCACCCGTACCAACCAACACACCTGTGGGGATCAAGTCAACCCACCCCGCCAACACACCAATCGTAGGCATAAAGCCATTTTAAATAATATTGTGGTGCACCACCGAACTAGATTGTGACAAAGTCACCGAACTAGAGGCATTAAGCCATTTAAAATATATTTGTGGCAGAGCCACCGAACTAGATTTTTGGCAACAGGCCTTTCTTCTCTTCGTCAATTATCCCAACCCATGCAATCATGTATGCATAACAATATATATATATATATATATATATCCATATGATAATTTAACAAAAGCCCATAATACATGTGAGTCCAAAAATTCAAATTTTCATTTTGGCCCATAAGACAAAATAGCATTTTAGCCCATTTAACGATCTAGCAAACTTTGGCCCATATATTGATCTAGCAGTTTTTCGGCCTATTTATCGATCTAGCAGTTTTTCGGCCCATTTATTTATCTAGCAATTTTTCAGCCCATTTATCACATGAGGTATAAAATTTACTATTTACCAATTAACTCATTGAGGGTGTTTTCGTAAATTTCACGACTTTAACTGTTTTCATGCATTTACACAAAAGTGTTAATTATTACGCATTTTCTGATTTTGTCATCTTTATGATTTTATCCCAATACTTATGGTATGGTATCTAACCCAAGATAAGTGTGAAGTTACACACCTGGTTATTGTGAGAACTAGACTTTCCCGCTCGTCGATACCTAAACGCATCGCGATAAATTAGAACACTATTATTTATTTACAAATCTAATCTTAGAAATAACGCTCTAAACTTTTACCCTCAGAATTTTGAACCACTTCTATTTGCGGTTTCTCCCTGATTGTTGGTTCGTTACCCGATGAAAATCCACGAACAAACAAAGGTTCGGGAGTACGAACGACTTCAAACAACTGGTTCTACTCGGATGAGGGTCCACAACCCGATAGAAAATTTTGGATTCCCAAAATAGCCCTTCGCTTAAACTTAGGGGGAATAGCGGAACCACCCCTCTTCCGAACACTATTTACCGCCCTTTTCGTCCCTATCTTGATTGTCTCTATTGACAAAAGATCATTAATCCGACTAAATAATATATCAAAATTATGACTAACGGTTTTAAGGGTGAGATTGGCTTACCACAAATATCCTTGTTCCACAATATGAAAATCGAGCGATAACGTCCCCTAAAATGAAATCGATTAATAATCCATCTATATCAATATGACGAGTAATATGAGAGTCCTTAATAAACCCTTACCTTAACACCTTAAATCGATTCCAACGATTCACGATGCTCACGAACACTTGAGTTTTGGCCCTCCACTATCACACTAAAATATAACGAAAGAAAATGTTTAATAGAATGAACGATGATTTCGATCAAGAGATTCTTCTTACCACCATTAAGATTCGGCCAAGACATCCCTTAAGCCAACATAAGAACCAAAAAGAAAGCTCTTAAGCCAACTTAAGAACCAAAAAGAAAGCTCTTACCTATTGCTTAAACGAGGGTTGAAAGAATAACCAACAAGACAATATAGATGAATAGGAGATTTGGCTTTGAAGGAAAATTGGAGAAAATGGTATTAATACCATTTGGCCATGAGAGAAAAATAATGAAGAAAGTGTTTGAATGATAAATAAAAAATGAAAAAGAAGAGAGAATGGGAAGAAGGTGTTATAATTCGGTTTTCAAAGAGAAGAAAAGAGAATGAGGAAAGAGATGAATTTAGGAGCAAAAATGCATTCGGCAATGGGAAAGGAGAAGGAAAAAGAATGGCTTTTTATGTTGGTAGTTTCAGCACTAGGAGAAAGACACTAGAATGATTAGCAAAAATGCCCAAATGGTCAAAATGATGACCAAAAGAAATAAAGCAAATGTTGTTTTCTTCTACACCAATACATTCGGCCAAGGGAAGGAAAAGATGAATGGAGAAAAAGTGTCTTCAAACAAAACAAAAATGACCAAAAGAGTTCTAACAAGCTACCATCCTACCCCAAGCTAACCACCAAATTTCGGCTCCCCCCTTTTGTCCATAATGCCGTCCATATTCATGGTCAAAATGGCCATGAAAAAGTTTCCAAAACATCAACCTTGATTCAAGCCTTGCAATCTTCCATTTTCCAAAAGTTTGAGAAATCCTATCCCCAAAATTAAGCAATTCTATCCCTAATTCATGCTTGCCATAACCTTAAGTCTCATTACCATAAAAATTTAGTCCATCTTATCCATGAATGATGCTTGGCCGACACTTGCTAGGAAAAGAAAAAAATAAAAGCTCCCAATTTGCATGCTAGGAGATTCAAACCTCTCCCCTCAAGTCCTACTTATAGCGCAATCACCACTTTGCCAATTACTCATCTTATGCCATCTTTTATCACTTAATTAACTTAAACTTCAAGGTCACCTGATTCCTCTACAGTAAAGTACTCTTTACTAAAATTTATTCTAATTCCAAGTAAACACGAGCCTTCTCAAGACTATATTAAGCACATAATAAAATCATACCCGAGCTAACACCAAAGACAAGCAACATATTGATACTCAAATTTTTAGGATGTTACAATTCTACCCCCTAAAAGAAAATTTCGTCCTGGAAATTTACTTGATTAGAAGAGGTGAGGATATTGTTGTCGAATTGCATCCTCAGGCTCCCACGTAGCTTCCTCTGCTCCGTGATTACGCCATAAAACCTTGACCAACGGCACAATCTTCTTTCTTAGCACCTTAACATCTCGGTCTAAGATTTCCACTGGTTCCTCCTCGAAAGATAAGTCTGATCTCAACTCCACTTCTTCTACCGGTACTATGTGAGACGGATCCGATCTATAGCGCCTCAGCATGGAAACATGGAAAACATTATGAATTTGACTCAACTCCGGAGGTAATTCAATCTGATAGGCCACTGGACCAACACGCTTCATCACACGATATGGTCCAATGAACCTAGGGCTCAACTTGTCCTTCCTTCCAAATCTGAAAATCTTTTTCCAAGGTGAGACCTTCAGAAAGATTTGATCCCCCACAGCAAACTCGATATCCTTACGCTTCAGATCTGTATACGACTTTTGTCTATCCGAAGCTTCCTTTAACCGTGCTCGAATAACTTTTACCTTTTCTTCCGTCTCAGATATCAATTCAGGACCCAACATCTGCCGTTCACCCAATTCAGTCCAACAAGTAGGAGTACGACACCTACGACCATACAATGCATCGTAGGGTGCTATCTGAATGCTAGACTGATAGCTATTGTTATACGCAAACTCTGCCAATGGTAGAAAATCCTCCCAACTACCTCTGAAGTCAATTACACAACCCCTTAACATGTCTTCCAAAATCTGAATTACTCTTTCCAACTGACCATCTGACTGAGGATGAAAAGCTGTACTGAAGTTTAACTTTGTTCCCAAAGCTTCATGTAGAGCTTTCCAAAACCATTATGTAAATCTAGGATCCCTGTCTGATATAATAGACACTGGTACCCCATTCAACCTCACGATTTCAGATACATACAGCTTAGCCAACTTATATAATGAGTAATCCGTACGAATTGGCAAAAATGAGCAGTCTTCGTCAATCAATCAACTACTACCCAAACGAAATTTTTCTTAGTAGGTGTTAAAGGCAACCCACTAACAAAATCCATTGTTATCCGCTCCCATTTCCAAAGGGAATCTTTACCGGTTGTAATAAACCTGACGACAATTGATGCTCCGCCTTCACTTGTTGACAAGTCAAACATTTTCCTACAAACTCAGAAATCTCACGCTTCAACCCTGGCCACCAATACCGTTCATGGAGATCTCGATACATCTTATTTCCTCCGAGGTGCATAGCATAAAGGCTACTATGTGCCTCCCATAGAAGCATTTGTCTCAAATCTAAGTCCTTGGGCATACAAATTCTTCCACGAAAACAAAGCACTCCATCAATGTTTATACCAAAATCCCCTATTTCACCACTTTCAACTTGCTGAAATAAGGGTCCCAACTTTTCATCTGATATCTGTTTTTCCTTGATTTGATCTAACCACAGAGGCTTCACCTGAAGTTTCGCTAACAGACTACCATCCTCATACAAACTCAGATGAGCAAACATTTCTCTCAAATCAGATACCACCTTACGACTTAACGCGTCTGCTACCACATTAGCCTTTCCAGGATGATACTCAATTGAGAAATCATAATTCTTTAACAGCTCCACCCATCTTCTTTGTCTTAAGTTTAACTCCTTCTGAGTAAGAAGATACTTAAGACTCTTGTGATCCGTATAGTTGATAGACTTCTCACCGTAGAGATAGTGCCTCTAAATCTTTAAAGTAAACACTACCACAGCTAACTCCAAGTCATGAGTAGGGTAGTTTACTTCGTGCGGTCTCAACTGACGAGAAGCATAAGCCACCACTTTTCCATTTTGCATGAGCACACAACCTAAACCCGTGTGTGACGCATCACAGTAGATGATAAATTCTTTTTCAGCCTCAGCTTGAATCAAAACTGGTGCTTCCATCAAAATCTTCTTCAATTTCTCGAAACTCTTTTGTTGTTTTTCAGTCCATACATATGGTACTCCCTTTCGCAACATCTTAATTAAGGGTGCGGAAATCAGCGAAAACCCCTCAACAAAGTGTCTATAATAACCAGCCAAACCTAAGAAACTCCAAATCTCACCATCGACTTGGTGGTTTCCAATCCATCTGACCTCAATCTTCCGAGGATCCACCCTTATTCCTTCAGCTGATACCACATAACCAAGAAAGTCACTTCCCTTAACCAAAATTCACATTTACTGAATTTGGCATAAAGTTGCTTATCTCGAAGTAACTGCAATACTATACACAAATGTGAGTTGTGTTCCTCTTTATTCCTCGAATATACCAAAATGTCATCTATGAACACTACCACAAACCGGTCTAAATATGGTTCAAAGACCCGGTTCATCATGTCCATAAATGCAGCTAGTGTATTGGTCAACCCAAACGGCATTACCAAAAACTCATAATGTTCATAACGAGTTTGGAATGTCGTCTTATGAATATCTGCTTCTTTCACCTTGAGTTGGTGATAACCCGATCTCAAATCAATTTTGGAGAAAACCAAAGCTCCTTTTAATTGATCAAACAGGTCATCAATTCTTGGCAAAGGATATCTATTCTTGATCGTCAATTTATTCAACTACCTGTAATCAATGCACATACGCATCGACCCATCCTTTTTCTTAACGAACAAAATCGGTGCTCCCCACGGAGACACACTCGGTCGAATAAATCCTCGATCCAACAATTCTTGAATTTGAGCTTTAAGCTCCGCCAACTCTTTCGGTGCCATTCTATAAGGAGCAATGGACACTGGAGCCGTTCCGAGCAAAAGCTCAATACCAAATTCTACTTCCCGATCTGGAGGTATACTAGGAAGTTCTTCAGGAAATACATCTAGAAATTCCTTCACCGTTCTCACATCTTCCACTGATAACTCCTTGGCATCCAAAGCACTAATAAAAGCTAGGAATGCTCCATACCCTTTTCGCACCAACTTTTCTGCCTTTAACGCAGATACCACATTTGCCAAATAATCCATTCGTTACCTATCATTACTACTTCCTTATCATCCGAAATCCTTATTGACATCCGTTTTTTAGCACAATCCAAATACACCCGGTGCTTAACCAACCAATCCATGCCCAGAATGAGATTAAACTCACCGAAAGGCAATTCCATCAAATTTTCCAAAAATATTTCTCTTTGGATTTCTAAGGGCACGTCTCTAACTAGTTTATTTACAATTATTGACTGTCCTAAAGGACTAATTACCGTCATCTCACTATCGATAATTTTAGATTGTAGATTCAGGTTTCCAGATATGGCACTAGCAACATACGAGTGGGTAGAACCAATATCTATCAAAGTAGTAACAGGCACATCAAAAATGAAGAACGTACCAGTTATCACATTAGGTGCATTGCCATCCTCGCGGCGTCTAACTGTATAGACCAATCCTGGCTGTCTTGCATCCGCGTTACCTTTAGAACCATTGCCTCGACCCGGTGCACCTTGACCACGTCCAACCCCATTACCACTACGACCCGGTCCACCGCCTCTCGGTGGCTGCTGAGTACCTCTGGCCGGCTGTACATCAGGATTACGAGCTTCCTGAGTCGTATCCATCTGTCGAGGGCAATTCTTATATTGATGATCCATTGAACCACATTTATAACAAGCACCAGTTTTCCTCTAGCACTCTCCAGAATGTCGTTTCCCACATTCAGCACAGTCTCGACTCTAATTAATGGCACCAAGTGCTCTACCTTGAGCTGGCTCATCATTCTGAGGCCTCTTTTGAAACCTTTTTGAAGAACCCAAATACTTTATATCTCTTTTGCCTCTAACTCTTTCCCGGTTCTGACGTTCTGAGCTCTTAGCCTCTTCGGCTATCTTGGCTTTCTCCACAAGCGTGGCAAAAGTTCTCACTTGTTGTGGGGCGATCAGTACCCGCAACTCATCATCAGCCCATCCTCGAAGCGTACACATCGCTCATGATCTGTTGGCACTATTGTCCGAGCATAGCGACTCAAGCGTAAAAACTCAGCCTCATACGCTGCCACCGTCTTATTTCCCTGAACCAGATTCAGAAATTCCTTCCTCCGGGCATCTACATAACTTGTTCCTACATATTTCCCTTGAAAGGTAGCTTTGAAGAAATCCCAAGTAACTAATGCAGCTTCAGTGCCTTCTCGAACAGTAAGCCACCATTGATATGCCTCGTCCCTTAACAAAGACACCGCTCCCCTTAGTTTTTGTTCTACAGTGCACTCTAGGTCATCCATAATTCGCTCCACCACCTCAAGCCAATATTCAGCAACATTTGGAGCTACACCTGAGACACCTCTAAAAACCTCAGCACCACTTGATTTCAATCGCTCCGATATTGACCCACGAGTTGCTGGCCCAGCTCTAGTTCTAGTGACCCTTTCAAGGACTCGCAACATTACTCGTGTTAAAGCATTATCTTCTCTCCTATTCTCTTGTGAATCATTTTTCGACGCTGGTGATGCTGGTGCATCCATTTCCGGAATATGTCCCGATTCCTCGAATACAGCTCTAGCACCTCGGCCTCTACCACGGCCACGTCTACCACGTCCGAGTCCTCTGGCGCTCATACTGGCTAACTCGTTTTAATCTGATTACGAATTTTATGAATTAGAAAACTGTTTCAGTGTTTATTAATGATATTTTATGAGATTCAAGAGATAAATTTATTTTTCGCAAACACATCCTATAGTCTCGATCTCTACGATTTTCAACATCTAAAACTAGAAGCTCTAGAGTGTTCCTATGATCATATCATCATAATAATCATTCAGTCATGAATACTTACTTGACTTGGTGTCGGATGCTTGTGGTGCCATACTAACTTTAAAACATAATTAATAATAATTTCAAACGGAAGTTATTTATTGAACCCAACCACAACCGAGTTTTAAAACTAGCTCTGATACCATTAAATGTAACACCCAAACCAGGTCTATGCGTTAAAACGAGATTTGGTTTGTCACACAGATCGAACATCCATTTAATTCTCTAATGATTTAGGTAAAACAGTTCTACAAAACCTTTTGAAAGTGAAGTTTAGTAAAAATAAAAAATTTGATTTAAAATCGATGAATAAAGAAATACTAGTTTGAAATCTTATCATTTAGTATTTAATTGTCAAAAACCTTTAAGTAGTTTTTTTTAAAAGAGTTCAAAAGAATTTTGAAAACAAGAATATTTAAAGAATCTCATATGTTTTAAAACAAAATATTTAAGGAAACATTATTGAGTTAACATCAGCCCATATTAAGGGTCTAAAACAAAATTAAATCCATCCACACATAAAAACCCATAAAATATTAATAAAGGCCTTATTACATCATACCCAAAATAGTAATTAAATAAAAATACTTAATAAAAGTTCATAGTTTATAAAACCCATGTTCGAAATATGGCCTCTACGAAGTCATCCTCGGCCCAAGCCTCCGTCAATTGCCATTACCTAAGATGGATAATTAAACAGAGTGAGTTACTCAGAACTCAGTGTATAACTCACTTACCATATTCATTGGGCCAGATCATCAAGACATTATTTTGGGCTTGAGCCCATTTACAGATTTAACAATATAATAAATAAAATGCATGTAAAATGAAATTCCCAACCAATCCTAATTTCCATCCGCTACACACCACCCGCACCAACCAACACACCTGTGGGGATCAAGTCAACCCACCCCGCCAACACACCAATCGTAGGCATAAAGCCATTTTAAATAATATTGTGGTGCACCACCGAACTAGATTGTGACAAAGTCACCGAACTAGAGGCATTAAGCCATTTAAAATATATTTGTGGCAGAGCCATCGAACTAGATTTTTGGCAACAGGCCTTTCTTCTCTTCGTCAATTATCCCAACCCATGCAATCATGTATGCATAACAATATATATATCCATATGATAATTTAACAAAAGCCCATAATACATGTGAGTCCAAAAATTCAAATTTTCATTTTGGCCCATAGGACAAAATAGCATTTTAGCCCATTTAACGATCTAGCAAACTTTGGCCCATATATTGATCTAGCAGTTTTTTGGCCTATTTATCGATCTAGCAGTTTTTCGGCCCATTTATCAATCTAGCAATTTTTTGGCCCATTTATCACATGAGGTATAAAATTTACTATTTACCAATTAACTCATTGAGGACGTTTTCATAAGTTTCACGACTTTAACTATTTTCATGCATTTACACAAAAGTGTTAATTATTACGCATTTTCTGATTTTGTCATCTTTACGATTTTATCCCAATACTTGCGGTATAGTATCTAACTCGAGATAAGTGTGAAGTTACACACCTAATTATTGTGAGAACTAGACTTTCCCGCTCGTCGATACCTAAACGCATCGCGATAAATTAGAACACTATTATTTATTTACAAATCGAATCTTAGAAATAACGATCTAGACTTTTCCCCTCAGAATTTCGAGCCACTTCTATTTGCAGTTTCTCCCCGATTGTTGGTTCGTTACCCGATGAAAATCCACGAACAAACAAAGGTTCTGGAGTACGAACGACTTCAAACAACTGGTTCTCCTCGGATGAGGGTCCACAACCCGGTGGAAAATCTCAGATTCCCGAAACAGCCCTTCGCTTAAACTTAGAGGGAATAGCGGAACCACCCCTCTTCCGAACACTATTTACCGCCCTTTTTCGTCCCTATCTTTATTGTCTCTATTGACAAAAGATCATTAATCTGACTAAATAGTATATTGAAATTATGACTAACGGTTTTAAGGGTGAGATTGGCTTACCACAAATATCCTTGTTCCACAATATGAAAATCGAGCGATAACGTCCCCTAAAATGAAATCGATTAATAATCCATCTATATCAATATGACGAGTAATATGAGAGTCCTTAATAAACCCTTACCTTAACACCTTAAATCACTTCTAACGATTCACGACGCTCACGAACACTTGAGTTTCGGCCCTCCACTATCACACTAAAATATAACGAAAGAAAACGTTTAATAGAATGAACGATGATTTCGATCAAAGAGATTCTTCTTACCACCATTAAGATTCGGCCAAGACATCCCTTAAGCCAACATAAGAACCAAAAAGAAAGCTCTTAAGCCAACATAAAAACCAAAAAGAAAGCTCTTACCTATTACTTAAACGAGGGTTGAAAGAATAACCAACAAGTCAATAAAGATGAATAGGAGATTCGGCTTTGAAGGAAAATTGGAGAAAATGTATTAATACCATTCGCCGTGAGAGCAAAATAATGAAGAAAGTGTTTGAATGATAAATAAAAAATGAAGAAGAAGAGAGAATGGGAAGAAGGTGTTATAATTCGGTTTTCAAAGAGAAGAAAAGAGAATGAGGAAAGAGATGAATTTAGAAGCAAAAATGCATTCGGCAATGGGAAAGGAGAAAGAAAAAGAATGGCTTTTTGTGTTGGTAGTTTCAGCACTAGGAGAAAGACACTAGAATGATTAGCAAAAATGCCCAAATGGTCAAAATGATGACCAAAAGAAATAAAGCAAATGTTGTTTTCTTCTACACCAATACATTCGGCCAAGGGAAGGAAAACATGAATGGAGAAAAAGTGTCTTCAAACAAAACAAAAATGACCAAAAGAATTCTAACAAGCTACCATCCTACCCCAAGCTAACCACCAAATTTTGGCTCCCCCCTTTTGTCCATAATGCCATCCATATTCATGGTCAAAATGGCCATGAAAAAGTTTCCAAAACATCAACCTTGATTCAAGCCTTGCAATCCTCCATTTTCCAAAAGTTTGAGAAATCCTATCCCCAAAATTAAGCAATTATATCCCTAATTCATGCTTGCCATAACCTTAAGTCTCATTACCATAAAAATTTAGTCCATCTTATCCATGAATGATGCTTGGCCGACACTTGCTAGGAAAAAACAAAAATAAAAGCTCCCAATTTGCATGCTAGGAGATTCGAACCTCTCCCCTCAAGTCCTACTTATGGCGCCATCACCACTTTGCCAATTACTCATCTTATGCCATCTTTTATCACTTAATTAACTTAAACTTCAAGGTCACTTGATTCCTCTACAGTAAAGTACTCTTTACTAAAATTTATTCTAATTCCAAGTAAACCCGAGCCTTCTCAAGACTATATTAAGCACACAATAAAATCAAACCCGAGCTAACACCGAAGACAAGCAACATATTGATACTCAAATTTTTAGGATGTTACAATCAAACTACAAAAATTTTAAATTGAATTAGATGGATTTTGACAACTTTGGTTAACTTAAAAGTTTTGGGAAGGTTTGCTGATATCAACACATTGTTTCATTTTCAACTTATTACCAAATTTTCTTCTTTTGTTTCTCACCGCCACTATCTCATGACTTTTAATGGCTACCCACAGGCTATGCTATACAACTTGTTGACATAATTGTTGCTGAAAACTGGTTTAGTCTTCAACTCTATAGGCCTTCTACAATTAGCACGTAAGTATGCTGAAAACTGCTTAAATCGACCATTTATTTAGTTTCAGTCATTTTTCCCGGAGACATTATTCAAAGCTATTGTTTTTTCTTTTGGCGTTTATTCAATATAAACTTTCATTCTAATTCAACTGCCTCATTTGCAGGTTTTATATCGTAACTGAAGCTTAAGTCATAAAGGATTGACGAAAAGTTGTAATTACCTGGTAAGTGTCAAACACATTCAACTGTTGAAAAATGATTTTACACTATTTTACACCTATTAATTTATCAACTGATTCGTACCAATTTGCAGCCTCTGTTTCTTGGTGATAGTGGAGTAGAGTAGCTTCTTGAAATTATTAAGGTACTTTTTGGTTCAAAATTATGATCAGTAACAGTTATACCATGATGAATTTGTTTAAATTGCTGTCCAAATTGCTGTTTATTATCCTGCTTGGTTGGTATATATGATGTTTATTATTTTGCTGTCCAAAAAAAAGATTCAAAGTATATAGGTTGGAAACCTAACGGGTTGCCATATATCTCATTGTAAGATATAATGGATCCTCCCGTGTGTAACAATGCCACGTATGATGAATCTTCAAAATGTCATCCAAATTGATCATCCAAATTGCTATTTACTATCCCTTGGTTGGTATATCTCATTGTTTATTATATTGACCATTTATTTAGTTTCATCATTTTTTATATTATAAAATGCGTGGTTGGTATTTATTTATGTAGCAATATAATATAAAATGTGATGTTAAGCATTTTAGTTAGTTTTCTTACGGTTTCGCTTTTTAATATAAAAATCAAATTAAGATAACAAACAAATTATGATCAATGAATACTTTGATATTGATTAAGCTTCGATATTTTATGAAAACAACATTGGTTTATAATTTGATTATAATTTGATACCAACATCTTAAACATTCGAATATGCTAATATATTATGTTTAATATTTAAAATCAATTCTTTTTTTTAAAGAATATAAAACTTCTTAAAATGATTTTCTCATTATTTAAATATATTTACATATAAAAATCAAATTACTAATTTTTATATTAATAATGTCTAATTTCAATATTTAATATTTGTAAATGTTTTTAAAGCTTATACTTTTTTTATCAATATGATAATAATGATCATTTTTAAATTATTTTTAATTACAAAATCGACTTTTTTATTATAAAATGCGTGGTTGGTATTTATTTATGTAGCAATATAATATAAAATGTGATGTTAAGCATTTTAGTTAGTTTTCTTCTTGTTTCTTTTTTAATATAAAAATCAAATTAAGATAACAAACAAATTATGATCAATGAATACTTTGATATTGATTAAGCTTCGATATTTTATGAAAACAACATTGGTTTATAATTTGATACCAACATCTTAAATATTTGAATATGCTAATATATTATACTTAATATGTTTTAATCGAATTCTTCTTTTTAAGAAGAATATAAAAACTTCTTAAAATGATTTTCTCATTATTTAAATATATTTACATATAAAAATCAAATTACTAATTTTTCATATTAATAATGTCCGATTTCAATATTTAATATTTGTAAATGTTTTAAAACTTATACTTTTTTATCAATATGATAATAATGATCATTATTTAAATTATTTTTAATTACAAAATCGATTTTTTTATTAAAAGTAATTTAAAACTTCTTCTTCATAACTTATATAATTATTATTTAATAACTTATAAATATTTTGTTATCAATATAATAATATAGATCATTATTTAAATATGTTTTAATATAGAAAATAAATTTTTTAAAAGAAGTAAGTTAAAAACTTTTAAATTTAACAACATCACATCAAATTTCAATTATAAAAAACATATAATAACATTTTTCAAATTCAACTGATTCTCGATTTGAAATTTGAATTTAACTTACATAATACATAATACATAACTTACATAAAATTATTTAACTTACATAATACATAACTTACATAATACATAACTTACGTAATACATAACTTACATAATACTTGTATAGAAAAAAAAAAGATTCAAAGTATATAGGCTGGAAACCTGACGGGTTGCCTTATATCTCACTGTTAGATATAATGGATCCTCCCTAGGTGTAACAATGCCACGTATGAAGAATCTTAAAGAATACATAACTTACATAATTTTAAGATCAAATTTCATAACTTACATAATTTTAAGATCAAACTTCATAACTTACATAGTACTCAGTTATATAGATGATCATATCATTATTTACATAAATTATAAATTAACAATTTAGCCGTGTAATTTATTGTCAACTTTAGACTTCAACAACTACGAAATGGATAGGACTTGGATGAAATTGTCAAGGGTAAGCAACGGCTATCAAAATGGAGTAGAGACTTTCCTGAATTTTTCATTTCAAAATGCATTATCGTGAAGTTGTCAAAATGTCAAAATGTATTATCGAAATGGAGTAGAGACTTCATGTAACACCCTAAAAATCCGAGTATTTATATATTGCATGATTTGGTGTTTAGATTTTAAAGGAAAATTTCTTACTTTTATTTTCATGTTTATTGAAGTCCTAAAGAAGAGTATAGCATAATTTGGGTAAGGAATAAATTTAATATTTGAGAATTTATTGAAGAGAAGCAAGTGTCATTAATACTTAAGTTAAATTAAGTGTTAATTAGTGACATAAAATGAGTATATGGCATGGTGGTGTTGGCGCATGAGTTGTAGCATGAGGGGAGAGGTTCGAATCCCTTGTTTAGCATCTAGGTAAATTTTATTTTTAATTTTTCTGCACATGTATAGCAAGTGTCGGCCAAGAGCATATATGGTAAGTGTTGACCATGTTATTTTTGGTTAGCATATCAAAGGATTAAGGAAATTGTTAACTTAAGGAAGGGAATCAAGAAATTAAGGAAGGATATGAAGATATGGGGCACATATCAAGGAAAAGTTATGGAAACAATATCATGGTCAATTGACCATGCATAGGGACGGTAATTTAGACTATAGGGGGAGCCAAATTTTTGGTGATAGTTTGGCTAAGAATTGAAGTTTCTTTTTGGTCATTCCTAGCAACTTTGTGCAAAATTTTGCATTCCTCTTCTCAACTTTTTCCTTTGGCCGAAATTGAACCTTGGTAAAGCTCTAATCTTTTGACCATTTGGTCATTTTTGCTTATTGCTTTAGCATTTGTTTTGTGGCTTTTCTTTGAGTGCCGAAATCAACTATACCAAAAGCCATTCTTTTTCTTTTCTTTTTACCATGGCCGAATGTACCTAGCTCCTAAAACCCATCTTTTTCTTCTCTTCTCTTTGAAATCAAAACAACATCATCACTATCTCTTCTTTCATATTTTATTCTTTTCACTCAAAGTTTCTCCATTAAACTCTCTCATGGCCGAATGCTAGAGTGCCCATAGCCGAACCTTTTTCTTTTTTTTTTTCTTTGATCATACATAGTCGAATCTTCATCAATCACAAACACCATTCTCAATCTTTTCTTTTCGATCGTGGAAATATAGGTAATGGATTCTTTTTCGTTTTCAATTAGTTAATAGTGATATGGCCGAATATTGATGGTGTCATGAAGGACCATTTGGATCGAAATAAACGTTCGTTCTATTAACGTTTTATTCGTTATAATATAGTGCAATAACGGAAGATCGGAACTCAAGTGTTCGAGAGAATCGTAGAAACGTTGGAATCGATTTATTGTGGTAAGGAAATCACATCCTTTAAAACCTCTAGTATTATTTCGATATTATTTTAGATTGGATTAATGTTCTTTTGATCTTGAAGACTTTCAAAATAGGGAAGAAAAGGGCGGTGTTTAGTCATATTAAGAGGGGCGGATCCGTAAATCCCCCATTTAAACGAAGAGTGGTTTCGACAGTCCGAGATTTTCCACCGGGTTGCGGACCATCTTCCGAAGGAAGTCAATTATTTGAAGTGCTACGAACTTCCGAGCCTTTATACGTTAGTGGATTCTCGGCGACTAACGAACCAATAAACGAGGAGAAATCGAAAATCGAAGTGATTCAAAATCAAGAGGGTAAGGTTTTGGATCTATTATCGATAAAGTATATTTATACGAAATAGTGTTCTAACGGATCGAAATATGTTTTAGGTGTCGAGGAGCGAGAAGGATTAGTACTCTCGGTATCGAGGTGTGTAACTCCACACTTTTTCTCGGGTTGGATATCAATTTCGGTATTGAAGTAAAATCGCAAAAACGACTAGATCGGTATGAAACGTAACAACTGATATTTCGATGAAAATACATGAAAACGACTAAAATCGTGAAAATTACGAAAACACCCTCGAGAAATTACTTGTTAATATGTAAGTTGTATGTTTCGTAAAAAATGGGCCGTAAAATATGCTAGATCGATAAATGGACCGAAAACTCTGTTAGATTGATAATCGGGCCGAAATCTCTGTTTGATTATAAATTGGGCCGAAATCTCTGCTAGATCGATAAATGGGCAAAAAACTCTGTTAGATTAAAAATTGGGCCAAAATCTCTGTTTGATTATAAATTGGGCCGAAATCCCTGCTAGATCGATAAATGGGCCGTAAACTCTATTAAATTGTTAAACAGACTAAAATACTTGCTAGATCGATAAATGGGCCGAATTCTTGCTAGATCGTAACTCTGGGCCCTAGTTGCTAAATAGTTAATTAAGCCAAAATGTTATTTATGGGCCTTAATAAAGATTTGGAAATATTAACTCTTGTTAATGGGCCTTTTAATAAAATTATTGTATGACCATAGTTTACTATTGCATACATATTGCATGGGTTGGGAAATGATGAAGAGAAGAAGGCCTGTTGCCAAAATCTAGTTCGGTGGCTCTGCCACAAAATTATGGCTTTTTGCCTCTAGTTCGGTGGCTCTGCCACAAAAGTTATAAATGACTATTTGCCTCTAGTTCGGTGGCTCTGCCACAAAATAATAATTGGCTCAATGCCTCTAGTTCGGTGACTTTGTCACAATCTAGTTCGGTGGCTATGCCATAAAATACAAATTGGCTTAATGCCTATGATTGGTGTGATGGCGGGGTGGGTTGACTTGATCCCCACAGGTGTGATGGTTGGTACGGGGGTGTGTAGCGGATGGAATTAGGTTTGGGAGGGAAAAATTCATTTTTACATGCATGCTATTAATTATGTTATTCATTATATTATTTTTTTGCTTATGAGCTCAAGGCCAAAACCCTTAAATTAAAAATCTGGCCCAAGTGGACAAGTGAGTTATACTCGAGTTCTAAGTAACTCACCCCTTAAATTTTTCCATCTCGTAATGGAAATTGACGTGGACTTGGGCCGAGGATGACTTCGTGGAGGCCATCTTGCAAAACATGGGTTTATTAAACTCGAACTTTTTAATAAGTATTTTACTATTTTGGGTTAATGTAATAAGGGCCTCTATTAATAATTTTATGGATTTTATGTGTGTTTGGTTTTAAACTATATTTTGGACTTTTAAATATGGGCTATGATTATATGATGTTTTTAATAAAATAAATTTGGGTTTTCAAATATATGAAATTCTTTTATAAATATTTTATTATTGTTAACTCTTAAATAAATTACCTAAGGGTTTTGATAATACAATGTTAATAATGTTTTTTTCAACTAAAGTTTTCTAATATTCATCAAATTAAAATACTCTTCTGATTTTATTAAACCCCGTAAATAAAAATAATATTGTAGTTTTCAACTTATTAAAGATTTTAAGATAGCTCGATTCATGTAACAAACCAAATCTAGTCTCAATGCATAGACCGGGTTTGGGGTGTTACACTTCAGCCGTGTAAGAAGTGTTGCAATATCAATTGGCATTATCGTGAAGTTGTCTACGAACATCTAGTTGTTGATGGCTTTGTCCGGGGGTACAAAAAATGGATTTTTCATGGAGAGTGTACATCTAGTGGAGCATCTTCATCGATGAATCTGGGTTATCCTCATAGTGCTTACAATCAGGATGTTAAAGATGATAACATGGAAGGCATGTTGCGGGATGCTTTTAATATGCGTAATGATAGTTTTGGGTTATTTCCACCTGACTTGGGTGCAATCGATGAATATAATTTTGGTGGAAATATTTTCACCTAAGGGGGAAGAAGTGTACCTGATGAACAGCCAAATGAAGAACCGGCGAGGTTCTACACGTTACTTGGTGAAATGTATGAAGAACTGTATAAGGGATCAAAATTTTCCAAATTGACTTTCTATATTCATCTTTTTCACTTGAAATGTTTGGGAGGATGGACCGAAAACTCATTGACAATGCTGTTAGAGTTTCTGCAAGAAAGTTCCCATTTGCGAAAATCCCTCAATCTTCCAAAGACATAAAGAAATTGATAAAGGATTTGGGCCTTGGCTACAACAAAATTCATAGTTGCCTAAATGACTGCATGTTGTATTGGGGCAACCGGATAAACCAACAGTGCTGTCATGTATGCGGTCAATCCCATTGGATTAATAGAAATACAAAGGATGGTAACGAGGAAGATCACGATACACAATCAAGGAAGCAGCCAATTAAGATTTTGCGGTATTTTCCGCTAATACCAAGGCTTCAACGGCTTTTCATGTCATCGAAGACAGCCGAGTCAATGATGTGGCACCGTGATGGACGAACCGATGATGGATTGTTAAGGCATCCTGTAGATTCTTTAGCTTGAAAATCTTTTGACTCCAAATTTCCAAGCTTTGCAAATGATCCTCGGAGTGTGAGGCTTGGGCTAACATCCAATGGATTTAACCCTTACAAACTCATGAGCACAACGTCTGAGATTTTGCCCTCGTGGTGCTTGTTCCCTACAATTTGCCTCCATGGGTTTGCATGAAACAATCATCTTTTATCTTGTCCATGATTATACCTGGATAGAAAAGGCTCGGGAATGATATTGACGTCTATTTACAGCCACTTGTTAAAGAGTTAAAACAACTATGGGCTAGTGTTCAGACATACGATGCAAAGAGAAAAGAGAACTTTAATTTATATGCGGCTTTGCTGTGGACTATTAATGACTTCCCGACTTATGCTAATTTATCTGGTTGGAGTACTAGGGGATGTTATGCTTGTCCATGTTGTGCTGCGCAGACATGTTCGTAATGGTTGTATAATGTTAAGAAGTTCTCTTACATGGGGCATCGTCGGTGGTTACCGAAAAATCATAGATTTAGATTTCAGAGTGCTCAGTTTGACGGTACTGAAGAGTTCAGAGAAGCTCCTTCGCAGATTGGTGGATTTGAAATATTCTTAATGTTGAAATATATGAATTTCATTTATGGGAAGATGAATCAACCGGCCAACCGGCCAACCCGCAAAGAAATAGAAGATCTAGGGATGAATCTGATGATGAATATGATGAAGAGGATGATCCTAATGAGGCGGACTTGTGAAAAAATAGAAGTATTTTTTTAGTTGCCTTATTGGGAGCATCAGATTTTACGCCATAATCTTGATGTCACGCACATTGAGAAAAATGTCTGTGAGAAGATCATTGGGACTATTTTGAATGTCGATGGAAAATCGAAAGATAATATTCAGAGTCAACTTGATTTAGTCCACATGGGAATTCGGCGTGAGCTTCATCCCCAAGCACTTCTGAATATGAAATATCGATTGTCGCCTACTATTTTTTCAATTCGAAGACGGAGAAAGAAGTGTTCTGTATGGTGTTGAAGGATATAAAGGTCTCGGATGCGTATGCATCAAATATATCGCGATATGTGAGTCTTAAGGATCGAAGACTATATGGCTTAAAATCGCATGACTATCACATCTTGATGCAAGACTTACTGCCAGTTGCTATGCGGTATTGTATGTCAAAAAAGGTGACAGCTTGTGTAATTGAACTGTCAAATATAATGAAAGGCATTTGTGGTAAAGTTTTGAATGTTCAAGAACTTGAGACACTACAAGATTGAGCCGCATTGACTTTATGCAATCTGGAGAAGATCTTCCCGCCTTCCTTCTTCACTATTATGGTGCACTTATTAATTCATCTCCCACGTGAAGCAATACTTGCTGGACCCATTTTCTATCGATGGATGTATCCCATTGAAAGGTCTTACTTTATTTGCAAAATATTTCTTCATTCACCTCAATGCCTTTAGTTGTAACTTTTGATAATGTTGTATATCGTGTTTAGGTTCCTCTCCAAATTGAAGTCTTACTGCTGCAATAAGCATTATCCAGAAGGATCAATTGCCGAGGGCTACTTGGCAGAGGAATGTATGACTTTCTATTCGAGGTATTTGGAAGATGTTGAAAAAAGAATGAACAGACCAAGTAGAAATGCTGGGCTCACAGATCATAACTTGGCCGAAACTTATTTATTTCAAAGTTTTGGAGAACCAATCGGTAAAGTCAAAATTGTAGAATTAGATGAAAGATCGTGGGTCCAAGCACATCGATACGTTCTTTTCCATCACAATTCAATGGAACCATTTCGGAAGTAAGTTCTAGAATTTGATAAATACTCATCAATTATAATTTGTTTGTCTTCTAACAAAGTAAAACTTTTTTTACCGTAGTGAGTACAAAAAAAATTGAGAGCTCGTTTACGATCCCGAAGATTAAATCGACGAGAAATTAATAAGTTGTTCGCAGAATCATTCCATGAATGATTAAGCCAAATGGTATGCAATTTAAGTTTTCATTGACAAGTAATAATGTTTTCTCATAACATTTATAATTACTCAATTTACTTTCGATTCAATAGGTTTGGAGTCAGATTGAAGTAAATGACAAAGTTAAATGGCTTTCACAAGGTCCAAACAGAATAGTGAAAAGATATAGTGCCTTCCTCATCAACGGATACAGATTTCATACAAGGTATCGTGAGAGATTGAGGAGAACCCAAAATTGTGGAATTGTTGTTAATTCTTCAATTACAAGTTATGCTAGTGCTAGGGACAGTAATCTTGTCGAGGGGAATATGGAGTATTACAGACTTATTATTGACATCATTGAGTTGGATTATTACGGCAAATACAAAGTTGTCTTATTTCGAGGTGATTGGGCTGATGTGAATATGGCCCGCGGAATTAAAAATGATCAATATGGCTTTACAATGGTGAATTTTTCTCGATTGGTTCACATCAGAGAACAACTAATGGACGAGCCGTATGTGTTTTCTTCTCAAGTTAAACAAGTTTCTTACTCCGAAGATCCAACTGATGAGGGTTGGTACGTTGTATTTCGAAACACCCCTAGAGACTTGTTCGACATTGGCAGTGGAAATATCCCTAATACTAGTCAACAATTTCAATGGGTTTGTCAGAATGTGGACAAGATATTTACGAAATATGATTTAGTAAGATTTTACGATTTATTATTTATATGTAATATTATAATTTTAATGTTGGTCATGTTATATAATTTAACTATTTTAAATGTACTATTATTATTGTTATTTGTTACTAAAATTTTGAACTATTTCATGTGTATTGCAGGAAAAATGCCTAGAAGATGATTACGAGATTTAAATATTGTCCACAATACTCCAAATTCAGAAGAAGCAAATATTGAAGAGCAAACAGTTGTTGGATCTTCTACTCTGCCGGACATAAATGATGAGCCTGCAGAATTTCAAAGTAATGTTAAGTTTATTTTACATGCATGTTGAATTTTATTATTGATTCATTTTTTAATTTTAATATAATAATATATCATTTTTCAGCTAAAGGTGGTGGGACGCGCAAAGGTCGGGGACATACATTGCTTAAAGATTTATACAACTTAGAGCCTGTCGAGCGTGTTAAAGTAAGGAGAAACAATCATGGCCAGCCTATTGGATCTGAAGCTCGACTGTTAGCATGCTATATGGACATTTTAGCACGAAATGCCAATATGTTGCCCATTAATTACGAATCATGGCATCACATGCCTGTTGCCAACAAAAATCAGGCTCTGGATAATATTAAGGTAACAAAATGTGAATGTAATTTATAATACTTTGATTTAACTTTTGTTTATATTAACTTTTTAAACTATTTTTGTTCAAGAGAGATTTGCTTTGAGGTCTCTGATGACTATGTTAAGAAGACATTGGGTAAAAAATGGAGAGACAATAAAAGCACGTTGAAAAAACAATATTTTAAGAAAGAAATAAGCATCGACTAAAAATTAAGAAATGTTTCGCCGGGAATGTTGAGGTACCAATGGGAAGATCAAGTTAGATTCTGGAATTCAAAGAAAGGAGAGGTATTACGTACTTTTAAAGTCATATAAATTTTTCAGTTTATAATATTTATTATATACATAATTCAAATTCCATTATGTAGGACCGTGAGCGAGTTGGAACAAGCAGCAGACAGAAACAAAAATTCATGCACACGGCAGGTTCCAGAAGTTTTGCTTGTGTAGCTGAGGCCGAGGTATTATAATTTATTATTTCTTTCAAATATTAATGACTTTATACTATTAAATTATATTTTTTCTGCTATAATGTAGAAAGCTTCGTCTAGTCAAAAAGTTGGACGCCTTCAGATTTTTGACATTACGCATAGGAAGAAGGATGGATCTCCGATGACATCCGAAGCTGTAGAAATTCTGGTATATTTACTTAATAAAATTTGATTTATTATAAATATTTATAATGTTTAATTACAATAGTTTAATTCATTGTTTGTAGTTTTAAATTTATAATTTTAAGTTATGTTGCATTCCTTTTTATTATATATTTCGTTTCTAACTCTTTAATTGATTTATTAGGATAAACTAAAGGAGAAGAAGGCGGAGTATGAAGCGGTTGCTTCGTCTGATAATTCTGTTAATCTCGAGGAGATTGATAACAAAATTATTACTGATGTTTTGGGTCCTGAAAGGTACAACTGCTTCGATTGATAGTTCTGATAATCTTGAGTATATTTATAACAGAATTATCACTAATGTTTTGGGTCTTAAAAGGTATGGTCGGGTTCGATGTCAAGGATCTGGTGTTATCCCGACCCAATATTTTCGATCCGGCTCCCAGCAATACATGCCTTCCGGGAGTCAATCTCGTGCTGAAGTTCAGGGACTAAAAGACCAGATATCTCAGATGGAAGCGAGCATAGCTGAGCAAATTTCTCAGCTTAGAGCAGAGGCAGCAGCAAGGGAGGAGGAGCATATTGCTCAACTTAGAGCGAAGGCAGCAGTGAGGGAGGCAGAACAGAACAGAAAGTATGAAGAACTCCAGCTACAGTTTCAGACTATGATGAAGTTGTTCCAGCAGTCGTTGAGGCCGCCATCTTAGACATTTCTTTTCTTCTTGTAAGATGATTTTTAATATTGTTACAATTAACATTATTGTAAGAATATTTTCAATTATAATTCATTCATTACTTTATATCATATATCTTTTATTCATTTTTAAATATCATTTAGAATTAATGCATTTGGTGTGATTTCTATGCTACATTTGCTGTTTTGGGTTGGAATTATATATTTTATTTGCTGTTGTTGGTTGGTTTTAGTGTAGGAGGGGTCTGATATTAAACAAAATGAACAATGCAAATCTGTACAAATTAGTGGCGTTTTTGAAAAAAGCGCAGCTAAAAATCACTATATTTAGCGGCGTTTGTAAAAAAAAGCGCCGCTAAAAGTCCGGGCCTTTAGCGGCGTTTGTTGGAAAAGCGCCGAAAAAGGTCATGGCCTTTAGCGGCATTTTTTGGAAAGCGCCGCTAAAATTCATGATCTTTAGCGGCGTTTTTGGTAAAAGCGCCGCTAAAGGTCATGGCCTTTAGCGGCATTTTTTTGAAAGCGTCGCTGAAAGTCATGGCCTTTAGCGGCGTTTGTGGAAAAAGCGCCGCTAAAGGTCATTGCCTTTAGCGGTGGTTTTTGAGAAAGCGCCGCTAAAAGTCAAGACTTTTAGCGGCGTTTTTTTTACAAACGCCGCTAATGGCCATGACCTTTAGTGGCATTTTTTTCTCATAAACGCCGCTAAATTTTGCGGTGTTTTTTGCGACATTTCTAAAAGCGTCGCAAATACTTTTAGTCGCGCTTATAAACGCAGCTAAAAGCCAAAAAAAAGGCCGCTAAAGGCAAAAAAAAACGCCGCTAAAAGTCTGTTTTGGTGTAGTGTAAAAACAATTTTTACAAAAATATTCAAAAATAAATCAATGCATGTGCCAGTCAGAATCAGTGCCAGATAGGGGTGGTCGACAGTTACACTTTGGATTCCTTCTTGGTTCAGCTTTAGGCCGGGGTTGTGGTTGTTCAGGACCAATTCTGGTTGTGGGTGTTGGGAATATGACCCATCTTGATAGAACAAAGATCACGGAGGTGTTTGCATCACTCACGGTGATTGAGCGTACCCGGCTTGAATCCCATAAGGCGATGGGGATTGAAAATGAGTTGAGCTCCCCGACGATGCCTCGTGCGGTCCCTCCTACGACGATAGCCTATATATCATCAGTTGACTCAAGAGTTATTGGGAAATGAGATGCACTAGGTCATACATTCCAACCTAGCATAGGAGTGGGAAAAGGATACACATAAGGGCTAGGATACGCACCTTATAAAATCTGAAAGAGTTGTGGTGTGGGCATAGTCGCTTGCTTCGTTGGGGCCGGTGATTGTGTGGGCATTGTTGATGGGTCCACCTCGCCATCCCTTATCCTTAGATTTAAAGGGCCTTATTGTTCCCTTTCGACATGGATTTGCCGACGGCTCTCCTCTTTCGAGAGTAAATATGGCTTGCCATGGATCCTAAAGCATGACATGTAATTTGGATCGCACGCTAACTCCAGAACGATAATCGATTCGCAAGTAGGTATATTATTGTACCGATTTTCCCACATTTCGATATATTCTGAGTGGAAGAGTGGCCAATGCATATCTGGTCACCGTAAGTCAATTTTGTGCTCATCATCGAGCACCTTAGGTGCCACGAGAATCGATTGTCAGAATCTAAATTGCCCCAACACTCTATCCATCTGGTGTATCTCGACGGTAGCGTAGCTGACCAATGGGACTGTAACATCCCCAAACTCAGCCCAGACGTTATGATCAAATCTGGTGATGTCACATCAAGGACAATTCCAAAACTACTTGCTTAAAAAGAAACTCAAAGTCCATGCGATTTGTTAAGTTGCAATAAAAGCCCATGTTTTAAGTAAAAGCCCATAAGTTAAAGTTATCTCGAAAATCATGTTTAAACTTAAGAAATTTATTTAAGTTTAATAAATAAATAGTTGAAACAATAATAATAATAACCCATAAGTAAAGTCAATTTGGAGATACAAGGCCTTATTACAACCCAATGAAAATAAAATGATTAAAATAATAACGTCATACGAAATAAAGAAACAAAACGTCTAAATAACTTGTAATGTGGCCATCTCCAGTTCCTTGTAACACCCCAAACTCGGCCTAGAAGTTAGGCCCGAATCTGGAATGTCACATTAAAGGCACTCTTCAAACGATTTTACAAATTACCCATTTAAGGCCCAAAAGCCCAAAACCCTTGTATCTTGTTAAGTTAAGATGAAAAGCCCATATTTTAGGAAAACATTCATATGTTAAGTTATTTCGAAAACCATATTAACTTTAGAAATTTTATTTAAGTTTATTAATTGGATAGTTGAAACAATAATAATAAAACCCAAAATATAAAGTCAATTAGGAGATACATGGCCTTATTACAATCCAATGAAAAACAAAGTATTTAAAATGAATTCGTTTGAACAAATTAAAACATTTGATCAGCTTGTAGTGTTGCCATCTCTGAGTCCTCTCCCACATCGAGCAGTCTATTCAGGATCACCTGAAACATTAAATAAAAGGGTGTGAGTTTTGAAACTCAGTGTGTACAACCCTTGGCAATCAAATCACATACAAATATTCACATTGGGCCTAAGCTCTATTAAAATTGGTGGTCTTGGCCTTAGCCCATAATGACCCCATATCATATCATATCATATCATATCATATCATAAGCAAACAAGGTAATGCAGAGCCCTCCCAAAAATCCATCCGCTACACACACCATCTCCCTTCCAACCTTTATACACACCTGTGGGGATTTCTAAATCGACCCACCTATCCTCTACACACCAAAGGTAGCACACATAGCGGCACTACTCAACGTTGCAGCAAAGCTGCTAACCATATATTGGGCTTAAAGCCTCCGGTTGATCCACGGTCGTCAAGCGACTATGCAATCCTCAAATTCTTCCTTCGAAACATTATTCCCACCCATATGCATCCTAAACAGAATAGCATATAAATGCAATAAACACGTAAGTAACATCCATAAAAACTCGTACTCATCACATAAGGGTATTTTAGTCATTTCACGATCAAGGATATTTTCGTAATTCTACCCTACAGGGGTATTTTTGTAAATTTCCAAATCAGGGGTATTTTGGTAAATTTGTAAATCGAGGGTATTATGGTAATTTTCCAAACTAAGGGTATTTTGGTAATTTCTAAATCAGGGGTACTTGGTCCCTCTCAGGTTTTAGTTATAGACTTTGGCCTATTAACAAGTCCTTGCGGCTAAAGCGAACAGACACTATGCACTAGGTAGGATTCCAGAGAAGAGGAGGTGAGCCACTAGGACCACTTAAGTACCAAGCTCTCCCTAGATCCAATCCTAGACATGCATACACTTTAACCCAATGACTTGTTCACAGACATGTTTAATTATTAGAAAGTTTTATGCGGTTTAAGAGTTGTTCAGAACTAAGCCTAAAGTCCATTAAACCCTAGCATACTTGTCTACATCCCCATAAAGCCCATTAAACCCATTTCATGTTCATATAACCCATTATGGCCACATCACATCTTTATGGCACACTAAGCCTAAATCTCAATCATATGGCCTATTAGGCCCCAAAAAATTCCAGATCATGTAACATGCATGCCTAACCCAATTCATATAATCAAATTAATCCATTTCATCAAACTTAGTCTTAGGGCCCACCGGGCCCATTTAGCCACTTTTGGCCTTTCAGCTTTCTGGTATTGCTGATGTCGTGTGTATATTGTTTGTACACACCTGGTTACCACGTGCTGCAAACCCCTTAATCACGAACCTACAATCGACAACACCAAACGATCAATCATGGCTTAACACATACTTAATCAAAATCGAAACCTCACTATAACCTTACCGTGACGTTCTCGTAGCCCTTCCTTAGCTACTATTTGCGATTATCCTCTAGATCTGCACCCAAATGTATATCGTCAAAAACAAGTGACTCATATTCCACATAAGTCACCCCTATGGCCATACTTACATTCGGCCATCCACTAATCCAAAACTGAGTCGAGAACACTTACCACTTTGCTAACGATCCTTACCTACCACGATTGCAATCTTTGATCTTTACCCTTGTTAATACAAAGTTAACAGCAATGAGAAGTTAGATAGCCCTTTGGCTTTTAACAAAACACACTAAGAAGATTGACTAAGTACTTACCGAAATTCTCCTTTAATCCTACGGCCTAGATAACTACTGAACAAAATTCAGCTTTTAAACTTGACTAAGAGTGGGTAACAATCGATTTGTGATAACTAAGAATTGACACAAGTATAGCTATTTGATATAAAGGTGTATTTGGCTTTCGGAGAAAGAAAAGAACACAACACTAATAGGAATTTAGGCAAAAAGAATGATGGGCTTTTTTTTCGGCAAATAGGAGAATTCGGCTCATGGGAGAAAACAAAATTTCCAAGAACCTCTCAAAGGGATTCGGCACCCTTCTTTTTATAGCCAAAGTCGAATCCTACCTTCTCCCCACAGTCCCATTCAGCACCAACACTTCACACTCCTCATCTCCTAACTTTCCTCTCTGATAACACCTTAGCCTTATCCGAAATTTCCTCCACATCGACCACACATGCTTACTTCAAACTCTCCATGGCAAGAGTTCAAAACCAACACAACTCTTGCCGTCCACCTATGCAAAATAAAACACTCCAAAAATAAACTCCTAATGCTTGAACCTTGGACCTCTTCAGCATACACACACGCCACCTCATAGCTCCCAAGTGACGCCACTTTCCACTGGACCACAAGCCCATTTGTGTTCTATTTCTTCTTCATTTACTTAAAATACCTACTACCTGGAGTCACTGTTCCCTAGAGCTAAAACAAAAATTTTTCCTATACCCTTACTTGATCCCAGGACATCTCCAACACCCTTAGACACTCCAAATTCATTAACCATCAAAGCCCACATGCCAAATGTCATTTTCTCACTCACTTAAAATTTTTCTAAGACCCAAAGCCCAAAGCCCAATACTTCTGAGCCCAAATTCGAGGCGTTACATCCCTTCTACGTCGAGCCGTCTATTAAGCGTCACCTGAAACATTAATTAAAAAAGGTGTGATTTCGAAACTCAGTGTGTACGACTCTTGGCAATAAATTCAATATGAAATTATCACATTGGGCCTAAGCCCTATAAAAATCGGTGATCTTGGGCCTTAGCCCACAATGACCTCATATCATATCACATCATATCACATGAAAACAAGATTATGCAAAACCCTCCCCAAAAGTCCATCCGCTACACACCATTTCTCTTCCAACCCCACACTCTTGTGGGGATATAAATATCAACCCACCCATCCCTACACTCCAAAGGTAGCACCAACAACGGCACTTCTCAATGTTGTAACAAAGCTGCTAAGTATATAATGGGCTTAAAGCTACTGGTGGATCCACGGTCGTCAAGCGACTATGCGATCCTCAAATTCTTCCTCCGTACCATAATTCCCACCCATATGAATCCTAACAGAATATCGCATGAATGCAACATGCACATGAATAACATCCATAAAACTCATACTCATCACATAGGGGTATTTTAGTCACTTCACAATTAAGGGTATTTTCATAATTCTACTCTATAGGGGTATTATCGTAATTCTACCCTATAGAGGTATTATCGTAATTCTACCATACAAGGGTATTATCATAATTCCTTTAATCTCGGGTTTTAGGTATGAAATTTTGCCCATCAACAAGTCATCGCGGCTAAAGTGAACAGACACTGCGCACCAGGTATGATTCCAAAGAAGAGGAGATGGGTCACTAGGACCGCTTAAATACTAAGCTCTCCCCTAGATCCAATCCTAGACATGCTTATGTCTATTTCCACACCTTAACCTATCGACTTGTCCACAGGCATCTTTGATTATTAATAGAGTTTTATGTTATTCAAGAATTTGTCAGACTAGGCCTAGAGTCTATTAAACCCTAACATATATTTCTAAAAATCCCATACAATCCACTAAGTCCGATTATGTCCACATGGCCCATTAAGCCCAATCATGTTTATAAAGCCCATTAGGCCCGGTTACAATCACATCATACAACCGTTCATTCCAATTCATTATTCATGCTCACATAACAACCATTGTCATTTTGGGCCCACAAGTTCGGCAGACCTATTTGATCGCTTTCAGCTTTTTGGCTTTTCGGCTTTTCGGCGTTGTCGATATCGCGTGTGTGTAGTGTTTGTACACACCTCGTAACAACGCGTGCTACAAACCCCTTAATCACCAACCTACAATAGACATCACTAACGATTAACCATGGCTTAACACATACTTTATCAAAAACCAAAACCTCACCGTAACCTTACCGTATGCCACACGTTCTAGTAGCCCTTCCTTAGCTACTATTTGCAAATATCCCCTAAATTTGCACCCAAGCATATATCATCAAAATCAAGTGACTCATATTCCACATAAGTCACCTCTATAAGCCACACTACATTCGGCCATTTACTAAACCACAAATGAGACGAGTGCACTTACCTCTTGCTAACGATCCTTACCTACCATCCTTGCGATCTTTGAACCATATCCTTATTATTACAGGTTTAACGATAGGAAAAGTTAGATAGCCCTTCGGCTTTTAGCAAAACGTACAAAAGAGGTAAACTGAATACTGACCAAATCCCCTTTTGATCCTGCGACCTAGATAACTACTAAACTAGATTTGGCTTTTAACACTTGACTGAGAGTAGGTAACAATCGATTTGTGATGGAGGAATAACCACAAAGATTCGGCACTAATAGGAATTTTGGTAAGAAAAAGATAGTGGTAATTCGACAATGAGAGAATTCAGCTATGGGAGAGAAGAGAAAAGTATTGAAAATCAAAACAGCCCTTCAAAAAAATTTGGCACAAAGGATTTTGGCTTTAGGAGATTTCGGCCATGGAAGGAACCGATTGAGGGGAAGAAAAGAAAGGAAAAGAATAATGGCAATTCAAAGAACCCTTCAAAGGATTTGGCACTCTCCTTTTATAGCCATAAGCCGAAAATGCCTCCCCCAGAGTCCCATTCGGCACCACCTTATCCACACTCCTCATCTCCTAACTTTTCTCCTTGATAACCCTTAATCTCATCCGAAATTTCCTCCACTATCAGTTCACAAGGCCACTCAAATACTCCAACGCAAGAGTTCAAATTTAACATAACTCTGGCCATCCACTTTTGCAAAATAAACACTCCACAAAATACCACTCCTAAGCATTGAACATTGGACCTCTTCTGCTGACAATCATGCCACCTTATAGCTCCCCAAGTGACGCCACTTTCCACTGGACCATAAGCCCATTTGTGTCCTATTTCTTCTTCATTTACTTAAAAGGCCTACTAACTGGAGTCACTGTTCCCTAGAGCTAAAACCAAAATTTTTCCTATACCCTTACTTGATCCCAGGACATCTCCAACACCCCTAGACACTCCAAATTCATTAACTATCAAAGCCCACATGCCAAATGTCATTTTCTCGCTCCTTAAAATTTTTCTGAGACCCAAAGTCCAAAGCCCAATACTTCTAGGCCCAAATTCAGGGCGTTACATCCCTTCCATGTCGAGTCGTCTACCACGCGTCACCTGAAACATTAATTAAAAAGGGTGTGAGTTTTGAAACTCAGTGTGTACGACCCTTGGAAATAAATTCAATATGCAATTATCATTTTGGGCCTAAGCCCTATCAAAATTGATGATCTTGGGCCTTAGCCCATAATGACCTCATATCATATCACATCATATTGCATGAAAACAAGGTTATGCAAAACCCTCCCCAAAAGTCCATCCGCTACACACCATTTCTCTTCCAACCCTACGCTCTTGTGGGGATATAAATATCAACCCACCCATCCCTACACTCCAAAGGTAGCACCAACAATGGCACTACTCAACGTTACAGCAAAGCTGCTAAGTATATAATGGGCTTAAATCTACCGGTGGATCGATGGTCGCCAAGCGACTATGCGATCCTCAAATTCTTCCTCCGTACCATAATTCCCACCCATATGCATCCTAACAGAATATCGTATAAATGTAGCATGCACATGAGTAACATTCATAAAACTCATACTCATCACATAGAGGTATTTTAGTCATTTCACAATCAATGGTATTTTCAGAATTCTACTCTATAGGGGTATTATCGTAATTCTACCTTATAAAGGTATTATCGTAATTCTACCCTATAAGGGTATTATCATAATTTTTCCTTACAGGGGTATTATCATAATTATTTTAACCTTAGGTTTAAGGTATGAACTTTGGCCCATCAACAATGCATCGCGGCTAAAGTGAACAGACACTATGCACCAGGTAGGATTCCAGAGAAGAGGAGGTGGGTCACTAGGACCGTTTACCGTTTAAGTACCAAGCTCTCCCCTATATCCAATCCTAGACATGCATATGTCCATTTCCACACCTTAACCTATCGACTTGTCCACAGACATGTTTGATTGTTAACAGAGTTTTATGTTATTCAATAATTTGTCAAACTAGGCCTAGAGTCCATTAAACACTAACATATTTTTCTAAAAATCCCTTACAATCCACTAAGTCCAATTATGTCCACATAGCCCATTAAGCCCAATCTTGTTTATAAACCCAATTAGGCCCTATTACAATCACATCATACAACCGTTCATGCCAATTCATTATTCATGTTCACATAACAACCATTGTTGTTTTGGGCCCTCGAGTTTGGCAGGCCAATTTAGCCATTTTCAACTTTTCGACTTTTCGGTGTTGCCGATATTGTGTGTGTGTAGTGTTTATACACACCTAGTAACAACGCGTGCTACAAACCCCTTAATCACGAACCTATAATAGACATCACTAACGATTAACCATGGCTTAACACATACTTTATCAAAAATCAAAACCTCACCGTAACCTTACCATGTGCCACACGTTCTAGTAGCCCTTCTTTAGCTACTATTCGCGAATATCCCCTAAATTTTCACCCAAGCATATATCGTCAAAATCAAGTGACTCATATTCCACATAAGTCACCCCTATAAGCCATACTATATTCGGCCATTTACTAAACCACAATCGAGAGGAGTGTACTTACCTCTTGCTAACGATCCTTACCTACCATGCTTGCGATCTTTGAACCCTATCCTTGTTATTACAGGGTTAACGACAGGAAAAGTTAGATAGCCCTTCGGATTTTAGCAAAATGTACAAAAGAGGTAAAATGAATACTTACCAAATCCCCTTTTGATCTTGCGTCCTAGATAACTACTAAACTAGATCCGACTTTTAACACTTGACTGAGAGTAGGTAACAATCGATTTGTGATGGAGGAACAACCACAAAGATTCAGCACTAATAGGAATTTCGGCAAGAAAAAGATAGTGGTAATTCGGCAATGAGAGAATTCAGCTATGGGAGAGAAAAGAAAAGTATTGAAAATCGAAAGAGCCTTCAAAAGAATTCGGCACAAAAGATTTTAGCTTTAGGAGATTTCGGCTATGGGAGGAACCGACTGAGGGGAAAAAAGAAAGAAAAAGAATAATGGCAATTCAAAGAACCCTTCAAAGGATTTGGCACTCTCCTTTTATAGCCATAAGCCGAAAATGCCTCCCCCAGAGTCCCATTCGGCACCACCTTATCCATACTCCTCATCTCCTAACTTTTCTCTCTGATAACCCTTAATCTCATCCAAAATTTCCTCCACTATCAGTTCACAAGACCACTTAAACACTCCAACGCAAGAGTTCAAATTCAACATAGCTCTGGCCATCCACTTATGCAAAATAAACACTCCACAAAATACCACTCCTAAGCCTCGAACCTTAGACCTCCTCAGTTGACAATCATGCCACCTTATAGCTCCCCAAGTGACGCCACCTTGCCACTGGACCAAAGGCCCAATTGTGTCCTATTTCCTTCTTCATTTATTTAAAAGGCCTACTAATTGAAGTCACTGTTCCCTAGGGCTAAAACCAAAATTTTTCCTATACCCTTACTTGATCCCAGAACATCTCCAACAGCCCTAGACACTCTAAATTCCTCAACCATTAAAGCAAACATGCAATTTTTCATTTTCTTGCTCACTTAAAATTTTCTAAGACCCAAAGCCCAAAGCCCAATATTCCCAATACTTTTATGCCCAAATTTGGGGCGTTACAATTCTACCCCCTTAAAGAAATTTCGTCCTCAAAATTTTCAACTAACTATTAATCGCACCATCCAAGTCACACCACTATGCTTTTGCTGCGCACTCTGATTTTAATAACACTAACACACTTTAACTCTAATTGAACCCTTTACGCTTACCCATTGGAGCATATAAACATTGCACGCATACAGTTTCTATACCCAAAATATCGCATCCACACAAAACGTACTTGACTTAATGGTGATTGAACAATCTCGAGCTAGATGCTCATCAGACCTGCATCTATAACACACTCCTAACTTCCTTCAACATTCACCTGGATGACGCCTTCTATAATATTCGCAAGCCGAAAAGTTTGGACATACCTTAACATGCTTCACAGAACGAGACTGCGGTACTAGAGAACTGCAATCTCTTTTTTTCTTACAGACCACACACCTAACCCGAAGTGTTTCACCAATTTCTTGAAGCTCCTCCAGTACCTCCCTAACTAGCTGAGTTAACACATCAGCCCTAACACTTCCACGGCCTCTGCCGCGACCTCTTGGCGCTCATCGTTGATTCTCGTATTATCTGAATTAGGAATTTTTATGAATTTAGTTCATAGTTTCACTGTTTAAAACACATGTCATATGCAAGTAACAATTTAGAAGTTGTTTCGCGGTCGTGAATCCACTATAGGCTTAAGTTTACTACGAGCTTTAGTCTCTAAAAACTTATTGTTTAAAGTAGCCCAATATCTAAATGCAGTTCAATAATTTAAACAAGTAAAATAATAGAAAAACTTACTAGGCTTGACGTCAAGGGCTCGGTGAACCACATTACAAGATCTTGCAAAAACTTTTTAATCTACTTGTAAAAAAACCCCAAAATCTAAGGCCCATTTCACAGCCCAAGCTTTGCAACCGGGCTCTGATACCACTAAATGTAACACCCCCAAACCCGCCCCATACGTTATGACTAAATCCAGTGATGTCACATCAAGGATAATTCTAAAATGACTTGCTTAAAAAGAAACTCAAAATCCATGCGATTTGTTAAGTTGTAATAAAAGCTCATGTTTTAAGTAAAAGCCCAAAAGTTAAAGTTATTTTGAAAATCATGTTTAAACTTAAGAAATTCATTTAAGTTTAATAAATAAACAGTTGAAACAATAATAACAAAAATCCATAAGTAAATCAATTTGGAGATACAAGGCCTTATTACAACACATTGAAAATAAAGTGATTAAAATAATAACGTCATACGAAATAAAGAAACAAAACGTCTAAATAACTTGCAATGTGGCCATCTCCGAGTTCCCTTCCACGTCGAGCCGTCTACTAAGCGTCACCTGAAACATTAATTAAAAATGGTGTGAGTTTTGAAACTCAGTGTGTACGACCCTTGGCAATCAAATCAATATGCAATTATCACATTGGGCCTAAGCCCTATCAAAATCGGTGGTCTTGGGCCTTGGCCCACAATGACCTCATATCATATCATATCATATCGCATGAAAACAAGGTTATGCAAAACCCTCCCCAAAACTCCATCTGCTACACACCATTTCCCTTCCAACCCTACACTCTTGTGGGGATATAAATATCAACCCACCTATCCCTACACTCCAAAGGTAGCACCAACAGCGACACTACTCAACGTTGCAACAAAGCTGCTAAGTATATAATGGGCTTAAAGCCACCGGTGGATCCACGGTCGTCAAGCGACTATGCGATCCTTAAATTCTTCCTCCGTACCATAATTCTCACCCATATGCATCCTAACAGAATATCATATGAATGCAGCATGCACATGAGTAACATCCATAAAACTCATACTCATCACATAGGGTTATTTTAGTCATTTCACAATCAAGGGTATTTTTCTAATTCTACCCTACAAGGGTATTATCGTAATTCCTTTAATCTTGGGTTTTAGGTATGAACTTTGGCCCAACAACAAGTCCTCGCAGCTAAAGTGAATAGACAATACGCACTAGGTAGGATTTCAGAGAAGAGGAGGTGGGTCACTAGGATCGCTTAAGTACCAAGCTCTCCCCTAGATCCAATCCTAGACATGCATATGTCTATTTCCACACCTTAACCTATCGACTTGTCCACAGACATGTTTGATTATTAATAGAGTTTTATGTTATTCAAGAATTTGTCAGACTAGGCCTAGAGTCCATTAAACCCTAACATATATTTCTAAAAATCCCATACAATCCACTAAGTCCGATTATGTCCACATGGCCTATTAAGCCCAATCATGTTTATAAAGCCCATTAGGGCCGATTACAATCACATCATACAACCGTTCATGCCAATTCATTATTCATGCTCACATAACAACCATTGCCATTTTGGGCCCACAAGTTCGGCAGACCCATTAAGCCACTTTCGACTTTTTGGCTTTTCGGCGTTGTCGATATTGTGTATGTGTGTGTAGTGTTTGTACACACCTGATAACAACGCGTGCTGCAAACCCCTTAATCATGAACCTACAATAGACATCACTAACGATTAACCATGGCTTAACACATACTTTATCAAAATTGAAACCTCACCGTAACCTTACCGTGTGCCATACGTTCTAGTAGCCCTTCCTTAGCTACTATTCATGAATATCCCCTAGATCTACACCCAAGCATATATCGTCAAAATCAAGTGACTCATATTCCACATAAGTCACCCCTATAAGCCATACTACATTCGGCCATTTACTAAACCACAACTGAGACGAGTGCACTTACCTCTTGCTAACGATCCTTACCTACCAAGCTTGCGATCTTTGAACCCTATCCTTTTTATTATAGGGTTAACGACAAGAAAAGTTAGATAGCCCTTCGGCTTTTAGCAAAACGTACAAAAGAGGTAAACTGAATACTTACCAAATCCCCTTTTGATCCTGTGGCCTAGATAGCTACTAAACTAGATCTATCTTTTAACACTTGACTGAGAGTAGGTAACAATCGATTTGTGATGGAGGAACAACCACAAAGATTAGACACTAATAGGAATTTTGGCAAGAAAAAGATGGTGGTAATTCGACAATAAGAGAATTCGGCTATGGGAGAGAAGAGAAAAGTATTGAAAATCGAAAGAGCCCTTCAAAAGAATTTGGCACAAAAGGTTTTGGCTTTAGGAGATTTCAAAAATGGGAGAATTTGGATATAGGAGGAACCGATTGAGGGGAAGAAAAGAAAGGAAAAGATAATGGCAATTCAAATAACCTTTCAAAGGATTCGGCACTCTCCTTTTATAGCCACAAGCAGAAAATGCCTCCCCAAGAGTCCCATTCGGCACCACCTCATCCACACTCCTCATCTCTTAACTTTTCTCCCATATAACCCTTAATCTCATCTGAAATTTCCTCCACTATCAGTTCACAAGACCACTCAAACACTCCAACGCAAGAGTTCAAATTCAACACAACTCTGGCCGTCCACTTATGCAAAATAAACACTCTACAAAAGACCACTCCTAATCCTCGAACCTTGGACCTCCTTAGCTGACAATCATGCCACCTTATAGCTCCCCAAGTGACGTGACCTTGCCACTGGACCAAAGGTCCAATTGTGTCTTATTTGCTTCTTCATTTATTTAAAAGGCCTACTAATTGAAGTCACTATTCCCTAGGGCTAAAACCAAAATTTTTCCTATACCCTTACTTGATCCCAAAACATCTCCAACACCCCTAGGCACTCCAAATTTCTTAACCATTAAAGCAAACATGCAATTTGTCATTTTCTTGCTCACTTAAAAATTTTCTGAAACCCAAAGCCCAAAGCCCAATAGGCCCAATACTTCTAGGCCCAAATTCGGGGCATTACAGGGACCTTAACGTGCCAAATGTTCAGATTCTGTAGGAATTCATTTGGAATTACTGCCTGAATTGCCGGATCCTCGTATAGTGTCCATTAAAAGTATATGAACGTGATAAAAATATTAGTTGTATACATAATACTAAATACGAAATCGACTATCTTATGTATATATAATCCAAAATGAAATAAATACTTACATGCGCTTCAGACTGTTGGTCTAATAGAAGTCGTATATCTTCAAGAGCAGTAGGTATTCCCCCGTAACTCGGTGAATGGTTTCACCTATTTAAATAATATTTTACCATACTATTTTATTTTAAATCTATTTAATTATTGTAAAATCTAATATAAATTTTACCTTTTTACGAGTGAGAATGTATACAAGTGGTTTACTTGAGGACATAAATATGGAAAGTGAAATCGAGCCCATGATTGTAGCAGTGAAAGGCAACCTCCAATTTTGATTTCATTTGGTTGTGTCGCCCTGCACATCTCCCGATACAATATCGCTAACACGACATATGCCCAACTGAGTTCGCCAGCTGCTCTAAAATTGATGAGTTTCAGCATCCACCTTAGATGTACGAGGTTTCGTGACTTGTTCAGCATCAGATAACCCCTGAGGATCTGAAGGATGTACGCCCGAGCATATTGTACTCTTTGTACTTCAGTCGAATCATCCCCCAACACTGGGAATGTCTCTTGTAACCAACCTATATTGATCCAACCGGGAATGTCTTTGCACCCCTGGCCTATATTGGCCACGTGCCAAAAACCTACTTCCCTCAAGTAATTTTCAATCCAAGGTGATGGAGGACCAGGTAGATTATGAATAAAACATTGTAGCACTTGATCTACCACCTATTATAAAAAATACTAATTAAATTATAAAAATGAAATAAATAAATTAAATAATATTAAAAATGAAATTAATCCTTACCATTTGCATTTGGTCGACGATGATATTATCATCGAGATGAATAAATTCTCGGGTCATTGCTAACACAATCAAATTTCTTAGAAATTATAAAAAAATAATACTAATTAAAAAAAATAAAAAATTTAGAGAGCTTTGAGAACTTTTTGAGAAATTTGGAAGAATAATAAAGTTGGTGTGAAAAAATGGGTTGGGGGATTTTATACTTTCTTTTTTCTTGAACGTTAGGCCTAACGGTCAAATTTTTAAATTGCCGTTAGAGGTGACTATTGGGGGATTACATGGCCAAAAGCGCGTCCTCGTAAGCGCTTTTTACTAAAGCGCATCCACGTTAGCGCGCTTTTGCCTGACACAAGGAAAAAAGTGCTAATGTGGAAGCCTTTTTTTGGGTTTTCCCGCGTTTTTGAGTTCTCGATCCATACTCATTATTTTTTGAAATAGTCCATTTTCATAAAATAATTTCGAAAATGGGCCTTTATTGGTACTAAACCCTCAAATTTTAAGAGGGTTATTTTTTAACTCATTAAATCCTAGCCATACATGTATTAGGTACACGTGTGTTTACAATTAGATCATATATTTTAATTATGCTCTACGTTAGACTTAAGCAAACATTTAACACCCAAGCTAATAGCTAAGTTGATGAAAGGACCTGACATCGTATTGATATTTTGAGGGTTCAATTAGGCTGCTTTGAAGTTTGAGGACCAATTTGACATTTGGATAATAGTTTGGGAATGTATAGTGGAATTATTATTTGGCTTAATACATAATCTGATATATGAGTTTGGCACTTTTTCTAATGTGGTATTTGTGTTTTTTTTTTCTAATGTGGTACATGTATTTCACAAAAATTTATATATTTTGGTAATGAAGTTAACATTGTTAATATTTTTTGTGTTTAATTGGGTTTTAAAGTTGATTTGATGAAAATTTATAATTAGCAAATAATATTAACAATTAACTTTTATCAAATCAACTTCAAAACCGAATTAAATCAAATCCATCAATTGTATTTGACAAATTAAATACAAAATTAAACAAATTCATAATTAACATTAAATTTATTCTATTAACAAAATTATGAAAATTTTAAATCTAATAATATTAGGAATTAACTTTCATAAAATAAAACATAAAACCGAATTAAACACTAAAAATTAATACCGTTACAATTGAGTACCAAAATATATAATTTTGTCAAATACAAATATAATATTAGACCTAAAATAATATAAATATCATACTAGAAAAAAATTACAGTCTTATTATTTTAATCATACATGACCATGATATGATGTTTTAAGTTATGAAAAGAGAGTAAAATTTATGCATTCTTATATTACACATGTATCAATATCTGATACCCATTTTTGAGTCCTAAAAATATAGGAATAGGATACAAGAGTAACTATGAGTGCTTCTTTTTAGATATGCTGCATGAATTGGATAGGAGGGAACAAAAATGGTGGCTGCAAGAGGAGGAGATGATTTTATATTCCCTCTTTTGGTAAATAGAAGGTAAGTAAAAACTAGAAGGGTAGGCTGATGAAGCTAGAGAAGTTGAGCAAGAAATTTTGGACGAAACTAAGGAAACAAAAGATGTAAAAGAATTTACAGTGATTAGAGAGCTTTAATTCAATCACATGAAAACTCAATCACAATTTTCTCTCACTTTTTGAATTGTATTTGGTGTCAATACTTTGTAAGAATAAGCCTCCAATTATGACCTCGTCAACCACAACTTCACTAGTAGGCATCGCTTCACAAACTCCGTATTTTTATGCCCTATACTTGTTTTCTCTTTTCATTTGTGACGTTCAATACTTTCCCTTCATATGAACCGTCATCTTTCGCCTCTTCTCTCCATTGATCTGAGCAGTACTATTGATTATCCAATATAACAAAACATTTGATTTCAAAAGCAACGCAATTAAGACCTTGTTTGAGGATTGTTACTCATACTTTTTATATGTATAAAAGAACCAATGGCACTTAATAGCTCATTCAATCTATATATATATATATATATATACCGACAAAGGAGAAGGTAAATATTACTGTATTTAGGTTTGAGAAAGGCAGATTTGCCAAGTTACTTCATGGGTTATTGCCATAAAAAGGTTTAAAGAGGTTGAAGGAAATTGAAAGAATATATAAGGGTATTTTGATGTTATTGTGAATTTGAAAGCAAAATCTTACAAGGCATGTGTGAGATTCTTTAGCTATATTTGAGTAGGCTATAGAGAGCTTTAGTACTATTTTGTGGTGTACAGCTTTAATGGTATAAGGAATAGTAATCTCATGCTCTGCCTCTTTTATTTAACTTTATCTGGGTCCCTTTTCCTTTACCCTTTCCTCTGATCATGAAAATAAACATAAACTTCACTTTTCCATCTATTTTTAAATACCCACTTGATCAATAATTTACTATAGAAAAAGAATAGTATAAAACTGTAATTTAATATTATTTTATTTCTTTTTAATAAAAAATAATAAATAATATTTTTTTCTAAATTTTAATATTTTTAGTTGGATTTGAATTTTTAAGAGAAAAAACTAAAAATTAGGAGAAAATTTTGATTTGTCATTCTTCTTTAAAATAGATAAAGATAACGTAAAATTATAGTTTTATACAATCTCTTCGCCTAAATATATAGTTCTTTTGATTCAAACAAAAATTGAGTAAAAGAGAGTGTGCTATATTGAGTTCCTATTTTGTTTTTATTTGGTTTTTTTTTTACATTTCCTAAATGACTTATAAATTTTCTTTAAACTTCAATTAATTAAATTAAAAATATTAAGTGTTTGTTAAAAAAAATATGGTAAGTGTTTAAATGCGAGCTCAGCATCTCAAATTTACTGCCACCGCAACAATTCCTACTACTCAATGGGTTTATATCAATTTATTAAACCACTGTTCCTATAAAATTTTATGTGGATGAAAAATATTGATGTCATTTGTGATTTGATTAGTTAAGTGTTGCATTTAGGTTTATATATGGACAAAATTAAATGAGATATATATGATAGCTACACAATTTTTTTTTAAAAAATAGTAATATAGACTATTACATAGCAATTAGTTTAATAGTAGATAAATTATTAAAATCTTCATGCAGTGCATTCAGAGTAAAATTAAAGGGTTAAGACCAACAATAGCGTTAATGTCCATTCTTTTTACAGCCTTTACTAAATAATTAATCAACTTATTGCATTCTCGATGTATATATTTTAAGTTGGTATCTCAATCACGGTTCAACAAATCTATTTGAAAGAAAAGGAAGAATTTTTTTTCTTTTAAAAATAACTTTAACTCTATTTGGAGGAATAGAAAAGTGAAGTAATGGAAATGAAAAGTGAAAAATAAGAAAAAGAAATAGGTAAGATTTATATTAAAAATGGTGCATGATTGAAGAAAAATAACATATTTATTTATTTCCAGTTCCCAAGTTTCTCATGAAATAAATAATCTTTACTTGAACATTTTCATACACCAATAACAAATATATTTTTTACTTTCTCTCCTCATCCATTATTTTAATATATTTTCAATTATTTTTCTAACATATCAAACAAAACCCTAAGTTTTCAATTTATTATAATTATCTATTTAATCATAATGGATTTAATTGATTAAAGCCTGGCTAATTTTTATTTATTTATAATAAATGTCATTTCATTTAAACCAGTTGGCATAATTGAGATGTCAAACATCTATGCATCTTCCATTAAAATTTAGCAGCTAAAATTTGAGGTTTTGAGAATTTTGAAATTTTAACTCTATGTAAATTATGTATATTTTCATTTTAAATTTATTTTAATTTAAATTTTACAATGCCTAAATTTTATCTAAACTTATTTTAGTTTAAATCCAAACAAATTTAGGTTATCATATTTTTATATTTATCGTTTAATTTCACAATAAATTAGAGAATTTAATTTTTAATAATCTCATTATATATTTTAATCATATCTAATATTTTTTAAAATAATGCCTAGAACTACTAATATCCTCTCCCAACCCATAAATAGGAAGATAATGCGCTTCAGCGCATTCGAACTCACATCTCCTGTATTGGCAACAATGCTAATGCCAATCGAACTAAAACTCAATCGATAAAATTTAAAAAATTTTTATCCAAAAGAAAATTGCATTATTCTATCCATTATTATTTTTAATAAAATATTATAATTTAGAAATACTATAAAGTTATTAATATAATATTTTAAAGTTAATTATATAATTTAATTGAATTAAATCGAAAAATATTACAGCAATGCTAAAAAATTTTGAACAAGCCAATTATGACAGACACATACAATAATTATTGATATATCATTATTAAATATTTTCTGTCAAATCATTTCCTTTTAAGAATGGTTTTTACTGTCATCATATCAAATCATGTAACTTTGTATATGCACTAGAGTCTGTATGATTAATTTTGTCCATGAGTCAACCAAAAATACAATAAGGTGGCAAAAGTTTAACAAAATTGAAGTTAACGAGTATAATGACAAATTTCATATTTATTCTCTTAATATTTCTTTAATTTTAATTGGGAAAATAAAGATAAAAAGAAAAAGGAGAGGAAAGGCTGCATTTGATTGTAACCGTAATAATATTTCAGCGAAATTTGCATTTTTTATGACAAGGGTTAAAATATGTTTTTTATTATTTAATCATACCCTAAAATTCACGCATTTTATATCTGTTTGTGTAGTTTTACTTTAACAATAATAGATAAAATAATGTCATCTCCTATATAATTCTTTTTAGAATTAATATATCTTTTATGTTTGATTTTTTTTAAAGTTTTTCAGTATCCTTTTAATAATATGGTTTACAAAGTCTGGAATTTAAATTTTTTTTTTTATTTTGACTATAATGCCATCTACGACTGCAACCGCTTTTACATGTTAGTATGATTTTTAATCTGATATGTTTTTCCAAAAGGAGGGGAAATGATTTGTAGTTGTACTTAGTGATTAGGCATTTACAGCCATATAAAACAGTTAACCAAGCCAGCCGTGAAGCTAGAATAAATTTTTAGGAGTAGAATGAAATTTTAATTTTTTATAATTTATATTTTTATAATTTTTAAAAGATTAAATTAAATTTTTATAATTTTAGAGAAATTGAAATATAATTTTATTTTTATTAATTTAAAAATTTTAAAAAAATTTAAAAAACTTAAATAATAATTTTACAGTCGGGCCCCTGCCGCCACCCCCACCCCCAAATCGCCCTCTGTTCCAAGCTTCTTCAGTTTTCTAGTAATATCTTCACAGCCACAACAACTTGCAAGAAGAATACAGTCCACTTTTCACAACTGACTATGTATATATATAGGAAGCCTTTAAAGCTTCTAGTGACTCAAAAATCATAAACAACTACTTGGCATTTAATTCCCTTTCGAACCATCTTCCCTATTTCTTTTCTCAATGGCTTATTCTATTCCCAAGCTCTACTCTACTTATTCATTTCCCAATGATTTTTCTCAGTTTCCAAAGCCATTGACAGTTTCCCAAGAAAACTACACAGCTTGTGGTGCTATCCCTGTTGCATCATGGGATCATGAAGATATTAGCTTCCCAACGTTTTTGGACAATGGTGGGGTCGATGTTTTTCAACAAGATTCTAATCTAACATCTCCAGTTTCAGTTCCAGTTCCAGCAGCATTGTTTCCTGAACTAATTGGGATTTCATCAGATTTAGATGTCCCAACAGCATTGCCCCATCATTTCAATAACGTTGCTGCTGGCTTTTGTGGCATTGGAACCATCCAAAATCTTGGTGCCAGATATCAACTGCAAGATGTCTGTGAGTTTGGAGACGAATGCACTGGATTTGTTCATCAGGATTTCAAGCCAATTGATCCAACTCTGGGACAAAATTGGGTATTTCTTTTTTTTTTTTTTTTTCTTTCTTTAAGTCATGCATTGCATGGTTTCCTACAATTTCATGAAAACTAATGTTTTGGGTTCTTTATTTTTGTTCTTCTCACAGGGAATTCAAGGCAATCGAATGCGACCGCCGGCCATGGAAGACAGCAATCTTAAGGTTGGTCGATATTCAGTGGAAGAAAGGAAAGACAGAATTCTTAGATACTTGAAGAAGAGAAACCAAAGGAACTTTAACAAGACTATTAAGGTCTCTCTTCCTTAATTTTCTCTGATATGATAAATGTTTTATTATAGACAAAAAAAAAAAAAAAAAAAAAAAAGAAGACGTAACATTGACTGATTTTTTTAATATACAGTATGCTTGCAGGAAAACCCTAGCGGATAGAAGAGTTAGAGTCCGGGGAAGATTTGCAAGGAACACTGAAATTTTTGAACATCAAGACATGGTATTGAAGAGAGAAGATGATAATTTACCCAATGACAAAAATTTGTATAATTGCTGTGAAGCAGTCCAGGTATCTCTCTCTCTCTCTATATAAATACATACATATATTTGTTGTTGTCACGAGCATCTCATGCATGTCAAAAATGGTTCAGTTATTTAACATTTAGATGGAAGTTTGGGGCAATTAATGATGTTTGGTTATTTTGGTTTTTGGTTTGCAGATGAAGCATGATGAAGATGATTGGCTGCAAGAGGCTATGGCAAATCTTATGTACTTACCTTATATTGCTGGTTGATAAATATAGATATGTTAGAGGTACCTTGTATATGTATTGGGCTACTAATGAAAAGTCTCAAGAAGGCGATGCCGCCTCTTTTCTTTTTCTTTTTTTATTTATTTATTTTAAAACTACTCTAACCAAGCTCATTGTTGTAGCAATAGCAATCTCTCTTTCAAACTGATCGCTCTCAAACAACCTTTATTGTCATATACACAAATACAATGCAAAAGAACTTTGAGTTTAACCAAATAAGTTCATGTGTTGAATTTCCGAGTTTAATCCAATTAGTTCATGTATTGAATTGATATAGGACAGATATGAGTTTGATCTAATTAGTTCATGTATTGAATTGATATAGGGCAAATATGAAATTTGAGATTCAATATTTACGATCTTTTCTCTGTTACATAAATTCTTATATAGACTACGTATATGTTATTGATAATAAAATAGTTTTTTTAATATATATATATATATATATGAGAAGCCTATTTTGAAACAAAAGGCAAGAAAAAAAAAACATGGAATTGAATTATATTTTGAATTGGTGTACAGTAGGGGTTAGCGTTCGATCGAATCGAGTGAAAATTTTTCGAGGTAATCTAGTTGACGAATCCTATTTTATCATCCTAACTCTATTTGAAAATTTTTCGAATCGAGTAGAGTGAAATGAAATTCGACTCGAGCCGAATCGAGTGAAATTGTTCGAATTAACTTAAAAAATTAAACATGTCAAATTTAAATCTTGTTACAGTATGACTAATTACATGTTAGAGCACATCAATTTGAAACCATATATATTTGAAAAAATTTTCAAAGAAAAATAATAATAATAATAAAAGATACTTTAGTATAATAAACTTGAATCATTAATTAATTTATTTTGGCCCCAAAATTATTATTTTAACTTTTTAAAAATTTTAACTTTTTTATGTATTCTTTAGAATTTTTCAAAAGTTTTATAATTTTTTAAAAATATAAATTTATAATTTTATAAATATTTTAATTTTAAAATTGTTTTGAATATTTGAAAATTATTTTGATTTTTTTTTTTGTAAGAGAGAGACTAATTTGCTCATTTTTAAAATTGACAAGGACCAAAGGGGTATTTACACCAATCTATTATTCGAATTGTATAATCCAACTCGACTCGAACTCGAAAATCGAATTACTTATTCGAGCTGACTCGAATAATTCAAATAACTCAATTTGATTAACTTAAAATTTAAATTATTTTTTGATTTTTTCAAATTGAATCGAGTTTTGCCCACACTTAATGTATAGTACCATCTTTTTATATATTTTAATTAGTTATGCATAAATAAATTATTAAACATGTTATTTTTATTATAATATTTTCCATCATGTGTTTTTGCATATACTACAATATTTAAAAATACTAAGGAGCTGGAAGTCAAAGGATTAAGAGAGTTTAGTTGACTGAAGGCTAATAATTTGTGAATTAAGCTAAGGTAGCACTTGGAGGGCATTGAAAGTGATTGAAATGTAATCGCATTTGATGCTAAAAGGGCAAATCAATATTCTACTTTATCCTTCTTACAAGGACAAAGGTATAAAATCAAAGAGTAAGTCTTAATTAACAAGATTATGAAATGAACCAAACCAGAATATATACATTTGACTAGCTAGTTGACCGTTCGAATTATTATTTTATTTATATTTAATTATAATAATATATAAATATTAATCTCTTAAAATAAAACATATTTTCAAATTTCTCAATATGAAAAGAAATCAATTAAATCGGTATTTAATTTTTTTTTTAAGAAAATAACATGAAACAAAGAGAGAATATTTGAGAAACTGGTGTGCTCTTTGGCTTGTACTAACTAGTTAAACTTGTGGTTCTCTAGCAATGCATACAAGATCAATAGAACAATACCTTCAAATTTCTACAATCACTTTAATTATTTGATGCCAAAATCATCACTTATTTGATTTTTCACATATATAGGCCCCCTCTAGGGTTGTTCTCCACGTCTTTTCAAAAACTCCCCACATGATAAGCCGCCGCAATTAACTATATATCTTCAAAATCCTTTTTTTGCCCACTGAAAATTGAAGTATGTAATAAGGGTCAATAAGATATTTCACAAGGTAAAAGATACAATAGCACAAGAAACTGAAATGTGTGTGTATTTCTCTCTTATTGTTATTTTTTTACACACGTTAAAACCTTTGCATGTGGAAATAACAAGAAATGACCATTTAATGTTTAGTTTGAGGGTGTTTCATTGAGAAAAGGAAAACTGTCTTTCTTTTTTAATTATAGACTTCTTTGAAGAGGTTTGATATTCCAAGTTCAACTATATTTCTTTTCATCATGAAAATACTTAATTAATGGATTAAGATGTTAAAAGTTCCATATGCAAAACAATATTAATTATAACTTGTATAATATTGTTATTAATCCTATGATTCATTACAATAGCTATATCCATCTATGTGGCTTGAAAATTCCAGTGTATTAACAAATGACAATCAATGGCAAGCTAAACATTTAGAGTGTGTTAGGTTGTATGGAAAAGTAGAAGGATGGAAGGAGAGGTTAGAAAAAATGAAAAGAAAATAAATTTTAAGTGTGTTTAGTAAAAAGAAAAGTGAAAAGAAAGAAAATGAGGATGACCATTTTCAATCGTGATATATAAATATCAATCTTTACAAATTTGAATGGTGAGACCAAAGAAAATAAAAGAGATGTATATACTAATTTAAAATTATATATTTTTCAAATATTTTTTTTATTTTTCAACTTTATTAAACAATGGATGATACTTTCTATTTTTCATCTTTCTTGCCAAGTATATCTATGAATAATTTATATTTTCAATTTTCTTTCCAACCTATCAAGCAAAACTTTGTTCGTGTCTTTCAACTTAAGAACCATATAGCAGACGGGACTAACGCGTCACGTTTCTGTCAAATGTGCACTTTACCTTGTCAAAGTCGCCGGTTGAGGATAATAATAATGAACCAGCCCTCAAATATTCTTCGGTTCCAAGCCAAAACCTCAAAGTGAAGCATAAGTTCTAGTATTTCTATTATCTCATCATCTTAGTTACTCATCAGAGGACAGAGAACAATCAGAATGTCTACTCCGATGTCCCATAACTTGTGTCTTCCAAGACTGTGAGAAGCCTCTTCAATACTTGAAGCACAATTTCCTTCTTGTGTAGTCTAACTCCACTCCAAGGAAAAAAAGACCAAATATTACACATATGTATTTGTTAGGATTGGGATTGACTCAAATTGACAAAACGTTATCTGAAATGCTAATTATATATTATTCTACTGTAACACAAAGTGTCAAATATTTTATAAGCTGGTTTTTCACTAGCAAAACCGTAAGAGCCTACATGAACAAAATGTGAAAGCAATGACAATATTTTTTAAACTAAGAGACAATAATCTGGATTAAAACAAATCAAGAGTTTTAAATATTGAGATTTGAATTTCACATTTGTTGATGTGTGTTTTTTTATAGATAATAAAGTGTGAATTATACTAAAATTTTTTAGTTGGAAAACTCTCATTTCTTTGTTTAGATTTGGTGCTGCCTAAAAGGGGAAAGGAGAATGAAAAAGAAAAAACCGGCAAATGGGTGTCACAAGCTAGCCTTCTTACAATCGTAAGAAGCCACTTCCCAATGTGATGTGAAATGACCCCATTAATATTTTATTTCTTCAATATGTTTTTTCCTTTCTCATTTCTCACTGATGAACAATGTGGAAATTAATTTTTTCTCATCAATTAGCTTTGACTTTGATGGTTGGAATTGACTTAATATAATACGAATTTCAAACGTTTTATTCTAAATAATTTTAAATTAGGCTTTATTCTTTTTTGTTCCTATATTATTGCATTTTGTTTTGAGAAGTAGTAATAATTTAAATTATAACATTGCACTTGTTGTTATTATTTTATATGGTAAACATACCAACTAACAAAAGTTTTATTTATTTATTTATTATTTGCTATCTTTAATTTATAGTTCAAAGATTCCATGACAATTAAGGGCTAGTTTGGATGGATGATGTGTGTGAGTTACCTCGGTGAGATTAAAAAGTGCAATGAGATTGGACATGTGTGATTAAAAGCAATGGATTCAAACGGATCCAAACGCATTGTATGTGATGAGGTGAAAATAAAAATGACCATTAAGGACATCATATTAGAATTGATATATAATAGTTGTTTTAAATTATTTTACTTATATAAAATTATTAAAGTATGTGAATTTATGAATTCATTTAATAAAATATTAAAATGTATCTACCAATATTTTATTATAAATATTTTAATGAATTATATAATCAATTTAAATTATTTATTAGATAAAATAAAAATTATTTTTAATTTTTATAGTTAAATATTTTTATAACAATGATAAATATTATTTTCAAAATAGTAACATTATACTTGGATCAAATTTTGAAGTATCTAACGAATGATTTTTAATAAAAAATATAGTAACATAAGACATAACAAGTTTCATTATTACTAGAAATTAAGTTATGATACAAAATTATTTTTACAAATGTTGATTCATTAAACTATTTGCAATGGTTTCTCTTAACATTGTAATTTCAAGGTCACTTTCATTGTTAGAAGAACTTAATTCACCTCTATCAAAATGGCCTGAAGAGATTGGCACGTCGGGTATATTCTCAAATTGTCGAAAGTCCTCATCATTTGACCAAGCATGTCTTCGAATGTAATTATGCAAAACCATTGTTGCAATAACTATTAAAACTTGCTTGTCGAATGAATAGCTTGGAATATCTCTTAATATTGGCCATTTTTTTCCACACTCCAAATGTTAGTTCAATCACAAATAATTTATATTTTAAAAAAAAAAAAAAAAAAAAAAAAAAAAAAAAAAAAAAAAAAAAAAAAAAAAAAAAAAAAAAAAAAAAAAAAAAAAAATTTTTTTTTTTTTTTTTTTTTTTTTTTTTTTTTTTTTTTTTAAATAATTTTAAATTAGGCTTTATTTTTTTTTGTTCCTATATTATTGCATTTTGTTTTGAGAAGTAGTAATAATTTAAATTATAACATTGCACTTGTTATTATTATTTTATATGGTAAACATACCAACTAACAAAAGTTTTATTTATTTATTTATTATTTGCTATCTTTAATTTATAGTTCAAAGATTCCATGACAATTAAGGGCTAGTTTGGATGGAGTGTGTTTACCTCCGGTGAGGTTAAAAACAATGATGGTGAGATTATTTGGGTGAGATTGGACATTGTAGCGTGAGATTAAAAGCATGTGGAGTGTGTGTTTGGATCCAAACGATTGAGTGAGTGGAAATAAAAATGACCATTAAGGACATCATATTAGAATTGATATATAATAGTTGTTTTTAAATTATTTTACTTATATAAAATTATTAAAGTATGTGAATTTATGAATTCATTTAATAAAATATTAAATGTATCTTCTAATATTTTATTATAAATATTTTAATGAATTATATAATCAATTTAAATTATTTATTAGATAAAATAAAAATTATTTTTAATTTTTATAGTTAAATATTTTTATAACAATGATAAATATTATTTTAAATACTAACATTATACTTGGATCAAATTTTGAAGTATCTAACGGATGATTTTTAATAAAAAATATAGTAACATAAGACATAACAAGTTTCATTATTACTAGAAATTAAGTTATGATACAAAATTGTTTTTACAAATGTTGATTCATTAAACTATTTGCAACGGTTTCTTAACATTGTAATTTCAAGGTCACTTTCATTGTTAGAAGAACTTAATTCACCTCTACCAAAATGGCACGAAGAGATTGGCCGTCGGGTATATTCTCAAATTGTCGAAAATCCCGTTCAATCACAGAGCGTAACGAAGAATGGGCATGATTAAAGATTTCTTTTTTCCGGATGCTCGATGATTACCTCGATGAAAGTCGGTAAATGATATCGTTCCCCCTATATGGACCTAGAAAACACGCCATTTGCGGATATCCACGAATCCACAAGATAATATTTTCCTACAAAAAATTAAAACATAATATCAAATTTAAAATTGAAGTCACATACTACCATAATATTTTGAGTTGGTTCACCTTCTCAATCGATATAAGGTATTTGAGAAGAAAGTAAATGCATGCTTTTATGTGTGTTCCATCTATGGCCAATACAATCCTTTAAATATAAAAACAAGTAATGAGATAAAAGTTAGAAATAATTTATATTTTAAAAATATAAAGATTGTGTAATTTTACCTTAAAGTGAGGCCAATATCTTGTATCATGTCAAATATGGTTCTGTATTTCCTCGAATTGACCTTCTTGGGTTTAATCGTCTATTCCCATTCGAGTAAATATATGCAACATAAAGGAAAAATTCACTAAGGCTTCCCAGATCGTTGAAATCGCTCTCTGCATTTGAATTTGATTCTCTATTTCTAAGATTATACAATGATAATGCCAACTCCTCCATCGTAGATACTTGCCCATGCTTTAAGCCATAATTTCTTTGCAAATCATGCAATAAGTCTGAAATATATTTTTGGCATCCTATCTTCAAAAATCCTTTTTTGCCCACTGAAAATTGAAGTATGTAATAAGGGTCAATAAGATATTTCACAAGGTAAAAGATACAATAGCACAAGAAACTGAAATGTGTGTGTATTTCTCTCTTATTGTTATTTTTTACACACGTTAAAACCTTTGCATGTGGAAACAAGAAATGACCATTTAATGTTTAGTTTGAGGTGTTTCATTGAGAAAAGGAAAACTGTCTTTCTTTTTAATTATAGACTTCTTTGAAGAGGTTTGATATTCCAAGTTCAACTATATTTCTTTTCATCATGAAAATACTTAATTAATGGATTAAGATGTTAAAAGTTCCATATGCAAAACAATATTAATTATAACTTGTATAATATTGTTATTAATCCTATGATTCATTACAATAGCTATATCCATCTATGTGGCTTGAAAATTCCAGTGTATTAACAAATGACAATCAATGGCAAGCTAAACATTTAGAGTGTGTTAGGTTGTATGGAAAAGTAGAAGGATGGAAGGAGAGATTAGAAAAAATGAAAAGAAAATAAATTTTAAGTGTGTATAGTAAAAAGAAAAGTGAAAAGAAAGAAAATGAGGATGATCATTTTCAATCGTGATATATAAATATCAATCTTTACAAATTTGAATGGTGAGACCAAAGAAAATAAAAGAGATGTATATACTAATTTAAAATTATATATTTTTCAAATATTTTTTTATTTTCAACTTTATTAAACAATGGATGATACTTTCTATTTTTCATCTTTCTTGCCAAGTATATCTATGAATAATTTATATTTTCAATTTTCTTTCCAACCTATCAAGCAAAACTTTGTTCGTGTCTTTCAACTTAAGAACCATATAGCAGACGGAGACTAACGCGTCACGTTTCTGTCAAATGTGCACTTTACCTTGTCAAAGTCGCCGGTTGAGGATAATAATAATGAACCAGCCCTCAAATATTCTTCGGTTCCAAGCCAAAACCTCAAAGTGAAGGATAAGTTCTAGTATTTCTATTATCTCATCATCTTAGTTACTCATCAGAAGACAGAGAACAATCAGAATGTCTACTCCGATGTCCCATAACTTGTGTTTTCCAAGACTGTGAGAAGCCTCTTCAATACTTGAAGCACAATTTCCTTCTTGTGTAGTCTAACTCCACTCCAAGGAAAAAAAGACCAAATATTACACATATGTATTTGTTAGGATTGGGATTGACTCAAATTGACAAAACGTTATCTGAAATGCTAATTATATATTATTCTACTGTAACACAAAGTGTCAAATATTTTATAAGCTGGTTTTCACTAGCAAAACCGTAAAACCTACATGAACAAAATGTGAAAGCAATGACAATATTTTTTAAACTAAGAGACAATAATCTGGATTAAAACAAATCAAGAGTTTTAAATATTGAGATTTGAATTTCACATTTGTTGATGTGTGTTTTTTTATAGATAATAAAGTGTGAATTATACTAAAATTTTTAGTTGGAAAACTCTCATTTCTTTGTTTAGATTTGGTGCTGCCTAAAGGGAAAGGAGAATGAAAAAGAAAAACCGTCAAATGGGTGTCACAAGCTAGCCTTCTTACAATCGTAAGAAGCCACTATCCCAATGTGATGTGAAATGACCCCATTAATATTTTATTTCTTCAATATGTTTTTCCTTTCTCATTTCTCACTGATGAACAATGTGGAAATTAATTTTTCTCATCAATTAGCTTTGACTTTGATGGTTGGAATTGACTTAATATAATACGAATTTCAAACGTTTTATTCTAAATAATTTTAAATTAGGCTTTATTTTTTTTTGTTCCTATATTATTGCATTTTGTTTTGAGAAGTAGTAATAATTTAAATTATAACATTGCACTTGTTATTATTATTTTATATGGTAAACATACCAACTAACAAAAGTTTTATTTATTTATTTATTATTTGCTATCTTTAATTTATAGTTCAAAGATTCCATGACAATTAAGGGCTAGTTTGGATGGATGGTGTGTTTACCTCGGTGAGGTTAAAAAGCAATGGCAGATTAATTCTTGTGGTGAGATTGGACATTGTAGCAGATGAGATTAAAAGCAATGATTGGAGTGTGTGTTTGGATCCAAGCCTTGTTTGTGAGAGTGAGTGGAAATAAAAATGACCATTAAGGACATCATATTAGAATTGATATATAATAGTTGTTTTAAATTATTTTACTTATATAAAATTATTAAAGTATGTGAATTTATGAATTCATTTAATAAAATATTAAATGTATCTTCTAATATTTTATTATAAATATTTTAATGAATTATATAATCAATTTAAATTATTTATTAGATAAAATAAAAATTATTTTTAATTTTTATAGTTAAATATTTTTATAACAATGATAAATATTATTTTATAAATACTAACATTATACTTGGATCAAATTTTGAAGTATCTAACGAATGATTTTTAATAAAAAATATAGTAACATAAGACATAACAAGTTTCATTATTACTAGAAATTAAGTTATGATACAAAATTGTTTTACAAATGTTGATTCATTAAACTATTTGCAATGGTTTCCTTAACATTGTAATTTCAAGGTCACTTTCATTGTTAGAAGAACTTAATTCACCTCTATCAAAATGGCACGAAGAGATTGGCGTCGGGTATATTCTCAAATTGTCGAAAATCCTCATCATTTGACCAAGCATGTCTTGAATGTAATTATGCAAAACCATTGTTGCAATAACTATTAAAACTTGCTTGTCGAATGAATAGCTTGGAATTTCTCTTAATATTGGCCATTTTTTTCCACACTCTAAATGTTCGTTCAATCACAAAGCGAACGAAGAATGGGCATGATTAAAGATTTCTTTTTTCCGGATGCTCGATGATTACCTCGATGAAAGTCGGTTAAATGATATCGTTCCCCTATATGGACCTAGAAAACTGCCATTTGCGGATATCCACGAATCCACAAGATAATATTTTCCTACAAAAAATTAAAACATAATATCAAATTTAAAAATTAAATAAAATTTTAATATTTTTTATGTAAAGATTAATTAAAAAATAAAAGTTCGACACGGTGGAGGTGTGGAAACTTTAACTCTTGTTTTCTAAGTGCTTGCAAAAAATTCTCTTGTCATGTCTTGTTCCTTCCCAACCGAAATGTAAAATGAAGCACATGTTGAAGTCACAAACTACCATAATATTTTGAGTTGGTTCACATTTCATCCGATATAAGGTATTTGAGAAGGAGGCGAAATGCATGCTTTTATGTGTGTTCCATCTATGGCCCCAATACAATCCTTTAAATATAAAAACAAGTAATGAGATAAAGTTAGAAATAATTTATATTTTAAAATATAAAGATTGTGTAATTTTACCTTAAAGTGAGGCCAATATCTTGTATCATGTCGAATATGGTTCGGTACTTCCTCGAATTGACCTTGATGGGTTTAATCGTGTCTATTCCCATTCGAGCAAATATATGCAACATATCAGTAAAAATTCGACTAACAGTTTCCCAGGATCGTTGAAATCGCTCTGCTTTGCATTTGAATTTGATTCTCTATTTCCAAGAATATACAATGATAATGCCAACTTCTCCATCGCAGATACCTTCCCATGCTTTAAGCCATAATTTCTTTGCAAATCATGCAATAAGTCATGAAATATATTTTTGGCATCCTAAAACTATTCATGCAGCGATCATCATGCCCATTTAAAACTTCGTCCACCCACATTTGACTGTATAATTTGAATTCATACACGGTTGCATAGTAAAATAAGTTTCGTGGTGTACCAATACACTGCTTAACACTTGTTCTTCCTCTTCATGATAATTGTTGTGCTCAACTTGTGTAACAATTGTGGCTATTCTTCGTTGAGCTTCTTCACTTAATTCATGGGTGTCTTAATTCATATAAAAAGTATTATACATATTGTTAAATTCATCCATAACTAAAATGAAAATAAATTAATAACTTGTGACATTATATACAACACAACAAAATTGAATAAAATGAAAATAAATTAATAACTTGTGACATTATATACAACACAACAAAATTGAATAAAAGCATAGCATAAAATACCAAACATAAAAATATCATACATTAATTTTACTATAAAAAGTAGATCATACATTAGTTTTGCATGTAAAAAAGTAGATCATACATTACTTTTACATATAAAAGAGTAGTCTAGTTATATTATAATAATAAAGCTAAGGAGCTTATGGTGGAGGTTGTGGATGGTATGGTTGGAAGGAAATGAGGATGTTGCTACCAAGGACGAAAATGATGCAATTGGATTTTAATCAAATTTATCGTTGACCTATATTTCATTGGTGAGACCAAGTCAACACCTTCGTTGGTGAGACCAAAGTCAACACTGTTCTCCCCTTTCACATAAATCCGAATGCCCCACAAATATATATATTGTGCATAACTTAATTTCATGTTCATATACATATATTCGCATGTTATTAAATAACATATTTCACAATCCTATCGAAGTAGGAAACGTACTGGTACTTTTGCCACATTTGTGGTACATAGCCACATTCACATTCTTATTCATAATTATATATTAAAATATTTAGCCATAAAATATCGAAGGATAGTAAGGGTACACACCGATTTGCTTATTAAGGTTCCTTGAGATCTCGAAAATCCCGATCTAACTTTAGATCTATTAATTCCTATATTCGGCCCACCAAATAAAACACATTAATAAACCCTTTTGGCTTAAAACAAAACCAAATCCTAGTAGGATTTGTAAGGAAAAACTCACCTTGCCGATTTGGTGTTTATACAAATCCAAAGGTTTGGTTTTCCTCACGATATTCGCCAACCTTGAATCTCAATATGGGTTAGTTTCCGCTTTTAATAATTAAAGAACTGATCTAGATAATCATACAAGCTTTGGCGAATACTTTTAGGTACTTACCTTGTGGATCTTAAATCTAAAATTCATTAGAATAACTAGGAACACGTGGCCTATGGTGTACCTTCGGAAAAGAATTTCTTCTTCCATGATTCGGCCAAGATTAATAATCGAAATTAGTCTCTAAATTTCAATAAGTCTAGAATATAAAAGAATGGAAAACTAAACTTGGATCTTACCCTTATTTGAAGGAATCGATTGCACCTTCACTTCAACCTTCAGAGATTCGACTTAGAGACTTGATGAACAATCGGCTATGATTCCCTTATGTATTTGGTTTCAAAGATGAAAGAAGAGAGGAATAATAGGCTTAGAAGGAAATCGGCTAGGAGGCTAAAAGAAAAGAAGAAAAGAATGGATGCTCAAGAAGAATATTTGGCGGAGTAACCCCTAATCTAGGATGTTACAAGCATACTCACGTCAAAGCCACCAAACCCTAACATCTAGGATCTAAGTTCAAAAATACTTCTCGTTTCACCGGTATTTGGAACATTTGATGGCAAAATAATCAGTTCATCTTTTTTTTGAATTTCATCTTCCAATTCACATAAAACATCCATTGCACTTGAAATAGTATATTGAGAGTGAGGAAAAATAATTTGAAACTAACTTCCTTGGACTAGCCATACTCTCACAATTTCTCAATATGAGTAGCTAATGAATTTTTGGATGATTTTCTACTTGAACTTGCTTTTTTTCCTTTACCATGTACAACCCCAAGTGTTTCCTTTCTTGATTAGGAGTTTCATGAGAAGGGTTTGATGGTACCTCATTAGTAGGAATATCTTCATTCTCATTACTATTTTCATCTGAATCACCAAATCCCTCATTAGGTGTATCATCTCCCATAGGAACCCCACTTGGAAGAACACCAGACGAAGGTGCCCATGCATTCTCTCCAGTGGCTACAATGCCACCAAACATTTGCCACATTAAATCATTCAATCGTGGCTCAATTCCTTTCTTCTTAAATCCTTTAAAATTGGATTTTCCTACATAACATGTTAAATATTAAATGTTATACTAAGATTTTATATTTGTAAATTATTAATTTAATAAAATTTATGCATGAAAATAATGATAAAATTAACACTAACTTTGTATTTTTCAGCCCACCATTCTTGGTGGCATCAACGTCTTTTAGATGGACACCATGCAATACACAGAGATTCCTTAAGCAACTCCTCCATAACCTCCATTCCTTTTTAATGTATCCCACTTATTTTTCAATTGAGGTTTTCCATAATTTTTTGTGTCTTTGCTTGAAAAAGAGCAATGACATTTCCCATCCTTTGAGTTTAGATGAGTTGTCGGTCTATTACCAGCATTGACTTCATTCACGAAAGTTCACAAAATATCAACGTCACTCATCATCCCAAATAGCTTTTGTTGCTAAGGTACTTTCTCCTTCCACAAATTTCCGTGTCTTTACCATCTATTATCTCTGATGAAGATTGAACAACTCAAACTTAAAAGTTGAAAATTTTATCTTGTAAATTACTTATCAAGATAAAAAATTTAGTGCTTGTCTTATTCTTTATGGTGTCATATTCTTTCTCAATTGTTCTTAGTCCTTATAACATAATTCTTGTTTCTTTGCTTTATTCTCCACTATTTGCACATTTAATCTCCCTTTCTTTTTGTTTCTCCCTCTGTTTTCTTCTTTTCTTTATTGAAGCATTTGACTTTCTTAAATCCTAATATGCCTATTTTTCATTAAATCTGACTCCATATATGGGGAAAGGTATCGGATGCAGTTACTAGAGCAACCGACATTTAATTTAGGCATCTAACTTAAAAAGCTTTTATATGTAAGAGGGTCAAACACTTTGAAAAAACTATAAAAGCTCTCAAATCATTTCAACTAAACTAAATTTCAACAAATATAAGTAAGAAGAAATTATGAAGAATCATACCTTATGAACAAGCTCCTCCAAACTGTTCGGTTTTATCGCGGGACAAATAGATTGACTATTGCGGGACCAACAACAATCTTGATGACTCTGCGGGACCAAATGACGGAATATATAAGAAAATGAAAGGAATTTGGTAAGTCCATTTTACACGTTCTCTGTAGAAGCATATGACAAGAAATTTGGTAAGTCCATTTTACATTTTGTATGTTTTCTACAAAAATAATAGTCTGAAAAAACTCTCATTTTGTAAAGAAAAGCGAAATTTTCAATCTGAAACCAAAGTTTGTTTCTCCAAAAGTTAATCAAATTTTAATTACTTTTAAATTTTTCCATCTTTTGAAGAATTTTTTCTTCCGGCTTTGTCTTCCAAGAAATTTCTTCTCCTTTTCATGAAATCTATCTTCTTGATATTTATCATTTATTTATTTTAAAATTTTATAAAAAAATTTGCTTTTAATTTTTGTTATAATATTATTAATTTCAACTAATTTCCTTCAATTATTATATTCTTATAATTTATATGTTTTATGCTAAATTTTTATATACTTATCTGAATTTTTATATATCTATTTCTATTTTAATACTTTTTAATGTATAAATAAATTTAATAAAAATATTAATTTTTACATAAAAACACATGGCAAATCATAATTGGCTATAAGAAATTTTTCAACATCTCTCAAAAATGAATTTAAAAATATAATAAAATATACTTTTAAGTACTAAATTGAAAATTTAAATATACTTTAAATCTGAAATTGAAAAGTCTCTAACTACTAAAGTGAGAGAATTAAGCCAAAATTTTAAAATGCAAGATCAAATAAGATTAATCTAAATGGGGATGACACTTGACAAATATAAAATTATTCAAATTTGCCAACAAAAAATTCTCTCTTATATCGGAAAACCTATCCATAAAGTACATTTCTTAAACCAACGAAATGGAATATTGACATCTTAAACCAACGAAGAAAATAATGAACTTAAAACCAACGAAATGAAGATTTGAGAAGTGAAGTCTTTATGTTTTCTGTATGCAATTGCAGCGACCAATTTATTGGGGAAGTTTAAGAGTTTGGAAAGACAAACACTAAATAAATCTTGCAATTGCATAACAAAGAAAACCAACCAATTACAAGAAACAAAAAACTATGCTCAGAAATTCAGGTTACTTTTACTTTACATCTCATAGAAGCATTTCCTCATATATTTATAGGATATGGGTATTGAGAATTGGACACACAAAAAAAAAAAAAAAAAAATTACCGACATTTTTACCATAAGCTAATAGCCAAATTTGCACATCAAATCTTAGTGTATTAATGAAAGAATCAAAAAGGCCTTTACATCTCATGGAAGCATTTTTTCATACACTTGGATACCTTTCCAGAAAATAAATACCAACATTTTCACCATAAGCAAAGAACCAAATTTCCACATCTAAGCTTAGTTTATTAATGAAAGAACCAAAAAGAAATCAAATGACAAGCACAAGAAAAGAAGAAGCTTACCCGCCAATTAGATATGCAAAATGGCAGCCAGCTATCAGAAATCATTTCCTCTTTCCCCACGCTGCATTATAATATTATAGGATTCAGGTGCGTTGCCTTGCTTTGCCCTCAGTCCCTCACCAATAATGTTACTTTAAGCTTACCAGAAATTGGGGCAGAAAAAAGAGAATTTTGAGAGAATAAGAGATGGTGAAGAAGAAGAAAACAATCTAAAAAACTAACTCAATCTCAACAAAAAAGATAGACTGCTACGAACCTCACTGCTATGCTGTTTGGAGCAGCAACCTCCTTTGGTTGAACTTTTTTGTTGAACAATCTCAACCCAATCTCAATGAAGTCGAACTAGAAAATCATGAAAAGGAATACATCTAATGAATATTGACAAACTACTGAAAGAGAGTTTGTGATTGTTCTTACAATGAATAGGAGCTTGGGTGATCGTTGGTGCCTCACGAGTAACAATATATTGTCCTGATGCACTGCAAGTTGCGCTCTGCTGGAAAAAAGGAAACCAGAATCAGAAACTCCGAATTCCAATATCATTAACACAAACATTATTTTGAAAATTTGACACCAAAATGATGATTAGATAAAGAGACAGATATGTTCAGTTGACAAATTTGGCAGCAACTGCATTGCCCTTCAGACATCGATTGACTTCATTGACAAAAGACTCTACTGGTGGGTATCAACAGATGGGAAATAAAAGATAACATTATATGTCCATGTATATACCAAGTAGGAACTATAGACCTGATGATAAGTCTAGAGAAGGTTCTTACAAACAATATAAATCTAGCACAAAAAAGAAAATCAAAGAGATCAACCAAGAAAAAAGTGATTTGGGGTTATTAATGCTGTTGCCAAAGATGTTCTCACATAGTGGAGACTATACAAAGAGTGCAAACAAGAAAATTGTTGCCATGAGGAATAACACAATCAGCACTTCAACTAGAAAAGACAGTTATAACTGAATGAATTATTTCTACCATAATGCAACGTCGGAAGTCAATAAAATTATAACGGTTTTATGAACACAGGACAAAACAACACCAAAGAGAAGGATAGCCACACATGCAGTCCAGTGCTGCAATCAATCAATCTCAGATGCTAATTAAAAAGTGAGCATGCAAATTCAACAAAATTCAGTATGTCTCAATATCTTACAAGGGAACCTCTGAGCCTTTAAATGAATTATAAACAACAAACCGGATCGACAAATTAGGAGCCAGAAATAAATAAATATAGACAGATGTTTGAAAATGAGGAAGGAGTCGATACTAGACATCAGTTTAGACTCTACACGGACTAAAAATATGTTAAAAAGAAACAAAATAAAGAAACTTAATTATCTCTTTTGGGCTAGAAAGTTGAACCTAATTTATCAAATACTGAATGAATATCTAGATTTACACTGACAACTGAGATTTATCCCCCCAAAAGTCTCCTAAGGATACCGCAAGTTGAAACAAAAAAAAAAGAAGGTAGAACTTAGAATCTATCTTTACGCTGAAAGAACCTCCAATAATCAAATAAACAAAATATTAGAACTTGTTAAAACAAGGACTAAACTTCTTTATTCTACTCATACATTGGAATAACACAATTTATAAAGTTATGGGATTCTTTCAAGGTAAAGTTGCTTATTTTTATTCTTTACTACTTAAACACATAAAAACACAAATTGACCCTAAAATGACTCGATTCTACTTAAAACATGCTAAAATATGTGCAAAGGAACAACAAATAAACAAGTCAAATTACGGTGAGATCGTTGGCTAACATGCACCAAACTACAAATTATTTAAACACAACAATTACGTACAAAAACAAATTGATTTGAAAACAATTTAAAGGTAAAAGCAACAATATTAGTTTCTTACCTCTACTCATTCTTCAAAAATATTTTTTGCTATTTTAATTTTATTTAATATTTGATTTACTGTCTTGTCAGCAACTATAAAGCCATATCATTTTATTAACAGCAAAGTTAATTTGTAGGGACTAAAATGCCAAATTTTCTAATGTACAAAGACTAAAATGTTCCTTTTAATGGTAGAAGGATTAAAATGAACTTTATGATGTGGCACAAAGAAACCGACTTAAAATTTGAAACCTAAATGAGGATGTCTAGTGAAATTAATCTATTCTTTTTTATTCTTTTTGTAACAAGCCCAAGTATAAGGTAACTTAGTGTTAAATTTGGTTGCTAAATAGGTAGTTCAAATTGGGGTGTAATCTAATCGAGTCGAACTTGAGTAATAGCATGCTTGAGCTAGAGTTAACTCAATCGGACATGAATTTCTAAGCTCAAGCTTGATTAAGCTAGCTTGTATTCAAGCTCACATCTTGTATTCAAGCTTGGATCTAGCATGTTAAAAAGTTTGACATTTAACACTCAAACCAGCAACAAAGTTGACAAAAAGACCTAATTGATACAATATCAATACTTTAAACACTCAATTAAAACGTTTTGAAACTTGAAAATCAACTAACAATTTTAAGGTCTAATTCGAGGATGTCTAGTGAAATTAATCCAATTCTTTTATATTCATTTGTGAACAAAGTCCCCACGGCAGGGTAACCAGAAAATGAATGTTTGAATAACAGTAAAGGAATAATTCAGAAGCTATAGCTACAAGCCTACAACGTGTTTGGTATAACAATTAAACTTGTTCACGAGGTTTTGGCAGATAAGAAAGTGATTGAAAGAATAAAAAATAAGTAACTTTACCTTGAAAAATAAACAAAATATTAGAAATTGTATCTCTTATACGAAGCATTTGAGAAATCTGAAAACTACCCAACACATAAGATTAAGATGTCACAAAAACATGCTTCTAAGAATCAACAACATAACTTGGCTTCCAAACAAGAAAATGAGAAACTCTTTCCTTTACTCCAAATTTGAAACACAGAACTAACAATCATTTCCTACCCACAAATCAAACCTATTGGGGGCCTAAAGTCGAACTAGAAAATCAGATTTTTTCCCAAAGCAAGAAGGAGGGGAGAAAGCAAGAAAGAGGGGAGAAACGGCTGATTTTTTCCCTAATCTGAAAACAAATAAGGTTGGGAAAGAAATTAGTTAAACTTTCAAGGATAAAATAGTAAATTAATAAACAAAAGTAAGGGCATTTTTGTCTGTTAAAAACTCCAACTGCAACCTCCGTTTCAATTGCTGCTTTTACTCCCAGTTGAGCTTCTGCAGACCAATGTGGTGGAGATTCATTTCCACTGAACTTGGTCTTTGAACCAAATAACCAAAGAAGCGGTGGGCGACAATTTTTAAGCGAACTGCACCTCACCGGCCTTCAACGTGCAACCAAAGGCAGCCTAAATCTTGATTTTGTTAACACCATTATTATTGTAACAATTTAAAAAATATAAATTTGGATTGGAGAGAAATTGTGAAAAAAGTATGCATTGTATTAAAAAAAAGTTTAGAGGCTCCATTGACGGTTTGCTACCCTAATAAGAGTAAAACCAACTTGATTTATTCCATAAACATTTTATTTTGTACAAATACCTAAGAAATGAAAAGTCAAAGGAAAAGGGATTTTAATTACATAGAATGGATTATATATTGATGGGATGTATTGTTTGATATATATTTACTGTTAATAGACCTCAAAATTTCAATGTGAAGTTGACTTTGCCTAAGATATAAGGACCTTACCCTTTTATTCTTGCGATTGAAACATTAGAAGTTAAGAAGTCCATAATGGGGCTTTGGCTATAACATTTTTGCTACATATCCAACCAGGAGAGGGCTCAAGCTGGACTCTCTTCTGTCTATAGGTCATTCATACTACTAAAACCGAAAACTAACGTGGTCCTTGAAGTTTGATACAAGAGGAAGCTGCTGCTGACTAGTAGTCTTTTTCTTCCACATGGACTTAATGAATGGTACCATTTTTTTTTTACTTGAAATGGTTTCAGTTCCTTCCTGTATTCAGTAGAAAAAGTTAGGTCATTTTCAACGCAAATTGACAAATGGTCATGCAATTGTTGGTAACGAATACATTCTTTTTTCAAACTAAACTCGTACAGACGTTTATATACACTTCTAGTTCACATAACAAAACATCAATACTCTGTCCTTTGAAGGGGAGGGAGAGCTAAAATTTGGTAGTGGATTCAAGCCAAGTACAAATTCAAGACATAAATAATTTTACAACTGTTGTTGAAATGCAAGGCCTTGGAATGAAGCAGAAAACTTGGATCAAATCAAAGGATCATTCTCAAAAGATTTGTCGGTCGATGAAGTGCTTATCTTTCAGAATTTGATGTCCCACAAAGATTATGGCAAAGGCTAGAAATTACTGCCACATGATGAAGGGTGTTGGGCCCCATTTGGGACATGTGGTGAAAGAGACAATGTCTATTTATAGGGTTGACCTTCCCTATATCAGATTAAATTCTCCAAACTTGGAATTTGAGGACAATATTGTTGCAGCAAATTTGGAGCTTAAATGATGGAAAGTTTCTCAGCTTTTCTTTCGGTGAAGCTTTAGATTCTGACACTACTGTAGATTATGCCATTGCACTTGCAATCAAGTAGGATTACTAGATTTGATGCCATATCGATGTCGCAATTATAGCATGGAAACCAATATAGTCATATAATGATGATTAACAAGGAAATGTCGTCATACAACGATAGAAGCTAGAAGATTAAGTGCCACAAAATATGGAGCTTTCTTTACTATATTTAATGATATCTGTCTCTTCAGCACCAGTTCCTTTCTGCCCTCCATATATGTTAGATTTCACCAAGTAATTGAGTTTTCGGTTTTCTTAAGAGAAATTGTTTAGATTGACTCAAGTTATTGGAATTTGATTAGACAGTAGATGTATTGCTATAAGATTACCTAGGATGCAGGATTTTGATTTTTAATTAATGTACTAGATTGATTTCTTAATTCACCATTTTTTAAGCTTTAATTCGTGTAGGTAGGTTTTGCTTATTTGAGCACATTTCATGGTCAGCTCTTTATTTTTTTATAGTCAGCTCTTTATTTTTTCGATTAATACTCGTAACAAAGAAATTAATTATTGCTACTAATAATGAACATCCTGATTTCAACTAAATTTTTTTTTAATCTTATTATTATATTTAACCTATTATATATTTCTATACATTTTTATAGATTTGTATTTTCATATAATATTCATATTATTTATTCACATCGTTTCATATAATTTTTGTTCCAGAACGTTTAGTAAAGCATTAAAGGAATTCTAAAAAACATCACGGGTGCCACTAATAGTTTTATTAGTTCTCGTGTTAAACATTTGATTGTGTAGACCAAAATGCCTCTGGCTTGTAAGTGCTTCCCGTACAAGATCGATGTCGCGACACCCTAGTGCCTCTGTCGCCACATCGAGGAAAGTATGCTCATATTCAGGGTATCCTCAAGGGTGTGTCGCAACATCGAAGATAGTCTTGGAATTCTTCTATTCTACTCCCTATGTTACAACATCAAACTCTCTGTGTTGAAACACAACGACCAACATCTAGTTAGCAGACCTTCTAATGGTCTCTTGCACACTCACAAAGTATATTAGCTTATCCTTAGGTCTTATTCGGCCCTTAAGGTCAATAAAAGACTCAAATTACACTTTTTAAAACATAACAAAAGTGCTTGTATTTAAGCTCCTCAAATGCGAAAACTAGTTTAATTTTCTACACCGAATTACGATAGATCAAACTCCCCACACTTAAGTCATTGCTTGTCCTTAAGCAATGCAAACATATAATTAAAATAAACAAAAAGAAGGTATTAAAACAAAAAAGAGAAAAAATTGTTGTAAATAAAAGTAGACCAAATGAAAATGTAAATAAAAAAAATGGACTTGGTTTCTTGCTTTAAACAAGGTAGAATTAGTGAAGATGGATGTAAATAAGAACCTCACACCTAGACTCCTCTACAATTAACTTTTTGCTTGTTCACAAGCAAACCAAGTCTAGACACATAGCATGTAATAAGAAGACGTCCCTTGGATTTTATTACTACTAAGAACATGATAGTCAAATATTAAAGGTATAGCAATTTTCATCGCACAAGTAACTTAATCTTGATAGTTTGATGCCTTCAAATTTTTTAAAGCAAATCAGGGTTAGTTTACAAAGTTACATTACTAACAAATTAGAAGTAATTCCCATGACCAAATATTTAACAATATCACCATTAACATAAATCAAATAGATATCTAGTAGACACAATCATGTGAATAAAAAAAATATTCATTGAATATAATTGTTAGCAATTCTAAAATATTCTGCATAGAGAACGTTTAAGTCACATTGGTCTTCTAGGCTTGTAAGGATTGTATGAGTTTAAAGAAAGATATGTCTCTCTTTTCCCCTTTAATGTCCCATCCAAGCTCACCACCTTTTACCTCATTCTCTCACCTACCTTATCTCTCCATGTAGGAAGATTCAATATATTTCTAGCAACTATGGTTGGCTTAACGAGTTTTGGTGTACTAATGACTAAGTTTTCTCTCACTTTTGTGACTTTTAGTTTTGTCACTTGACTTTTTGCTCTTTTTCAGTGCTTTTGTTTCTGTTCGATACTTTTTCCACTCGTTTTTACTTTTGACTTTTTTTAGTAAATTTTTGTCCGACCTATAATCACCGTATCACATTGTTTCTTCCTTTTTCGCTCTTTTTTTTAAACCACCGTAATGGATCTATCTAAACCTTCAATATCTATGGCCTGATGTCTATGTCATAATGTATTAAAGGACCAAAGATAGGGAAGAGTTTAAGTTTTCAATTTATGTGTGGTCTTTGGGTTTCAATTTTTGTAAGTTCATAAAAAAGGAGTTATTAGGCTTCAAATAAGGAGACTAGGGTTTCATAGCATTAAGGTATAATCATTTGAGAACTGGCTATTCAAACAATGCCTTAGGTCATCCCTAAGCATCCCACCATACACAATTTCTTTTATGCTTGGCTTGGAATTAAATTGAATGAATAATAATTAATTCAAGCATTCATGTCTCTACAACTATCTATAAGACTTATATCTCACATGACATCATCAAACATTCTTACTTAGGTACTTCTAATCTATTATGCAATTTAACTAGGTAACCTAATCAATTTCCCTTAAAAATAATCAATTTATCAACAACAACAACAACAACAACAACAACAACAACAACAACAACCCAACAACAACCCTGATTTGTGAGTTAATTTCCTTAAAGTTAAGGTCCTTAAGTGATAATTAACCCATTAGTGAGTTAATGGATGATAATGGTTTGGCATGTAGTGAAATAACGAATATTTATTAAGGTTATAATTGTAATTTGGTAATTAAAAAAACCAAATTATGTATTATCTTCCACTATCATATTAACAATAAAAAATTGATAAAAATGGTAGCCATGGGATTTTAAGTTTTGGAAATCCTAAGCCCTTTGATTAGGTATGCAATTTTAATCCGTTTTTAATGATTTCTATATTTTTGAGATAGTTGCTTCGTGTTCTAGCTAGACTAGGGACTAATTTGGAAAAAAATTAAAGATTGGATGTTTACATTGATGAATAAGTATGAGTTTTGATTTTTAGTGATAGATTATGAATATTTGATGTTAGTTAAATAAGTTTTGTTAAGTGATTTTTGGTGAAAATGCAACTAAGGGGCTAAATTGTGAAATGTGAGAAATGTGTGGTTAAAATGTGAAATAAATTAGAAATATTGGCTAATATGGACACTAGTGAAATTCGGCTATCATGAAATTGGATTATATTATATGAATTAGTGATTGTATGCAACAAGGACTAAATTGTAAAAAATGTGAAAGTTTAGGAGTAAATGGGAAATATGCCTTAAAGTATGTTTTGGACTAAATTGAATGAATAGATGATTGAATAAGCTAATTTTGAATACATTTAGATCAAGAAAAGTGAAATTTAGATCTAAATCGGGGAAAAATGAAGGTGATCTACTAAACGACTCGATTTGACATTCTAGCATCCGATGTAAGTTCGTATGCAATAAGCGCTGTTATAATTATGCTTTTTAATGATTTGATATTTCATAAATTATATATATGGGACTACATTTATGTTCGACGATAAATCTCTAATTGTGGCACTTAGTGTGCGATTTGACATAGCTTCGGCTAAATATAACACTTAGTGTGCGATTTGAGATAGCTTTGGCTATGTACGGCACTTAGTGTGTGAAACATCAAGTAAGGCATTTAGTGTGCGGAATTATAATAGCTTCGGCTATGCGATGACACTTAGTGTACGAAACATCGAGTAAGGCACTTAGTGTGCGGAATTATAATAGCTTTGGCTATGTGATGGCACTTAGTGTGCGAAACATCGAGTATTCGACAGTGTTATGGTAAGGTATGAGTTCGTTATGAATTTGTACAAGTATGTAGAAGTAAGTATGAAAATAAAATAGAAAAGGCTATGACTTTGCATATAAGTATATGAATAAGCTTATGGAAGGTTTGGTATTATCATGAATTGTACATTAACTTGTTCAAATTGATGATTTGTATTTTATGAATTGTTGAGTATATTTAGTAAGAACTTACTAAGCTTTGAAGCTTACTTTGTTTGTTTTTCTCGTGTTTTATAGTGAATTCAAAGCTAGCTTAGATTCAGGGATCGTCAGAGTCTATGTCACACTATCCAACCATCTACTAGGTACTTTTGAATTGTGTATATATGGTATATGCCATGTATAGGCTTGAGTCATTTTGGTATGTATGATGAACATGTATTTTGAGCCATTTGAGTTGGCTTATGATAATGAATTTGATGATGTTTATACATGTGTAAATGGTTTTATTTTGAGTATGGTAATTGACCTATATTGTGTGGTTAAAGTTGAATCTATAATGCTAAATGATATTAGGTAGTTTGGAAAGCTATGTGCTTTGAATTGTATATGTGAATTATGGTAAATGAACCATATTATTGATGTTGTTTTGGTTTATACTTAAGGAAGTGAAACAGTTGTAATAGTGAAGCATAAAATGTGCATGAATTTGAATTGATTTGGCTGCATAGTTGTGCCTTGAAATGGTACCATTTGTACTATGTAGGTATGTCCAAAATGGGGTGGAAAATTGGCTTTGCAAATGACCTATTTTTGTCCACATGGGAAGAGACACGGGTGTGTGTCTTAGCCGTGTGTGACACACGGTCATGTTACACGGCAATGTGTCCCCTGGTGTTGAAATTAAATTGAAGTTAGTATGCTCCACACGGTCTCACACACGGGCGTGTGACTGGCCGTGTGGTACAAGTCAGTATACCCCCTAATTGGCACATGGCCTAGGACACGGGCGTGTGATTTAGCCATGTTACATAAGTCACTATACCCTACAATTTTGACACGGCCTATCACACGGCCTGGCACATGGCGTGTGTGGTCACTTTGAAGGGTAGACACACGGGCATGTGGTCGATCATGTGACCCAAGTCAGTATGTATGCCCTGTTTTCACACGGCCTGAGACACAGGCGTATCTATTAGCCATGTGAAGCACATGGCCTGTTCACACGGGTGTGTGACCTTTCTTTACATGAAAAATTTCTAAGTTTCCAGAATTTTTGTATGATATCGATTTAGTCCCGAATCACTTCTAAAGCATGTTTAAGGCCTCGTAGGCTCTTAATAGGGCCAAATTGATTGAGATTGAATGATGAATGATTGATTTAAACAATTGTGTGTTAAATATATGTTTAATTGTTTCATAAGTCTAGTAATGCTCCGAAACCCTATTCTAGCGTTGAATACGGGTGAGGGGTGTTACAATTTGCACCATCATATCTGACATGTGTAACAATACCTAGAGTTATCCGTCTTTATAACAGCCTGATTTAGGGGCTAGTCAAAATAGTGGTCTCAGGATCACTAATCCGGGATCAGAGAAAATAATTCTAAAGTTATTTTATGAGATATAGCATGATTATATAGGTGCATGAAAATTTTGGTACTTTAATTTTAGCGATTTCTTACTTAATTGCGAAAAAGAACTAAATCGAATAAAGTACGAAAGTTCTATTTTACAAGCTAAAGGTGCCTAATAGCCATAGAATGTTAATTGGAGGTCCCAAATGTGCAATTAGGCCTTGTTTTAAGAGGTGGCTGGCCATAGGGGGACAAAGAAGTTAAAATTAGTCAAAGTGGGTGTAGTAGGTAGATTAAATTAATGAAATAAAATAAAATAAAGAAAGAAAAGATATCATCTTTTCTTCTCCTTCCTTCGCTAAAAATTAGCAGCAAAAATAGGGGTTGAGAGCTCAAAAATTTCAGCAAGCTTCTCTCTTTACAAGTAAGTGATTTGATGATCATTTCCTGATAAAAATTGTATTTTTGAAACCCAAAAGCTCAAGCTAGCTAATGAGGGGACTATTTTGCAAAATGGTCGAAAGTTTAGAGTTTTAACATGTGAGCTTTTAAGTTGTTTGCTGCATTTTTATGGAAGAAAATGAGTCTTAGTTGTTAGATAAACAACTTTTGTGAAAGGTGTTACCATGAAAACACCTAGAAGGACCTTTTTGTAAAAGTTGTATAATAAGAGGTAAATGTGTGAAATGTTGAGTTTTTATGGTTGTCATAAGAGAAATAAATGTTCACCTAGGCTCGTTAAAGAAACAAATTTGATTAGAATTGATTTTCGAGCCAAGGGGTAAAATGGTCATTTTGTGAAAGCTTAAGGGCAAAATAGTAATTTTTCCAAAATTATGATTATTGAAATATATTTATTAATGTGGCAATTAAGTGAGCTAAATTGCTATTATAGATCAAGAAGAGCGAAGAATTAACCTCGACAGAGGAAAGAGCAAAGTATCGGACTAGATCGACAATCTAGCCTATTTTGAAATCGAGGTAAGTTTGTGTGCAATAAATTCAACACCATGTTATTTAAGCTTCTAAATGTTGATATTGATGATGTTATATAATATTACCATGAAATTGAACGATGATGTTGAATGAGAAAATGTTGAGGATTTCGGATGTGGAAGTCTCGGTTAGACTTTAATAAATGAGAGAATAGTATCATCAAGACTTGAGAAGGGTAAATGTAAGGTCCCGTATAAGACCATGTCCGGGACATGGCCTTGGCATCGAATTGAGATCCTGTTTAAGACCATATCTGGGATATAGCATCGGCATCAAATATGAGAATCGGATAAGACCATATCCGAGATATGTCATTGACAACCGATATGAGATCCCGTAAAAGACCATATCGGGGATATGGCATCGGCATCTAGAGGTAACCCCATGTAAGACCATATCTAGGATATGGCATTGGCGTCGTATTTATGTAAATGATGATGATTATGTACTTTTGAGTATCCCATGTAATTTAATGGGGTAATAGTTAAGCTTGTAATAGAGATGAGATTAATGCTAAATCCGTGTGATGAAGTTGTACAGGTACATGTGAGTAATTCACGAGAAAAGTTTATGATATGTGATATGATATGAAATTTGTAAAAGTAAGCATGAGTAAGTTATGGCAATGTGCCAAAGACTTTGTGTTTTATTTAATGCTATGTATGGATGACATTAAGAACCTTATGTTGTTATTTACTTCATACAAACTTACTAAGCTTTATGCTTATTCCTCTCATTTCCCTTTTTCTTGTAGCATTACCAAGTTAGCTCGAGAATTCGTGGAACGTTGGAGTTCAGAAATTACACTATCGACTACTCTTTGGTATAGCAAAGTTAGATTCATTTTGAGTATGGCATGTATAGAACTTAATCTCTTTTGTTATGTCATATTTTCTAGCCAAAGTGTTGGCTATTAATGTTTCTAAATTCATTTTGTAAGTGGTCACTGGAATTGGGTCAATACTTGACAAGTTTACATATATTCAATGATGATGAATTTCATTAAGTGTATGCTTGTATGGATGTTTTGATTTTTGAGTCCTTAGAAGTGCTTTATGGTTATGATATATGTTGGATTGAATTGGTATAAGTATGGTTGCTATGTTGGGTGGCATTTGGCTTGGTAGATAGCCTTTCAAATGTCCACATGGGTAGGCACACGGGCGTGTGTCTAGGCTGTGTGTGACACACGGTCAGCCCTATGGGCGTGTTGATTGACCTTGTGTCCCCTTGCATGCTAGGTTTACAACTCAGAATGCTCAATAGTAAACACACGAGTAGAGACACGGCCGTGTGTGTCAGCTGTGTGGGTGACATGGCCTAAGACACAGGTATGTACCCAGGCCATGTGAAGTTTGCACCTGAAATTAGGAATTTAATTCGACACACAGTATAAGGACACAAGCGTGTGCCTTGGCCATGTGACCTTATTGAGATGATGACGTCATAAACAGAATGTTAAGGTTTTCACACACGGGCGAGGACACAGGCGTTTCATGGCAGTGTGAGGGACACTGGTGTGTGTCTGACCATGTGAAAACCTTTGTAGGTTCAAATTAGAAAATATTTCCATACGGGTGTGGAACACGGGCATGTAATATGCCACACGGACGTGTGGTCCTATTTTATGTCAAAATTTTCTAAGTATTTGAAAGCTTCTGGTTTGGTTCCAAACCATTCCGAGTGCAAGTTTAGGGTCTCATAGACCTATAATAAAGACATTAAGGTCCTGACTAAAAATTTTTAATTTGAAATGAAGTTTTGATGAATCGATGTTGCATGATTGATCAAGTTAAGTTCGCTAACACCTTGTACCAGGTTCAAGTGACGAATACGTGTAAGGGGTGTTACAGTCCTAGTGGTTTCACATGAAGGCATCTTATACTAATAACAGGGAGGGTTGTTTGAATGTTTGGGCATATCATAATATTCTTCAAGTGCCTCATATAAATTATCATTGAACTCATATGGTTGTTCGACTATATCAGTGCCTTGTTCATTACTCTACTGGTATGTTGAGACTTCGTTTCCATGTTGGCTCATCTCTATCATGAACAATTTTTTATTTTCCATGATCTCCCATTCTTCATATACTCCTTATTCGTATATTTCGTCATCAAAGCCAATCTTATCATTAAACCACATGTAATCAGTTTCATCTATGTTTGAATGATTTTCTTGGATTAATCCTTATGGATAAGTGACTGACTAAACATGTATTCCTCTCTTCTGAGGCATATACTGAAATTAACAAAGAAAAAGAAAGAAGTTAGTAAAATAAGTTAATAATATTAAAAATACAAATCATATCTATAATTCAAAAATTTCCTAATTATTATATTAAAACGTAAAAAATTAAATTCAATTTAGTAACGTTGCCTCCCCGGTAATGGCGCCAACAAATTGGCCACCTCCAGACGTATTAACATCCAAAGTGTGAATACTGCAACTAAAGATTTGGAATTGAGGCGGTGTCTAAAAGTATATGAGTCAGGTTATAATATAATTACAATGAAGTAGTTGAGTACTTCGAGGATCGTATCAAAGGGAGGCGAGTACTAGATTAATTCTAACCTAAACACCAATAGATCTAATTAGTATTTTAAACAAACTATATTATGAATAAACATAAATAAAAGTTTTTGGGTTTTTATAATTAAAGAACTAAAAATAACATAAATAAAATGAGTATTTGGAAAACAAGATTATAAACTAGATCAAATGTAAACATGGGTGATTAGCTCACTTTGGTAGTCATAATCAACTGTCGTCTTGGGTTTTCTTATTCAATCTACTAGTCATTATCCTAGCAGGATGTTCTTTTCTTCCACTAAAATAACAAGTCAGCAAGAACTATTTATCTTCTAATCTCACAGTTCAGACTGGTTCGGGGATAAGGTGTTCACGGATGGGCCATACCAATTTTGGATTAACACCCACCTTGATAAATTCTTAGGGTGGTCAAGCCTAGGGTTTATTTCACATTCTTCCTTTTCCGAACAATTGATTCATTAAGAATTCCTATAAAACATTTAAATATTCATACCTTCACTCGCTAATCTCCCATAAGAGGATTATTTCCTTATGGAATCAATAAACATCATAAACTTGATATTGAATATATGCATAAGGAATAAAATAATAGTAGAGTTTAGAGAATCCTATTTGTATTTAATATATGAAGTGCTAAAATCCTCAAATGTTTGATTGCATCTATAAATCAAGTTCTCTGAAGAACATGAATGAAAATAACTGAAAAGAAGTCTAAACCCTAAGAGAGAAAAATAAACTGAAAATTATGTTTTACAAAAGAAACTAATAATATCAAAAGCCGTTCATAACAAGTGTTAAATGAGCCTATTTATAGATTTAGGGTTGTCGTCATCCTCAACCTTAGGTCAACTGACGTTCTCGTGTTAAACATTTGATTGTGTAGACCAAAGCCCCCTGGCTCGTAAGTGATTCTTGTACAAGATCGATGTTGCGACACCCTTGTGCCTGTGTCGCAACACCGAAGGCAGTCTTGGAATTCTTCTATTATGCTCCCTATGTTGCGACATCAAACTCTCTGTGTTGCAACACAGCTACTAGGATCGAGTTAGCACGCCTTCCAATGGTCTCCTGCATACTCACAAAGTATATTAGCTCACCCTTAGGCCTCATTCGGCCTCTAAGGTCAATAAAAGACTCAAATTACTTTTTTCATTGAATGTAAATGAAATTATGAAACCATGACTAAAATATAAAAAAAGTGCTTATATTCAAGCTCCTCAAATACAAAAACTAGTTTAATTTGCTACACCAAAATATGGCAAATCATCGTTAAATTCAATAAATTCAGACATTTTCAAAACTCTATTCTTGAAATTGTTCTTTATGTTCATTCTTTCATTCAATATTAAATTGTTTACCAAATCCATGAGGAACTAATCCTCTTGTGGGGGATTAGCTAGTAGTGGTATGAATAATTAACTATTTTGTAGTGATTTCTTAACGAATCAACTGTTTAGGAAAGGAAGAACCTAAACTCTAGGCCGAAAGCCCTAGGAAGTCATCAAGGTGGGAATTAACCCAAAATTGGTATGACCTATCTGTGAACACATTAACCTTAAACCGGTATGGGCTATGAGGTCGGAAGATAAGTAGTTCTTACTGACTTAGTATTTTAGTGGAGTATTGGAAGATCCTTCTAGGGTATTGACTAGTTGATTGAACAAGAAAACTTGAGACGAAAGTTGATTACGATTACCAAAGCAAGCTAATAATCGATGCCTAGATTTGATATATATTTTCTTATTTGATTTCTTGCTTTTTATTTATTTAATTTTCATTTATTTCCTTTCTTATTATTTTCTATTATAATCCAAAAACCCTTTTTTTAATTCTTTGTGCTATAATTCAATTAAAGTATTAAATTAGATCAATTTATGTTTAAATTAGAATTAATCTAGTGCTAGTGTAACACCCCTTACCCGTATCAGACACCGGAATAGGGTACAAGGCATTACTGAACTTAACATACTTCACTGTAAAATATCAACCATAAGTTTTCATTCCAACTTAAAACATTTCATTCATATTCACAACGTCCCTATTATGGGTCTTCGAGACCCGAAACATATACATAGAGTGGTTAGGGACTGAACCAAATTTTTGAACACTTAGAAAATTTTTACTCAAAACAGGGCCACATTCCCGTGTGGGAGAAGTGACACACCTGTGTGGCATGTCAGACACCCGTGCTTTAGGCCATGTCCAAAATAAGGGACATTCTGTTTATGACGTCAGCAACCATTTATGGCTACACGGCCAGGTCACACGTCCGTGTGCTAGCCCATGTGACGAACTGAATTTTTTCACAAATTAAGTGCAGACTTCACACGGTCTGGCACACGCCCATGTCCTGAGGCCGTGGCCTTCACACGGCTGAGATACACAGCCGTTTCATTTCCCGTGTCTTACTTCTAAGCATTCTGTTTTGCTAATTTTAGATGCAGGGGACACACGGCCTGTCAACACGCCTATTGGACTGACCGTGTGTCACACACGATCTAGACACACTCCCGTGTGTCTACTCGTGTTGACAAATTTAAGGCTATTTACCAAGCCATTTGCCACCTTGAAAAGCAACCACACTTATACCATTTCAAGCACCACACAATATAACAATAATATACTTCAGATATCTACTACTGAAACATCTATACCCTAGTTTTTACTCTATTTCTTCATGCACATACTTCATACATAACTTATTCGATTGCATAAACTTGTACTTCATGAAATTTCATCATCATCGAATATATAAAACTTAACAAGTATTGGCCAATCCCAATGGCCATTTACAAAATGAATGAATATCATTAATAGCCAACACATTGGCTAACAAATATGACATATCACAAAATAACCAAGTTCCTATACATGCCATACCCAAAATAATCAAACTTCACTATACCAAAATAATAGCTTGATAGTGTGAACCGAACTTCGACATCCTACGATCCCCAAGATAACTTGGCGATACTATAAGGAAAAGGGAAAAGAGAGGGGTAAGCATAAAGCTTAGTAAGTTTGCATGAAATAAATGGTAACATCAAATCTTATGATATATCCATAAGTTACATTGAGTAATAACACACGTTCTTAAGCATATCGACATAACTTACTCATGCTTACTCTTACCAATCACATATCACATATTGGATTCATTTCTCATAAGTTACTCATGGGTACCTGTATCACTTCATCTCATAAGTTTAGCACTTATACTATCTTGAACATAGACTTAGCTCTTTGTCCCGTTGAACCACTTGGAATATCAAAGGATACTCAAACTCGTCATACATGTAACTCGATGCCAATGCCATTTCCTAGATATGGTATTACATGGGATCACATCTCGATGCAATGCCATATCTCAGATATGGTCTTACAAGGGATCTCATATCGATGTCGATGCCATATCCCATATATGGTCTTATACGAGATCGTATATCAATGTCGATACCATGTCCCAGACATGGTCTTACACTAGATTTCCATTCGGTGCTGAGGCCATGTCCCAGACATGGTCTTATACGAAACCTCCATTCGGTGTCGATGCCATGTCCTAGACATGGTCTTATACGGGACCTCCATTCGGTGCCGATGCCATGTCCTAGACATGGCCTTATACGAGACTTTATTAATCTCATTTCGTGACAATAGTATCCTTGCTATTCCTAAGGTTCAACTGGGACTTCGACTTAATATCATATCATCATACTTTCATCGAGGCTTCATTAATCAATTTCATAGAGAAAGTATATGTTTTACGAAATGTCAAACATTTATAAGCGTAATAACATTATGTTGATTTATTACACACAAACTTACCTCGTACCAAAATATGTTTAGTTGTTCGATTTAGTCCATAACCTTGTTCTTGCCTCGATTTCGGTCCGGACTTGTGTTTTTGATCTATAATGACAATTTCACTTATCTAATGATGACATTGACTAAAATAATCCATGAATCATACTTTAGAAAAATTATAATTTTGCCCCTAAACTTTTACATATTTATAAAATGGTCTCTAGGATCGTATAATGAAATGTACACATTTCCTTGGTTACCCAAGCCTAGCCGAACATTTATTGAGCTTATAACAACTCACACTTTCTTTCAAGACTGATTCTTACTACTCCTTTTATCACTTTTACAATTAGGTCCTTTTTACGAGTTTTCCATGAAAATTACTTAGAAAAAGATGTTTATCACAAATCAAACTTTCATATTCCTCCATTAAACATCAAAATACATGCATGTCATACATGGGTAAATTTTTGAACATGAAACCTAGCTCAAAATATTGGTAGAAATAGCTAAATTGAGCTATGAGGATCTCAAAAATACGAAGAACATTAAAAACGGAGCTAGGAGATACTTAAAATCAAGCTTGAAAGTTGAAGAAACCCTAGCTATGGTGTTCTTGAAATTTTTGTCTATGGAGGATGAAGATGGACAAGATTTTTAGCTTATTTTCCCTTTTAATTATTTTATTAACCAAATGACCAAAATGCCCTTACCGTGCCTTTCTAGAGATTTTTTCTTCCCGTGTACATTTTTTGTCCATTATAAGATTTAATGGTCTAATTGCTACATAAGGACCTCTAATAATTTTTCTAATGCTATTTCATACTTGAATCTTCTAGAATCTCATATTTTTTAATCTTTGCAATTTAGTCCTAATGAATAAATTGATCACCAAATAGTAAAATTTCTTCATGAAATTTTCACATAATCATGTAAACATGTCTTAGACCTCATAAAAGCCATAAAACACATATTTCTACTTCAAATTTGTGGTCTCGCAACCACTATTCCAACTAGGCCCAAATTGGGTTATTACAGCTAGCCTCCATTGGGTATGATCTTCAGAGTACTTACCTACTCCGTTGTAACTATATTACAATCTGACTTGTATACTTGCAGATAGCACTTTGTCACATCTTTTGTGTATGATTTTTACTCCGAACGTTGGTATGTTTGGAGGCGGTCAAGTTGTTTATGCCATTGCCGAGGAGGCAATGTCACTATATTAGTTTTGATTTTGGCATGATAATAGAATAATTTGGAAATTTTTAGGTTATAGTTAGAAATTTAATTTTCTTGTTTCTACTAATCTTAGCCTTTTGGTTTTAGTGTATGACTCGTAGTAGGGGAACACCTATAGAGCCAGTCACAGATCCGGAGAGAATAATCCAAATAAATCGTCTATAGTAACAGCAACAACAATAGTAGATGGAAGGTCGACCACCTACTGTAGGCAATGTATCACATGAGAATCCGCTGTTCAACAAGGCTAACAATATCAAAGAACCACCACCACCACCACAACTACCCACAAATCTAAACATGGCGTACAACGAAATGACTCTGAAGGAGTATGCACTACCAAATTTGGATATGGTTCAAGGGAGTATAACAAGGCACACTATCACGGCCAATAATTTTGAGATTAAACCTTTGGTAATCCAAATAATCCAGAATAATTTGTAGTTTTGAGGAATAGTGACCAAGGATCCGATTAAGCATTTAAAATGATTCTTTCAGCTTTGTGATACATTCAAATACAATGGGGTTACTAATGAAGCTATTCGTTTCGGTTGTTTCCCTTTTCATTAATTGATAACACCTTTTCTTGGCTAGATTCGCAGTCACCAAGATCAATCATAACATTGGATGAACTCGCAAGGAAATTCCTACAAAAGTTCTTTCCCAATAGCAAGATTGTCCAACTAAGAAGGGAAATTTTGAAGTTTTTACAATTAGAGGGGGAAAGCTTTCATGAAGCATAGGAGCATTTTAAGATGTTAATTTAGAAGTGCCCACACCACATATTGCCTGAGTGGTTATGACTGCAAATTTTTTTACAATGGGTTGGATGTGCATCCGAGGTTTGGATTAGATAGAGTAGTATGAGGAGCCTTGATGAACAGAACATACGAGGATGCATACGAAATGATAGAAAGTGTGGTGATGAATTCTTGTCAGTGGCCAACTGAACGATATACATACGGCCAAAGACCATCTACGGTGAAGGTTATCTCTGAGAATGATAGATATCAACAACTGGTGAGCAAAATCAATCAAATAGAGGCTGAGAAGAATGCATCATTTATCTATGAATGAGACAAACAACTCTACCATTATATTAACAATCCTACCGAGGAGCACCGGATGTGGAGATCACCCGAATCTGTAATGGAGAGGAAATCATGGAGGTGGTAATAGTTCGAACCAAGTTAAAAATTCTAACTATCAACCTCTTTATTTATAGAAAACCCAAGAAAGGTCCAACCCAAATGATCACTACTGCATGTGGTCAACATTTGGATAGAATCGAGGGGGAGATGCAGTTAATGAGAACAAATGTGAAACAGGTGCAGTTTGAGTACACCAATTCAACAAAAACATCGACTAAACTTGAAGATCAGATGAGCCAATTGATGAGCATGATGGGGATATAAAAAGAAAAATTGGCGTAGGTATTCTATAACTCCTTAAACCTAGCCTAAACATTATGGTCGAACCTCGAAGATCACATTGCCCATGATATTGGAGTAGAAATATTTAAAAATTTTCTTTTTTTTCTAAAATTGTTGTTGCTAGAGTGTCCTGGTGACTTGTCTAAGAAAGACCAAATTTTGTTGGAATTGTTTAGCTTTAGAAAACTCAAGTTTGAATAGTTTATCAAAAAATCGACGTATTTCAATTAAAGCATCACAACAGACAATTTATATATTTAAAACTCATATATCATTTTGAAAAGGTAGACTAAACAATTATCTCGTAAAGTTTTAGTTTCGTGAGTAGGTGGTGTTGATACTTTGAAAACAAAGTATTAATGTAACACCCCAAACCCGGCCTAGACGTTATGGCCGAATCTAGCGTGTCACCTTGATGTGTCTTTTGAAAATTGGACTTGTTGGTAGAAATTCGTTTCTGAATTGAAATCTCTTTGTTAAAACTCAAATAATCTTAACCATTTACTAACCATTTAAAATGTCTTTACTTTAAAAACATTGTTTGTTGCGGAAGCAATATCCAAAAATGTTGCAAAAACGCGGTGTTTTGAAAACAATTAATCTTTTTAAAACCAAGTTCTATCACTATCAGTTAAGTATCAAATAAATAAAGCCAAAATAACATAACTTAGGTTTAAGAGGCCTTATTACAGAATCAATAGCCCAATAAGAAATTTAAATAAATAAGTCTAAAGCAAAACATCAGCGATCGAGTGGCCACCTCCGAGTCCCATGCGGCTCCTAATCGTCCAAGGCAGGGGATTATCTGTACAGTTAAAAGAAAGGGTGAGTTTCAAAAACTCAGTGTGTAATCGCCTATCAGTCAGTTAGTAACAATATATTCAGTAGTAACAGTGCACTATGGCGCTTAGCCCATTACAGTAACAGTGTAGGCCTAAGCCTCATACAGTATCAGTATGGTGCAAACATGTAACCCACCCCAATCCAGCAAACCCACCACCCGTACCAACCAACACACCATGCCCAACCTAGAATCCATTCGCTACACACCACCCGTTCCAACCATAACACACCGATGGGGATTTCTACAATCAACCCTCATCCGCTACACACCATGATGGCAGTCACACTGCTCATCCTAAAATTGTGGCAGTGCCAACGAAATAATGTGACAGAGTCACTGAAATGTGTGGTAGAACCACCGAAATAATGTGACAGAGTCACCGAAATGCACTTGCCCTTTCATCAATATCATATCCCTTGCCCATGCAACATGTCATAACATGATTATGTGTTGGATGCAAACATATATAAAAGTATGTCAGATAGTCAGAACACACCTCTAATCATGCCAACTTACCCATAATAGTATAGCCATGAATTTACTTACCTGGTATATCTCCAACAATATCCATTAGGATATCTCAACTGGATTCTCATTATGGGTTTTTCGGCTTTAGCCGACACATAATACAACACAAACAAATGAAACTAAGGTGTGAGATTTACACACTTGATTACGCGAAGAACTATACACTCCTATTGTTGTCACTCGCACTCGCAGGAATAACAACAATTTGCCTATCCCAAGAAGATGTAGGCTCTCTACCACAACCCGGTGAAAAATCCTGGATTGCTGACATTGCATGCCGTTTGAACATAAGAGCGGAGACTGCAAGTCCACTCCGTTTGGCCTCTTTAGATCGGCTAGCACTCACATCCATGAAGAGAGTTTGATCAGTAAGATACCACAGTGAAATCAGTGATTATCTAACAAAGAGGTTTGGTTATGGCAGAGAGAGTGAAAAGAGAATAGACAAGTAGAAATCAGAGAGAACTCCTTACCTTGATAAATAGAGAACCTGTAACACCCCTTAACCCGTACCCGTCACCGGATTAGGGTTACGGGCATTACAAGATAAGTCATAACTTCTACTCAAACGATTAAATTTTTTTTAGCTAAACATCTTTATCAAGTAATTTATTTATCAACAGACAAATTACACATGTATAATATATGCTTAATACTTTAATTCAAATCATATACACTATAATCATCAACAAACACAACATGACCCTGAAAGCACATTATAGCAATGTCACACAACAATCCCAATTCCATATACTACACTCGACAAGTTGGTCTTAATATGCAAAATTTATAAACAAGTAAACCATACGTAACTAATTAATAAAGTAACCCCATTTCAAAAGTCAATTCATTTTAATTACCAATGAAAACAAACCCTATGAACAAAACTTCATGCTAAATGGTCAAGGTACATGAGTTCATTACATTATCAAAGATGCAGTTAATAGCTTTGGCCAAATATACCAAAACATAATGCATATCATGTTTAGGAGTTAAATGTGGTTATATAGAATTGGTAATTTATAGGTAATATATATATATATATATATATATATATATAAGTATTGCCTATTTGGTTGTGTGAATTTTTCTCTTGAGATTATTATGTGCTTAGTTATAATTCAAAGTTGATCATGAAAATGTTTATACTCATGTTTAGGTTGAAGATTTTGTGTTATAATTAGTGTGGCCATTCGAATATGGCTTTAATCTTGTGCTAGTTTGAGCTTGAGATATATGAATTTTAATTATCAAATGCTGTATATGTTTATGTTATTATGATGCAAGGTCTATATGGATGGTTATATACTATTATAGTTGAGTTATGTATGGAAAAACAAGTGGGTATTGGATAGGTATCAATTTAAAATTTTGTATGTGCGTTGATTTAAATTATTTTATGAAACATGAAACATGTTATGCAATATGTTTTGGTATATTTGGCCAAAGCTATTAACCGCATCTTTGATAATGTAATGAACTCATGTGCCTTGACCATTTAGCATGAAGTTTTGTTCATAGGGTTTGTTTTCATTAGTAATTAAAATGAATTGACTTTTGAAATGGGGTTACTTTATTAATTAGTTACATATGGTTTACTTGTTTATAAATTTTGCATATTAAGACCAACTTGTCGAGTGTAGTATATGGAATTGGGATTGTTGTGTGACATTGCCGTAATGTTCTTTCAGGGTCATGTTGTGTTCGTTGATGATTATAGTGTATATGATTTGAATTAAAGTATTAAGCATATATTATACATGTGTAATTTGTCCATTGATAAATAAATTACTTGATAAAGATGTTTAGCTAAAAAAAAAATTTAATCGTTTGAGTAGAAGTTATGACTTATCTGGTAATGCCCGTAACCCTAATCCGACGACGGGTACGGGTTAAGGAGTGTTACAGAATCGAACACCAATAGATTCGGCTTGCGATTCCAAAGAATCCCAAATGCTTCCCGATTGAATGTTGAACGAAGAGGAGAATGTAAGATCAATCCCTTCTACAATCAGCCTAGGCCAAAAACAAATGAACTTAAGGTTTTCAGTTTTATCAAGACTACGAGAGAAGAGGAGAAGAACGAAAGAAAATAGAGGAAGAAGAACCCTTACCGAAATTCCAAGGATGAGCCGAATGGAATGGTTAGATTCGGCGATTACAGTAATGATAACAGAGTCTCCAAGCTCAGCAATGAAGGCTAAAAGAGATGAGGTTCTAGAGATAGCAGAAAGATTAAGAAAAGAAACAGTACTTGAAGCTAGAAGAAGAAGAAGTAGCAGAAGGGAGATTAAGCAATCAGCTAAGGTGAAGGAAAACAAAGAAAGTTAGAAGGGTGTGAAAGAAAATGGTTCGGTCAAGAGAAGAAAGAAATAGAGGTACAAAGAAGAAAAGAGAAAGAAGTAGGAGAAGAGTAGAAGAAGAGTGATTCGGCTTTTAATGAATTGAAGAAGCAGATGAATAGAAGAAACACCTTAGAAAAAAAAGGGTTTTGGCTTGAATGCACAAGAGAGAAGAAAAAAAAAGAACAATAAGAGTAACCACTAAAGGTTTCAGTAAAGAAAAAGAAAGAAATGTCTCCCCAAAATGCTAAGACCAAAAATGCACACTAGCTACACTTGAAAAAAAATGGCACACTCACACCAACCAAACCGAAAATGCTCCCAAAAGACTCCTTCTTCATTCTCTTCTTTTGACCGAATTTACTCCCCCCACACACTTCCCAATTTTGGCCAACTCCATCCACACACCAAACCCTTTGATTCTCTCCTCCACTCACTCTTCATCCACCAATTCGAATTAGTTGACCAATGCAAACTCCCCAAGCTCCTCTCCTCCATCCATTTGAAAACCTTTGACTCATTCAACAACCACCTAGGTAGAGTCCTAGCCGAATGCCACCACTTCCCTACCTTAAGCACAAAAATTAAAGCTCCACAATGCAACAGATGGGATTCAAACTCCTCCCTTTTTCTCCTACAAGTGACACCGCAGCACCTTGCCACTAGCTACTCTTGTGCTAGCAATTTACCAACATTTTCTCTTAAACCTTGCTACCAACAGCCTTCCCCCCTTAAGTGCCGAAAAAGTAAAATTTTACCAATGCCCCAATATGACTCTAGGCCTAAGACCCTAAACTCACCCCTAACAACATAACAAGCATAACACATGCAACAACACAAAAATGCCAAACCCCAAATTTTGGATGTTATAGTTTTACACCTTTAAAGAAATTTTGGCCTCGAAATTTACCTGATTAAAAGAGTTAAGGGTATTGCTATCGAATTGCCTCTTCCGGCTCCTACGTGGCTTCCTCTGAACCGTGATTATGCCATAACACTTTGACCAATGGAATAGATTTCCTTCTCAACACCTTAACATCCCGATCTAGAATCTGCATTGGCTCCTCTTCAAAAGATAGGTCAGGTCTTACTTCAATTTCTTCCACTAACATTACATGAGATGGATCTGAACGATAGTGCCTTAGCATCGAAACATGGAATACATTATGGATCTGACTTAACTTCGGGGTAACTCAAGCTGATAAGCTACTAGTCCCATACGTTTCATCACTCGACAAGACCCAAGAAATCTAGAGCTCAGCTTGCCCTTCCATCCAAATCTTAGAACTTTCTTCCAAGGTGAGACTTTTAAGAAGACATGATCCCCCACTGAAAATTCTATTTCTCTATGCTTCAGTTCTGCATACAATTTTTGCCTATCGAAGCTTCCTTCAACAGAGCCCGAATCAACTTAACCTTTTCCTCAGTCCCTGAGATCAATTTTGGACCCAAGAACTATCGCTCACCTAACTCCGTCCAATAGGTAGGGGTATGACACCTACAACCATACAATACCTTGTAAGGTGCCATCTGAATGCTGGACTGATAGCTATTGTTGTACACGAATTCAACCAATGGCAGGTGATCTTCCCAACTACCCCTAAAGTCAATCACACAACCCCTTAACATGTCCTCCAGAATCTGAATTACCCTTTCGTGACCATCCATCACCAGGATGAAACGTCAGGTCAAGTCTAGCCTTGTACCCAAAGCTTTGTACAATGCCTTCTAGAACCGTGATGTAAACCTAGGATCCCTGTCTGATATGATAGACACTGGTACCCCATGCAATCTCACAATTTCTACGACATACAGCTTGGCTAACTTTTGTAACGAATAGTCGATACGAACCGGTATGAAGTGTGCAGGCTTAGTCAATCGGTCAACAATTACCCACACTGAATCCTTCTTAGTAGGCATTAGGGGTAGCCAACTAACAAAATCCATCGTTATCCTCTCCCACTTCCAAAGTGGAACTTTCTCCGGTTGCAGCAACCCTGAAGGTAACTGATGTTCTGCCTTCACTTGCTGGCATGTCAAACACTTACCCATAAAGTCATTAACTTCTCATTTTAGTCTAGGCCACCAATACAGTTCACGTAGATCTTGATACATCTTACTTCCACCGGGATGCATAGTGTACGGGCTACTTTGTGCTTTTCGCAGAATCATCTACCTCAAGTCAGAGTCATTCGGCATACAAATTCTTCCACGAAAACACAATACCCCTTCATTGTTCAGACTAAAATCCACTATCTCCCCACTTTCCACTTGTTGAAGTCGAGAACCCAACGATTCATCCAACGATTGCTTTTCTTTAATCTAGCTTACCCATGTCGGCTTTATCTGAAGTTCTGCTAATAAACTACCATCTTCATAAAGACTGAGATGAGCAAACATTGCTCTTAAATCCGATATCACCTTACGACTCAACGCATCTACCACCATGTTGGCCTTACCTGGGTGATACTCAATCGAGCAGTCATAGTCTTTCAGCAACTCAATCCACCTCCGTTGTCTTAAATTCAGCTCCTTTTGGGTAAGGAGATATTTCAGACTATTATTGTAACAGCATCGAATCTAACCCTAATCGGAAAGGTGGTTTCGGGACCATGAATCGAGCCCGAGAAATGTTTACATATTATATTTAGTGTTTATTATGTATGTATTTATGTGTGAAAGTTTCAGAGAAAAATTTTATCGCTTAAGTGTCGAATTAGATAAAAAGGACTTAATCGCATAAAAAGTAAAAGTGGCCAACTAAAGTGAAATGTGTTAAATTGAGCATGGCTCTTTAATGTGAGGTATTAAAAGGGCAAATAGCCCATTTTAAGGTTAATGGCCGCCACCTTAGTTGCATGTAATAGTGTTTGATTACTATAATGTATATTATTACATTATATGTTAAAATAATGAATAAATATATGTTAATAAAAACAATAAAATAAAAGCCATTCATTTTGTTCATATTGGCGAAAGAAACACAAAATAAAAGGGAGAAAAGCCTTTGAACATTCGGCATTATTCAAGCAAAATTGGGTAAGAAATTTAGCTCGCTTTTGTTAATTTTACGTTTTTGAGATCGTTGCTTAGTATATTACCCGACCCATGCTAAAATTTCTAAGATTAGTGTGTATATATGAATCGCCATGGATGAATTCTTGAGGTTTTGATGTTTAATGATGTTAGATGAAAGGTATGTTAAAAATTAGTATATTATGTGTTGGAAGTTTTGGTGAAATTGTGTTTTTAGGGCCAATTTGTAAAAATAAAATTTTAGAGGGCTTGATTGCAAAATAAATGAAAGATATGGACTTGTGTAGTCCTTATACACATTTGGCCTTTAAAGAGTATGGGGTAATTTGATGTATTTTGAGTTTTATGCAAATAGGACTAAATTGTAAAGTTGTGAAATAATAGGGTAAAATAGTAATTTGCCCATTTATGTGCTTAGGGACTAAATTGAGATGAATTGTGCTTGAATAAGCTAAATTTAATGTGTTTTAGATCAAGAGCAAAGAAAAGCGAGTTAGATCGGGAAAGACGAAGGTTCTCGAATAGCCGATTCATGACTACTTATCGACAACCGAGGTAAGTCCTATAGCTAAGTTATATTAAAGAACTAATTATGAATGTATCAAATATTAGAAATGGATAAATTTTAGTATTTGTTATGGTTATGGTAGAATGCATAAAGGATCACCGGATTGATGATTAAAGTTTGCTATATGATGTGAATAAATGTTTCTATGTTAATTGTTAGAGTGTATAAAGATATGATGATTTTATTGATTTAATGTGAGTGTGTTCAATGGAATTAGATTTATACATATTTACATAAAATAGTATACGAGGTATCTTGAATGTTTGATCGCATTGATACGTATCGGGCTTTTACGCCTAGCGTGCTTTGTGCTTGTTACTTATCGGGCTTTTATGCCTAGCGAGCTTCGTGCGCTGATATATTCGGCTTAGTGCTCAGCGTGCTTCGTGTTTGGTGATATATTCGGCTTAGTGCCTAGCAGCTTGTACTGGTGATATATTCGGGCTTAGTGCCTAGCAGCTTGGTGCTTATGATATATTCGGGCTTAGTGCCTAGCGAGCGTTATGCCTGATATACTATAAGAGGAAGTACTGAACATCAAACAAGGTGAAATGTTTATATAGGGTTATGTGGTAAAGGTTCAGGTAAGAACTAACCTACCATTTTAGTAAGAAATGAAGTGAACAAAAGAATTCTTAATGTATAATTAAAGATCAGTGATGTGTGTGATAAAAGTGCTTGTTCTTGTGTATAAATGGAAATAGTAGATCGATGCCTAGATTGGTTTTCGATGTTATTGTAATGATATTTAAGTGAAGAGTATTACTATTATTCAATGATCTATATTTATATAATGAAATAATTATGTGTTATGCTATATGCTCATTATATTTATGTATGCTTGGGACTTACTAAGCTAGTAAGCTTACTGTGTGTGTATCTTTGTTATCTTTTTTTTATAGATTTTGATTTGAACTACGGGCTCGAAGGATCATCCATGAAGTCAACCACACTATCGACTTTCTTTTGGTATTGAAAACTTAGTTTGTTATTTAAAAAGGGCATGTATAAGCTAGATTAAATCGTATAACTAATGTTTTGTAATAGTGTAAATATGCTAGCCATGCGAAAATGGCTATCTAGTTTGAATAACTTATTTCGTGTTTTGATGATATTGGTTGCTCATGCCATGAACTATTATTTATGCTTGATAATGGTTTAAATATGTGTGAGAGTGGCATTATTGTTTATGCATGTTAGATTATGATAAGAAAGACTTATGAATTGGTTCATGTTAATGAGCTTAATATTTGGTATAATCATTGATAGTGTTTGGACTAAGATTCGCTATGAGAAATGGTAAATGATAGTTATGGTTTAAGTATGTTTGGTTAGCTTTATTGGATAGTTAAAAGTGCCAAGTTGATGTTAATAATAATATGGGATGCGCATGTGTGGTTGTAATATTTGGTTCATTTTGATATGCATATAACCTTGATTATGGTGTGGTTGAATCAATGACTAGTACTAAGATGAAAATAAAGTTTAGGTATACAAATGTACTTGCGAATTAGGAGTATATTTAAATGTTGTTTGTGTTCAAATGTTAGATGTGGCTTTTATTTTAAGGTATAATGCACAATATATATATATATATATATATATATATATATAAACATTAAAAGTATATTCGCCATATTGTAAGGTTACAAAATCGCATATGTGATTGCATAATAATTGATGTAATATGGTTGAATGTTTTGATTTTGTGTTTGTGTAGTAGCAATGAATTAATAGGTTCGATATTCAATATTTAAATAGATATATTGACATGCATGTGATGTATGAAGTGAAATATATATTTATATGTATATGCTGCAATATGTTTTAATTATACAATCGCCATTGATATTTGGGTCATAAGTATTAAGTATATGAACATGGTTTTGTGGCATATTAGTTAATTCGAGTATTTGGATATGTATAGATGATACTAATATGATTTAGTGGATGATTGCTATTGGATTTAGAAATTATATCGTGAAGAAATTGATATAACGTTGTGTATGAAAATGATAAATGATTGTGTGAAATCTGTATTGTCCGGCAATGCCTCGTAACCCTATTCCGACGGATATGGGTTAGGGTGTTACACTTATGGTTGATGTAGATAATCGACTTTTCCCCATACAGATAGTGCCTCCATATCTTTAGGGCAAACACCACCGCAACTAGCTCTAGGTCATGGGTGGGATAGTTCATCTCATGCGACCTTAGTTGACGAGATGCATATGCTACCACCTTCCTTTTTGCATTAGCACACATCCCAAACCTGTGTGCGATGCATCATAATAGATGACAAATTCCTTCCCAGCCTCAAGCTGAATCAATATTGGTGCCTCAGTCAGAATCTTCTTTAACCTCTCAAAACTTTCCAGTTGCTTATCAGCCCAAACAAATGGTACTCCTTTTCGTAACAACTTGGTTATAGGTGCATCAATCAACGATAACCCCTCAACAAACCTTCTGTAGTACCCAGCCAAACCCAGAAAGCATCAAATTTCTAACACAGACTTCGACGGTTTCTAATCCAATATAGCTTCGATCTTCGAGGATCAACCTTAATACCCTCGGTAGAAACAACATGCCCCAAGAAAGTCACTTCCTTCAGCCAAAATTCACACTTGTTGAATTTGGCATATAGTTGCTTGTCTCTCAAAATTTACAGAACTGTCTGAGGATGTGAATCATGCTCTTCCTCCATTCTCGAATACAATAGGATGTCATCTATGAATACCACACAAGCTGGTCTAAATAAGGTTGGAAGACCCGGTTCATCATGTCCATAAAAGTAGTTGGTGCATTCGTCAATCCGAACGGCATCACTAGAAACTCATAATGACCATACCGAGTTTGAAAAGTAGTCTTATGAATATCTGCCTCATTGACCCTTAATTGGTGGTATCCCGATCTCAAATCTATCTTCGAGAAAATTGAAGCTCCTCGTAGTTGGTCAAACAAGTCGTCGATCCTTGGTAGTGGGTACTTGTTCTTAATAGTTAACTTGTTCAACTGATGGTAGTCAATGCACATACACATCGACCTATCCTTTTTTTCACAAACAAAATCGGTGCTCCCCACGGAGATACACTTGGTCGGATAAAACCACGGTCCAACAACACTTGGATCTGAGCCTTTAGTTCTGCCAACTCCTTCGATGCCATCCTGTAAGGAGCGATGGACACTGGAGTCATTCCTGAAAGTAGCTCAATACCAAATTCCACCTCGCGATCTGGAGGTAACCTTGGAAGTTCTTCAGGAAAGACATCCGAGAACTCCTTCACCATTCTAACATCCCCTACAGACAATTTCTTGGCTTCCAAAGCAGTGATGAAAGCTAAGAATGCCTCACACCCTTTTTGCACCATCCTTTCAGCCTTTAGTGCCGACACCACATTGGACAGGTAATTCCTTCTTTCTCCTATCACACTCACCTCTTCATCCTCGGGAGTCTTCAATATCATGCGCTTAGCAGCGACAATCCAAACTTGCACGATGCTTAACTAACCAGTCCATGCCTAAGATTAGATCAAACTCGCCGAACGGTAGTTCCATCAAGTCTACCAAAATACTACTCCTTGAACTTCTAAAGGCACATTCCTAAATAGTTTGTTCACTACCACTAATTGTCCTATAGGGCTAATCACAGACATATCTCTAACAGCAATTTTAGATTTAATGCTCAAAGTCCCAGACACAGTACAGGCAACATATGAATGTGTAGACCCAATATCTATCAAAGCTGTAAAGGGTACATCAAATATAAGGAACGTACCGGTTATGACGTCCAGTGCGTCGCCATCCTCTCAACATCTAGCCATAAACCAGTCCAGGATGTCTTGCATCAGTATTACCAACACCTCTGTCCGATACTCAACGACCTCGACCAAAACCATTTCCTCCTCTGGCCGGACCACGACCCCTTGGCGGCTCTTGAACCACCTCTCCTTGCCTGATCAAAACCCTGACCTATCGTCCGCATCCTTTCCAACTCTTGTGGACAGTCTTTTATCAAATGATCCCTAGATCTATATTTGAAACATCCATCTATTTTCCTCTAACACTCCCGGATGTGTTCTCCCGCACTGTGCACAAGGTCACAACTGACCCACAGCAACTGGCATCGAACTCGAACTGGCCCATCAAACTTAGGCCTCTTTTGGAAACCCCAGAAGATCTTACCGACCCAAAAATTATATTATTTTTACCCCTATCCTTATCCCAATTCTGCCTTTCAGATCGTTTCACTTCTCCGACTATTTTTACTTTCTCGACCAGAACAAAAAAATCTCTTTCCCACTGCGGAGCTATCAGTACTCGCAGCTCATCCCGTAGAACATCCTTGAACCGAACACAACACTCATAATCATTGCGACTATACCCCGAGAGTAACAACTTAGAAGTAGGAATTTCACCTCGTATTCAGCCACAGATTTACCCCTTTGAACCAAATTCAAAATGCTTTTCTCGGGCATCCACATAGCTCACCCGAACATATTTTCCCTAAAACGTTGTCTTAAAGAAGTCCCAGGTAATACGGTCCGCTGGAGTACTTTCCCTCACTGTGAGCCACCACTAGTACGGCTTATCTCGTAAGGGTGACACTGCTCCTTTCAACTTTTCCTCTGCTGTACAATCTAGATCATCAATGATTCATTCAACGACCTCTAACCAGTATTCAGCTACATTTAGAGCCACACCAGAAATGCCACTAAATATCTCAGCCCTATTTGCTCGAAGTCACTCAGGGATAGATTTTTGGGCCACCGATCTAGTACTTGCCCCAACAACCCGTTCCAAGACTCGTAGCATAGCTTGGGACAAAGCATCGTCCCCTCCAGCTCGATCATGGGACCCCGTCTCGATCATCATGATGCAGGTGCTTCCATTTCAAGCATGTGCCCCCCAGTACCTCGGCCACGTCCACTGCGTCCACGTCCTCTAGTGCTTATGTTCGCTAGATCAAATTAATCTGATTAAAAATTTTATGAATAAGTATATCATTTCAATGCTTTTAACAATGTTTTATGCAAAGTGAGTATAGTAGTTGTTTTCACAAATCGAATTTCCTAATGTCTCAGTCACTAAAGTCTTAACTCCTATAGCTAGCAGTCATAAAACACTAATTCTAATAGTTTCTTTCTAAAATCATTTCATAATATCAAACAAAGTCAAAAGACTTACGGATTTGGTGCCAGAGACTCGGGTGCCATACCTCTAAAACCAGATTTCAAACTAATTTTGGAAAACATTTTGGAAACCCATTCCACAGCCGAGTTTTGTAATCTGGCTTTGATACCACAAAATGTAACACCCCAAATCTGACCTAGATGTTACGATCGGATCTTGTATGTCACATGGAAGGTTATTTAAACTGCGCGTTTGATACAACTTTGTATTCTTTTTAAAACTTCGAGTTTAGGCGTTTGTTTATGAAAACCCATTTATTCAATATCTATCTTCGAAAAAGTGGTGATTGATTTAGAAAACTGCATTAATTAGTAAATTTGAGTTAGAATTGTTGGAAAATCTTTTGTATAATAGAAAATCGCTTCAGTGAATTTTGAACATGAGATTCTTTGAAAACTATTTCAATGTTTCTAAAAATCCAGTGCATAATCGATTATAGTTTGAAAATCGTTCGTTAACACTTTGGAAAACCACATGTTTTAAGGTTTTAGGACAATCCCGTATTGAACATTTAATGATACACAAAATCCAAATTAAAGTTAGTAACCAAATGAAATATTAATGGCCTTATTACAGAACATAATCCAAAATTTAAAATAAAAATTTAGAGTAAAACAGAATTTACTAAGGAACGATGTATGGCCACCATGAAGTCCACCTTGGCTCCAAATCCTCAAAGCTAGGAATTACCTGCAACATTAAGCAGAGGGGTCAGTTACTAGAACTCAGTGTGTAAATCCCCAAAACGAATACTATCTGGGCCCGAGCCCAAGCAGATACAAATTGGCTTTAGTCCTTATGAAATCAAACTGGGCGAAGCCCACACGGAAACGAACTGGGCTTGAGCCCTTTTTACATGGTAAATCAGATAAGTGCATGCAATGCAACCCAGCCCAACCTAGAATCCATCCGCCACACACCACTCGTTCCAACCATAGCACACTGGTGGGGATTTCTACAATCAACCTACATCCACTACACACCATGATGGCAGTCACGCTGCTCATCCCGAAATTGTGGCAGTACCACTGAAATAATGTTACACAGTCACCAAAATGTGTGGTAGAACCACAGAAATAATGTGACAGAGTCACCAAAATGCACTTGCCCTTTCATCAATAAAATATCCCTTACCCATGCAACATGTCATAACATCATAATGTGATGGATGCAAACATATACAAAAGTATGTCAGATAGTCAGAACACACCTCTAATCATGCTAACTTACCCATAATAGTATAGCCATGAATTTACTTACCTAGTATATCTCCAACAATATCCATTAGGATATCTCAACTACATTCTCATTACGGTATTTTGGGCTTTAGTCGACACATAATACAACACAAACAAACAAAACTATGGTGTGGGATTTACACACCTAATTACGTAAGAACTATACACTCCTGATCGCCATCACTCGCACTCGCGAGAAAAATAACGATTTGCCTATCCCAAGTAGATGTCGGCTCTCTACCACAACTCAGTTGAAATTCTCGATTGCTGACACTACACCCCGTTTGAACTTAGGAGCGGAGACTACGTGTCGACTCCCTTTGGCCTCCTTAGATCGGCTAGCACTTGTATCCATGAAGAGAGTTCGATCAGTAAGATACCATAGTGAAATCAACGATTGTCTAACAAAGAGGTTTGGTTATGGTAGAGAGAGTGAAAAGAGAATAGACAAGCAGAAATCAGAGAGAACTCCTTACCTTGATAAATAGAGAATCGAACACCAACGGATTCGACTTGCGATTCTGAAAGAGTCCCAAATGCTTCCCGATTGAATGTTGAACAAAGAGGAGAAGGTAAGATCAATCCCTTCTACAATCGGCCTAGGCCAGAAAGAAATGAAGTTAAGGTTTTCGATTTTATCATGACTATGAGAGAAGAGGAGAAGAATGAAAGGAAATAGAGGAAGAAGTACCCTTACTGAAATTCCAAGGATGAGCCGAATGGAATGGTTAGATTCGGCGATTGTAGTAATGATAATAGAGGCTCCAAGCTTGGTTATACAGGCTAAAAGAGATAAGGTTCCAAAGATAGCTAGAAAGATTCAGAAAAGAAACAGTCGCTTTGTAACATCCTAAAAATGTGAGTATCGACATGTTGCATGTTTTTGGTGTTTAGCTTGTGAATGATTTAATTTGTGTGCTTAATATAGTCTTGAGAAGGCTTAGGTTTATTTGGAATCAGAATAAGCTTTAGTAAAGAGTACCTTACTGTAGAGGAATTAAGTGATCTTGAAGATTAAGTGAATTAAGTGGTAAAAGATAGCATAAATTGAGCTATTGGGCAAGAGGTTATGTGTTTCATGTATGGTCTTAGGGGGAGAGGTTTGAATCCCCTAGTTTGCATATTTGTGAACTTTTATTTTTGCTTTTTCCTAGCAAGTGTTGGCCAAGCTCTATTCTTGGTAGAGATGGACTAATTCTTTTATAGTAAGGTGGCTAAAGGTTATGACAAACATGAATTTAGGGATTGAATTTGATTGATTTTAGGGATAGGATTTCCAAACTTTTGGAAGGTGGAGGAACATAAGGCACCTCTTAAGGGAGGATGTTTTGGAAAGTTAAGTTGGCCAAGTTTGACCATGTATTTGGACGGTTTAGGGGACAAAGGGAGAGGCCGAATTTTTGGTGTTAGGTTTGGTATAGTTAGTAGCTTTTCGGTAATTCCTTTTGGTTATTTTTGTTTTACTAAGACATTTTTCTCTTTTCATCTTGTTCTCTCAAAACCGAATGTGTATTGGCTTGGAAGGATCATCTTTGCTGTACCTTTTTGGTCATATTTTGTCAATTCAACTTGTGTCATTTTCTAGTGCCTAAAACATCAAGCACAAACATCATCTCTTCCTCCTCTCCCATGGCCGAATGCACCATTGTTTCAAACTCTCTATCTCTTTGCTTTTCTTTTATCTTTGAAAATTAAATCATAAACCTCTCATCCTCATTCTCTTTCTTTCATCATTTATTTTCTTTTCAACCATTCTCTTCTCTCATTTGTTTTATCATAGCCGAAACTTCCATGCTTCATAGATAATCTTCTCAATCTTTCTTCTTTTAAATTTTGGACTATAGTGAGATAGTGGTGGGTCGAATTATCACATTTTCGAGGACTTAGTGAAGCCATTCAAGTTGGAACATATCTATCAAGGTAAAAGAAACCCTTCATGGATGTTATGATTACCCTTATTGTTTTTAATGATATTCAATCAGGATTGATAACCAAAAGTTTTGTTTATAGGGATTCTTTTGGGAATCATTCAAAATTATAACGTAAGTTGAAATACGCTCTTTTAGATCAATAGTCTTAAATTTCGATATATTGTTAGGACTAATAACCTTTTGTCATTGGAGGCAAACAAGATAGGGACGAAAAGGGTGGTGAATAGTGTTCGAAAGAGGGGTGGTTCCGCTATTCCCCCTAAATTCAAACGAAGGGCTATTTCAGCAATCCGAGATTTTCCACCGGGTTGTGGACCCTCATCCGAGGAGAATCAGTTATTTGAAGTCATTCGTACTCCTGAGCCTTCGTTTGTTCGTGGATATTCAACGGGTTACGAACCATCAATCGGGGAGAAATCACAAATCGAAGTTGCTCGAAATTCTGAGGGTAAAAGTTTAGACCGCTTATTTTAAGAATAGATTTACAAATAAGTATTAGTACTCTAATCTATCGTGATGCGTGTTTAGGTATCATCGAGCGAGAAAGTATAGTTCTCACAGTAATCAGGTGTGTAACTTCACACTTATCTCATGTGTTATACTATACCGTAAGAATTAGAATAAAACTCGTAAAGTCAGAAAAATTGGAAAAATACGGTTTATTAGGACTTTTTGGTGTGAAAGCATGGAAACAGTATTAAAGTTGTGAAAAATTACGGATTTTCCCTTAATGAGCTATATTGTTAAAAAGTGATATTTTGGGCCATATGATTTATTTCGATAAATTGGCCAAATGAGAATATTGTGAAAAGGGCCTCATGTGACTAATGGGCCAAAGTTTGCTAGATCGATAAATGGGCTAGAATTTGCTAGATCGTTAAATGGGCCAAATTACTATTTTGACTAATGGGCCAAATTGATAACTTGTAATATGCACTTTTTGTTGAAATTTACCTTATGAATATATTATTATGCATTAAATATGTATATACATGACTGCATGGGTTGAGATAATTGACGAAGAGAAGAAAGGCCTGTTGTCAAAATCTAGTTCGGTGGCTCTGCCAAAAATATTTTAAATGGCCTATTGCCAAAATCTAGTTCGGTGGCTCTGCCACAAATATTATAATTGGCTTAATGCCTGCTATTGGTGTGTTGGCGGGGTGGGTTGACTTGATCCCCACAGGTGTGTTGGTTGGTACGGGTGGTGTGTAGCGGATGGAAATTAGGCTTGGTTGGGAATTGCATATCACATGCATTATTTTTATATTGTACATTTGTAAATGGGCTCAAGCCCAACTAATTGCTTAAATGGTTTTGGCCCAGTGAACACGGTAAATGGGTTACACATTGAGTTCTAAGTAACTCACCTCATTTTTCTTACCCTTCTCAGGTAATAATAATTGATGGAGGCTTGGGCCGGGGATGACTTCATGTGGAGACCATACTACGAATGATGAGTTATAAAAACTTTGAACTTCTTTTAAGTATTTTTATTTAAGTACTATTTCAATTACGATGTAAAAAGGCCTCTGTATTATTTGTATGGATTTTATGCTTGGATGGATTTTAATATGTTTTAGTTACTTAAATGGGGTTGTCTAATTTCTTTTTATAAATGTTTTCTTAAACTTATGATAAAAAGGGGGTTTTTCTTAAATATCACTCACTCATAAAATTTTGTGAAAACTATTTTATAAATTTATTGCAACCAATTATTTAAGTTTTTAACCAATTATTTCTCGAAAATAAAATTGTAAACTCTTATGTTTTAAAATCATGGTTATCAAATAAATCTCGATTTTTGATTAAACTCCATCTTCAAAATCGTTTTGAAGAATTGTTTTCATTAAAAGCATTGATGACTAGACGTAAGTTCGAATTGTGTGGCATGCCAAGTCTGGTCTTAAACACATAGGCCGGGTTTGGGGTGTTACGCTTGAAGCTAGAAGAAGAAGAAGAAGAAGAAGAAGAAGAAGTAAGGAGATTAAGAAATCGGCTAAGGTGAAGGAAAATAAAGAAAGTTGGAAGAGTGTGAAAGAAAATGGTTCGGTTAAGAGAAGAAAGAAATAGAGGTGCAAAGAAGAAAAGAAAAGAAAAGTATGAGAAGAGTAGAAGAAGAGTGATTCAACTTTTGAAGAATTGAAGAAGGAGATGAATAGAAGAAATACCTCAGAACAAAAAAGGGTTTCGACTTGAATACACAAAAGAGAAAAAAAAAGAAAGAAAGAACAATGAGAGTAACCACTAAAGGTTTCGGTAAAAAAAAGAAAGAAATATCTCCCCAAAATGCTAAGACCAAAATGCACACTAGCTACACTTGAAAGAAAATGGCACACTCACACCAACTAAACCAAAAATGCTCCAAAAAGACTCATCCCTCATTCTCTTCTTTTGACCTAATTTACTCCTCCCACACACTTCCCAATTTCGGCCAACTCCTTTCATACACCAAACCCCTTGATTCTCTCCTCCACTCACTCTCCATCCACCAATTTGAATTAGTTGACCAATTCAAACTACCCAAGCTCCTCTCATCCATCCATTTGAAAACCTTTGACTCTTTCAACAACCACCTAGGTAGAGTCCCAATCGAATGCCACCTCTTCCCCACCTTGAGCACAAAAATTAAAGCTCCACAATGCAGCAGATGGGATTCAAACTTCTCCCCCTTTGCTCCTACAAGTGACGCCGCACCACTTTTCCACTAGCTCTTCTTGTGCTAGCAACTTACCAACATTTTCTCTTAAACATTGCTACCAATAGACTTCGCCCTTAAGTGCCCAAAAAGTAAAATTTACCAAGGCCCCAACACGACCCTAGGCCTCCCTAGGACCCCTAAACTCACCTAAATAGCAACATAACAAGCACAACACATGCAACAACTCAAAAATGCCAAACCCCAAATTTTGGATGTTACATGACGCCACACAAGGAAGCAAGGGGTCCAAGGTTCAAGTCTTGGTGTTTGCAATTCTTTTTGTTTTCTTTTTAAATGAACTTAGATTTTGGTCATAGACTTATATTTAGTTGCACATGTTTTAAGACAACAAGGAGTTAGTTGGTAAAGTGGCTAGCGGCGTGGATTATGCTGCAGGGGATCCTGGGTTTGAATCTCATGACAAGTAAGGGAGTATTTATTTAGCGAATTGGACGGCCAGAGTTTGTGTTGGATTTAAACTCTACTAAAGGAGGGATCACACATCAAAAGCTAACAAGAGTAAAGGTGAGAAGCTGGCTTTAAATAGAGCTGTCTATGAGGAGAGGAAGCATACCTTGGTGGGCGTTTAGGCATAGGAGCATTCGGAGCGCGGATTAGCTTCAGACTCCTATCAGGTGTGTAATTCGCACTACTCTAGCTATAGAGCGGCAAATGCCGAAATGCCAGTCACACAGCAATGGTAGCCACACGAGCGTGCGAACGCACGTGTGGGGGCTTCGATGCAATAGTTGAGGCCATCATGAGTGTTCTTGTGGGTTCAGGCTGTTTGGGCCAAGTGGGCCCAATAGGCCCGTGGGCCCATATGAATTAATTGTATGATTGTGTAGTAGATAGTGAATTGGTCTATGTGAATCTCATATCTGTGGCTAGATTTGGGCTAAATGGGCCACACAAACGTGTGGGTCTATTTGGGCCGAGAATAGGCCCTAGGCCCATTTGCATCCTAATCTCTACTTAGAATACATTAGTTTTCAAAATTACCGAAATACCTCAGATTGCAAAATTATCGAAATACGCCTGATTTGTGAAATTATCAAAATACCATCGAATTGCAAAATTACTGAAATACCCCTAGTTTACGAAATTATCGAAATACCCCTAGTTTGTAAAATTATCAAAATACCCCTGGTTTACAAAATTACCAAAATACCCCTGGTTTGCAAAATTACTGAAATATCCTTTGTTGGTAAAGTTACCAAAATACCCTCGATGGGTAAAATTATCGGGATGCCCTTAGGTGATGAAATGACCGTTTTACCCCTAATCGATTAAATGACCGTTGTACCCTCGTGGTAGTACTAGTGTTGAATGAGTTAATTGTATGATTGCTTATGTGTGAGATGCATTACATACATGGATTACTTGTGAGTAGAATATCTGAAATACCCTTATTGAGTAAATTTACCGAAATACCCGTTGTGGGTAAATTACTGGAATACCCTTTAAGGGTGAAATTACAGAAATGCCCTCGTTGAGTGAAATTACTGAAATACCCCTGGAGGGTAAAATGATCGAAATACCCCTAGAGGGTAAAATGATCGAAATACCCCTGGAGGGTAAAATGGCAGTTATGCCCTGAAAGACAGAATGACTAAAATGCTCTACATGTTATATGATTGTTATCGTATGTTTATTATGGTATGTTGCATTCATGTGTTATTATGTTGCATGGGGATGGGATTATTGATACGAGGAAGTACTGATAGGATCGCATGGTCGCTTGACGACTGTGGATCCACTGAAGGCTTTAAGCCAATTATATGACTGGCAGTTCTGCTCTGCTGTAATATTTGTTATCCGCAACCGGTGCTATATAAGGAATGTAGGGATGGGTGGGTCGATTAAATCCCCACAGGAGTGCAGGGTTGGGTAGGAGACGGAGTGCAGGGTTGTTATGGGCATTAATGCATTGCATTTATGGATTTTAATATTGAGACGGGCTTAGGGCCAGATAAGTATGATATGTGACATGTGATATGGGTTAAGGCCTAACTGAGGCTTTTATGGGCTAAGGCTCAATTGCCACCATTATTGAAATGGGCTTAGGCCTTGATTGATTTGATGCATGCCTTAAGACCAAATAAGGTTGTACACACTTAGTTTTCGTAAACTCACCCCTTATTTTTACTAAATGTTTTAGGTAATCCTCAGCAGGCGATTCGACGTACTGGAGGACTCGGAGGTGGCCACACTACGAACAGCTTTGAATTTAGTATTCTATTCTACCTTATTTGAATCATTTTCTTTTTGGGTTGTAATAAGGTCTTTCTTAAAATTCTGGTTTTTAATTTGGGCTTTTTAGTTTATTATGTTTTAAATATGCTAAACGTTGAACCCGATTTTCCCAAAACGATAATTGTTTTCTAAACACTATGTTTCTGTAACTCAATTTGTGGATAACACACCTTCGTAAATCATAATTTTAAATTAAGTTTCTGCAATAATGAGGTTTTAAAGTTAATAACTTTTAATAAACGTTGATTAATAATAAAAAAAATGCAAACTAAGACATTAGTTTTTTTAATATCAAGAAGGGTTTTTCAACGAAACCACGGTTTTCAAAAAACACCTCAATGTGACACGCCAAATTTGGGCTTAACTTCTAGGCCGAGTTTGGGGAATTACGTTTAATGGTATCAGAGCTTGGGTTGTAAAACTTGGCTGTGAATGGGTTTGAAAACTTTTCCAAATCTGTTTAAACTTTGGTTTAGAAAAGTGATAGTGTTATTGAAAGTATGGCACACCGAGTCTCCAGCACCAAATCCGTAAGTTTCCTGATACTATGCTCTATATGCTGTAATGACTGTATTTTTGGTATTTGTTCTGTGCATGTTTCATTGGATGTAATGTTTGAATATAGAAATTGTATGCATGTGTGGTAAATATCTGTTTGCTTCTGTGTTAGATATTTGGTTGTGTAAGAGGTTTCAAGATTAAGTTAAAAGTGTATTAGTGTTATTAATATTAGAGTGCGCAGCATGAGCGTAGTGTGGTAGGTTAGGAGGTGCAACTGTTCTTATAGTTGGAAATTTCGAGGATGAAATTTCTTTAAGGGGGTAGATTTCTAACAACCCAAAGTTGGGCCTAGTAGGATTGGGCCCATTGGGCCTTGGCCATGGGAGAGTTTAAAATTTTGAGAACGAGAGAACGACACTAATGCAAGTTGGACCTATTAGGTGAGTGCTTTTGGATGGTTAGGGGGCTTCCATGAAGTCTCGGGATCAAACCTGGGCTTTAGGAAAATTTTGGTTTTAGGTGAATAAAACCCTAGGAGTTAGTAAGTAGGCATTAAGAATAAAATATGGAGAAAAAATGACACAAAAGGAGTTGTGGTTTAGTGGCAAATGACGCCACATGGGAGACAAGGTAGTGACGCCTCACAAGGAAGCAAGGGGTCAAGGTTCAAGTCTTGGCGCTTGCAATTCTTTTTGTTTTCTTTGTAAATGAACTTAGATTTTGGTCATAGACTTATATTTAGTTGCGCATGTTTTAAGAAAACAAGGAGCTAGTTGGTAAAGTGGCTAGCGGTGTGGATTATGCTATAGGGGAGCCTGGGTTCAAATCTCATGACAAGCAAGGGAGTATTTATTTTACGGATTGGACGGCTAGAGTTTGTGTTGGATTTAAACTCTACTGAAGGAAGGATCCCACATCGAAAAGCTAGCAAGAGGGAAGGTGAGAAGATGGCTTTAAATAGAGTTGTCTATGAGGAGAGGAAGCATACCTTGGTGGGTATTTGGGCATAGGAGCATTCGGAGCGCGGATTAGCTTCAGACTCCTATCAGGTGTGTAATTCGCGCTACTCTAACTGTATAGCGGCAAATGGCGAAATGCCAGTCACATAGCAATGGTAGCCACACGAGCGTGCAAGAGCACGTGTGAGGGCTTCGATGTGATAGTTGAGGCCATCATGAGTGTTCTTGTGGGTTCAAGCTATTTGGACCGAAAGAGGCCAAGTGGGCCCAATTGGCCCGCAGGCCCATATGAATAAATATTATGATTGTGTAGTAGATAGTGAACTAGTTTATGTGAATCTCATATCTGTGGGTAGATTTGGGCTAAATGGGCCACACGAACGTGTCGGTCCATTTGGGTCGAGAATGGGCCCTAGGCCCATTTGCATCGTTATCTCTGCTTAGAATACATTAGTTTGCAAAATTACCGAAATACTTCTGATTTGTGAAATTACCAAAATACCTTCGATTTAAAATTATCGAAATACCCCTGATTTGTGAAATTATCAAAATACCCCTAATTTATAAAATTACCAAAATACCCCTATTTGCAAAATTACCAAAATACCCATGGTTTGTGAAATTACTAAAATAACCCTAGTTTGTAAAATTATTAAAATATCCTCTGTGGGTAAAGTTACTGAAATACCCTCATTGGGTAAAATTACTAGGTTGTCCTTAGGTGGTGAAATGATCGTTTTACCCCTAACCGATTAAATGTCCATTGTACCTTCATGGTAGTACTAGTGTTGAATGAGTTAATTGTATGATTGATTATGTTTGAGATGCACTACATACATGAATTAATTATGAGTAAAATTACCGAAATACCCTTAAGTGGTAAAATTACCGAAATACCTCTAGTGGGTAAATTACTGGAATACCCTTTAAGGGTGAAATTACTAAAATGCCCTCATTTGGTGAAATTACTAAAATACCCTTAGAAGGTAAAATGACCGAAATACCTGTGGAGGGTAAAATGGTCGAAATACCCCTAGAGGGTAAAATAACCGTTATGCCTTGAAGGGCAGAGTGACTAAAATGCTCTACATGTTATATGATATTGTATGTTTATTATGGTATGTTGCATTCATGTGTTATTATGTTGCATGGGGATGGTATTATTGATACGGAGGAAGTACTGATTGGATCGCATGGTCGCTTGACGACTGTGGATCCATCGAAGGCTTTAAGCCGAATATATGACTGGCAGCTCTGTTGCAATATTGGTTAGTGCTGCAACTGGCGCTACATAAAAAGTGTAGGGATGAGTGGGTCGATTAAATCCTCACAAGAGTGTAGGGTTGGACAGGAGACGGAGTGCAGGGTTGGTATGGGAATTAATGCATTGCATTTATGGATTTTAATATTAAGATGGGCTTAGGCCTAGATAAATATGATATGTGACATTTGATATGGGTTAAGGCCCAACTGAAGCTTTTATGGGTTAAGGCCCAATTGCCACCGTTATGGTAATGGGCTTAGGTCTGGATTGATTTGATGCATGCCTTATGAGCGATGAGGGTGTACACACTAAATTTTTGTTAACTCACCCCCTCTTTTTACTAAATATTTTAGGTAATCCTCAGTAGACGGTTCAACGTACTGGAGGACTCAAAGGTGGCCACACTACGAACAACTTTGAATTTAGTACTTTATTCTACCTTATTTGAATCGTTTTCTTTTTGGGTTGTAATAAGGTCTCTCTTAAAATTTTGGTTTTTAATTTGGGATTTTTAGTTTATTATGTTTTAAATCTGCTAAACGTTGAACCCAGTTTTCCCAAAATGATAACTGTTTTCTAAACACTACGTTTCCGCAACTCAATTTTTGGAAACCGCCTTCATAAATCATAATTTTAAATTAAGCTTCCATAATAACGAGGTTTTTAAGTTAATAACTTTTAATAAACATTGATTAACAATAAACAAATGCAAACTAAGACTTTAGTTTTTTAAATATCAAGAAGGGCTTTTCAACGAAACCATGATTTTCAAAAACACCTCAATGTGACACACTAGATTCGGGCCTAACTTCTAGGCCAGGTTTGGGGTGTTACATTACGAGTTGCGATACTCAGCACTTCCCAATACACCTGTGATCATAATCGACTACCTATTAGTCTTAAACCTTTATATTCCCAAAATAAATTCATCTTATCCATTGCTTTCACTTACCAAAATGATAGCAACTCCTTGTTATGCTAGAATATTTGGTTTACTCCCTTCGATTACTAAAATTGAGTCTCTAACGAAAAGCTCAGGTTAGCAAAGTTGTTTCCAGACAACAAAGAAATGACCATTCAGCCCTAAGAACTCACAAAATAATATAATGATTATCCATCCCCTAGTCGGCCATAGATACAATTACCAAAGTGCCATAAAGTCGGTAGTTGCACAACATAGATTTCGGCTTCCACATAAAAGAAAGAGTAAACGCGACTCAAGTTGGAGAAGGGTACTCAGATTCGGCCTTAGACAAGAAGAAGCAAGGTGAGATGTTCAACTTTACTGGAGAGAAAAAGAGAGAGAGAGGAAAAGAAATAAAGGAAGAAGAAAACACTACCTTGTAATCCCAGAAGAACCGAATAGGTAAGGAGGATTTGGCAAACAAGAAAGCACTATGCTTCAGGTTGCTAAGTATTCGGCTAACGGATCACAGTAGAAGTAGAGTGGCTACTTCATTTAAGATGATAGAAGAAGCGTATGAAATGAGAGAATATAAGTAGGAGAAGATTCACTATAGGTAAAAGGTGGTAGAAACAACTTCAATTGGAGAAGAGAAGAGATTTGGCTTATGGAGAAAAAGAGTAGAAAAGAATGGAGAAGAAGAAAGGGAGAAAAGGAATTAGATAAGCAGAAAATTGCAAAGAAAGAAAATTGACCCGAAATGCCTAAGGAGAAAATGCCCAAAATGAAAAAATGCTAAGAGAACTTAGAGAAATAGGCAGTTACTCTTCAATAGCCAAAAATGGCTAAACATCACCCCCTTAGCCGAATTTCTCCTCCCCCCAACACTCCCACATTCGGCCACTACCACCTTTCACCCCAATCCCTTGATTCTTTCCTTATTTTCCTCCGCACATTGCTCTCCACCTCCCATTCAAACCGTTTGACTCATTCTCCAACCTCCATGGCAGAGTTTGAACCCAACTCTGCTTCCTCCTCTTCCAAAGCACAAAATAAAAGCTATCCATTATAGTTGGTGAGATTCGAACTCTCCCCCTCCATGCTTCCCTTGTGACACCACACCACTATGCCACTTACTCCACTTATGTTAGCAAACACATTTAATTAAACCTAAGTCCAGCTTCTGCTAGCCCTCTTCCCTAAAGAGCCAAAAACAAAAATTTTCCTAAAGCCCAAGTTTGATCTCGAGACTTCATGGAAGCCCCCTAACATTACAAAATCACTCACCTAATAGGTCCAATTTGCATTAGTGTCGTTCTCTCATTCTCAAAAATTTTAAACGCTCGCATGGACAAGGCCCAATGGGCCCAATCCTACTAGACCAAACTTTGGGTCGTTACAAGCAATGTGAGATATAGTACACTTACATTACAGGCACACATATTGGTTATGTGTGTCGTCCTATTTTTCTAATATTTTGAAGTTATGTATGCACTTCTTATGTTGATGGTTAAAAATTCACGTGTATCTCAAAATTGAATGAGCTATACTAGATTCCTTTACTAGTGATATGTATATGCTACAATGTACAAATAATAATTCGAAGCATAAATTCTTATAACCTTGTTGTTGTTAAAAAGTTTCTATCACACTTATCATATTAGTAAAATGGAAAATGGCAACTAAATGATTGAAATTCAAAATTAATAAATCAAAAATATTTCCTGTTCTGAAATTAAGCCGATGTATATCTTTATCGTGGGACTCCAATTCTGTTATTGTATTCTTCATTCTATGTTAAGTTTTTTCGGTGTAAACGCGTTTCGACCCAATTTTACTAAAATATGAATGGAAGCTTTTAGTGGAATAAGTAATGGAACTTGGAAAATGAAAATTTCTCTTAAAGAGTTAAATCAAAATAATAAAAATGTTACGTTTCTATAACTCTCGTAGGTATTGCCCAAATAATGGATAGGACTTAGTTTTTATATAAATTTAACCTTTCTTAATAGGGACAATGTGGGATGTTGATCATTGTTTTGTCGAGTTTTAAAATTTATAAAGAGAATGATCGAACCTAGAAACTAACTCTAACAATGACTTTAAGGTAAGTGTACCTATCAAACAGTAGTATAGCTCAGGCAAGACCAGATTATTGAACCCAAAGGAACTAAAAGTACTAATACTCACTTTCTTTCTATTATTTAGCCTAAATATTAAATGATTTGGTTGATTAACTAAATAATTACTAAACCAAGATGCAAAGACAAAAAGAATGAATTGGAAAATATCTTGAAGAGGAACTCAGTAGATCACGACGATACCATCAGGAAGAATCCACCTAGACTTCACTTATTATCGACTTCACTTATTATCTAACACTAAACCATACGATTTATTCACTTGACTTCATCCGTAAGACTCCCTAATGTATATTAAACCCTCTCTCGAGGTGAATAACATCTAACCCTAGGTTAATTAATGGAAATCTCTTTCTTGAATAATAACCCCTTAGAATAGCAGTAAATCGATCTATGGACTCCCATATTAGGTTTCACCCTAATTCGGAAAAATCTCGTCACCCTATCTCTAGGCGTGCGATCAACTCTTAAGTTTAAAAAGTGTGCAGTATCGGCTCTGCGAGACTTTTCACCGGGTTGTGGTAGGGAACCAACATTTGCCTAGGATAGACAGATTGCGGTTGTCCCCTCTTCTGAAAGTGTCGACAATATTAAAAGTTTAGTTCTCTGTGTTTACAGGTGTGTAATTCCCACACATTCTTTTGCTTGGTATTATAATTGAAACACCCCAAACCCGGCCCACAAGCCCTGACCGGATCTAGTATGCTTCTAAAGAAAAACCTTTCAAATTCTATTTGGGCTTTGCCAAAAACTTATGTGATTTTGAAAACAGTTGATTTAGGTTGGGCTTAAATTAAAAAAAAATCGTGTTCTTTAGATGTTAATACATTCAACTCTAGTATTTAAGAGAAATTTGCTTTTAACTTTGATTAGATAATAATCGTATCATACTAACAAGTTTGAAAGCATGCATAAACAATTTAATCCTTTGGCCTTATTACATCAAATAAAAACCCCAAAATAATTCAAAACTTAAATAGAACTAATAAAATGAAAACAGCTTACGAGCTTTGCATGGCCACCACCGAGATCCTGCCAGGCCGGTCCATCACTAATCATCACCTGAAAAATATTCCCACAACGGGGTGAGTCAAACAGACTCAATGTGTACAATCAACACTAAGTCTCAATAGATATGGCATATCAAATCATACATATTCATATAGCATTTAAATAAATGATACAAACCCAAACCCAAGCCTATATAACCATCCGCTACACATCACCCGTACCAACCATCACATAGCGGGGACTACTAAGTCAACCCTCCATCTGCTACACACCATCGAAGGCAGTCGCTGCAGTCGACGTGCTCATCGCCCTTATAATTTTGTAGCATAGCCACCATATATATATATATATTCGTGACATAAGTCACTACATTCATATATTGTGACTTAAGTCACCACATTCGGATATTGTGACATAAGTCACCACATTCTTATATTGGAGTATAAAACCACCAATTCACTTCCCTTTACATATCACCCATATGTCCCATGCCATGCAAAACATGCAAAAATTATGCCTTATGCTTTATTCACATTCTTATAGTTGCGCTTATGTGCCATAATAGATCGTATTATATTCCTAGTAGGAGTAGGAAAAATGTACCTGAGTACTTTGTACCATCATATGGTAACTTAGCCACATTCACATTATTATAACATATATATATATATTAAATCTTGCCTTACATCTATTAAGAGATAGTGTGGACTACACACCTGATTTACTTAGTAATCCACTGAAATCTCGAAAACTCGATCTATCGCTTTAGATCTTTAATTCCTATATTCGGCCAACCCTAACATGGTAGAAAAAGCCATTCGGCTATAAAACCAAATCCTAATAGGATTATTGTAATCAAATTCTTACCTTGGTTGCCGATTTCACTATTATTCAAATCCGAAAAACTTTGTGTTATTCCTTCCTTCAATCAGCCAATGCTAGATCATTCGACTTGGTTAGTTTTAGCTTTTAAGTAAATAAGAATTAGATCTTAAATCACTAATAGACCTTGGCGAATGTACCTATGTGCTTACCTTGTGATTTGAAATCCGAAAACTTGTCACTTGTCTTGAGGAGATGTCGAAATACCTATAGGCATTGGTTAAATTTAATTCTAACTTTTAAGTCACATAAAAGTGGCCTATGGTCAATACATGCCTTACCTTAAATCTTAGAAATCCCAAAACTTTGTTGTGCTTTTCTTTGTAGTCGATAACTACTAAATCTCGAAGACCCCTTAATATTAAAATTACAAGACCTTTACTTCAATCCCTAAAGCTATTCGACTATGGCCTGAATGCTGACCACTCGATTTTGAATTTTGATGAACACTATAGGATTTCGGCTTTAACAAGGAAAACAAAGAGAGAGTATGGGATTAGGAAGAATCAGCTATGGTGGGGTTTTGAGAGGAGGGTATTCGGCCTTTGATGAAAAAGAAGAAGAAAAAGGTGAAGAATTCAGCTTTGAAGGATACTAGAGAGATTTGGCTCACAAGGATGAAAAGAGAGGAATATGAGGCTTAGAAAAAATCGGCACTAGTGAAATTTGGGAGAAGTTTCGGGTAGAATACAGGGTATTTCGGCTTTGGAAAAAAATAAAAGAGAAGAGAGGAGTTTTTCTTGAGAATTCGGCAGAGGAAAAGAAAGAATGAGGAATAGCCACCCTTTTCTCTTTTCTGCCGAAATTAGTCTACCTAGAGACCCTTATTCGGCCAACACTTATTCTCCTACCTTAGCCAAAATTCCAAAAGAATTTGACCTCATCTTAAACTCTTCCCATAGACTCCTTTTTGCCGTCCACTACTGCTCCTTGTTGTTGAAAATAAAAGCTTCCATTTAGCTTCCCATGCAACTCAAACCTTGGCCCATTTACCCTGCTGGTGGCGTCATTCCCAGATGCCTTAAGTGGCACCTCCGGGCCACTTTTCCAAGCCCGTTTATGTGTTTTATTTCCCCCATTTATTTTCTTAAGGCCTATCAAGCTTAACTCCCTCTTTTAGACTTAAAATTAAATAATTTCTAAAGCATTCACCTACTCACTAAGGTTCATAGAACACATTTATACATACAAAGGCATGCTTTCACATTCAATTAAGCAATTATGGATAAGCCATAGTCTGGGATATTACAGTTCTACCCCTTAAAATAATTTCATCCTCGAAATTACCTAGCTAGAATAGGTGGGGGTATTGTTGTCTCATCGCTTTTTCGGCTCCCACGAAGCTTCTTCGATCCATGATTTTGCCATAACACTTTGACTAAAGGTACCGACTTCCTCCGTAACACTTTCACATCTCGCTCCAAGATCTCGGATCGGCTCCTCTTCGTAGGGCAGTGTCCGCCTTAACTCCACCTCTTGAACCGGAACTACATGAGATGGATCCGATCGATATCGACATAGCATGGAAACATGGAATACGTCGTGCATCTACTTCAATTCGATGGCAATTCCAACTGGTATGCCACTGGTCCGATTCGCTTCAATACCGATAGGTCCTATGAACCTTGGACTTAGCTTCCTTTTCGACCAAATCTCATCACCTTCTTCCAAGGTGATACTTTAAGGAACACTTGATCTCCCACATCAAATTCTATCTCCTTCTGTTTGAGATCTGCGCACGACTTTTGTCTATTGGATGCTTCCTTCAATCGAGTTCGAATTATACTAACCTTCTCCTTCGATTCTGCTACTAAATCTAGACCTAAAATTTGACGTTCTCCCAACTCCGTCCAACACGTAGGAGTGTGGCACTTCCGTCCATACAATGCCTCGTATGGTGCCATCCGTATACTGGCCTGATAGCTGTTGTTGTAAGCAAATTCTACTAGAGGCAAATATTCTTCCCAACTTCCTCTGAAGTCTATCACACAGCCTCTTAACATATCCTCTAGCACTTGGATCCCTTGTTCAGACTGCCTGTCAGACTGTGGGTGAAAAGCCGTGCTGAAATCCAATTTGGTGCCTAAAGCCTGATGTAGAGCTTTCCAAAATTGAGACGTGAACCTCGGATCTCTATCCGAGATAATTGACGTCGGTACTCCGTGCAACCTTACAATCTCTGCTACATACAACCTTGCTAACTTTTGTAGGGAGTAGTCAACCTGAACTGGAATGAAATGTGTGAACTTTGTCAGCTGATCCACTATCACCCATACCGAGTCCTTCTTAGTAGGTGTAAGGGGAAGCCCACTAACGAAGTCCATGGTAATTCTCTCCCACTTCCATTAGGGGATCTGTATTGGCTGAAGCAATCATGATGGAACTTGTGTTTAGCTTTGACTTGCTGACACGTCAAACATTTGCCAACAAATTCAGTAACTTTTCGCTTAAGACCTGGCCACCAAAACTGTTCCCTTAGGTCTCTGTACATTTTACTACCTCCGAGATGCATAGCATAAGGGCTACTATGCGATTCTCGAAGAATTTTTTGTCTAAGCTCCTCGTCCTTGGGCATACAAACCTTACCCTTGAAGCACAATACTCCCTCATCATTAACACCATAACCTTCCAACTCTCCATTCTGCGCTTGTCGCAACTTAACACTTAGATCCTCATCCACCAACTGACCCTCCTTCACTTCATTCAACCACGTTAGCTTAACTTGCGCTCGCCAATAAACTTCCATCATCATACAAGCTCGGATGTGCGAACATCGCCCTCAGATCTGACACAACCTTCTGACTTAAGGCATCCACCACTACATTCGCATTGCCCGGGTGATATTCTATGGAACAATCGTAGTCCTTCAATAGTTCCACCCACCTTCGCTGTCTTAAGTTCAACTCCTTCTGAGTCAACAAGTACTTAAGACTCTTGTGGTCTGTATAGATCACCGACTTCTCTCCATATGGATAGTGCCTCCACACCTTAAGGGCAAAGACCACTACCGCCAATTCCAAGTCGTGCGTCGGGTAGTTAACCTCGTGTGGTCTTAACTGTCGAGATGCATAAGCGACTACTTTTCCATCTTGCATAAGGACACCTCCCAATCCTGTATGGGAAGCATCACAATACACTACAAAATCCTTCCCCGCCTCAAGTTGAATCAAAACTGGTGCTTCGGTCAAAACCTTCTTAAGCTTCTCGAAGCTCTCCTGTTGCTTATTGGTCCATATAAAAGGCACTTCCTTCCTTAATAACTTTGTTAAAGGTGCGACTATCGACGAGAACCCTTCTACAAACCTTCTATAATAGCCTGCCAATCCTAAGAAACTCCGAACTTTTGCCACAGACTTAGGGGGTTTCCAATCCAGAACTGCCTCAATCTTCCGAGGATCCACCCTTATTCCTTCAGTAGATACCACATGTCCTAAAAACGTAACCTCCTTGAACCAAAATTCACACTTGCTAAATTTGGCATAGAGCTTCTTCTCCCTCAACATTTGCAACACAACTCGAAGATGCTTATCATGTTCTTCTTCAGACTTTGAATATACTAAGATATCGTCTATGAACACGACAACGAACCAATCCAAATAGGGTTGGAAAACCCAGTTCATTATGTCCATAAACGTGGCTGGGGCATTAGTCAAACCGAACGGCATTACCAAGAACTCATAATGCCCGTACCTTGTTCGAAAAGCTGTCTTATTGATATCAGCCTCCTTCACCTTAAGCTGATGATATCCAGACCTTAGATCTATCTTTGAGAAAATTGCGGCTCCTTTAAGCTGATCGAACAAGTCATCTATCCTTGGCAGAGGATACTTATTCTTGATGGTCAGCTTGTTCAACTGTCGATAATCAATGCACATGCGCATAGTTTTGTCCTTCTTCTTCACAAACAAGACCGGTGCTCCCCATGGAGACACACTGGGTCAAATAAACCCACGGTTTAGCAATTCTTGGATTTGTGCCTTGAGCTCAACCAACTTCTTAGGTGCCATTCATGCGGAGCGATTAACACGAGTCGCTCCCAACAATAATTTGATTCCAAACTCCACGCCCCTCGTCGGGGTATTCTGTAACTCCTCCAAAAACATCCACAAACTCCCTTACGGTTCTAACTCCACTAACTCCCCTTCTTTGCATCCGAATTACTAAAGAAGGCCAAAATGCCTTGCACCCTTCCGAACCATCTTATCCGCTTTAATGTCGAAACTACATTAAACAAGTAGTTTCGCTCTTTCTCCTATCATAACTATCCCTTCATCCTCAAGGGTCCTTAACTCCATTCGCTTGGTGCACAATCCAATACAACCGATACTCTACTAGCCAATCCATGCCAAGTATGAGATCAAACTCTCCAAAAGGTAATTCCATTAAATCACCGAAATACCGCTCCTTGAAGCTCCAAAGGTACTCTCAAAACATATTATTCACCACTACGCTTTGACCTAGTGGGCTTACTACGATCATCTCCCTACTAGAAAGTTCGGAGGCTATGCCTAGTGTTTCAACTATACTACATGCAACATAAGAATGGGTCGAGCCCACATCAATCAAAGCAACATAAGGTTTGCCAAAAATATGAAACATACCGGTTATGACGTCTGGCGCGTCTCCATCTTCTCTTCGGTAAACTGCATAAACTAGACCTGGATGTCTGGCCTCCGTGTTACCAACACCTCGGCCTGGTGCTCCTCGTCCTCTCACCGACACATACCTCGCCAATAAATGCGACCTCGCGGTGGCTGTTGTCCACCTCTTCCAGCCTGGTTAGATCCTTGACCTACTGATCGCCCCCTTTAGTTCTCTCGGGACAATCCTTAATCATGTGGTCCTTGGACCCACACTTGAAGCATCCTCCCATTTTTTTCCAACACTCTCCTAAATGCTTCTTCCCACACTGATCACAAGTGCGACATCGCCTCTAGCGTGACTTGCTAACCTTGCAGCCCATCAACTCTAGGCCTCTTTTGCTCATTCCTAGATGGCCTTGATGATCCAAAACCTCTTTTTTGCCTATTCTGATCAGTGTTCTGCCTTACAGAATCCTTGATACCTTCGGCTACCTTAGCCTTTTCCACTAACACAGTAAATTCCCGCTCCTGTTGCGGGGCTATTAATAATGTTAGGTCATCCCTCAGTCTGTTCGCAAAATGAACACACCGCTCATGCTCAATTGACACTATGCCTCGAGCATAACGGCTCAGCCTTAGAAATTCAGCCTCATACTCAACTACGGACTTGTTCCCTTGAACCAAACCTTCGTAAATGCCTTCATCCGAGCATCGATATAATGAGTACCCACATACTTTTCCGTATGCCGCTTAGCATATTCCCAAGTGAGTTCCTCAATCAGTAGCACCATCCCACACCGTGAGCCACCATTGATATGACTCATCGCGAGAAGCGACACCAACCCTTTCACTTTTCCTCGTTAGTTAAGTCGAGCTCATCCATAATCCGCCACGATCGCCTCCAAGATTCAGCCAGATTGGGTGCCACACCTGATACACCACGAAACACCTTAGCTCTGCTTGCTCGAGTCGCTCAGTACCAACTTTCGAGCTCCCATGCCCCCACCTACTCCAAACCACCCTTTCTAAAACTCACAAGATTGCTCAGTGACATCGCGTCATCCCCTGGCCCGATCTTGATATTCCACATCGGTAATGGTGGTGGCGGTGGTGGCATTCATTCTCGGATCCTTGACCCGATCTAACGGGTTTGAGACACGGTCATTCGACCTCTTCCACGGCTACGCACGTTACGACCACGTCCCCTTGAATTCATACTTCCGCTTAGCGTTTATCTGATTAAAGAATTTAATGTATTAGTTTTGTTCCATTGATTTAACACGAACATTTTTATGTTTAATAGTTTTAAGAAGTAGTTCTTTCGATTCATACACATACAGTCTCACATCATTCATTTAGTCACACACATGAACTTGCATCCATTACAGAGAAATGTTGTAATTATCGTTGTTCGTTATTTTCCACTACCTAGGGTATTTTCGTAATTTTGTCCTACAGGGGTATTTTGGTAATTTTTCAAATTAGGGTATTTGAAAATGTTGCAAAATAGAGATTTTTGACATTTTGCAAAAATTAAAATACTTGTTGAGAAAATTTCAAGGGTGAAATGATAATTTTATACACTAGGGGTATTTTTGTAATTTTTCAAGCCGTGGTCTTTTCGATAATTTTTGCAAAATATGGTTCTGGTTATTTTCAAAACAAGGGTGTTTTAAAGGTTTTTAATTTGAGGGTACTTTGTTGATTTTCCTTCTCGAGGGTATTTTGGTCATTTATACAGTTAGGGGTAATTTGGTCATTTTGCAAATCGGGTAATTCCATAAATTTTCCAAATCGGGTGTCTTGATATTTTGTAAAGTTTTGGATATTCTTGCAAAGTAGGAAATTTTATTGAAATCAAGGGTAATATGGAAATTTTAGAACCAAGGGCATTTTAGTAATTTTTACCACTAGGGGTATTTAGATAATTTGTAAATTAAAAATTCTTAGAAAGTTTTTCTAAAATAATAATTTTCACAATTCAAAAGGGTAGTTTGTTGATTTTTAAACTAGGGTTTCCATAAAAACGTGGCTAGTCCCTTTCAGGTTTTAATTATTGGATTTAACTTGTGGCTGAGTCCTCCTGGTTAGGGTGAACCGAAGGTACGCACCAGGTAGGATTCGAGTGGAGAGGAGGTGAGCCACACAGACTGCTTAAATACCAAGCTCCCACCAAAACCAATCCTAGACATGCACACAATGGTTGCCACACCCTAACTCGGCGACTTAACCACAGATTTGTTTAATTAGGCATTTAAAATTTTATGTAATTGTTGGGGTAACCTAGTCCGAGGGTTCAAGTACTTATCATACTAATCTACGCTCCATTTCTACCCTTCTACAAATCATACAATAATTCACACAATGGATAGGGTACTTACCGTGGACTTCCGGCAGAGACTCAAAGCCATGCTAGAAAACCCGCTATTACTTAGAGAATCCACTTTCAAAGGATGAAAACGTTTTGGGCCTAAAAGCCCTCAAGGTTGAGTTTTGAACTGGCTCGATACCAAAATGAAACACCCCAAACCCGACCCACAAGCCCTGACCGGATCTGGTATGCTTCTAAAGAAAAACCTTTCAAATTCTATTTGGGCTTTGCCAAAAACTTATGTGATTTTGAAAATAGTTGATTTGGGTTGGGCTTAAATTAAAAAAAAAATTGTGTTGTTTAGATGTTAATACATTCAACTCTAGTATTTAAGAGAAATTTAATTTTAACTTTAATTAGATAATAATCGTATCATACTAAGAAGTTTGAAAGCATGCATAAACAATTTAATCCTTTGGCCTTATTATATCAAATAAAAACCCCAAAATAATTCAAAACCTAAATAGAACTAATAAAATGAAAACAGTTTCTGAGCTTTGCATGGCCACCGCTGAGCTCCTCCCGACCCGGTCCATCACTGTTCATCACCTGAAAAATATTCCCACAACGGGGTGAGTCAAACAGACTCAATGTGTACAATCAACACTAAGTCTCAATAGATATGGCATATCAAATCACACATATTCACATAGCATTTAAATAAATGATGCAAACCCGAACCCAAGCCTATATAACCATCCGCTACACATCACCCGTACCAACCATCACACCGTGGGGACTACTAAGTCAACCCTCCATCCGCTACACACCATCGAAGGCGTCATTTGCGTGACGTGCTCATCGCTCTTATAATTTTGTGGCATAGCCACCATATATATATATATTTGTGACATAAGTCACCACATTCATATATTGTGACATAAGTCACCACATTCGGATATTGTGACATAAGTCACCACATTCTTATATTGGGGTATAAAACCACCAATTCACTTCCCCTTTACATATCACCCATATACCCCATGTCATGCAAAACATGCAAAAATTATGCCTTATGCTTTATTCACATTCTTATAGTTGCGCTTAAGTGCCATAATAGATCGTATTATATTCCTAGTAGGAGTAGGAAAAATGTACCTGAGTACTTTGTACCATCATATGGTAACTTAGCCACATTCACATTATTATAACATATATATATATATTAAATCTCGCCTTACATCTATTAAGAGATAGTGTGGAGTACACACCTGATTTACTTAGCAATTCACTGAAATCCTAAAAACTCGATCTATCGCTTTAGATCTTTAATTCCTATATTCGGCCAACCCTAACATGTTAGTAAAAATCCATTCGGCTATAAAACCAAATCCTAACAGGATTACTGTAATCAAATTCTTACCTTGGTTGCCGATTTCACTATTATTCAAATCCGAAAAACTTTGTGTTATTCCTTCCTTCAATCGGCCAATGCTAGATCATTCGACTTGGTTAGTTTTCGACTTTTAAGTAAATAAAAATTAGATCTTAAATCACTAATAGACCTTGGCCGAATGTACCTATGTACTTATCTTGTGATTTGAAATCCCAAAAACTTGTCACTTATCTTGAGGAGATGTCGAAATACATATAGGCATTGGTTAGATTAAATTCTAACTTTTAAGTCACATAAAAGTGGCCTATGGCCGAATACATGCCTTACCTTAAATCTTAGAAATCACAAAACTTTGTTGTGCTTTTCTTTGTAGTCGACAACTACTAAATCCCGGAAGACCCCCATTAATATTAAAATCGGCAACAGCTTTGCTTCAATCCCTAGAGCTATTCGGCTATGGCCTGAATACTGACCACTCGATTTCAAATTTTGATGAACGCTATAGGATTTCGGCTTTAACAAGGGAAAACAAAGAGAGAGTATGGGCTTAGGAAGAATTGACTATGGTGGGGTTTTGAGAGGAGGGTATTCGGCCTTTGATGAAAAAGAAGAAGAAAAAGGTGAAGAATTCGGCTTTGAAGGATACTAGAGAGATTCGGCTCACAAGGATGAAAAGAGAGGAATACGAGGCTTAAAAGAATCGGCACTAGTGGAATTTGGGAGAAGTTTCAGCTAGAACCTGTGGTATTTCGACTTTGGAAAAAAATAAAAGAAGAGAGGAGTTTTACTTGAGAATTCGGTGAGGAAAAGAGAGAATGATGAATAGCCATCATTTTCCTTTTCTCACAAAATTAGTCTACCTAGAGACCCTTATTCTACCAACACTTATTCTCCTACCTTAGTCAAAATTCCAAAAGAATTTTACCTCATCTTAAACTCTTCCCATAGACTCCTTTTGCCGTCACTCACTGCTTCTTGTTGCAGAAAATAAAAGCTTCCATTTAGCTTCCCATGCGACTCGAACCTTAGCCCATTTACCCTACTGGTGGCGTCATTCCCAGAGGCCCTAAGTGGCACCTCCGAGCCACTTTTCCAAGCCCGTTTGTGTGTTTTATTTCCCCCATTTATTTTCTTAAGGCCTATCAGGCTTAACTCCCTCTTTTAGACTTAAAATTAAATAATTTCTAAAGCGTTCACCTACTCACTAAGGTTCATAGAACACATTTATACATACAAAGGCATGCTTTCACATTCAATTAAGCAATTATGCATAAGCCATAGTCTGGGATATTACAATAATAATAAAAAGTATATGTATTGTTGGAAAGTCAAAAATTTGGGAATGGCTATTGAGTTACCCTTAAGGGTAAAATTGAAATACCAGGTTAGTTATTCTCCAATTATACCTTATAAATAATATCGTTAGCATGAATATACATGTGCTTTAAACCTTCTATGTATATCGTTATATGATATATTCACTTCACTATGTTTGCATGTGCATGGATTGGGAAAATGTTGATGATGTTAAGGGGAAGTGTATATCGGTGACTATGTCACACTATTCTGATGGCTCGGTGCCATATTTGTATATCGGTAACTTGGCCATATTGTTTCGGTGGCAAGGACACATCATATCAACTTTGAGTAGCATGACTACCTAAGAGGAGTGTAGTGGATGGAGGGTTGATTGTAGAAATCCCCACAGGTGTGCTGAGGTTGGATATAGAGCGGGGTGTAGAGGATGGAACCTTAGGATGGGCTGGGTCTATCATATTGATTATCTGGTATGTTACAGTGTTGGGCTTTGGCCGATTGACATATGGAGGCTTAGGCCCAGTTATGATATGTGGAATAATTACACACCGAGTCTTCATAACTCACCCCTTCTGCTTAAATTTTGCAGGTGACTCTTAGTTCAGTGGATTTGGGTTGGAGTGGAATTCGAGGTGGCCATGCGCGGTTTTTATTAGACTAAACTTTGCCTTTATTATCCTTTTCTATTTTGGGGAATTTCTTATGTAATAAGGCCATTAACTATTTGGGTTTATTTTTGGTTTGAACTTTAGACACTTTAATTTTAATTTAATTGGTAAAATGTTTTCTTTTTTTTAAAAAAAAGCAAATGTATGTTTTTTTGGCTCAACTTAATCAACGGATTTTTATAACCGGAACTAGACAATAAATCTTAAGTTAACTTATTGCAACATCAAATGTTTTCAAATGTCACCTAAACGCAAGAATTGGGCTAATTACACTTTTATAAATGAACACTGAGTTTTCTGAAGAACTACTAAGCCTGATGTTTTCAAAAGAGATTCCAAAATTTTCAAACGAGCACGAAGTTTTATTAAAATCTTTTTTGTGACATACTGGATCCGGTCGTAGTGTTTTGGCCGAGTTTGGGGTGTTACAATTGTGGTATTAGAGCCATGTTGCAAACCTCGACTATGGGTTTTGGATTCAAAACATTTTCCAAAAATTAGGTTCAAAAATGGTTTAGAAAATATATATGTACATGTTTTCTAGAAGTATGGCACCCGAGTCTCCGGCACCAAGTCTGTACGGTAAGTTTTTCTGATTGAATTGGGTGAATTGAATGAAGTAGTTATATTGTGCTATGAAAGTTAGAATTAAGAAATTCTACTTTAGAAATGGAAACCTTTAGGTATACGTATGTTTTACGGAAAACTACTTACAACTCTATTTTCATAAGACTAGTCGTTAATAAACAGTGAAAAGAATTGCTAATGTATAAAATTTATAATCAAATTAAGATGAAACGTTAGACATGAGTGCTAAAGGACGTAGACGTGGTACACGCGGCTGAGGTAGAGGCCGGGGTGTAGAGGCTGAGTTCTCGGAAGCAAGGCATGAGCCTGAAGGTGAAGTGCCAGCATCACCCGTGGTAGAAACGGGATCCCAAGATAGAACTGGTGGGGATGATGCCCTGTCTCAAGCGATGTTACGTGTGCTGGAGTGAGTTACTGGGGCAAGCACTAGGACAGTGTCTCGAAAGTCTATTCCTGAACAACTTCGAGCAAACGGGGTTGAAATGTTTAGAGGTATCTCTGGTATGGCCCCAAATGTAGCTGAATATTGGCTGAAGGCGGTCTAGTGGATTATGGATGATATAGACTGCACGGCAGAGGAGAAATTAAAAGGGGCGGTGTCTTTTCTTCGGGATGAGGCATATCAGTGGTGGCTCACAGTAAGAGAGGGTACTCTAGCAGATCGTATTGACTGGGATTTCTTCAAGGCAGCATTTCAAGAGAAATACGTTTGGGCAAGCTATGTGGATGTTCAGAGGAAAGTATTCTTAAATTTGGTACAAGGATGTATATCCGTGGCTGAGTATGAGGTAAAATTTTTACGCCTGAGCCGTTACGCCCGAGGGATAGTTACGACTGATTATGAGCGATGCGTGCGGTTCGAAGATGGGCTGCAGATGAGTTGAGAATATTGATAGCTCTGCAGCGGGAGTGGGATTTTGTCGTTTTGGTGGAAAAAGGTAAAATAGCCGAAGAGGTTAAGTGGACTGAGAGGAAAAATAGGGATAAGGATAGAGGTAAAAATAAGAGGGGCTTTGGGCCATTAGGGTCAGGTAGGAGTTTTTAGAAGAGGCTTAGGTTTGATGGGCCGGTCGAGTAGCGATGTCAGTTGCGGTTGGTCAGTCTCGACAGTGTGCTCAGTATGGGAAATCATATGTGGGAGACTGTTGGGGTAGAGATAGGGGGTGTTTCAAGTGTGGATCTAGGGATCATCTAATAAGAAATTGTCCGCAAGAGTTAGCTAGGGCACGGTCAGTAAGCCAGGGTTATGTACAGCCAGGAAAGAGGTGGTCAGTAGGTGCCGAGAGGTCGTGGACCAATCAGAGAGGGAAATGGTTTTGGTCGTGGTCGTGGAGCACTGGGCAGGGGTGCTGGTAATACAGATGCAAGACAGTCGGGTTTAGTTTATGCAGCTCGAGGGTGGGAGGATGGTGACGCACCGGACGTCATAACCAGTATGTTCCTTATAGCCGATAAGCCATTTCTTGCTTTGATTGATATTGGATCGACCCATTCTTATGTTGCTTGTACTGTATGTGAGACTTTAAGTATAAAAGCTAAAATTGCTACAAGAGAAATGACTGTAGTTAGCCCTTTAGGACAATCTATAGTAGTGAACAAGATGTTTAGGGATGTGCCTTTAGAAATTCAAGGAGTAGTATTCCCGATAAACTTGATAGAATTTCCATTCAATGAGTTTGACCTTATCTTAGGCATGGATTGGCTGGTTAAGCATCGTGCTAATTTGGATTGCCTGACCAAGCGAATGGTGTTGAGAACTCAAGGGGATAAAGAGGTGGTTGTGATAGGGGAAAGAAGGAATTATTTGTCTAGCGTGGTTTCGCATTAAGGGCTGTTAAGATGGTTCGAAAAGGGTGTAGGGCATTCCTAGCTTTTATCAGTGTTATGGATGCAAAGGAAGTGATTGTAGAGGGAGTTAGAATAGTGAAGGAATTCATGGATGTCTTTCCTGAAAAGCTTTCGGGCTTGACTCCAGATCGGGAGGTGAAATTTGGAATTGAATTACTTTCGGGTACGGCTCCGGTGTCCATCGCCCCATATAGGATGGCACCAAAAAGCTGGTAGAACTTAAGGCTCAGATCCAGGAGCTGTTGGATCGTGGTTTTATTCGACCAAGTGTATCTCTGTGGGGAGCGCCGCTGTTGTTCTTGAAGAAAAAGGACGGGTCGATGCATATGTGCATTGACTATCGCCAGTTGAATAAATTGATGATTAAGAACAAGTACCCGCTACCGAGGATTGACGATTTGTTTGATCAACTTAAAGGGGATTCAGTCTTCTCGAAGATAGATTTGAGGTCAGGTTATCATCACCTTAAAGTCAAAGAGGTAGATATTCATAAGACGGTGTTTCGAACCCATTATGGTCACTATAACTTTTTAGTGATGCCATTCGGGTTGACGAATGCACCAGTTGCTTTTATGGATATGATGAACCGAGTATTCCAACCCTATCTGGATCGGTTTGTCGTAGTGTTCATAGACGATATCTTAGTTTATTCTAGGACAAAAGATGAACATGATGCGCATCTTTGGGTTATTCTGCAAGTACTAACAGAGAAGCAGCTGTATGACAAATTTAGTAAGTGTGAGTTTTGACTGAGGGAAGTGACCTTTTTGGGGCATGTTGTTTCTACGGAGGGGATTAGGGTGGATCCCCAAAAATCAAAGCTGTTTTGGATTGGAAGCCGCTGAAGTCTATAGCAGAGATTCGAAGTTTCTTAGGTTTGGCCGGGTACTACGGAAGATTTATGGAGGAATTTTCTTGATTACGGCACCCTTAACTAAGTTGTTGTGGAAATGGGTACCATTTGTTTGGGCTAATAAGTAGCAGGAAAGATTTGAGAAGCTAAAAAGCGTCTTGATGGAGGCTCCGATATTGATTTAGCCTAAGACTGGAAGGAGTTCGTAGTCTATTGTGATGCTTCGCACACGGGGTTAGGGTGTGTGTTAATACAAGAAGAGAAGGTAGTTGCGTATGCGTCTCAATAGTTAAGACCGCATGAGATGAACTATCCCACGCATGACTTAGAACTAGCAGTGGTAGTGTTCGCTCTGAACATCTGGAGACACTACCTGTATGGGGAGAAGTCCATTATCTACACCAACCATAAGAGCCTAAAATATCTTCTCACTCAGAAGGAGTTAAATTTAAGGCAGCGGAGGTGGATTGAGCTATTGAAGGATTACGACTGCTCGATCGAGTATCACTCGGGTAAAGCTAACGTGATGGCAGATGCGTTAAGTCAAAAGGTAATATCGGATTTAAGGGCAATGTTTGCTTATCTCAGCTTGTATGATGATGGAAGTTTATTAGCTAAACTTCAAGTAAAGATGACGTGGGTAAGCCAGATTAAGGAGAAGCAGTTAATGGATGATGTGTTAAGTGCTCGACTCCTGCAGGCACAGGATGGCGGGATAGAGGATTATAGTTTGAATAGTGATGGGGTATTGTATTTTCGTGAAAGGGTTTGCATGCCGAAGGATATTGAGTTGAGACAGATGATTCTTCAAGAGGCGCATAGTAGCCCATACGCTATGCATCCTGGTGGGAGTAAGATGTATCGGGATCTACGTGAATAGTTTTGGTGGCCTAGATTGAACTGGGAAATTACCGAGTTTGTGGGTAAGTGCTTAACATGTCAGCAGGTGAAAACAGAGCATCAATTGCCTTTGGGGTTATTACAGCGGTGAAGATTCCACAGTGGAAATGGGAAAGGATAACGATGGACTTTGTTTGTGGGCTACCTCTTACGCCTACTAAGAAAGATTTGGTTGGGTGATTGTTGATCGGTTGATGAAGTTTGCCCATTTCATACCTATTCGTATCGACTATACATTGCAGAAGCTGGCTAAACTGTATGTGGCAGAGATTGTGAGGTTGCATGGGGTACCAGTGGCTATCATATCAGACAAAGACCCTAGGTTTTCTTCGCGATTTTGGAAGGCATTACATCAGGCATTGGGTACAAGATTGGATTTCAGCACGGCATTTCATCCACAGACTGATGGTTAGTCTAAGAGGGTAATACAGATCTTGGAAGACATGTTGAGAGGCTGTGTTATTGACTTCAAGGGTAGTTAGGAGGATTTTCTACCGCTAGCAGAATTCGCATACAATAATAGCTATCAATCCAACATACAGATGGCACTCTACGAAGCGCTATATGGACGTAGGTGTCGAACCCCTACCTGCTGGATAGAGTTGGATGAGTGACAGTTGTTCGGTCCAGAATTGATTTCAGAAATAGAAGAGAAGGTTAAGCTGATTCGGTCTCCGTTAAAGGAAGCTTTTGATAGGCAGAAGTCTTATGCAGACTTGAAGTGTAAGGAAATAGAATTTGCAGTAGGTGATCGTGTTTTCTTGAAAGTTTCACCGTAGAAGAATGCATTGAGGTTTTGACGGAAGGGCAAGCTAAGTCCTAAGTCATTAGGCCTTATCGAATATTGAAACGTGTGGTACCAATGGTGTATCAGCTTGAGTTACCACCATAATTAAACAGATACATGATGTGTTCCATGTCTCAATGTTGAGGCGTTACCGTTCTGATCCATCTCACATAGTGCTTGTAGAGGAAATTGAGGTAATACCAGACCTATCTTTCGAAGAGGAACCAGTGCAGATTATTAATCGAGACGTTAGGGTATTGATGAAGAAATCCGTTTCGTTAGTCAAAGTCTTATGGAGAAATCACGGTATAGAGGAAGCCACGTGGGAGCCAGAGGGTGCGATGCGATAGCAATACCCCCACCTCTTTTGATCATGTAAATTTCGAGGTGAAATTTCTTTAAGTGGGTAGAACTGTAACATCCCAAGTTAGGGGGTTCTGCATTTCCTGTTTCTGTGTGTTTGGCTTGTTTTTCTTACTATTTGGATGTGTTTGGGAGTCTTGGAAAGGCCCGGTTTGAGTTGGAGTCTTGGTTAAATGTTTTTCTTAGTGGAATTTAGGGGGGAAGCTTGTAGAGGTAGGTCTTATATGTATTTTGGTGTAATTGATAACACAAGGTGGAGTGTGGCAAAATGGCAAGGTGACGCTTAGGAAGCAATGGGGGATGACGCCTCAAGAGGAGCTTGGAGGAGAGGGGAGCAGTTTGAGTCACGACTTGCATTTTGGAGTTTTTTTTTGGTGCCAAGATGGAGGAGAGGTGGATTCGACTAGGACTTTGGTGTGTGGGAGTTGAATGAGTCAACACATTTGAAATGAAAGGAGGAGTAAGAATCGATCAACATATTTGAATGGGTAGTGGAGAGTGAAAGGTGGAGGAAGTTGTGGGATGTGAAGAGAGGGAGAGAGGTTCCCGAATTTGGGATGGTATGGGGTGTGTGCGGACGGTTTAGCTTGGCTAGGTGGGGGCCGAACCTTTATTGGTAGCTCTTAGGCATTGTTGTTGAGCATTTTGGTCATAAGGGTGTGTCATTTCCTTCAAGTGGCCATTTTGAGTATTGTGTAGCAAAATCAATCTTAAAAACACTCTCTTTTCTCTTTTGCATTTTGGAACTTTTGCTTTACTTCTCTCCTACCAAAAACTGAAACACCTTTTTGCTTCATCCTTTATTTTCTTGTTTCTTTGAAAAGTGGCCGAATATCAGAGTGGTTCTTGTGCTTTCTTTCTTTCTTCTTCCTACGTTTGCTAGTTGTTTCCCTTCATAGCTGAATCTCCCTAGTCCAATTGCTATTTGCTTCTTCCTCATAGCCGAACCTGTAAGTGCCATAGCCAAATCTTATACTTTGCTTTTATTTTCTCTTTTCTTTTCTTTATTTCCTATTTTGTGGAAGCCGAATTTCCTTTTTATGTCAAATGTAGGCACCCTTCCACTGATTTTGCTAATAGCCGATTATAGACTCTCCATTTGGCATACTCTTGTTTCACTAAGGAGCCTTCTTCTCTTTTCTTATCATTCCTTTCTCTCTTTGGTTTGGTTAAACCAAAGTTCTAACTCACTTCTTTGGGCACTAAATGATTGTAGAGGGGCGTATCTCCAAGATCTCTTGTACTTGTGGCCTGTTTTTCGAGAGGATCTTGGTAAGTGGTTGTTGGCCGAAAAGCCACTTCTTTTATTCTACTTTTGAGAATCGATTTTAACATAATGATTATGTAGGTACTCAATCGGTTTCTTAGGCCAAACCTTCTAGCATTCTATTTCTATTGATCAAGGTAAGGGACTTCTTCGATCTGAGTACTTATTCTCTCTATTTTGTTTCAATGCCTTAACCCAGTTTCCTGATCAAGATCTTTTCATGGATACAAATGTCAATCAAGCTAAGGAGGCGAGTGGAACTGTAATCTCAGTTCCTAAGTTTAAAAAGCGTGCAGTATCGGCGGTGCGAGACTTTCCGCCAGGATGTGGTAGGGAACCGACATTTGCCTGGGATGGACAGATTGCGGTTGTCCCCTCTTCTGAGAGTGTCGGCAATATTGAAAGTTTAGTTCTCCGTGTTTACAGGTGTGTAATTCCTACACCTTCTTTTGCTTGGTATTATAATAAAAAGTATATGTATTGTTGGAAAGCCAAAATTCGACAATGGGTATTGAGTTACCCTTGGAGGGTAAAATTGAAATACCAGGTTAGTTATTCTCCGATTATACCTTATAAATAATATCGCTAGCATGAATATACATGTGCTTTAAACCTTCTATGTATGCCGCTATATGATATAGTCACTTCACTATGTTTGCATGTGCAAGGGATTGGGAAAATGTTGATGATGTTAAGGGGAAGTGTATATCGGTGACTATGTCACACTATTTTGATGGCTCGATGCCATATTTGTATATCGGTGACTTGGTCACATTGTTTCAATGGCAAGGCCACATCATATCAACTTTGAGCAGCATAACTGCATAAGAGAAGCATAGCGGATGGAGGGTTGATTGTAGAAATCCCCACAGGTGTGCTGAGGTTGGATATGGAGAGAGTGTAGAGGATGGAACCTTAGGATAGGCTAGGTCTATCATATTGATTATCTGGTATGTTACAGTGTTGGGCTTTGGCCGATTAACATATGGGGGCTTAGGCCCAATTATGATATGTGGAATAATTGCACACTTAGTCTTCATAACTCACCCCTTCTGCTTAACTTTTGCAGGTGACTCTTAGTTCAGTGGATTTGGGCTGGAATGGACTTCAAGGTGGTCATGCACTATTTTTATTAGACTAAACTTTGCCTTTCTTATCCTTTTCTATTTTGGGGAATTTGTTATGTAATAAGGCCATTAACTATTTGGGTTTATTTCTGGTTTGAACTTTAGACACTTTAATTTTAATTTAATTGGTAAAACATTTTCTTTTTTAAAAAAAGCAAATGTAAGTTTTTTTTTGCTCAACTTAATCAATGGATTTTTATAATCGAAATTAGGTGATAAATCTTGAGTTAACTTATTGCAACATCAAATGTTTTCAAATGTCACGTAAGCACAATAATTGGGCTAATTACAACTTTTATAAATGAGCACTAAGTTTTCTGACGAACTACTGAACCTAATGTTTTCCAAAGAGATTCCAAAATTTTCAAATGAACATGAAGTTCTATTAAAATCTTTTTATATGACATACCGGATCAGGTCGTAGTGTTTGGGCGGGTTTGGGGTGGTACAAAAATGGACTTTTGTGTTAATTTAAAAATAAATTATCAGAAAGGAAAAGAAATTGAAAGTAAAATGGAAAGATATATTACGTTAGTGCTCGGGTTGCCTCCCGAGAAGCACTCGTTTATAGTCTTAAGCTAGACTTTCCTTGGATTTGAAAAATCAGGGAGGTTTAAAGGTTTGAATATCTTCCCTCATGCTTACAATTCTATTTTCTTGATAAAGTTTAAGTTAAGAAGCGTTTACCTTAAAAATGCCAAATGTTGGATTGCTTACCTCTACTATTTCCTATGGGAAGATATTTCATACCTCAAGAGAGATTCCTTCGATTGTTCGTGGATCTACTTTGTTCATCCATACCTTATCTTCTATTTTGAAGTGGTTTGATGTTCTTATGAGCTCTTCTGGGGGTTCCTTAGGTTTTACGTCATGCGATTCCTGTTCTTCTTTAAATTGTGTCTTCCATTCTTTTAGTTTGTCGACTCTAAGGCTTTGTTCCTCATATAATTCTTCTTTGTTGGCACTAGGTCCGTGCTTCACTCAGATTCGTATCCTTGTGGTGTTTCCGCAATGAAGGTTGCTCAAATTGATCATTAACTGAATTGACTTTCTTACCTTTATTGATTGTAGTCCTGGTCGAGTCAAGAGCTTGAAGACTGATTGATTCATCACTTACACGAAGAATGAGTTCTCCTGTGGCAATATTAATTTTAGTTCTGGCAGTTGCTAGGAAGGGTCTTCCTAAAATTAAGGGCTTTGAATTATCCTTATCTATGTCTAAGACAACAAAATCTACTGGGAAAACAAATTTGTCAATTTTTACAAGAACATCTTCGATAATCCCCTTAGGAATTCTAGCAATTTTATCAGCTAATTGAATACTCATCCTAGTGTGTTTGGGTTTCCCTAAACCTAGTTGTTTAAACAATGTATAAGGCATGGCATTAATGCTTGCCCCTAAATCAGCTAACACCTTATCAACACTTAAACTACCAATTGAGCAAGGGATAGTAAAACTCCCTAGATCTTTTTACCTATGTGGTAGTCTATTCTGTAACTTTACTGAGCATACTGCGTTTAATTCCACATGTGGCTCTTCATCTAATTTGCGTTTGTTCGTTAAGAGTTGTTTTAAAAATTTTCTCAATCTAACATCAGAAAAAGAGCTTCAAGAAGTGGTGAGTTAATATGTAACTTCTTTAAGAGTTTAAGAAACTTACCAAACTATTCTTTTGTATCGTCTCTGTTTATTGCTTCGGGTAAGGTATCCGGGGTTGGTACTCTTTGATTATCGATTTTGGCTTTTCTTATGTTTCCTCAATTTTGCCTTCTTCGTCATTGTTTTTGCTTGTTAAGATGGGTTCATCTAACCTTACATTTTCCTAAGCTATTATGGCTTGGATTTTCTCCTTTTGGTTGATCTCAGTGTTGCTTGGTAGATGCCCTTGCGGTCGTTCGGACATTAATTTTGCAAGTTGTCTGACTGCTTTAGTGACTTCCCCTACTGACTTAGTAAGTTCCCCTAATCAGTTTTTAGTCTCTTCAATTGATGTTTGTTGACTTCTAAGTGTTTTCTCGGTATCTTGGAGACGATTTTCTGCTTTCCATGAATTTTGTCAACATCTCTTCGAGGTTTGGCTTCTTCTCTTACGGATATGGCTGATTTTGGAAATTCTGGGGAGGTTGTTGTCTTTGATTTCCTTGACCTCCCCATGAATAATTTGGGTGGTTCCTCCAACTTGGATTGTAAGTATTACTATAAGTATTATTATTGGATAAAAAATTATTACCTATATAGTTCTTTTGTTCGCTTTCTGTGCTTGGTTGGTAGGGTGGGTACTCAAGATTCGCCACAGTTCCACTTGTGTCGTACTGCATTTTGGATGTACCTGAGAAGAACACAAACTATCAAGCTTTTTATTCATTATCTCTACCTGATTCGATAACATGGTTACTGCATCGATGTTAAAAACTCCAGCCAATCTTATCGGTTTTGTCCTTGTAACTTGCCACTGATAATTATTCAATGACATCTCTTTAATAAATTCGTAGGCTACTTCAGGAGTTTTGTTACTGATCGTGTGTCAATCGAGTTTTAAAATATATAAAGAGAATGATCAAACCTGGAAACTAACTCTGACAATGATTAAAGGCAAGTGTACCTATCGAACAATAGTATAGCTTAGGCAAGACCAGTTGTCGAACCCAAAGGAACTAAAAGTACTAATACTAACTTTCTTTTTATTATTTAGCCTAAAATAAGTGAAGTTGTTTTAATCTAGATTGACGACTACTAAACTAAAGACGCAAAGACAAAAAAGAATGAATTGGGAAATAACTTGAAGAGAAACTCAGTTGATCATGACGATACCCTCAGGAAGAATCCACCTAGACTTCACTTATTATTTAACACTGAACCATACAATTTATTCACTTAGTTTGATCCTTAAGACTCCCTAACGTATATTAAACCCTCTCTCGAGGAAAATAATGTCTAACCCTAGGTTAATTAATAGAAATCTCTTTCTCGAATAATAACCCCTTAGAATAGCAGTAAATCGATCTATGGATTCCCATATTAGGTTTCACCCTAATCTGGCAAAATCTCGTCACCCTATCTCTAGGGGTGCGATAAACTCCACTTAATTATGCTAGATCTACTCTTAAGCGGGTCTATTCCTCCTTCACTTAAGCACATCAGATTTGGATTAAGCATGCATAATTAAGAACAAACTAAGTATTTATCATATAATTTAGAAAACAATAACAAGATTCATCTAGGTTTCATTCCCTTCAGGTATCTGAAGGGTTTAGTTCATCATGAATAAAGAAAACATCTCAAGAGAAAGATAAATCAAAACATAAGAAATCCCTAAAACCCCCTAAAGGAATTGAAGGAGAATTCCGCCGTCTTGAGTAGAATTTTGGCTCCTTAAGATAGATCAACTGGCTATTTTCAAGTAATTCCCACAAATCTAGCCTTCTGGCTCGGCTCCTTGGCCTAGCTAACCGCCTTGACAAAAGCCCTGGCAGAAGGTTTCTACCGAACTCCTCCTTAAGTTGCACCCTTGGGTGTTTATATAGACTTTGAGATGCCTTAGTTGGCCCCTAAGTATCCTAATTCAAGTATAATTCCTACTCAGGTGTTTGAATAGGCTTTGGAATGTGTTTCTTTGCCTCAAAGAATCCTACTCTGTGTAGAATTGCTCTTTTCTACAGAAGGGACACGGCCATGGTACACGCCCGTGTAAATCATCTTCAGGCCGTGTCTTAATTCTGTCGATTGGAGCACGGCCGTGTAAATTGTGGCATGGCCGTGTCTTAGTTAATTGTTGAGGCACGGTCGTGTGGATTGAAGCCCAGGCCGTGTCGATTTCCACTTTGGCCCAAATTGGCCCATTTTAAGCCCGTTTCTCGTTCTTGTCGTCCTTTGGTGCTTTCTTGAGTATAAAACATGAAAAGAATGGATTAAGATGTAACAGCCCGATTTTGGGGCTGGTCAAAATAGTGGTCTCGAGACCACTAATTCGAGGTTGAGGAAATTATTTTAGTATTATTTTATGTGTTATGGCATTAATATATGGCTATATGGAAATTTTGGTGCTTTAATTTTAGCAATAGCATGCTTAATTATGAAAAAGGACTAAATCGCATGAGATACGAAAGTTCTATTTTATAAGGTGGGGTACCTAATAGATATAGAATGTAATTTGGAGGATTTTAAAGTGCAATTAGGCCAACTTAATGTGTGTTGACCGGCCATAGAGGATAGGGGACAAAGGCATTAAATTTTTGGTGAGAGTTGGTGACTAAGTGAATGAAAAATGATAAAATAAGATGACTAAAGGAAGCTATCATCTTTCACTATTCATATCCCTCTTACTACCAAAATTTTTAGCAAGTTTAAGGGTTTGAAAGCTTGAGAATTTCAGCTACATATCATCCTTGATAGTAAGTAATTTTTGAGGTTTTTCTTAATGATTTTTATACTTTTGGGATCCCCAAAGCTTAAGCTAGCTAATGAGGGGGCCAACTTGCAATATGGTTAGAAGTCTAGGGACTTTCCATGAGAGTACTTATGTTTTTAACTGAGTTTTTATTGGAGAAAATTAATGTTAGGGAGGTGAGAAACAACTTTTATGAATGGTGTTAGCATGAAAACACCTAAATAGGACTTGAATGTAAATATTTAGTTTGTGTCATAAATGCATGAAATAGTTGGAATGGTGAGTAGTTGTAAGAGAAATAAATGTTCGTCTATGCTTGATTATCGAGAAAATGTGATGAAAAATGATTTATGAGCCTAGGGGCAAAATTGTAATTTTTCCAATATACATGGGCAAAATGGTCATTTTTGCCCAAGTGTAGAATTTGATGTAGTTAATCATAGAATGTCCTAAATAAATGAATTTCATTGTTATAGATCAAGAAGAGCACGAAATCAACCTTGACCGTGGGAAAGGCAAGGTGATCGAGTAAATCTCTAGCTAACACGTTTTGCATCGAGGTAAGTTTACGTGTAAACGATGCATTTTACATGCACATTATGGTTGTTAATTAGTGCATAGCATAATTGAGAACATGTATAATTCAAGTAGATAGAAAGTGGTAGTAAATGAATAATTCTTGTATGAATGATGGAATAGATAGGTAGGTGTGTTATATATAAAGTTTTGATGGTGGGCTAAGTGCGATACCACCTTGTTGTTTAATTACGATGGGCTATGTGCGATACCATCGTCTGTCAACCTTCTGGTGGGTTGTGTGCGATACCACCGTAATTAACCTTCTTGGTGGGCTATGTGCGATACCACCCTAATGAAGACTGATGGTGGGCTAAGTACGAAACCACCGGGTAGTGTATTTTAAGATGGTGACGTGTTACATTAAGTGACCTTATGATGCTTAGTGTAGGGAAACCGTTATTAAATGCATGCATTATGCTTGTGATGTGATTGGGATGTGTGGATGGAGGAAATGAGTAAGCCTAATCCTGAATGTAGATTGATTTCTTGCTTAGCGAATAATGCTATAAAAATGTTCATTCATTTTAGAGTGTTATATTGTTTACATGTGAACTTACTAAGCTTTAAGCTTACTCCTCTCTCTTTCCCTTATCTTATAGGGCTTAAGAGTCGAGCCGGGATACGCCGATAGCTAGAAGACCGCCCACACTATCTGCTTACTTCGGTATAATTAGATTAGTGATTTTGTATATGGCATGTATATGACTAGACTAATTAGATTATTTTGTTATTTTGACCAAAGGTGTATTGGCTCTTGCTAAGACATTAATTTTTTTAAATTGCCAAGAATGATGGCATATTTTATCATTTATGAAATTTCATAGTTATCAATGTGAGTGCATGTGGATTAAGAGAGGTTGTTAGTTTGTTGAATAAACCCATGAAGAGTAAGATATAGGGATGCTAGAAGCTTGGCAAATAGCCTTCATGTGCCACATGGGTAGACACACGGGCATTTGTCTAGGCCGTGCTAACCCTGCACCTTATTATTACTAATTAGAATAGGCCACGGGCAAATCCCACGGCCGTGTGCATGAACCGTGTAAGATACACGATTAGGAGACACGGGTGTGTCTAGGCCGTGCTAAATTAGTCAGTAACTCCCCACGGGTGGAAGACACGGGCATGTAGTAAGGGTATATGGGCATGCCCCCATTTCACATCGGCGTGCCCTAGCCGTGTGAGTTTTGGCAGAATGTTGGGGTTTTTGGGCACGGTGTGAGCACATGTGCGTGTGTGACTACACACGGGTGTGTGTGTCATCTAGCATGGGCGTGTATTCCCTATTTAGATGAAAAGAAATTTTATGGACTGTAAAACTTCCAATATGGTCCCGAGAGTTCTCGTAGACACAATTAAGATCTCATAGGTTGAGTGTGAAGTAGTTGAAGTGATTCGAGGAGAGTAGCCACGTTAAGCCTAAGTGGCGATCAGGTAAATTGTTCGATAACATCTCGTGCCCGATTTTGATGGGGATTATGGGTAAGGGGTGTTACATTTAGTGGTATCAAAGCTATGGTTTAATCGATTCTAAGACTACCATAGCGTGTATGGGAGTTTAGTTATACATGCCATAAGCGTATAATGATTGTGTGGTGGCTTCTGATGATTTTAAAAATTTGTTTTATGTAGTATATGGATTCCGATCAATCGGTTGCTGGTGACGCAGCTAGTAATGCACCGACTCCTACGCAAGGGATCGCGCCTCTGCAAAGTGAACCGAGACTAGGGGTCAAGGAGAAGAGGCTCAAGAAGCCTTTCTCCAAATGATGAGCAATTGGTACATCGAGTATGTATGAGCTAATCCCAATGCTCAACCTCATCCACCTCCTCCTATATCTTAGCCAGTTCCTGAGGTTCCCCAAGGTGTAGAAATAGTGAGGACAAATAAGCCCTCGGTAGATAAAATTCGGAAGCAAGGGGCTGAAGATTTTCGAGCTAACAAAGATGATGACCCTGAGTGAGTGGAGTTCTAGCTTGAAAACTCAATGAGGGTTTTGATGAACTCTCCTGTACACCTGAGGAGAGTTTGAAATGCGCCGTATCTTTGCTGAGGGACTCGACATACTATTGGTGGAAAACGCTAACATCAGTAGTTCCTAAAGAGAGGGTAACGTGGGACTTTTTCTTGGAAGAGTTCCAAAAGAAGTATATAAGTCAAAGGTTTATAGACCAGAAGTCGAAGGAATTCCTTGAGTTAAAGCAAGGAAAATGACGTGGCGTAATATAAATGCGAATTTATTCTTTCAAGAATACGCACAAAATGTGTATCCACGGAAGCTACCCTATGCAAGAGGTTTGAAGACGGGTTGAATGAAGACATCAAACTTTTAGTTGGGATCTTAGAGCTAAAAGAATTTGTGATACTGGTGGATTGGGCTAGTAAGGCTGAATAATTGAGTAAGGAAAAGAGGAAAGCTCTGAGTGAGGCTCGTGATGCGAGGAAGAGGTCGATGAGCAAGTCATACCAATCTCAATTGAAGAGGTCTAGAGAAAGGAACCCTCGGATGGCTACGTCAGTCGGGTATTCGTAGAGAGATCAAGGTAATGCATATTTAGGTTCAAGAGTTCAGGCCACCTCAATGGCAAGTGTGGGCAATCCAAAGTCCAAAACCAGAGTGCCCAAGTAATGGCAGACATCACACTGGGGAGTGTTGGGGAAACAATCAAAATTGCTACAAGTGTGGATCCCCCGACCATTTCATTCGAAACTGTCCTGAAAGAGATAATAAAGAAAAGAAGCAAGAGGTAAGATCAAGCAGTGCATCTTTTAGAGGTAGGCCACAAAAGAACCCGGAGGTAGGACTAGTGGTAGAGGTGTATCACGAGACACCATCTGTGAGGTTAGAGGATCGGCGCCAAGAAGAACCTATGCTTGTTCAAGGCCGAGAAGAGGCATCATTGTTTTACGTAATAACGGTACATTTTCTCTCTATGACGCCTCTGTTATTGCTTTGATTGACCCGGGTTGACCCATTATTATATTTGTATGGGATTGGCATTTAGTTTGAATATGACTATTGAGTCTCATCAATTTGTGATAAAAGTATCAAACCCCTAGGAAAACAAAAGTTAGTTGATAAGGTGTGTAGGAACCGTCCTTTGACAGCTAGGGTCATTATTTTCGGCAAACTTTATGTTGCTGTTGGTTGATGAGTTTGACTTGATTCTTGGTATGGACTGGTTGAATGCCCATAGCGTTTTAGTGAATTGTTGTAGTAAATTTATTAAATTGAAGTGTGAAAATGGAGATGTTATTCGGGTTGAATCTGGTGAGCCAGATAACCTACCGATGATGATTTCTTCCATGGTAGCTGAGAAATATTTGAGAAAAGGATGTGAGTCATATCTTGCCTTTGTACTGAATAGTCAAGAGTTTGAGGCAAAGGTTGAAATCGTGCAGGTTGTATGTGAGTATCCGGATGTATTCCCAGAAGAGTTACCTGGACTACCTCCAATCAGAGAGGTTAAGTTCAGAATTGAGTTAGTTCTGGGAACGGCACCTATTTCCATCACTCCATATAGGATGGCACGTTGGAGTTGAAAGAACTAAAGGTCCAGTTGCAAGAGTTGACGGATAAGGGTTTTACAAGACCAAGCTTTTCATCGTGGGGTGCTCTGGTATTATTTGTGAAAAAGAAAGATGGATCGATGAGATTGTGTATGGATTACAGACAGCTCAACAAGGTGACGGTGAAAAATAGGTATCCTTTACCGAGGATAGATGATCTATTTGATCAACTGAAGGGAGCTATGGTGTTCTCCAAGATTGATTTGAGATTCGGATATTATCAGCTGAGAATTAAGGAACAAGACATGCCAAAAATAGCAATTAGGACGAGGTACGGCCATTATGAGTTTCTGGTTATGCCATTCGGTTTAACGAATGCTCCTGCGGTTTTTATGGACTTAATGAGTTGTATCTTTCGACCGTATTTGGACAAGTTTGTAGTTGTTTTTATTGATGACATATTGGTCTACTCTCGAGATGAGTGTGATCATGCAAAGCATTTGAGAATTGTCTTGCAGACCTTGAGAGACAAGCAATTATATGCTAAATTTAGCAAGAGCGAGTTTTGGCTCCAAGAGGTTAGATTCCTAGGACATGTTGTGTTAGGGGAAGGCATTAGAGTTGATCCGGGAAAGATCTCAACTTTTGTGGAGTGGAAACCGCCGAGGAACATGTTTGGCAGGGTACTATAGGCGGTTCGTGGAGGGATTTTCTATGATTGCTACTCTGATGACGAAATTATTGCACAAGGATGTTAAGTTTGAATGGACTGAAAAATGCCAACAGAGTTTTGAGAGATTGAAAACGTTGTTGACAGAAGCACCAGTTTTAGTACAGCCTGAGTCAGGAAAGGAGTTTGTGGTCTACAGTGACGCGTCCTTAAATGGTCTCAGTTGTGTGTTGATGCAAAAGGGTAAGGTGGTTTCTTACGCCTCAAGACAGCTAAAACCACATGAGAAGAATTATCCGACTCATGACCTAGAGTTGGCCGCAATCATTTTCGCGTTAAAGATTTGGCGACATTATTTATATGGTGAGAAGTGTCGAATTTTTACGGATCATAAGAGTTTGAGTTACTTGATGAATCAAAAGGAGTTAAATTTACGGCAATGACGATGGCTTGAATTATTGAAAGACTATGAGCTAGTGATCGATTACCACCGGCGGAAAGCAAATATAGTTGCAGATGCTTTAAGTAGAAAATCTTTGTATGCTTTGAGCACTATAAGCATGAGTTTGTCATTGTCCGATGATGGTGCTATACTGGCTGAGTTGAGAGCTAGGCCACTATTTGTCTAATAAATCTGTGAAGCTCAAAGGAATGATAATGAGATGTTAGCTAAAAGAACTAAGTGTGAATCAGAAGCTGATTCTGAATTTCGGGTAAGTTTGAATGGTTGTTTAATGTGCCATGATAGACTTTGTGTACCTAAAGATGATGAGTTAATCCGAGAAATTTTACAAGATAAATAGTCATTTGTCAATGATCAATGTTCAAGAAATTCTATTGTCGGCGAGAATGAAAAGAGACATCTTGGAGTATGTAACAAGATGTCTGAATTGTCAACAAGTGAAAGCCAAGCATCAGGTGCCTTCGGATTACTTCTACCAATGATGGTTCCTGAGTGGAAGTGGGATCGAATCACTATGGACTTCGTGACGGGGTTGCCTTCGAATTCGAAAAAGAAAGATGATGTATGGGTTATCATTGATAGGTTAACGAAACTAGAGAAGTTAGCCGAGTTGTATATTACAGAGGTAGTAAGATTACATGGAGTGCCTATGTCCATTATCTCGGACAGAGACCTGAGATTTACTTCGAGGTTTTGGAAGAAGTTACAAGAGGCCTTAGTTACAAGGTTGAATTTTAGTACTGCTTTTCATCCTCAAATTGATGGTCAGTCTGAGAGAGTAATCCAAGTTCTTGAAGATATGCTCCGATACTGTGTGATAGAATTTGAAGGTAATTGGGAAAGATACTTACCCTTGGTTTAATTCGCTTACAACAATAGTTATCAATCGAGCATATGGATGGCACCGCACGAGGCCTTATATGGTCGTAAGTGTTGGACTCCTTTGTATTGGACCGGGTTGGGCGAGTTTCGGACTCCTTTGTATTGGACCGAGTTGGGCGAGATGTAATATCCTAAATTAGAGGCTATGCAGTTGGTGCATAATTCATGAGTTAGTAGGCTTAATGGATGGCTGAATGTGTATTAAGAGTTTTTAGAACATTAGGATGAAGGTGGAAGCTTTGGAAAAATGATGGATTTTAAGTCAAAAATGGGAGCTAGGTGAAGGAGGTCTTAAAAGAAATTGTGTGGAGTTTAGGACATAAGAAATCAATTGGAAAAGTGGCAAGTGACGCCACCTAAGGGGCATGGAAGGTTGCGTCACATGGAGTGCTAAGGGAAGGAGGTTCGAGCTGCGGAAATGGCAATTGGAAGCTTTTATTTTTGGCGTTAAAAAGGGGACTTGGGCTATGGAGGCCTTAAGGAAAATTATGGGATCTTTTGGACATGAAAGAGGGCTTGGTAAAGTGGCTGCAAGGCGCCACTTAGGGCCTTGGTGAATGACTCCATGAGCAGGGGAGAAGGGCCTGGGTTTGAGTCTTGATGGTAGCATAAGTGTGTTTTTATTTTGCTCTTTGTGTTAAGAAGGGAAGCTGGGCTAAGGAGGCTTTAAAAGAAATTATGGGGAGTTGATGACACAAAAGAACCAGCGGCAAGGTGGCTTGGGGCGTCTGCATCAAAGGGGCTTCAGGAGGGAAGAGGTTCGAACCTTGCTGCCCGCAAGGAGTGTGCTTTTATTTTTGGACTTTTGGCATCAAGGGAAGGAGAAGAGATGACGGCTTTGGGACTTTGGAAGGTAAGGATAAGCTTAGTTATTCTTTTAATTTTTGGCTAAGAAGAGTAAGATAATTACAATTTTATTTTATTTTATTTGATAAGGTGATAAGAGAAAATCAAGGATAAGATAAGGGGGAACCTAGTGGCCGAATATAGGACTTTAGGGGCTGGAATTTTCGGCTTTGAAGAGTATCAGAGGAGTGCCGAATTATTTTATGAGCATTCATCTTTTTCTTTTTCTTTTATTGCTTGTCGAAATTCTTCTAACCTTTTTCTCCTCTTATTCTTTTTCTTCCTACTTTGTTTCTCAATCTTTTCTTATATGGCCGAATACCCTATTTGCAACTAAAGTCATTGCCAAATGTTCCTAAGTTCTCTCATTCTTCTTTTCTTCTACCTATATTTATTTCTTTTATTGTTAGAAGAAATATTTCACCTACATGTGAAGGCCATAGCTGAAACTTTGACCATCTGATCTAGATTTGTTTGGCCGAATCCTTTAAGCACTCAACTTTCCCCCACTCTTGCGTTTTTGCTTCCTCAATAACAAGTGTCGAAACACCATTGTTATCCTTAAAGCCGAATCGTTAAGGAGGGTGGTGCTGTCGACTTCTTTCTAGCAACCTCTTCTAGTAGGCGTTAGTGGTAAGTATTTTCCCCCTAGCATTCGGCTTTGGGTTCTTTCTCTTTTAGTATGCCGAAAGCAATGGTAAGCCTTGGTATTTGGGTTGGCTGAACCTTAGTAGGGCCTTGATTTCATGTCTCGTCTTGTGTAGGCAAGGGAAAATAGCATTAAGGGAGTAAGGAGATCTTCCGGGATTTGAAGTCATTACGGTAAGTAGTATGTGCTATTCGGCCAAGGGTTAGTTTCTATGGATTTATGTGGTAGGCCGATTCTAACATTTGTTAGATGGGAATTTCGACAGTTTCAAAGGCAATGGTGGCTTTTCGGGATTTGGTAAGTTGTGTATATGGTTTCTAGTATTCGGCCTAAGGCCATATTATTGGTATTAAGTGTGACCAATTTTGGCTATGTGTATTTAGGGCCAAATCGGTAGGAATAAGAGGAACTCCGAGATCGTGTTAAATTCAAGTAGCTAAGGATTTCGCTAAATAGTCAAGTGTGTAGTTAGCCAACCATTTTCCGGGTAACTGATATGTATGTGATATGTGCATGCGTTATGAATGTGCTAACTAGAGTAGTGGAAATTGTGATATGGATACCCTCAAGGGGTATGTCGATAATCCGGTAAGTACCAAATCTGATAAAATGTGATTATTAATATGAATATGTGATAATATGTTTGATGAACATGCTCATGCATCATTATATTATATCATTATTTTATGTGGCATGTGCATGGGTGGGATATGATATGAAAGAAGGATAGGGTGTACTTCGAGTACGTGGTTTGATGAATGGCTCTGTGCCTCATCGTGGTTGATATAGGCTATGTGCCATATCGTGGTTATTGATGGCTTTGTGCTCATCGTGGTTTTGATGATAGCTTTGGCTACATCATGGATTGACACTGACTGAGGTCGCGTTGTGGATTATTTGCGATTAAGTTCGCGTGGACGACATTTGTTGCCATATTGGAGTAAAAAGGAGAGGGTGATTTAATAATCCCCTGGTGTGTGGTAGGCTGGATAAAGGGGTGTGTAGAGGATGGACCCTAGGCTGGGTTGGGTTTCATAATTGCATAACATGTGATATGAATAAATGTGGAAAATGGGCCAAGCCCAAGATGTGATGTGGATATGGGCCAAGCCCGGATGTGGAAACATGTGGTTAAAACACTATTATAAGAATGTGATAGGTTATGGGCCAAGCCCATTATGTGAACTCTATGTGATGTGGATATGGGCCAAGCCCCAATTAGTGAAATCATGTGATTAAGTTGCATCAATATCTCATTATATGGGTTATTATATGGTTTGACATGTGGGTGGAATTCATGGTCTAATTGCACATCGAGTCCAGATGACTCACCCAAAATTTTATCAACATCGCAGTGATGCTTGGACAGGGTTTGGAGTGGATACGAGGTGGCCCATGCGTAAGAAGTTGTTTTCATTATATAATAGAATTTATTAATTTAGATTTTTTTTAGTAAAGGATTATTGTAATAAAGGCATTAAAGTATTTGAATTTTGTTATGTTTAAGTTAGATTTATAATTGAGTTAATATTTTGTAAGTTTAAATTTAAAACCTATTTAGATCTCAAAAGTCATACTAAAGTTTTGAATCCGTATTTTTATAATAACTTAATTTTTACTTAGAATATTTTAAATTACGAAAATGATTTATTAAAGGCAACAAATTTTTAACGGTTTTCACTTTTAAGTAAGAATATTTCAAATGTTTTCCATAGTGGCATTTCAAATTCGGTCATAACGAATGGGCCGGGTTTAGGGTGTTACAGTTTGGTATCAGAGCCCGATTCAAAACTCGACTTTGAGGGATTTGGGCCCAAAACGTTTTTCCAAAATGGGCTTTTCAAAATATAAGATTTTATGAACTATTTTAGGTTGATTCGGCATGGCACCCAGATCTCCTAATTCAAGTCCACCGTAAGTACCTCGATTATTGAAGTGATTTATATGTGAATGTTATGGGCTTATTTGGGCTCGTAGATTAGAATGTTAGGGCTGTTGAACCTAGGGCTAGTGCACTCAAACACATGCATAAGACTTAAGTGCAATTAAACAAACTTGTGTCTAAGTCACCGAGTTAAGGTGTGGCAACCACAGCGCATGTCTAGGAGTGGATTCGGTGAGCTTGGTACTTAAGCAGGTCCTAGTGACTCACCTCCTCTTTACTCGAATCCTACCAAAAGCGTAGCTACTGTTCACCCTAACCAAGAGGACTTATTCACAAAGCTAAACCGATAATTAAAACCCGAAAGGGACTAGCCATCTTGCTTTATAAACACCCTAGTTTTTTTAAAATCCTTAAATTACCCTTTGATTTGTAACAAAATCTATTTTGAAAATTTCTCGAAAAATTTTTTCTGTGCAAATTACTAAAATACCCCGGTGATAAAATTACAAAAATGCCCTTAGTTTCTAAAATTTCCATATTACCCTCGATTATAATAAAATTTCCTTACTTTGCAAAAGTGTCCAAAAACTTTATTTTGCAAAAAATTCAAGATACTCTGATTTGGGAAAATTACTAAAATGGCCCTGACTTCCAAAATTACCAAAATAACCCCGATTTCTGAAATTTCTGCAATACCTTGATTTGGAAAATCTTTCTTTCAAAATACCCATGAGTTTGAAAATTTTGAAATGACTTTTGTGATTTTCAAACCGACCCGATTTATTACCAAATACCCTATAGGAAAAATGACGAAATTACCCCTGGGGTAGGGAATGATCAGAAATGCCCAAAGTAGTGAAGTGAATGTTGTGGATGAATGTGAATGTGAATGTGATACTCTGAATTAGAATAGTGAACTTGAACTGAAACTTTGATTGATCGAAAGAACTACTCCTGGAAACTTCTTATCATAAAAAATTGCTCGTGGATAAATAGTGAAACAAAATTTCTAATGCATAAAACTTTTTAATCAGATTAAATCGCGACGTTAATAATGAGTTCTAGTGGACATGGTCAAGAGTGACAAAGGTCGAAACCAAGAGGGTCAGCCATGGGTCGAAGTGATGTCTTGCCAAAGAAGGGGTGCGAGGATCAAGATCAAACCGGAGGAGATGACGAGTATCGTTATTATGTCATGAAAAGCTAAAGCGAGTCGTGGGAGCTAATGTGGGCAATGGAACTCAAAATAAGTGTCGAAAAGGCTTAAGTCAAATGGAGCCGAGATTTTTAGAGGAGTGTCAAGAGTAGCTCGACGTGGCGGAGTATTGGCTAGAAGCGCTTGAAAGGATTATGGATGATTTGGATTTAATCACGAGGAAAAGCTTAAAGGTCTTGTCTCGTTGCTCAGAGGAAGCTTATCGATGGTGGCTCATTGTCGTGCAAGGTACCCTACAGATCGATTGATTGGGGGTATTTTAAGGTTAAGTTTGAAGGAAAGTATGTGAGAGCTAGTTATTTAGACTCGCAAAGGAAAGCATTTCTAAATTTGGTACAAGGAAGTAAGTCGGTAGCAGAGTATGAAGCGAAATTTGTACGGTTAAGTCAGTATGCTAAGGGAATCGTGGCTACTGATTACAAAAGGTGTGTTCAATTCGAAGATGGATTGCGGGATGAGCTACGAGTATTGATTGCTCCGCAAAGAGAAAGAGACTTTGCTGTTCTAGTGGAGAAGGCTCAGATAGCTAAAGAAGTTAAGAAGACTGTGAGACAGAACCGAGAAAAGAATAGGAACCAGAATAAGAGAAGTTTTGGATTGTCAAAACCATCGGAAGATTATCAGAAAAGGCCAAGGATTGTGAATTCTGTACGTGCACCTGTACTAGTTACTGAGAATCGGAGTCGTCTATGTGCTCAATGTGGGAGAACTCATGTAGGAGAATGTTGGGGAGATAGTAAGAAATGTTTCCTGTGTGGGTCTAAGGCTCATTTGGTTAAGAAATGTCCTCAAGTGATGGATAAGGCTCGAGGTCAAGGTCGTGGAAACCCAAGCAGAGGTGCTGAAGGTTCAGATGCAAGGCAAGCAAGGTTGGCTTAGGCAATCAGTCATAGCAAGGAGGAAGTTGGACCAAATAGGATCGGGTATGTTCCCTAATTCTGGAATCTTTTATTGCCTTGATTGTTATAAAGCGAGTTCGTTCTTGTGATGTTAGAGAAGTGTATGGAATCTTGAATGCAAATCTTGAGATAGTATCTAGGAATGAGTTAGTTTTATCGGAGTACGCAGCAGTAGAGTAATGTGATGAGTTAAGGATGCACGATTGTTCGATAGTAAGTAATTTCGAGGACAAAATTATTTTAAGGAGGGCAGAACTGTAATATCCTAAATTAGGGGCTATGCAGTTGGTGCATAATTCATGAGTTAGTAGGCTTAATGGATGGCTAAATGTGTATTAAGAGTTTTAAAACTCTAGGATGAAGGTGGAAGCTTTGGAAAAATGATGGATTTTAAGTCAAAAAGGGGAGCTAGGTGAAGGAGGTCTTAAAAGAAATTGTATGGAGTTTAGGACATAAGAAATCAATTGGAAAAGTGGCAAGGGACGCCACCTAAGGGGCATGGAAGGTTGCGTCACATGGATTGCCAAGGAGAGGAGGTTCAAGCTGCGGAAATGGCAATTGGAAGCTTTTATTTTGGCATTAAAAAGGGGAATTGGGCTATGGAGGCCTTAAGAAAAATTATGGGTGCTTTTGGACATGAAAGAGGGCTTGGTAAAGTGGTCGCAAGGCACCACTTAGGCCTTGGTGAATGATGCCATGAGCGGGGAGAAGGGCTTGGGTTCGAGTCTTGATGGCGAGATAAGTGTGTTTTATTTTGCTTTTTGCGTTAAGAAGGAAGTCGGGCTAAGGAGGCTTTAAAAGAAATGATGGGGAGTTGATGACACAAAGAACCAAAGAAGAAGGTGGCTTGGGGCATCGCATCAAAGGGCTTCGGGAGGAAGAGGTTCAAACCTTGTGGCCGCAAGGAGTGTGCTTTTATTTTGGACTTTTGGCGTCAAGGGAAGGGAGAAGAGATGGACAGCTTTGGGACTTTGGAAGGTAAGGATAAGCTTAGTTATTCTTTTAATTTTCGGCTAAGAAGAGTAAGATAATTATGGTTTTATTTTATTTTATTTGATAAGGTGATAAGAGAAAATCAATGACAAGATAAGGGGGAAGCTAGTGGCCAAATATAGGACTTTAGGGGCTGGAATTTTCGGCTTTGAAGAGTATCAGGGGAGTGCCGAATTATTTTATGAGCATTCATCTTTTTCTTTTTCTTTTGTTGCTTGCCGAAATTCCTCTAACCTTTTTCTCCTCTTATTCTTTTTCTTCCTACTTTGTTTCTCAATCTTTTCTTATATGGCCGAATACCCTATTTGCAACTAGAGTCATTGCCGAATGTTCCTAAGTTCTCCCATTCTTCTTTTCTTCTACCTATATTTATTTCTTTTATTGTTAGAAGAAATATTTCACCTACATGTGAGGGCCATAGCCGAAACTTTGACCATCTGATCTAGATTTGTTTGGCCGAATCCTTTAAGCACTCAACTCTCCCCCACTCTTTTGCATTTTTCTTCCTCAACAACAAGTTCCGAAACACCATTGTTATCCTTAAAGCCGAATCATTAAGGAGGGTGGTGCTGTCGACTTCTTTCTAGCAACCTCTTCTAGTAGGCGTTAGTGGTAAGTATTTTCCCTCTAGCATTCGGCTTTGGGTTCTTTCTCTTTTAGTATGCCGAAAGCAATGGTAAACCTTGGTATTTGTGTTGGCCGAACCTTAGTAGGGCCTTGATTTCATGTCTCGTCTTGTGTAGGCAAGGGAAAATAGCGTTAAGGGAGTAAGGAGATCTTCCGGGATTTGAAGTTGTTACGGTAAGTAGTATGTGCTATTCGGCCAAAGGTTAGTTTCTATCGATTTATGTGGTAGGCCGATTCTAACATTTGCTAAATGGGAATTTCGATAGTTTCAAAGGCATATTTCGGTTTGGTAAGTTGTGTAGTATTGCTAGTATTGACCTAAGGCCATATTATTGGTATTAAGTGTGGTGATTTTGGCTATGTGTATTTAGGGCCAAATCGACGAGAATAAGAGGAACTCGGGATCGTGTTAAATTTATGTAGCTAAGGATTTCGCTAAATAGTCGTGTGTAGTTAGCCTACCGCTTTCGGGTAAATGATATGTATGTGATATGTGCATGTGTTATGAATGTGCTAACTAGTGCGATGGGAATTGTGATATGGATTCCCTCAAGGGTATGTCGATAATCCGGTAAGTACCAAATCTGAAAAAATGTGATTATTAATATGAATATGTGATAATATGTTTGATGAACATGCTCATGCATCATTATATTATATCATTATTTTATGTGGCATGTGCATGGGTGGGATATGATATGAAAGAAGGACAGGGTGTACTTCGAGTACGTGGTTTGATGAATGGCTCTGTGCCTCATCGTGGTTGATATAGGCTATGTGCCATATCGTGGTTATTGATGGCTTTGTGCTCATCGTGGTTTTGATGATAGCTTCAGCTACATCGTGGATTGACGATGACGAGGTCGCGTTGTGGATTATTTGCGATTAAGTTCGCGTGGATGGCATTTGTTGCCATATTGGAGTAAAAGGAGAGGGTGATTTAATAATCCCCGGTGTGTGGTAGGTTTGGATAGGGGGTGTGTAGAGGATGGAGCCTAGGTCGGGTTGGGTTTCATAATTGCATAACATGTGATATGAATAAATGTGGAAAATGGGCTAAGCCCAAGATGTGATGTGGATATGGGCCAAGCCGGTATGTGGAAACATGTGGTTAAAACACTATTATAAGAAAGTGATAAGGTTATGCGCCAAGCCCATTATGTGAACTCTATGTGATGTGGATATGGGCCAAGCCCCAATAAGTGAAATCATGTGATTAAGTTGCATCAATATCTCATTATATGGGTTATTATATGGTTTGACATGTGGGTGGAATTCGAAGGTCTAATTGCACACCGAGTCCAGTATGACTCACCCAAAATTTTATCAACATCGCAGTGATGCTTGGACCGGGTTTGGAGTGGATACGAGGTGGCCCATCTGAGAAGAAGTTGTTTTCATTATATAATAGAATTTAGTAATTTCAATTTTTTTTAGTAAAGAATTATTGTAATAAAGGCCTTAAAGTATTTGAATTTTGTTATGTTTAAGTTAGATTTATAATTGAGTTAATATTTTGTAAGTTTAAATTTAAAAGCTATTTAAATCTCAAAAGTCATACTAAAGCTTTGAATCCGGTATTTTTATAATAACTTAATTTTTACTTAGAATATTTTAAATTACGAAAATGATTTATTAAAGGCAACAAATTTTTAACGGTTTTCACTTTTAAGTAAGAATATTTCAAACGTTTTTTGTAGTGGCATTTCAAATTCGGTCATAACGAATGGGCCGAGTTTGGGTGTTACACGAGAAGCAAATCCATGGGATTGATTTAGTTAAAGAACTAAGGAAAAGGTGAAAGTGATTCAGGATAATCTGAAAGCTGCTTTAGACCGACAAAAGTCGTACGCGGACTTGAAAATAAAAGCATTGAGTTTCAAGTGGGTGACAAAGTATTTTTGAAAGTGTCGCCGTGGAAGAAAATATTGAGATTTGGTCGAAAGGGTAAATTGGGTCTGAGATTCATAGGGCGTATAAAATTACCGAAAGGATTGGGCCAGTGGCATATCGGCTGGCTTTACCGGTAGAGTTAGAGAAAATTCACAATGTGTTCCATGTATCAATGCTAAGGCGTTATCGCTCTGATCCCTCGCATGTGGTTTCTCCCACAGAAATTGAGATACAACCGATATGACATGAGGAAAAGCCTATTAAAATCTTGGCTCAAGAAGTGAGACATTTGAGGAATAAGGACATAGCCTTAGTAAAAGTGTTGTGGCAAAAGTACGATGTAGAAGAAGCTACGTGGGAACCCAAAGAAGCCATGAGAGATCAATATCCAAACCTCTTTACCGGTAAGATTTTCGAGGGCGAAAATCCCAAAAAGGGGGGGAGTTGTAATAGCTCGATTTTGGGGCTAGTCAAAACAGTTGTCTCGGGACCTCTAATCCGAGATTGAGGAAATTATTTTAGTATTATTTTATGTTTTATGGCATTAATATATGGCTATATGGAAATTTTGGTGCTTTAATTTTAGCAATAGCATGCTTATTTATGAAAAAGGACTAAATCGCATGAGATGCGGATGTTCTATTTTATAAGGTGGGGGTACCTAATAGCTATAGAATGTAATTTGGAGGATTTTAAAGTGCAATTAGGCCAACTTAATGTGTGTTGACCGGCCATAGAGGATAGGGGACATGGGCATTAAATTTTTGGTGAGAGTTGGTGACTAAGTGAATGAAAAATGATAAAATAAGATGACTAAAGGAAGCTATCATCTTTCACTATTCATCTCCCTCTTACAAAAAAAAATTTCAGCAAGTTTAAGGGTTTGAAAGCTTGAGAATTTAAGCTACATATCATCCTTGATAGTAAGTAATTTTTGAGGTTTTTCTTAATGATTTTTGCACTTTTGGGATCCCCAAAGCTTAAGCTAGCTAATGAAGGGACAAATTTGCAATATGGTTGGAAGTCTAGGGACTTGCCATGAGAGTACTTATATTTTTAACTAAGTTTTTATGGAAGAAAATGAAAGTTAGGGAGGTGAGAAACAACTTTTATGAATGGTGTTAGCATGAAAACACCTAAATTGGACTTGAATGCAAAGATTTAGTTTGTGTCATAAATGCATGAAATAGTTGGAATGGTGAGTAGTTGTAAGAGAAATAAATGTTCATCTATGCTTGATTATCGAGAAAATGTGATGAAAAATGATTTACGAGCCTAGAGGCAAAATCGTAATTTTTCCAATATACAAGGGCAAAATGGTCATTTTTGCCCAAGTGTAGAATTTGATGTATTTAATCATAGAATGTCCTAAATGAATGAATTTCATTGTTATAGATCAAGAAGAGCGTGGAATCAAACTTGACCGTGGGAAAGGCAAGGTGATCGAGTAAATATCTAGCTAACACGTTTTGCATCGAGGTAAGTTTACGTGTAAACGATGCATTTTACATGCACATTATGGTTGTTAATTAGTGCATAGCATAATTGAGAACATGTATAATTCAAGTAGATAGAAAGTGGTAGTAAATGAATAATTCTTGTATGAATGATGGAATAGATAGGTAGGTGTGTTATATATAAAATTTTGATGGTGGGCTAAGTGCGATACCACCTTGTTGTTTAATTACGATGGGCTGTGTGTGATACCATCATCTATCAACCTTCTGGTGGACTGTGTGCGATACCATCATAATTAACCTTCTTGGTGGGCTATGTGCGATACCACCCTAATGAAGACTGATGGTGGGTTAAGTGCGAAACCACCGGTAGTGTATTTTGAGATGGTGACGTGTTACATTAAGTGACCTTATGATGCTTAGTGCAGGGAAACCGTTATTGAATGTATGCATTATGCTTGTGATGTGATATGTGTGGATGGAGGAAATAAGTAAGCCTAATCTTGAATGTAGATTGATTTCTTGCTTAGCAAATAATGCTATAAAAATGTTCATTCAATTTAGAGTGTTATATTGTTTACATGTGAACTTACTAAGCTTTAAACTTACTCCTCTCTCTTTCCCTTGTCTTATAGGGCTTAAGAGCCGAGCCGGGATATGCCGATAACTAGAAGACCGCCTACACTATCTGATTACTTTGGTATAATTAGATTAGTGGTTTTGTATATGGCATGTATAGGACTAGACTAGTTAGATTATTTTGTTATTTTGACCAAAGGTGTATTGGCTCTTGCTAAGACATTAATTTTGTAAATTGCCAAGAATGATGGCATATTTTATCATTATGAAATGTCATAGTTATCAATGTGAGTGCATGTGGATTAAGAGAGGTTGTTAGTTTGTTGAATAAACCCATGAAGAGTAAGATATAGGGATGCTAGAAGCTTGGCAAATAGCCTTCATGTTCCACATAGGTAGGCACACGGGTGTGTGTCTAGGCCGTGCTAACCCTGCACCTTATTATTACTACTTAGAATAGACCATGGGCAAATCCCACGGCCGTATGCATGAACTGTGTAAGACACACGGTTAGGAGACACGGATGTGTCCAGGCCGTGGTAAATTAGTTAGTAACTCCCCACGGGCGAAAGACACGGGCATGTAGTAAGGGTACACGGGCGTGCCCCCATTTCACATGGGCGTGCCCTAGCCGTGTGAGTTTTGGCAGAATGTTGGGGTTTTTGGGCACGGTGTGAGCACATGGGCGTGTGTGACTACACACGGGAGTGTGTGTCATCTAGCATGGGCGTGTACTCCTTGTTTAGATGAAAAGAAATTTTATGGACCGTAAAACTTTCGATATCGTCCCGAGAGTTCTTGTAGGTACGGTTAAGATCTCATAGGTTGAGTGTGAAGTTGTTGAAGTGATTTGAGGAGAGTAGTCACGTTGAGCCTAAATGGTGATCAGGTAAATTGTTCAGTAACGTCTCGTGCCCAATTCCTATGGGGATTACGGTAAGGGGTGTTACATAAGAGCACCTTTTTACATAAATCAAGGGCTAAACCATCCAAAAGCATACTAAATGTGGGCCTAAAATATGTTACTTTTATGGTTTATCAAATACCCCCACACTTAAGCTTTTGCTTGTCCTCAAGCAAAATTCTCAACTTACAATTAAAATAAACTTTCCATAATTCACAATTTCTATCAATAATGCCTCATCACAATTCATAGATAATTTATATATGGATAATTTAACTCAAAGACCCCTAAAGGCTCAAACAATTCTAAGTCATAAATTTATAGCATAAAAACATAGGCGTCTCCCCTATCTAAATAATTACCTTTAATTCAAAACTGACAAGGATTGACATCCTCACTAAAGATTCACTCAAAGCACTCAAAGTGTTTAAGGTTCAAGAATAAGCACTCATAAGTCGAACCTAAAAAGTTAATCCCATAGGCTTTCCTAAAAATTAAACCTCCACCACTGTAATTTGAGATGATACACAAATCAAAAGGTCTTTCACAGGGTTGTAACGGGGCTTGGGTTAAAGGTGTGGATAAAGGCTGAATTAGAAGGTTTAGAATCAAGATTTGACTTGACAAATTACCTAACTAAAAATAATAAATGATTTCATCAATTGAAACTTTGAAACTAATAATACTACGAGCTTTTTTTTTTTTTGATAATTTAAATGTAAAAGCTCACTTTTTATACTACTAATGCTGAATATACTTCGATTTTTTCAAATTTTTTTTAAGAACAAACTAATATGGAAAAATTTATCAACTAAAATAAATTAATTTGGTAACTGATCAAATCAATTCTCGATAGAAGGGTAGTCAAAAGAATGGTGATAACAAATACAAAGGGTTTTAGTTTAATATTAGCGGGTAAATCAATAAAAAGGGTTGTTAGGATCAAATGGGTTCACTAAGGGTTAATTTGTGAAGGTAGCCTTTTTAGTGGAGTGAATGGGTTAAAACCTAGGTGCCTTTATCATCTCAGTATATAAAATCATTAATGTGGTCTCGATATGTATAATCAAGACAAGTTCAAGAATAACAATTCAGTTTTGACACACTCATAATCAATAAAGTGAGCATGAAAAAGAATATATGCTCTATAAGGCTCAAAATCTCACAAAAATTATGGGTATTTGATATCAATCCTGTAAATTTCAAACTTCAAGGTAATATTCAAATTCAGTTCAACAACCTAGAAAATTTTTGATTCTTGAAAAATAGACTTATCATGCTTGATTCTCTAGTATTCTTCAAATTTAATCATTAATGCACAATTATCAATGACTTACTCAAAAACATATCGAAAAAATCATAAATCATTAGAAATTTCAACCCTAATTAATAATATGAGAAAATTTCTTAGGAACAAGACTAAAATTCAGGATTTTGGAATAATGCAAAAAGTTAGGTACTTTTACCCCCACACTTAAGATGTATATTGTCCTCAATGTACAAAGATAGATAAACAATTATATAATAGTAGAATCAAAAGAGATGGGAAGAAGTAACACTTCCTGAATTTTGGATGAATTCCTTATTCCCTTGTCGATTTGGAGGTGGTGGCATTTTCTATGGGCCTGGTGAGGTGGCTATCGACAAGCATTGTGCTAGATGAAGAAATTGGGGAGCCTGCAAAGATGTTGCCTGGAAATCTCAAGAAACATGAAAAGTATACTAATAATATAATTAAAAATAAAGAAAATAAAGAGAAGGAGACTAAGAAGAAAACTAAAATTAAAAGAAAAAACTAATGGACTAAGGAGTCCTTGTTGTTGGATGGTTCATGAGGTGGGTAGGATAAAGGAGAAAATAAACGTAAAGAAAAATTTAAATGGTCTAAAAACCCTTGGCTTGGTGTTTAAATGAAGTGGCCTTCATGAACTTATGTGTTGGGGTCTCCTTTAAGGAGACAATGCTTGCCTTCTTGCGCTTCTTCGGCATGATTCTAGTGTAGCTCAAGATTTGGACACCTTTCTATGAAAGAAAAAAAAGGAAGAAAGAATGAGAGGAGAAGGAGAAGGGTTGTGAGGTTTAAATAGGATCTCAAATCTGGCACGTTCCCACGCTCGTGTATCGAGGCGTGTTGCTTTACACGGTAGCATCGCACGGTCGTGTTTGGAAGTGTGTTGGGAGTTAAACACCCGTGGTCAATAAGTCAGTGTCTTCACACGGTCGCATCGCATGGTCGTGTTCTAGGCGTGTTGGTTTGCCACGCCCGTTTGTCCAATGCCAAGCCGTTTTTAAAATGGTAGTGTGTTAGCACAGTTGGGTTGCATGTGTGTGTTTTTCCCATGTCTGGTAAGTCAGTAGCCTCACATGGTCGTGGAGCACAGCCGTGCCAATTTACCAATGCCCTTGGAGGAGTGGTTGGATCCGTGACGTCGAAAAGTGGTTGGGATTTAATTCGCACGGCCTCTGCTATGTCACTACGAGGATTCCGGTGGTCCACACGACCGTGTGTAAGGCCATGTGTCCTATAAATCTGCACTTTTAGTTAGCTTACAAAGAGAAAGAGAAAGAAAATAAAATAAAATGAAAAAAATGTAAAAAGAAGTAGGGTTAGTGCTCAGGTTGCCTCCCGAGAAGTGCTTGTTTATAGTCTTAAGCTAGACTTTCCTCGACATTGAAAAAAAAATCAGGGAGGTTTAAAGGTTTGAATATCTTCCCTCTTGCTTAAAGTTCTATTTTCTTGACAAAGTTGAAGTCGAGAAGCATTTACCTCAAAAGTGTTGAATGTTGGGTTGCTTACCTCAACTATTTTGTGGGAAGATATTGTATACCTTAAGAAGGTTTTCTCCCTTTGCCTTCATGTTTATTGTGATGATGTGCAAATCTGATTTGTCTAACAGTACCTGGTTTCCTATTTTGTAGTGGTTTGATGTTCCTATGAGCTCTTCTGATGGTTCCTCTGGTTTTACTTCGTGCGGTTCTAGTTCTTCTTTGACTTGTGTCCTCTGCTATTCTAAATTTTTGACCCTAAGGTCTTGTTCCTTGTGTAATTCTTCTTTGTCGATTTGGGATCTATTAGTTGGCTCAGGGTTGTGTCTTTACGGTGTTTCCTGCGATAAAGGTTAAACAATTTGATTATCATCTATATTGACTTTCTTACCTTCATCGATTGTTATCCTCGCCGAGTCAAGAGCTTGAAGACTGATTGATTCGTTACCTATACAAAGTATGAGTTCTCCTATGGCAACATCAATTTTAGTCTTGGCAGTTGCTAGGAAGGGTATTCCTAAAATTAAGGGGATTGTATTATTCTCATCCATATCTAAGACAACAAAATCTACTGGGAAGACAAATTTATCGATTTTGACAAGAACATCTTCGATAATGCCCCTAGGAATTCTAACAGTTTTATTAGCTAATCATATACTCATCCTAGTTTGTTTGGGCTTCCCTAGACCTAGTCGTTTCAATAATGTATAAGGCATGACATTTATGCTTGCCCCTAAATCATCTAATGCATTATCAATAGCTAAACTACCAATTAAACATGGAATTGTAAAACTCTCTGGATCTTTTAGCTTTCGTGGTAGTCTATTCTGTAACATTGCTGAGCATGCTACATTTAATTCCATGTGGTGCTCTTCGTCTAATTTGAGTTTGTTCGTTAAGAGCTGTCTTAAAAATTTCCTCGAGTCTGGCATCTAAAAAAGAGCTTTGAGAAGAGGTAAGTTAATATGTAATTTCTTTAAGAGTTTAAGAAACTTACCGAACTGTTCCTCTGAATCGTCTCTTTTCATCACTTCGGGATAAGGTATTCGAGGTTGGTACTCTTTGATTACTGGTTTTGGCTTTTCTTGTGTTACTTCTACCTTACCTTCGTATACCTTGTTTTCTTGTATTGGATTTGGCTAATCTAACCTCTTACTGTCATGAGCTGAGATGGCTTGAATTTTCTCTTTTGAGTTAATCTCGGTGTTACTTGGTGGACGTCCTTGCGGTCGTTCTAACATTAGCTTCACGAGTCGTTCGACTACATTAGTGGCTTTTTGACTGGCTTAGTAAGTTCCCCGACTTGGTTCTCGTTGCTTTTAGTTGTTTTCTCTGTTTCTTGGAAATGATTTTCTATGTTTGCCATGAATTTTGTCAGTATCTCTTCGAGGTTTGGCTTCTTCCCTTGTGGATATGGCTGATTTTGGAAATTTTGAGGAGGTAGTTGTGTTTGATTTCCTTGGCCTCCCCATGAAAAATTTGGGTGGTTCCTCCAACTTGGATTGTAGTTATTACTATATAGATTATTATTGCATCTGAAATTATTACCTATATAGTTTATCTGTTCGCTCTCTGCACCCGGTTGGTAGGGTGGGTACTCAGGATTCGCCACAGTTCCACTTGCGTTGCACTACATGACTGGATGTACCTACAAAGAACACAAACTATCAAGCTTTTTATTCATCAACTTTACCTATGTTGATAGCATGGTTACTGCGTCGAGGTTGTAAACTCCGACTGATTTTGTCGGTTTTGTCCTTGTAACTTGCCACTGATAATTATTTAAGGACATCTATTCGGTGAACTCGTAGGCTACTTCAGGAGTTTTTTGTTCAGGGTTCCACCGGCGGCTGAATCGATTAGTTGCCTCGTTGAGGGGTTTACACCATTATAGAAAGTTTGGACTTGTAGCCACAAGGGTAGACCATGGTGTGGACACCTTCTCAAGAGATCCTTGTATCTCTCCCATGCATCGTATAATGTTTCTAAATCCATCTGCACAAAAGAAGAGATATCATTCCGTAATTTTGTCATTTTGGCCGGTGGGAAATATTTTAATAAAAATTTTCGGTCATTTGGTCCCACTGTTTGGCTTTACTCCTTAATGAAAAGGGAAATAACCGAAGAAGAATGGCATCATCAGAAACGCCATTTATTTTAAAAGTATCACAGAACTCCAAAAAATTGGCTATATGAGTATTCGGGTCTTCGTCCTGCAAACCATCAAATTGAAGAAATTGTTGAATCATTTGTATTGTGTTATGCTTTAATTCAAAATTATTAGCAGCTATAGCAGGCCTAACAATACTAGATTCAGCTCCTGTTAAATGAGGTTTAGCATAATCATACATAGTACACGGAGCATTGTTTTCTGCCACATCTTGTGGTGGATTATTCTCGTCCATCCCTTCAGTAGGATTGGATCTGCCTTCTTGCTCTTCTTCTGTGTAATTTAGGGCTCGCCTAATTTCTCTAAGATTCCTACAAGCGGTAGCTTCAATATCACTATTGTATACTAGAGGTCCTGTCGGGTTCCTTCTAGTCATAAACTAGAAGTACCTGCTAGGAAAAGAAAGAAATAAAATTAATAAAATAATTAATAAAAAATAATGGCTAAAGTAATAAAAATAGAGCTTTCTTAATATTTTAGTTCCCCGGCAATGGCGTCAAAAAATTGATCGTGTATCTATCGAGTTCTAAAATTTATAAAGAGAATGATTGAACCTGGAAACTAACTCTGACAACAATTAAAGGCAAGTGTACCTATCGAACAATAGTATAGCTTAGGCAAGATCGGATTGTCGAACCCAAAGGAACTAAAAGTACTAATACTAACTTTTTTTTTATTATTTAGCCTAAAATAGGTGAAGTTGCTTTAATCTAGATTGATGACTACTAAACTAAACACGTAAAGACAAAAAGAATGAATTGGGAAATAACTTGAAGAGAAACTCAGTTGATCATGACGATATCCTCAGGAAGAATCCACCTAGACTTCACTTGTTATTTAACACTGAACCATACAATTTATTCACTTAGTTTGATCCGTAAGACTCCCTAACGTATATTAAACCCTCTCTTGAGGTGAATAACGTCTAACCCTAGGTTAATTAATGGAAATCTCTTTCTCAAATAATAAGCCCCTAGAATAGTAGTAAATCGATCTATGGACTCCCATATTAGGTTTCACCCAAATTTGACAAAATCTCGTCACCCTATCTCTAGGCATGCGATCAACTCTGCTTAATTATGCTAGATCTACTCTTAAGCAGGGTCTATTCCTCCTCCACCTAAGCACATCAGATTTGGATTAAGCATGCACAAGTAAGAACAAACTAAGTATTTATCATACAATTCAAAAAACAATAACAAGATTCATCTAGGTTTCAACCCCTTCAGGTATCTGAAGGGTTTAGTTCATTCTGAATAAAGAAAACATCTCAAGAGAAAAGATAAAACAAAACATAAGAAATCCCTAAAACCCCCTAAAGGAATTGAAGGAGAATTCTACCATCTTGAGCAGAATTCCGGCTCCTTGAGATGGATCAACTGGCTATCTTTGAGTAATTCCCACAAATCTAGCCTTCTGGCTCGGCTTCGTGGCCTAGCTAACCGCCCTGACAAAAGCCCTAGCAGAAGGCTTCTGCCGAACTCCCCCTTAAGTTGTACCCTTGGGTGTTTATATAGTCTTTGAGATGCCTTACTTGGCCCTTAAGTATCCTAATTCATGTATAATTCCTACTTGGGTGTTTGAATAGGCTTTGGAATGTGTTTCTTTGCCTCAAAGTATCCTATTCTGAGTAGAATTGCTCTTTTTTGTGGCAAGGACACTACCATGGTGCACGCCCATGTAAATCGTCTTCAGGCCGTGTCTCGATTCTGTCGATTGGGGCACGGCCATGTAAATCGTGGTATAGTCGTGTCTTAGTTAATTGTCGAGGCACGGTCGTATGGCTTGAAGTCCAAGCCGTGTCGATTTCTACGTTGGCTCAAATTGGCCCGTTTAAAGCTCATATTTTTCGTCCTCGGGTGCTTTCCTGAGTTTAAAACATGAAAAGAAAGGATTAAGAGCACCTTTTTACATAAATCAAGGGCTAAATCATCAAAAAGCATACTAAATGTGGGCCTAAAATATGTTACTTTTACGGTTTATCAGTTATTCAGAGTTCCACCGGTGGCTGAATCAATTAGTTGCCTCGTGAAGGGATTCACACCGTTATAAAAAGTTTGGATTTCTAGCCACAAGGGTAAACCATGGTGTGGACAACTTCTTAAGAAATCCTTGTATTTCTCCCATGCGTCGTATAATGTCTCTAAATCCATCTGCACAAAAGAAGAGATATTATCCGTAATTTGGCCATTTTGGTCGGTGGGAAATATTTTAATAAAAATTTTTCCGTCATTTGGTCCCATGTAGTGATTGACCCTCGTGGTAACGAGTTTAACGACTTTTTGGCTTTATTCCTTAATAAAAAGGGAAATAACCGAAGAAGAATGGCATCATCAGAAACGCCATTTATTTTTATAGTATCATAAAACTCTAAAAAATTGGCTATATGAGTGTTTGAGTCTTCGTCCTGCAAACCATCAAATTGAACAAATTGTTGAATTATTTGTATAGTATTAGGCTTTAATTCAAAATTATTAGCAGCTATATCAGGCCTAACACTACTAGATTCTGCTCCTGCTCAACTAGGTTTAGCATAATCATACATAGTACGCAGAGCATTATTTTCTGCCACATCTCATGGTGGATTATTGTCGTCCATCCCTTCAGTAGGATTGGATTTGTCTTTTTGTTGTTCTTCTTGGTAATTTAAGGCTCGCCTGATTTCTCTGTGATTCTTATGTGCGGTCGCTTCGATATCACTATCGTATACTAGAGGTCCTATCGGGTTCCTTCTAGTCATAAACTAGAGGTACCTGCTAAAAAGAAACAAAGAAAATTAAAAAAATAAAATAAAATCAATTGCGAAAATAAAAATAAAAATAATGGCTAAAGTAATAAAAATAGAGTTTTCTTAATATTTTAGTTCCCCGGCAACAGCGCCAAAAAACTTGATCGTTGTTTTGTCGAGTTTTAAAATTTATAAAGAGAATGATCGAACCCAAAAACTAACTCTGACAACGACTTTAAAGACAGTGTACCTATCGAACAGTAGTATAGCTTAGAAAAGATCGGATTATCGAACCCAAAGGAACTAAAAGTACTAATACTCACTTTCTTTCTATTATTTAGCCTAAATATCAAATGATTTGGTTGATTAACTAAATAATTACTAAACTAAGATGCAAAGACAAAAAGAATGAATTGGGAAATATCTTGAAGAGGAACTCAGTTGATCATGACGATACCATCAGGAAGAACCCACCTAGACTTCACTTATTATCTAACACTGAACCATACGATTTATTCACTTGACTTGATCCGTAAGACTCCCTAACGTACATTAAACCCTCTCTGGAGGCGAATAGCGTCTAACCCTAGGTTAATTAACAAAAATCTCTTTCTCACTTAATAACCCCTGGAATAGCAGTCAATCTAACTATGGATTCCCATATTGGGTTTCACCCTAATCCGGAAAAATCTCGTTACCCTATCTCTTGGCGCGCGAATGACTTCTCTTAATTATGCTAGATCTATTCTTAGGCAGGGTCTATTCCTCCTCCACCTAAGAACATCTAACTTGAATTAATATCCTAGAACCGTTAACGTAAGAATTAAGCACACATAATTAAGAACAAATCAAGTATTTATCATATAATTTAGAAGACAATAATAAGGTTCATCTAGGTTTCATCCACTTCAGGTATCTGAAGGGTTTAGTACATAACAAATAAAGAAAACATCTCAAGAGAAAAGATAAAACAAAACATAAGAAATCCCTAAAACCCCCTAAAGGAATTGAAGGAGAGATCTGCCGTCTTGAGTAGAATTTTGGCTTCTTAAGATAGATCAACTGGCTATCTTAGAGTGATTCCCACAAAAGTTCAAGCTTCTACCGAATTCCCAATGTCTCGGCCTCCACTCTACCCCCCTTTTCAGGTTACACTTATCGTGTTTATATAGACTTTTGGAATGCTTTACTTGGCCTCTAAGTGTCCCAATTCAAGTATACTTCCTACTCGGTGTTTGAATAGGCTTTGGAATGTTTTTATTTGCCTCAAAGTATCCAAATCTGAGTGAAATTTCACTTTCCCATGGTAGGGCATGACCATGGTACACGCTCGTGTAAATCATTTTCAGGCCGTGTCTCGATTCTATTGATTGGGGCATGACCATGTAAATTGTGGCATGGCCGTGTGAAGTAATTTGACGAGATACGGCCGTGTGGCTTGAAGTCTAGGCCATGTCGATTTCCACTTTGGCCCAAATTGGCCCATTTTAAATCTGTTTCTTGTTCTTTTCGTCGTCGAGTGCTTTCCTGAATATAAAACATGAAAAGAAAGAATTAAAAGCACCTTTTTACATAATTAAAGGGTAAATCATCCAAAAGCAAGCTAAATATGGGGTTAAAATGTTACTTTTACGGTTTATCAAATAAAAAACTTGATCGTTGTTTTGTCGAGTTTTAAAATTTATAAAGAGAATGATCGAACTTGGAAACTAACTCTGACAACGACTTTAAGGCAAGTATACCTATCAAACATTAGTATAGCTTAGGCAAGGTTGGATTATCGAACCCAAAGGAACTAAAAGTACTAATACTCAATTTCTTTCTATTATTTAGCCTAAATATTAAATGATTTGGTTGATTAACTAAATAATTACTAAACTAAGATTCAAAGACAAAAAGAATGAATTGGGAAATATCTTGAAGAGGAACTCAGTTGATCACGATGATACCATCAAGAAGAATCCACCTACACTTCACTTATTATCTAACACTAAGCCATACAATTTATTCACTTGACTTGATCTGTAAGACTCACTAACGTATATGAAACCCTCTCTCGAGGAGAATAACATCTAACCCTAATTTAATTAACAAAAATCTCTTTGTCACTTAATAATTTCCTAGAATAGCAGTAAATCGATCTATGGACTCCCATATTTGGTTTCACCCTAATCCGAAAAAATCTCGTCATCCTATCTCTAGGCACACGAACGACTCCGCTTAATTATGCTAGATCTAATCTTAGGCAGGGTCTATTCCTCCTCCACCTAAGAACATCTAACTTGAATTAATTTCTTGGAAACATTAACACAAGAATTAAGCACACATAATTAAGAACAAATCAAGTATAATTCAGATGACAATAATAAGGTTCATCTAGTTTTCATCTCCTTTAGGTATCTGAAGGGTTTAGTTCATAACAAATAAAGAAAACATCTCAAGAGAAAGGATACAACAAAACATAAGAAATCCCTAAAACCCCTGAAGGAATTGAAGGAGAGATCTACCGTCTTAAGTAGAATTTTGGCTTCTTGAGATAGATCAACTGGCTATCTTAGAGTGATTCCCACAAAAGTTCAAGCTTCTACCGAATTCCCAATGTCTCGGCCTCCGCTCTACCCCCCTTTTTAGGTTACACTTATCGTGTTTATATAGACTTTTGGAATGCTTTACTTGGCCTCTAAGTGTCCCAATTCAAGTATACTTCCTACTCGGTGTTTGAATAGGCTTTGGAATGTTTTTATTTGCCTCAAAATATCCAAATCTGAGTGAAATTTCACTTTCCCATGGTAGGGCATGACCATGGTACATGCCGTAAATCATTTTCAGGCCGTGTCTCGATTCTATCGATTGGGGCATGACCATGTAAATTGTGGCATGGCCGTGAAGTAATTTGACAAGATACTACTGTGGCTTGAAGTCCAGGCCGTGTCGATTTCCACTTTGGCCCAAATTGGCCCATTTTAAACCCGTTTCTCGTTCTTTTCATCCTCCAGTGCTTTCCTAAGTATAAAACATAAAAAGAAAGGATTAAAAGAACCTTTATACATAAATCAAGGGCTAAATTATCCAAAAGCATGCTAAATATGGAGTTAAAATATTATACTTTTACGGTTTATCAAATACCCCCACACTTAAGCTTTTGCTTGTCCTCAAGCAAAATTTTCAACTTATAATTAAAATGAACTTTCCATAATTCACAATTCCTATCAATAATACCTCATCATAATTCATAGATAATTTATACATGGATAATTTAACTCAAAGACTCTTAAAGATTCAAACAATATAAGTCATATATTTGTAGCACAAAAACATAAGTGTCTCCCCTTATCTAAATAATTACCTTTAATTAAAAACTGATAAGGATTGACATCCTCACTAAAGATTCACTCAAAGCACTCGAAGTGTTTAAGGTTCAAGAATAAGCACTCATAAGTCTAACCTAAAAAGTTAATCCCATAGGCTTGCCTAAAAATCAAATCTCCACCACTGTAATATGAGATGATACACAAATCAAAAGGTCTTTATCAGGGTTGTAACGGGGCTTAGGTTAAAGGTGTGGATAAAGGTTGAATTAGAAGGTTTAGAATCGAGATTGAATTGAAAAGTTACCTAACTTTTAGAAAAATAATTGAACTAATAATCTGAATAATTACATCACATGAAAATACTAATAATACGAGCTTCTTCTTCAAGATTCTGAATTTAAACATACAAGATCTTAAAATTTAGAACTAATAATGAATATACTTGGTTTTCTTTTTTAAGAACAAATCAAATAAATACATAATATAAGAAATAACTATATCAACTGAAATAAAGTAATTAGGCAACTGATCAAATTGATTCTCGATAGAAGGGTAGTCAAAGGAATGGTGATAACAAATACAAAAGGTTTTGGTTTAATTTTAGCGGGTGAATCAAGAAAAAAGGTTATTAGGATCAAAGAGGTTCACCAAGGGTTAATTTATGAAGGTAGGCTTTTTAGTGGAGTGAATGGGTTAAAACCTAGGTGCCTTTATCATCTCAGTATATCAAATCAATTAATGTGGCCTCGATATGTATAATCAAGGCAAATTCTATAATAACAATTCAGTGTTGACACACTCATAATCAATAAAGTGAGCATAAAAAGAATATATGCTCTATAAGGCTCAAAATTTCACAAAAATTATGGGTATTTGATATCAATCCCTTTAAATTTCAAACTTCAAAGTAATATTCAAATTCAGTTTAACAACCTAGGAAATTTTTTATTCTTGAAAAATAGACTTATCATGCTTGATTCTCTAGTATTCTTCAAATTTAATCATCAATGCACAATTATCAATGACTTACTCAAAAACATATCAATAAAAATCATAAATCATTAGAAATTTCACCCTAATTGATAATATGAGAAAATTACTTAGGAGCAAGACTAAAATTTAGGATTTTAGAATAATGCAAAAAAGTTAGGTACTTTTACCCCCTACACTTAAGATGTACATTGCCCTCAATGTACAAACATGGATAAATAACCAAGTGATAATTAATCAAAAGAGAAGGGGAGAAGTAACACTTCCTGAATTTTGGATGACTCCGGGAGTTGGCAGTGGTCGTGGTGGAAGATGGGGCTCGGAGGAGTGGTGGTGGAGTGTTCTATGGGCCTGGTGGGATGGCTACCGACAAGCACTGTGCTAGATGAAGAAATTGGGTAGCCTGGGAAGATATGGCCAAGAAATCTAAAGAAACATTAAAAATATACTAATAATATAATTAAGGATAAGAAAAATAAAGAGAAGGAGACTAAGAAGAAAACTAAAATTAAAAGAAAAGACTAATGGACTGAAGAGTCCTTATTGACAGATGGTTCGCGAGGTGGGTGTGACTTCTAAGGCTACGGAAGTGTTGGTGGTGGCGAAGGTGGCGTGATTCCCGAGCAGCCTTTAGAACCTAAAACCAAATAACTAAATTAAAATAAACTGAATTAAGTAGAAGAGAAGTAAAGATAAGGAAATTGAAGCAAAAGAGAAAAGAAAAATAAAAACTAAATGCTCTCAAAGACCCTTGGCTTGTCAAATAGCTGAAACTGCTGGCATGAACTCATGTGAATCTGTCTCCTTTAAGGAGATTGTGGTTGGCCTCTTATGCTTCTTCGGTATAGCTTTGGTGTGGCTCAATGGTTGGAGAGACTTGCAATGAAGAAGAAATCTGAGAAAAATGAGGAAGTGAAGAGGTGGAAAGTAGAGGAATGGGAGGGGGGTTGGTGTTTAAATAGAGGCTTGATTTCTAATGCTTGCCCACACCTGTGGACCGAGGGTTTGTTGAATTACATGGCCACACCGTACGGCCGAGTGTCTAGGTGTGTTGGTTCACCCACGTCTCTTTTCCAGATCCCATGCTCGTTTCTGAAAAGGCAGTGTCTTGGCCCGATTGGGTAGTATGGGCGTGTCTTTCCCGTGTCTGGTAAGTCAGTAGTTTCACACGGTCGTAGAGCACGATCGTGCCAATTTTGTTGGTGCCCGTGGGGGAGTGTTTGGATCTGTGACATTGAGAATTAGGTGAGATTTGATTCGTACTGCCTCTGCTATGTCACTATGGAAATTCTGATGGTCCACACGGCCACGGCCATGGCCGTGTGCAAGACCGTGTGGCTTTGAAATCTGTACTTTTGTGTTAATTTAAAATGAAATTATCAGAAAGGAAAAGAAATTGAAATCAAAATGGAAAGATATATTATATTGTGCTCGGGTTACCTCCCGAGAAGAGCTCGTTTATAGTCTTAAGCTAGACTTTCCTTGGATTTGAAAAATTAGGGAGGTTTAAAGGTTTGAATATCTTCCTTCATGCTTATAGTTCTATTTTCTTGATAAAGTTTAAGTCGAGAAGAGTTTATCTTAAAAATGTCGAATGTTGGATTGCTTACCTTGACTGTTTCGTATGGAAGATATTTCGTACCTCAAGAGAGATTCCTTCAGTTGTTCGTGGATCTAATTTGTTCATCCATACCTTATCTCCTATTTTGAAGTGGTTAGATGTTCCTATGAGCTCTTCTTGGGGTTCCTTAGGTTTTACGTCGTGCGGTTCCTATTCCTCTTTGAATTGTGTCTTCTATTCTTTTAGTTTGTTGACCCTAGGGCTTCGTTCCCCATATAATTCTTCTTTGTTGGCACTAGGTTTGTGCTTTGGCTCAGATTCGTATCCTTGTGGTGTTTCCTACAATGAAGGTTGCTCAAATTGATCATTAACTAAATTGACTTTCTTACCTTCATTGATTGTAGTCTTGGTCGAGTCAAGAGCTTGAAGACTGATTGATTCATCACCTACACGAAGAATGAGTTCTCCTGTGGCAACATTAATTTTAGTTTTGGCAGTTGCTAGGAAGGGTCTTCCTAAAATTAAGGGGATTGAATTATCCTTATCCATGTCTAAGACAACAAAATCTATTGGGAAAATGAATTTGTCAATTTTTACAAGAACATTTTCGATAATCCCCCTAGGAATTCTAACAGTTTTATCAGCTAATTGAATACTCATCCTAGTTTGTTTGGGTTTCCCTAAACCTAGTTGTTTAAACAATGTATAAGGCATGACATTAATGCTTGTCCCTAAATCAGCTAACGCGTTATCAACACGTAAACTACCAATTAAACAAGGGATAGTAAAACTCCCTGGATCTTTTTGCTTCTGTGGTAGTCTATTCTGTAACATTGCTGAGCATACTGCGTTTAATTCCACATGTGGCTCTTCATCTAATTTGCATTTGTTCGTCAAGAGTTATTTTAAAAATTTTCTCGAATCTGGCATCTAAAAAAGAGCTTCAAGAAGTGGTAAGTTAATATGTAACTTCTTTAAGAGTGGAAGAAACTTACCGAACAGTTCCTCTATATCGTCTCTATTTATTACTTCAGGTAAGGTATGCGGGGTCGGTACTCTTTGATTACCAGTTTTGGCTTTTCTTGTGTTTCCTACCTTCTTCGTCCTTGTTTTCGCTTGTTGAGATGGGTTCATCTAACCTTACATTTTCCGAGCTATTATAGCTTGGATTTGCTACTTTGGGTTGATCTCGGTGTTGCTTGGTAGACGCCCTTGCGGTCGTTCGGACATTAATTTTGCAAGTTATTCGACCGCTTTAGTGGCTTCCCCTACTGACTTTGTAAGTTCCCCAAATCGGTTTTTGGTCTCTTCAGCCAATGTTTGTTGACTTCTAAGTGTTTTCTCAGTATCTTGGAGATGATTTTCTTGCTTGCCATGAATTTTGTCAACATATCTTCGAGGTTTGGCTTCTTCTCTTACGGATATAGCTAATTTTTGGAATTTTGAGGAGATTGTTGTTTTGATTTCTTTGATTTCCTTGACCTCCCCATGAAAAATTTGGGTGGTTCCTCAAACCTGGAATATAAGCATTACTATAAGGGTTATTATTAGATCTTAATTTATTACCTATATAGTTCATCTGTTCACTTTCTGTGCGGGTTGGTAGGATGGGTACGCAGGATTCGCCAGCCCACTTGCGTCGCCTTTGCATTCTTGGATGTACTGCCAAGAACACAAACTATCAAGCTTTTTATTCATCATCTCTACCTGCGTTGATAGCATGGTTACTGCGTCGAGGTTGAAAACACCGACTGATTTTGTTGGTTTTGTCCTTGTAACCTACCACTGATAGTTATTCAGTAACTTCTCTTCAATAAACTCGTAGGCTGCTTCAGGAGTTTTGTTGTTCAGGGCTCTACTGGCAGCTGAATCAATTAGTTGCCTCTCTGAGGGACTTGGAGCCACAAGTGTAAACCATGGTGCGGACACCTTCTCAAGAGATCCTTATATCTCTCCCATGCGTCGTACAATGTCTCTAAATCCATCTGCACAGAAGAAGAGATGTCATTTCGTAATTTGGCCATTTTGGCTGGTGGGAGATATTTTAATAAAAATTTTCAGTCATTTGATACCATGTGGTGATTAACCCTCGTGGTAACGAGTTTAACAACTATTTGGTTTTATTCCTTAATGAAAAGGGAAATAACCGAAGACGTATGGTATCATCAGAAACGCCATTTATTTTGAAGGTATCACATAACTCTAAAAAATTAGCTATATTAGTATTTGGGTCTTTGTCCTGCAAACCATTAAATTGAACAAATTGTTGAATCATTTGTATAGTGTTACGCTTTAATTTAAAATTATTAGCAGCTATAGCAAGCCTAAAAATTCTCGATTCTGCTCCTATTAAATGAGGTTTAGCATAATCATACATAGTATGCGAGCATTGTTTTCTGCCACATCTTATGGTGGGGGATTATTCTCGTCCATCCCTTCAGTAGGGATCTGCCTTCTTGCTCTTCTTCTATGTAATTTAGGGCTCGCCTAATTTCTCTATGATTCTGTGAGCGGTAGCTTCAATATCACTGTCGTATACTAGTGGTCCTTTCGGGTTCCTTCTAGTCATAAACTAGAGGTACCTGCTAGGAATAGAAAGAAAGAAAATTTAGCAAAGTAAAAAAACAAAAATAAAAATAAAAGTAAAAGTAAATTGTAAAAATAAAAAGAGTGGCTAAAGTAATAAAAATAAAGCTTTCTTAATATTTTAGTTCCTCGGCAACAGCGCCTAAAACTTGATCGTTGTTTTGTCGAGTCTTAAAATTTATAAAGAGAATGATCGAACTTGGAAACTAACTCTGACAACGATTTAAGGCAAGTGCACCTATCGAACAGTAGTATAGCTTAGGCAAGGCCGGATTGTCGAACCCAAAGGAACTAAAAGTACTAATACTAACTTTGTTTTTATTATATAGCCTAAAATAAGTGAAGTTGTTGTTTAATCTAAATTTAAATAACTACTAAGCTAAAGTCGCAAAGACAAAAAGAATGAATTGGGGAAATATTATTGGGAAAACTCAGTTGATTAAGATGATACCCTTAGGAAGAATCCACCTAGACTTCACTTGTTATCTAACACTGAACCGGACAATTTATTCACTTGACTTGATCAGTAGGATTCCATAATTTATATTAAACCCTCTCTCGAGGCGACTAACGTCTAACCCTAGGTTGATTAATTGAAATCTTTTTCTAATTAAAACCCCTAGAATCGCATTAACTCGATCTATGGACTCCCATATTAGGTTTCACCCTAATCTAGCAAAATCTCGTCACCCTATCTCTAGGCACATGATCAACTCTGCTTAATTGTGTTAGATCTACTCTTAGGCAGGGACTTTTGCTCCACCACCTAAGCACATTCAACTTGAATCAATATCCCGAAAATATTAACACAAGAATTAAGCACACATAATTAAGAACAAATCAAGTATTTATCATATAGTTCGAAAACAATAACAATATCCGTCTTAGGTTTCATCCCTTCGTATCTCGAAAGGCTTAGTTCATAACAATAAAAGAAAACATCTCGTTTGTCGAGTCTTAAAATTTATAAAGAGAATGATCGAACTTGGAAACTAACTCGACAACGATTTAAGGCAAGTGCACCTATCGAACAGTAGTATAGCTTAGGCAAGACCGGATTGTCGAACCCAAAGGAACTAAAAGTACTAATACTAACTTTGTTTTTATTATATAGCCTAAAATAAGTGAAGTTGTTGTTTAATCTAAATTTAAATAACTACTAAGCTAAAGTCGCAAAGACAAAAAGAATGAATTGGGGAAATATTATTGGGAAAACTCAGTTGATTAAGATGATACCCTTAGGAAGAATCCACCTAGACTTCACTTGTTATCTAACACTGAACCCACACATTTATTCACTTGACTTGATCAAGAGGATTCCCTAATTTATATTAAACCCTCTCGAGGCGACTAACGTCTAACCCTAGGTTGATTAATTGAAATCTTTTTCTAATTAAAACCCTAGAATCGCATTAACTCGATCTATGGACTCCCATATTAGGTTTCACCCTAATCTAGCAAAATCTCGTCACCCTATCTCTAGGCACACGATCAACTCTGCTTAATTGTGCTAGATCTACTCTTAGGCAGGGACTTTTGCTCCACCACCTAAGCACATTCAACTTGAATCAATATCCCGAAAATATTAACACAAGAATTAAGCACACATAATTAAGAACAAATCAAGTATTTATCATATAGTTCAGAAAACAATAACAATATCCGTCTTAGGTTTCATCCCCTTCAGGTATCTGAAGGGCTTAGTTCATAACAATAAAAGAAAACATCTCAGAAGAAAAGATAAAACAAAACATAAGAAATTTGATCGTCTAATTGTTGAGTTTAAAAATTTATAAAAAGAGAATGATCGAACCTAGAAACTAACTTTGACAACGAGTTAAGTGCACCTGTCGAACAGTAGTATAGTTTAAGCAAGAACGGATTATCGAGCCCAAAGGAACTAAAAGTACTAATACTAACCTTCTTTCTATTATTTAGCCTAAATATTAAGTGATTGGTTGTTTAATCTAAATTAACTAACTACTAAGCTAAAGACGCAAAGACAAAAAGAATGAATTGGGGAAATACTATTGGGAAAGCTCAGTTGATTAAGATTATACCCTTTGGAAGAATCCACCTAAACTTCACTTGTTATCTAACACTGAACCAGACGATTTATTCACTTGACTTGATCAGTAGGATTCCCTAATTTATATTAAACCCTCTCTCGAGGCGACTAACGGCTAACCCTAGGTTGATTAATTGAAATCTTTTTCTAATTAAAACCACTAGAATCGCATTAACTCGATCTATGGACTCCCATATTAGGTTTCACCTTAATCTAGCAAAATCTCGTCACCCTATCTCTAGGCACACGATCAACTCTACTTAATTGTGCTAGATCTAGTCTTAGGTAGGGACTTTTTCTCTACCACCTAAGCACATTCAACTTGAATCAATATCCCGAAAATATTAACACAAGAATTAAGCACACATAATTAAGAACAAATCAAGTATTTATCATATAGTTCAGAAAATAATAACAAGATCCGTCTTAGGTTTCATCCCCTTCATCTATCTGAAGGGCTTAGTTCATAACAATAAAAGAAAACATCTCAGAAGAAAAGATAAAACAAAACATAAGAAATCTGATCGTCTAATTGTTGAGTTTAAAAATTTATAAAAAGAGAATGATCGAACCTGGAAACTAACTTTGACAACGAGTTAAGTGCACCTGTCGAGCAGTAGTATAGTTTAAGCAAGAACGGATTGTCGAGCCCAAAGGAACTAAAAGTACTAATACTAACCTTCTTTCTATTATTTAGCCTAAATATTAAGTGATTGGTTGTTTGATCTAAATTAACTAACTACTAAGCTAAAGATGCAAAGACAAAAAGAATGAATTGGGGAAATACTGTTGGGAAAACTCAGTTGATTAAGATGATACCCTTTGGAAGAATCTACCTAAACTTCACTTGTTATCTAACACCGAACCGCATTTATTTATTCACTTGACTTGATCAAGAGGATTCCTAATTTATATTAAACCCTCTCGAGGCGACTAACGCCTAACCTAGGTTGATTAATTGAAATCTTTTTCTAATTAAAACCCCTAGAATCGCATTAACTCGATCTATGGACTCCCATATTAGGTTTCACCCTAATCTAGCAAAATCTCGTCACCCTATCTCTAGGCACACGATCAACTCTGCTTAATTGTGCTAGATCTACTCTTAGGCAGGGACTTTTGCTCCACCACCTAAGCACATTCAACTTGAATCAATATCCCGAAAATATTAACACAAGAATTAAGCACACATAATTAAGAACAAATCAAGTATTTATCATATAGTTCAAAAAATAATAACAAGGTTCGTCTTAGGTTTCATCCCTTTAGGTATCCAAGGGCTTAGTTCATAACAATAAAAGAAAACATCTCAGAAGAAAAGATAAAACAAAACATAAGAAATCTGATCGTCTAATTGTTGAGTTTAAAAATTTATAAAAAGAGAATGATCGAACCTGGAAACCAACTTTGGCAATGAGTTAAGTGCACCTGTCGAACAGTAGTATAGTTTAAGCAAGAATGGATTGTCGAGCCCAAAGGAACTAAAAGTACTAATACTAACCTTCTTTCTATTATTTAGCCTAAATATTAAGTGATTGGTTGTTTAATCTAAATTAACTAACTACTAAGCTAAAGATGCAAAGACAAAAAGAATGAATTGGGGAAATATTGTTGGGAAAACTCAGTTGATTAAGATGAAACCCTTTGGAAGAATCCACCTAAACTTCACTTGTTATCTAACACTAAACCAGACGATTTATTCACTTAGCTTGATTTGTACGACTCTCTAATTTATATTAAACCCTCTCTCGAGGAAAATAACGCCTAACCCTAGGTCGATTAATCGAAATCTCTTTCTACTTAAAACCCCTAGAATTGAATAAACTCAATCTATGGACTCCCATATTAGGTTTCACCCTAATCCGGCAAAATCTCGTCACCCTATCTCTAGGCACGTGATCAACTCTTCTTAATTATGATAGATCTACTCTTAAGCAATGACTTTTGCTCCACCACCTAAGCACATCACACTTGAATTAATATCCACGCATAACTAAGAACAAACTAAGTATTTATCATACAACTCAGAAAATAATAACAAGATTCATTTAGGTTTCACCCTCTTCAGGTATCCAATGGGTTTAGTTCATAATGATAAAATAAAACATCTCAAGAGAAAAGATAAAACAAAACATAAGAAATCCCTAAAACCCCCTGAGGGAATTGAAGGAGAGATCCACCGTCTTGAGTAGAATTCCTTCTTCTTGAGAAGGATCAACTGGCTATCTTCAAGTGATTCCCATAAATCTGACCTTTATGGCTCGGCTCCTTGGCCTAGCTTCGCTAGCTCCTCCTTGAAGGTTATACTTCGAGTGTTTATATAGGCTCTTAGAATGCTTTATTTGGACCCTAAGTATCCTAATTCAAGTATAATTCCTACAGGTGTTTGAATAGGCTTTGTAATGTGTTTCTTTACCTATAAGTATCCAAATTCGAGTGAAATTCCTCTTGGCCACGAAGGACACGCCCATGGAACATGCCTATGTGAATCGACTTCAGGCCGTGTTCGGGTCTTTTGATGGAGGCACGACCATGTGAATCGTGGTTAGGTCATGTTTGAACTTCTCTTAAGAGGCACAGCCGTGTAGGCTTAAGTCCAGGCTGTGTTGATTTCGTGATATGGCCCAATTGGTCTGTTTTAGGCCCATTTCTCGTTCTTTTCGTCCCTAGGTGCTTTCCTAAGTATAAAACATGAAAAATAATTAAGAACACCTTTTAACATAAATCAAGGAATAAATCATCCTAAAGTATGCTAAATGTTGGATTAAAATATGTTACTTTTGTGGTTTGTCAAATACCCCCACACTTAAGCTTTTGCTTGTCCTCAAGCAAAATTCTCAACTTACAATTAAAATGAACTTTCCACAATTCATTATCCTCATCAACAATGCCTCATCATAATTCATAGATAATTTATACATGGATAATTTGACTCAAAGACTCCTAAAGATTCAAACAGTTCTAAGTCATAAATTTGTAACATGAAAACATAGGTGTCTCCCTTTATCTAGATGATTACCTTTAATTCAAAACCGACAAGGGTTGACATCCTTACAAAAGATTCACTCAAATCACTCGAACTGTTTAAGGGTCAGGAAAAGAGCACTCATTAGTCGAACCTGAAAGGTTAATCCCATAGGCTTGCTTGAAAATCAAATCTCCACCACTGTAATATGAGATGATACACAAATCAAAAGGTCTTTATCAGGGTTGTAACAGGGCAAGGGTTAAAGGTGTGGATAAAGGCTGAATTGGAAGGTTAAAATCGAGATTCACCTGATGAATTACCTAACTAGAAAAATGAACTAATAACCTGAATAATTACATCACATGAAAATTTAAATACTAATAATATGAGCTTTTTTTCAAGATGTTGAATTTAAACATATAAGCTCTTAGAACATAGAACTAATAGTGAATGTACTTCATTTTTTTAAGAACAAATCAAATAAATACAAAATATAAGAAAGAACTTTATTAACTGAAGTAAAGTAATTAGGCAACCGATCAAATCAATTCTCAATAGAAAGGTAGTCAAAGGAATGGTGATAACAAATACGAGCGGGGTTTTGGGTTAATATTAATGGGTGAATCAAATAAAAGGGTTGTTAGGATCAAAGGGTTCACTAAGGGTTAACTGTTGTGAGGCATGTTGTTTCCCCACACTTGTTTTTTAGACTGCCACGCCCATTTCTGAGAAATTAGTGTCGACCACAGTCGCGTTGCATGGTCGTGGTGTTCTATTGGTGCCCGTGGGGTAGCGATTGGGTCCGTGATTTTAAAAATTAGTTAGGTCTGATTTGTACCGTCTCTGCCATGTCAGTATAGAGATCATGTACTTCCACACGGCCACTACCACGGCCGTGTGCAAGGTCGTGTGGTCTGGAAATCTACACTTTTGGTTAGTTTAAAACTAGGTGTTTAAGATGAAGAAAAGAGAATAAAATAAAAGAATGTAAAGTACTTAAGGTTAGTACTCGGGTTGCCTCTCGAGAAGCATTCATTTAAAGTCTTAAGCTAGACTTTCCCTTCATTTGTATAATCATGGTGGTTTGAAGGTTTGAACATCTTCCCTCATGCTTCGGATTTATTTTCATGATAAAGTTTAAGTCGAGAAGCGTTTACCTTAAAAGTGCCGAATGTTGGATTGCTTACCTTGACTGTTCCGTATGGAATGATATTGCATACCTCAAGAGGGATTCCTTCGGTTGTATTTGGGCATACTGGGATGATTTGATGATCTACTTTGTTCATCCATACCTTAACTCCTATTTTGAAGTGATTTGATGTTCCTACGAGCTATTCTGGAGGCTCTTTTGTTTTACTTCGTGTGCTTCCAGTTCTTCTTTAAAGTGTGTCGTCAAATTTTCTAACTTGTCGATCTTAAGGCTTCATTCCTTATAAAGTTCTTCTTTATTTGCATGAGGTCTATGATCCGGCTCAGGTTTGCGGCTTTGTGGTGGATCCTGTGGTGAAAGGTGAACAACTTGGTCATCAATGGAATTTACTTTCTCACCTTCATCACTCGTTGTCTTGGCCGAGTCAAGAGCATGTAGACTGATTGATTCATCACCAACATGTAGAATGAGTTTTCTTATACCAACATCAATCTTAGTCTTTGCAGCTGCTAAAAAGGGTCTTCCTAAAATTAAAGGAATCGGATTATCCTCATCCATGTCTAAGACAACAAAATCTACTGGGAAAATGAATTTATCAATTTTTACGAGAACATATTCGATAATACCCCTAGGAATTCTAACAGTTTTATCAGCTAATTGTATGCTCATCCTAGTTTGTTTGGGTTTCCCTAGACCTAGTTGTTTAAACATTTTATAAGGCATGACATTTTTAGTTGCCCCTAAATCATCTAATGCATTATCAATAGTTAGTCTACCAATTAAACATGGAATTGTAAAACTCCCTGGATCTTTTAGCTTTTGTGGTAGTCTATTCTGTAGACATTGCTAAGCATACTGCATTTAATTCCACATGAGGCTCCTCGTCTAACTTACGCTTGTTTGTTAAGAGTTATTTTATAAATTTTCTCGACTCTGGCATCTGAAAAAGAGCTTCAAGAAGTGGTAAGTTAATATGTAATTTCTTTAAAAGTTTAAGAAACTTATCGAAGTGCTTCGGGATAAGGTATGTGAGGTTGGTACTCTTTGATTACCGATTTTGGTTTTTCTTGTGTTATCTCTACCTTACCTTATTCTACCTAAATTTTTTTGTATTATGTCGGGTTCATCTAAGCCTGTACTATCATGAGCTGAGATGGCTTGGATTTGCTCCCTTGGGTTTTTCTCAGTGTTGCTTGGTAGACGCCCTTGTGGTCATTCAGAAATCTCTGATCGAATTTCAGAAACTATCTTATTAAGTTGACCATCTGACTTAGTAAGTTCTCCAACTTGGCTCTCGATCCTGTTGATTGATGCTTGTTGATTATTGAGCGTTGTCTCGGTTTTTGGAAATGAGTTTCTGTGGCTGCCATGAATTTTGTCAACATCTCTTCAAGGTTCGGCTTCTTTTCTTGTGGATAGGGCTGATTTTGAAAATTTTGAGGAGGTTGTTATCTTTGATTTCCTTGATTTCCTTCACCTCCCCATGAAAAATTTGGTTGGTTCCTCCAACCTGGATTATAGGTATTACTATAAGGGTTATTATTAGAACTGAAATTGTTACCTATATAGTTCATCTGTTTGATTTCTATGTTCGGTTGCTAGGGTGGGTACTCAAGATTCGTCACACTTCCACTTGCATCGCATTGCATTATTGGGTGTACCTCCAAAGAACACAAACTATCAAGCTTTTTATTCATCATATCTACCTGTGTTGATAGCATGGTTACTGCGCCGAGGTTAAAAACTCCGGCTGATTTTGTTGGTTTTGTCCTTGTAACCTGCCACTGATAGTTATTCAACGACATCTCTTCAATAAACTCGTATGCTGCTTCAGGAGTTTTGTTATTCAGAGTTCCACTGGTGGCTGAATCAATTAGTTGCCTCGTTGAGGGATTCACACCGTTATAGAAAGTTTGGACTTGGAGCCACAAGGGTAAACCATGGTGTGGACACCTTCTCAAGAGATCATTGTATCTGTCCCATGCGTCGTATAATGTCTCTAAATCCATCTGCACAAAATAAGAGATATCATTCCGTAATTTGGCTATTTTGGTCGGTGGGAAATATTTTAATAAAAAATTTTCGATCATTTGATCCCATGCAGTGATTGACCCTCGTGGTAATGAGTTTAACCACTATTTGGCTTTATTCCTTAATGAAAAGGGAAATAACTAAAGACGTATGGCATCGTCAAAAATGCCATTTATTTTGAAGGTATCACAGAACTCTAAAAAAATTTTCTATATGAGTATTTGGGTCTTCGTCCTACAAACCATCAAATTGAACAAATTGTTGAATCATTTGTATAGTGTTAGGCTTTAATTCAAAATTATTAGCAACTATAGCAAGCCTAACAATACTAAATTTTGCTCCTGTTAAATTAGGTTTAGCAAAATCATACATAGTACGAAGAGCATCTGCCACATCTCGTGGTGGATTATTCTCATCCATCCCTTCAATAACATTGGATTCACCTTGTTACTATTCTTCTCGGTAATTTAAGGATCGCTTGATTTCTCTACGATTCTTGCGCGCGGTAGCTTCAATATCACTATCATTACTAGAGGTCTTGTCGGGTTCCTTCTAGTTATAAACTAGAGGTACCTGCTAGGGAAAGAAAGAAATAAAATTAGAAATAATAAAATAAATTTCAAAACTAATAAAAATAATGGCTAAAGTAATAAAAATAGAGCTTTCTTAATATTTTAGTTCCCCAACAATGACGCCAAAAACTTTATCATTTAATTGTCGAGTTTTAAAATTTATAAAAAGAGAATGATAGAACCTGGAAACTAACTTTGACAACGACTTAAGGCAAGTGCACCTATCAAACAGTAGTATAGTTTAGGCAAGACCGGATTGTCGAACCCAAAGGAACTAAAAGTACTAATACTAACCTTCTTTCTATTATTTAGTCCAAATATTAAATGATTGGTTGTTTAATCTAAATTAACTAACTACTAAGCTAAAGACGTAAAAACAAAAAGAATGAACTGGGTAAATACTGTTGGGAAAACTCAGTTGATTAAGATGATCCCCTTAGGAAGAATCCACCTAAACTTTACTTGTTATCTAACACTGAACCAGATGATTTATTCACTTGGACTCCCTAATTTATATTAAACCCTCTCTCGAGGCGAATAACATCTAACCCTAGGTTGATTAACCGAAATCTCTTTCTAATTAAAGCCCCTAGAATTGCATTAACTCGATCTATGGGCTCCCATATTAGGTTTCACCCTAATCTGGCAAAATATAGTCACCCTATCTCTAGGAGCGCAATCAACTCCGCTTAATTATGATAGATCTACTCTTAAGCAGGGACTTTTGCTCCACCACCTAAGCACATCACACTTGAATTAATATCCGGGAAATATCAACACAAGAATTAAGCACACATAATTAAGAACAAACTAAGTGTTTATCATACAACTCAGAAAACAATAACAAGATTCATTTAGGTTTCATCCCTTTAGGTATCTGGAGGGTTTAGTTCATAATGATAAAATAAAACATCTCAAGAGAAAAGATAAAACAAAACATAAGAAATCCCTAAAATCCCCTGAGGGAATTGAATGAGAGATCCGCTGTCTTGAGTAGAATTTCAGCTTCTTAAGATGGGTCAACTGGCTATCTTCGAGTGATTCCCAAAAATCTGACATTTCTAGCTCGGCTCCTTGGCCTAGCTCTGCTAGCTCATCCTTGAAGGTTATACTTAGGGTGTTTATATAGGCTCTTGGAATGCTTTATTTGGCCCCTAAGTATCCTAATTCAAGTATAATTCCTACTCAGGTGTTTGAATAGGCTTTGGAATGTGTTTCTTTGCCTCTAAGTATCCAAATTCAAGTGAAATTCCTCTTGGCCGTGGCAGGGACACGCCCATGGCTCACGCCCATGTGAATCAACTTTAGGCCATGTTCGGGTTTGTTGATGGAGGCATGACCGTGTGAATCGTGGTTAGGCCATGTTCAAACTTCTCTTATGTGGCACAGCCGTGTGGGCTTAAGTCCAGGCCGTGTCGATTTCGTGATATGGCCCAATTGGTCCATTTTAGGCCCGTTTCTCATTCTTTTCATCTCTAGGTGTTTTCCTGAGTGTAAAACATGAAAAAAAAAGGATTAAGAGCACCTTTTACATAAATCAAGGAATAAATCATCCAAAAGTATGCTAAATGTGGGATTAAAATATGATACTTTTACGATTTATCAAAATTCCTAAAACCTCCTGAAAGAATTGAAGGAGAAACCTGCCGTCTTGCGTAGAATTTCGGCTTCTTGAGATGGATCAACTAGCTATCTTCGAGTGATTCCCACAAATCTGACCTTTCTGGCTCGGCTCCCTGGCCTAGCTAACCACCCTCTTTCAGGTTATACTTAGGGTGTTTATATAGGCTCTTGGAATGCGTTTCTTTGGTGCTAGGTATCCTTTTCCGAATGAAATTACTCTTTGCCATGATAAGGACACGGCCATGGCACACGCCCGTGTGAGTCGTGGTCAGGCCGTGTTCAAATTTCTTTAATGAGGCACGACCATGTGAATCGGGTTCTAGTAATTTAATGAGGCATGGCCATGTGGTCTTGGGCCCAACCATGTCAATTTCATGAGTTGGCCCAATTTGGTTCATTTTAAGCCCGTTTCTTGTTCTTTCCATCCTCCAGTGCTTTCCTGAGTATAAAACATAAAGAGGAAGGATTAAGAGCACCTTTTACATAAATCAAGGGATAAATCGTCTGAAAACATGCTAAATGTGGGATTAAAATATGTTACTTTTACAGTTTATCATTGGTAAATGATGAAAAGTGAGAATTCCCGGTTGAACCTTCAGAATAGAAAAGATACGAATGAGGTAGCTAGGTCACATATATGGTACTAAGTGTAGGCCACTATGTGTACAAGAGAGCTACGAGATGGTTTTAGGTCATGCGTGTAGTACTAAGTGCATGCTACTACGTGTACCAAACAAATAGGTCGCATGTGTAGTACTAAGTGCAGGCTACTACATGTACCATATAGCTTCGACTACAAGGGTGGTACTATGAGCAGGCCACCATGTATCTATTATTATTCGATGAGTTCAACGAGAAATTGACCAAATGAAAATACATGTGATCATGTAACGGCTAAGTGTAATTGAATATGATAATGTGATGGATAAGTGCAGGTATAAGTGTGAAAATTTATGAACAATGTGCTCGATATTTGAGCGAACTTTCAGTAAGATGAAATGGAGTAAGTGAAATTATGAAAGAGTAAATTTAGAAATAAAACAGTTTTGGACAGTAGCAATAGAGTAATTTTGAAAAATCACAAAAAATTTAGAAATGGAATTAGTTGTTGAGTGAGATATGAAATTAAAGATTATTGAGTTTATTTTCATATGAAAGAAACAAAGAAAGAAAATAAATTCTGTATTTTGATATATTTAGATTTTTGTGAGACTGTTCGAGTGATTTCAAGATCCTGCTTCGACTTGGAAAAATCATTAAAAATTGTACAAAAATAATTTTGGGACATGATTTATATGGTTATATTCCTTAATGAGTCTATTTTTATAAGAAACAAACTATAACATCATTTTAATTCTGTACAAATAGATAATTAAATTTTAGCAAAGAATGGTTGAGAACATATTGTGAAGATTTATGAAAGCCTGTTAATAAATCACTTATTATTTACATACTTACTTACTAAGGTTTGTAGCTTACGTCCCTTCATTTCCTATATCTTATAGGGTTGTATGCTAACTTGAGTTGGAGATTGTCGGAGATGTAATCACACTATCAAGCTATCATCGTGGGGTAAAACTGAATACAAACCTCTTAAGTTTATGGCATGTATAGGAGACTTAATCATTTGTATATGTCATAATTGGTCTGACCTAAAATGTTGGTCTTTAATATTTAGCAGTTCATTTTTTATAACCTCGGGTATGTGGCATTGGCTTCGTACGTACATTAATGATGATGAATATGCATATTTGATTATCCCTAGTGATTAATGGGATAAGTAGATGGGTTTAGAAGTAGAAATGAGATTGTACTAAAGTAATATGAATGAGTGAATAAAGGTACTCATGAATGAGTCACAAAGAAAAGATTACGATATGTAACACGGTATTTGCTAAATAAGGGCAAGTGTGAGTAAGTATGGCAAGAAACCTATGACTTGTGTATGGTTAATTAATGCCATGGATGGATTATATTCTGAGCTCATTGTTTCTATTTATTTCCATGTAAACTTACTAATCTTTAAGCTTACCCCTTTCATTGCCACTTTTCCTTGTAGTATTGCCAAGGTAACTCGAGGGACGTGGAAAGTAGGTGTCCGGAAATCACATTATCGACATCACTTTGGTATAACAATTTAGACTTACTTTGAGTATGGCATGTATAGGACTTGGGTAATTTTGTTAGGTTGTAATTGTTAGCCAAAGTGTTGGCTATGTATGTTATTAAAGTCATTTTGTAAATGGCCTTATAAGTTAGTCAAATACTTGGAAAATTCTATTGCTTAATGAAGATGAATTTCATGAAGTGTATGCCTTTCTGTATGTCTTGATTCTTTGAGTTCCTAGAAATATCTTTTAGTCATCTTTTATATTGGAATGTTTTGAATTGAGTTCTTGGATGTGCCTTTGGGTTATAAGTTGTTTTGACTTGAATTGGAGTATGTATGTGTGCAACTTAAGGTGGCAAAGGGCTTAGTAGATAGCGATCTAATTGTCCACGTAAGTAGACACACGGAGTGTGTTTAGGCCGTGTGTGACACACGGTTAGCCCTATGGGCGTGTAAATCGACCGTGTGTCCCCTTGCATGCTAGAATTGCAAGTCAGTCAGCCTTGTAGTAAACACATGGGCAGAGACACGACCGTGTGTCTCAGCCGTGTGGGAGGCACAGCCTAGGATATGGGCGTATGCCCAGGCCGTCTGAAGTCTGCATATTAAATATGGATTTTAATTCGACACACGGGTTAAGGACACGGACGTTTGCCTTAGTTGTTTGACCTTAGTGAGATGATGATGTCATAAATAGAATGCTAAGGTTTTGGCACACGGGCTAAGAAATGGGGCGTGTCAAGACTGTGTAAACACGGGCCAGGGACACGGGCGTGTGTCCACCATGTGGATTAAGTCAGTGTCGACCACGGGTGGAAGACACGAGCATGTCTTAGGGGAACACAGGCGTGTCCCTAGATCAACACGGCGTGTGGCCCCTATTTTGATGAAAAGCTTTCCAAGTTCGTAAAAGTTTCAAGTTAAATCCTGAAACCTCTTGGATGTATGTTTAGGTCCTCATAGGCCGAGACTGAGCAAGAGATGGTTTCAAATGAAATTTTTATACCCCAATATGAGACTTTTAAGCGAGTTAAGTCAAGTAATGCCTCAAACACGGTTCCTACTTCGAACACAGGTAAGGGGTGTTACATGGTGACCACGTCAAGGTTGAAAACATCGGCTACTTTATTAGGCTTTGTCCTCATGACTCGCCACTGATAGTTAATCAGTGACATCTCTTCGATAAATTCATAAGCCGCTACATGTGTTTTGTTATTTAGAGTCCCACTGGTAGCTGCATCGATTAGTTGCCTAGTTCAAGGGTTCAAACCATTATAGATGGTTTGAACCTGTAACCATAGAGGTAACCCATGGTGGGGGCACCTTCTCAATAAGTCTTTATACCTCTCCCATGAATCGTAAAGAATTTCTAAATCCATCTGAATAAAAGAAGAGATATCATTCCTCAACTTTGCTATTTTAGCCAGAGAAAATACTTTAATAGAAACTTTTTAGTCATTTGTTCTCAAGTAGTGATGGAACATCATCGTAACAAGTTCAACCACTATTTAGCTTTATTGCTCAATGAAAAAGGGAATAATCAAGGTGAATGGCATCATCAGAAATGCCATTAATCTTGAAAGTGTCACAGAATTCTAGAAAGTTGGCCAATGAGTATTTGGGTCCTCATCTTGTAAACCATCCAACTGAACAAATTGTTAGATCATCTGAATAGTGTTTGGCTTCAGTTTGAGGTTATTAGCAGCAATAGCAGGCCTTACAATACTCGATTTAGCCCAGTGAGATTGGGTTTGAATGGTACATAGTATGAGGAGCAGGATTCTGATTCACAAGATTCGCGGCAACCATAGGAGGTAGCGGATTATTCTAATTTTCAACCATCTCCTCGTTAGTGTTGGTATCGTCTTCTTACTCTTCCTCTATATGTTGTCGACCTTGCCTTACTTCTTTATAGTTTCTACGAGCAGTACTTTCAATCTCACTATCAAAAAGCAATGGTCTTGACGGGTTCTTTCTAGTCATAAACTAAAAATACATGCCTGAAGCAAATAAAAGATAAGTTAGTAAATAAAAATACAAACACAAATAAAATGCAATAAAAATAAAAATGGCTAAAGTAATAAAAATTAATTGTTCTTAATATTTTAGTCCCCGGCAATGGCACAAAAACTTGATGACATCACAAACTAACTAAAATACAACAAAGGCAAGTGCACCTATAGAACAGTAGTATAGCCATGGTGAGTCCGAAATATCATATCCACAAGAACTAAAAGTACTAGTAATAACTATCTTTCTATTATTTAGCCTAATAATTAAGGAAGTGTTTAATCTAAAAGTTAACTAGCTAACTATGAATGCAAAAGATAGTGAATTGGAAAAATATTTGAAGAAAACCAATGAGAGAGACAATAACCAAGGAAGAATCCACCTAGACTTCACTTATTATTCTGACTCTGAATTAAATGATTTATTCACTTGTCTTGCTCCGTAGAAATCCCTAAATTATGTTAATATCTCTTTCGAGACTAAGAACAACTTACTCTAGGTTGATTATTCAAAAACTCTTTCTAATTAAAACCCCTATCGTCGCATTAACTCGATTTATGGATTCCCTTATTAGATTTGACTCTAATCCAGCAAATTTATGTCATCCTATTTTTAGGGTTGCAATCAACTCCACTTAATTATGCTAGATCTACTCTTAAGCAGGGACTTTTGCTCCACTGATTAAGCACATCAAACTCGGATTAATATCTTGAAAATATTAAGGCAATGATTAAGAACACATAATTAAGAACAAGAATAAATATTTATCATGTAATTCAGACAATTAAATAATAAGGTCCATCGTAGGTTTCATCCTCCCTAGGTATTTAGGGTGTTTATTTCATACACATAGAGGAAAACATCTCAAAATAAGAATAACAACAAGACATGAAAGACCCAATAAAACTTTAAAGGAAATTCGACTGAAGATCTTCAATCTTGGAGTGGATATGCTTCTGAGATGATTTTGGCGGCTTCCTTCGAGTAATTTCTTCGTTCTACTCTGCATGTCTCTTTAGGTCCTCTTCTAATGCGTATTTATAGACTTTAGAATGCTCAAAAACACTAAAATTTGGGTTTTTCTGCATAACATGGAAGCAAGGTGCAAAGTCAACACGGGCTGGAACATGGGCTTGTGCCCAGCCCGTGTGGCTCACATGGGCGTGTGCCCAGCCAGCGTGGATCCTGAAAACTTTGATTTTGGCCCATTTTTTGCTCCTTTTGCTTTCAAATGCTCTCCTAAGTATAGAAACATGAATTTAAAGGATTAGGATCATCAATTCCACTAATTCTCATTATAAATAATCCAAAAATATGCTAAGCATGGAATTAAAATATGTTACATTTATGGTTTATCACATACTCAAAGCATCGACGACCACATTCGCCTTCGCAGGGTGATAGTTAATTATCAACTCATAATCTTTTATCAACTCTAACCATCTCTGTTGTCATAGGTTTAACACCATTTGACTCATCTGGTACTTCAAACTTTTTTGATCGGTAAAGATATGGCATTTCTCTCCATACAACTAATGATGCCAAATATTCAAAGCAAAGACGCATTTCTCTCCAATTCCAAATCCTGCATCGGATAATTCTTTTCATGTGGTTTTAGGTGTCTCGAGGCATAAGCTACTACCTTTCCCTCTTGCATCAACACACAACCAAGGCCATCATTGACGCATCACAATAGATTACAAACTCCTTTCCCGACACAGGTTGTACCAAAACTGGGGCATCAGTCAACAATGCTTTCAGTTTCTCAAAACTCTATTGGCACCTCTTTGTCCATTCGAACTTGACATCTTTATGTAGCAACCTCGTCATCGGTATAGCGATCAGGGAAAACCCTTTCACGTACCATCTATAGTAACCTACTATGCCCAAAAACTTCTAATCTCTGACACATTCCTCGGAATTTCCACTCAACAATAGCCAAGATCTTACTCTGATCAACTCTAATTCCATTAACCAGCATGATGTGTCGTAAGAATCTGACCTCTCGTAGCCAAAACTCACTTTTGCTAAACTTAGCATACAACTACTTATCCCTTAAAGTCTACAAAATAGTTCTTAAATTCTCTATGTGTTCACTCTCATCCCGAGAATAAATTAATATACATCAATAAAAACAACTACAAACTTGTCCAAGTACAGTCGAAAAATATGGTTCATTAAATCCATAAATACAGCAGGAGCATTCATTAAGCCAAAGGGCATGACGAGGAACTCATAATGGCCATACCTTGTCTGAAATGCTATTTTAGGCACATCTTGTTCCTTAGCTCTCAACTGGTAATAACCAGACCTCAGGTCTATCTTAAAAAAACACTATTGCTCCTTTTAATTGGTCAAACAAATCGTCGATCCTTGGCAAAGGATACTTGTTCTAAACTGCAACCTTGTTGAGCTATCTGTAGTTATACATAACCTCATCGACCCATCTATACTGGAGCACCCCACGGAGAATAGTTTGGTCTTGAGAAACCTTTATCAGTCAACTCTTGTAACTGAGCCTTCAATTCTTTTAACTCAAACGGTGCCATCCTATACGGGGCAACCGAAATAGGTGTCGTACCAGGAACCAACTCAATACCAAACTTAACCTCCCTAACTGGAGGCAGTCCAGGTAACTCTTCCAAAACACGTCCGATACTCAGATTCAATTGTTACTTCTGACTCTTGGTTATTTAACACAAATGCAAGATAGGACTCATACCCTTTTCTCATACATTTTTCAGCTGCCATAGAAGAAATCACTACAGGCAAGCTATCCGATTTACTTAATTCAATCCGAATAATATCTTCATTTACACATCTCAGTTCAATAAACTTACTAGCACAGTTTACTAACACATTATGAACAATCAACCAATCCATGCTAAGAATTAGGTCAAATTCATCAAACGGTAGTAGCATGAGGTTAGCCGAAAAATAATGGCCTCTAATCATCAAGGGACAGTTTCTATACACTTTGTCTACTATTACATGCTTGCCTAACGGGTTTGACACTTTTATCATAAATTTGGTAGACTCAACAATCATATTCATGCTAGAAACCAATTTCATACAAACATAAGAATGAGTAGACCACGGGTGAATGAAAGCAACAATAGAAATATCATGAAGAGAAAAAGTATCCGTAATCACATTTAGGGATGATGCCTCTTCATGAGCGCGAATGGCATAAGTCCTTGCTGGTGCTCTACCCTCTAATCTCATAGTAGAATCTCTAGGCGCACCTCTACTGCTAGCCCCACTTCCTGGGTTCTTTTGAGGTCTACCCCTCGAAGGTACATTACTCGCTCTCAATTCTTGTTTTCTATCTTTCTCATCTATCTCAGGACAGTTTCGAATGAAGTGGTCTAGTGAATCGCACTTTAGCAAGTTAGATTGTTTCCCCAATACTCTCCAATATGTTTTCTACCATAATTCTGACACTTGGGTTTATTAGACTTCGCATTACCCACACTTGCCATCGAGGTGGCTTGAACTCTAGAGCCCGAATATGTTTTACCACGATCTTGGTGTGAATACCCAGCTAAAACGGTCGTCCGAGGGTTCGTTTCTTTTGACCTATTTGATTAGGATTGGAACGACGTATTCATTGGCCTCTTTCTTTCATCTCGGGCCTCAATCACAGGTTTTCTCCTTTCCTTATACAGCTCTTCAGCTTTGCAAGCTCTATCGACCAATACTACAAATTTTTTCAACTCAAAGATCCCGACTAACAATCTAATATCCTCGTTCAGCCCATCTTTAAATATTTTACACATAATAGCTTCTGTAGACACACACTCTTGAGCATACTTACGAGTTTGACAAATTCACGTTCATACTCTACCACAAACATTTTGCCTTGCTTCAATTCGAGGAACTCTTTCTATTTCTGATTGATGAACCGTTGACTTATGTATTTCTTTCAGAACTCCTCTAAGAAGAAATCCCATGTCACTCTCTCCTTAGAACTACAGATGTCAGAGTTTTCCCCCAGTGTATGCCGAGTCCTTCAGTAATGATATAGCATATTTTAAGCATTATTCAGGTGTGCAAGAAGGTTTATCAAATACTCGTATAGAATTCTCAAGCTAGAACTCTGCTTTATCAGGATCATCATCTATGTTGGCTCTAAATTTCTTAGCCCCTTGCTTTCGAATCTTATCAATCGGGGTTTAGTCAGTCTTGCCAAATCAATACCTTGAAGAGCTACAAGGACCGGCTGAGGTATAGGAGGGGTGGAGGAGGTTAAGCATTAGGATTTGCTCGAACAAATTCAGTATACCAATTACTCATCATATGGAGAAAGGCTTCCCGAGCCTGCTTTCCTTGACCCAAGGTCCCTGGTCTACTTTCTTCTAGCATGGTCGCTGTTCTGGAGTCGGCACATTACTTCCAAAGATCATCATCAATGACCTTTCGGTCAGATCCATTTACTATATGAAAACACAGTTTGAAATTGTCAAGAGTCACCACACTACCATAATATATTTATGGCATGTATAGCTAGACTCTTACACACGCTACGGCAGTCCGAGAACTGATTAAACCATAGGTCTGATATCACTAAATGTAACACCTCTTACCCATATTCGATACTGAAATAGGGTATGAGGTGTTATCAGACTTATATGAAAGCAATCATACAAAATTGAGACATGATTTCCCATTCAAATTTAAAACATTTCATAAACATTCATATCACCCCTTAAATAAGCCTACGAGGCCCAAAACACATTTTAGGAATGGTTTGAGACCAAACTGAATTCTTTAGAAGACTTCAAAAAATGTCACTAAAAACAGGGACACACGCATGTGTCTGATAACATGGCCATGCTGAAGGACCGTGTAACTCACATGATCTAAACATATAGGGACACACCCATGTGGGTTTATTTCTTAGTTTGAACATACATGGGTTTTCACATGGCCTAACACACGCCCGTGTCCATGAACCGTGTCCCTCACATAGCCATGACACGCCCGTGTCTTGGCCCTTGTGCAAAAACCTTGACATTCTATTTCTGATGTCATCAACTCAATAAGGTCATAAGGCCAAGGCACACGCCCATGTCCTTAAACCATGTGGTGAATTAAGTTCCTAAATTCAAGTGCAAACTTTACACGGCCTGGGCACATGCCCATGTCCTATGGCCATGTCTTCCACACTGTAACGACTGGTTTATACCCTAGTCAGAATAGTAGTTTTGAGACCACAAATTCGAGGTCAGAATAATATTTTAATAATATTTTTTGTGTTGATTATGTGTGATATAGCCTGTGTGAAAATTTTGTGTAGTAATTTTATCGATTGTGGGTGAATTAAGAGAAATGATTTAATCGCATAAATGCAAAAGCTGTGTGCTGGATGTTAAATGCTCAATTTGTAACAACCCTCACCCATAATTCCCACCGGAACTGGGCCCGAGGCATTACTAAGTAAAAAAAAACCTGATTGCCACTTAAGCTCAGTTTGACTACTCTATTAAGTCACCTCATCAACCTCATTTTCGTCTTACAAGGCCTCACTCATACATACAATGTTCTCGAGACCAAATTGAAACTTTTTCGAATCTTTAAAAAAAATTTCACCTAAACAGGGACTACACGCCCGTGTAAGGTGAGACACGCCCGTGTAAGTTCACACACGCCCATGCCCTTAGCCCGTGCATGAAAACCCAAGCATTCTGCCAATGCCCCACGACTAGGGCACACGCCATGCTCACCACCCGTGGTGAACATTGACTACTTCACATAGCCTTAAAGCCTAGTCACACGCCCGTGTGGCTAGCCCGTGGCCTACATTACTCAATTCTGCCAAAGAGATACGGCCAATGCACACACCCATGGGTTGGCTGTGTGTCATAGATGGCCTAGACACATGCCCGTGTGTCTATCCATATGAACAAGAACAAAGCTATGTGCTAAGCTCTTCTCACCCTCAAACCCATAGAACATAAACTCAAACAACATATCCATAATCAACTCCAATACAAACACAATTACACATGGATAACTACATCTTTTCATATAATAAAGTAGCAAACAACAATGGCATTATACAAAATAGTTTATCCATTTAAAGGCCAACACGTCTTAGCCATTTACAACAAAATTCACTAACTTGCCTAGCCTCTATACATGCCATATACAAAACGTTTAGTCTATTATACCAGAGAGTGTTGATAGTGTGGGCGATCTTCCAATTGATCCACGTATCTTGATTCAATTCTTTACTTTATAAAACAAGGGAAAAGAAAATGAGCAAGCTTTGAGCTTAGTAAGTTTACACATAAACAATTTAAGCATTCTATTATAAACTAAACTACAATTAGCATTATACTACAAAGAAACTTCACAATTATGCTTACTCTTTCTATCCCTTACCACATTTCCAACACATCATGAGTCACATACTCATAATCATTGACATGCACCTCTGTACTCAATATCAAATATCCACAATTCTCAATAATACATCAACACAGTTACTGTAACACCCCAAACCTAGCCTAAACGATACGACCAGATCTGGTATGTCACAGGGTGAAGTCGTAAAACAAATTTTAGATTTTAAGAGAAATGTAAAAAATTTGAAAACTTTTTGTTTTAGGCGATGTTTTAAAAATAGTGGTTTGTAGTTCAAGAAAACTTTTCCAGGTTAGGTTGTATTCCGTTTGTTATCTTTGTTAACACATGTGAGAAAATGGTTTTTTAATGTTACCTCTATTTTGAAAACTTCAGTTTAACCTTCATGTTAAAAACATATTAATTTTGTACCATAGTAAATACTAAATATTAAAACCCAAATATCAGTTTTAAAATGCCTTATTACATAACAAAATCCCCATTAAAATAATTTGTAGAAAGGAAATGAGTTTATGAAAAGAAACATTTTATGGCCTCCATGAGTCTGCCTCGGCTCCCAGATCCATGATCTACTGATTACCTGCAAAATTAAGCAGAGGGGTGAGTCACCACAACTCAGTGTGTAAATCCCCTTTTGTCACATAAATGGCCTCAAGCCCATATTCGCACATTGGCCTTAGCCCACTCAACATAACATAAACAAATATGACTGTAATGTGTCCCAGTCCAACCTAATTTTTCATCCTTACACACCACCCATGCTAGCCCATCACACCGTAGGGATTTCTACAATCAACCCTCCATCCGCTACACACCTCATATGTGGCACCAAGCCACTCGTGGTCCCAGACCACCATTATACTAGATCACCGTGATGGAGTCACTATTAACACATGTGGGGCCAACCTACCGTGACAATCCCTGATGAATGTATGTGGGGCCAACCCACTGTGGTACCAAACCACTGGGACGAGTCACCTAATCATATATATATATATACATGGTATTAAACCACCGTGAGACAAAGCCACCGAGACATGGTTACTAAATCAGATATATGTGGGGCCAACCCACTTGTGGTACCAAACCACCGTGACAGTCTCTAACACTTCCCCTTTCGCATCAAAACCCAACCCATGCAGAAAATACAAATCAAATGAATGCACATGCTTTCATCATAATAACAGATTACAGCATACATTTTCATACCCATTAATAGAATGTTATAGTCACTTACCTAGTATCCCCAGCCTTACCCATAAGGGTAACAACCTACTAATTAATCATTTTGGCTTTTCAGCCCCAACAGTTAATAACGCATATAAATAGCAAAGTGTGCATATTTACACACCTGTAAACCTGAAGGACTAAACTATCGATCTTGCTAACATCCACATTTGCAGGAATCACAGCGATCTGCTTATCCCTTTCTGAAGCCGGCCCACAACCCGGTGAAAAATCTTGGATTGCTGACACAGTTCGTTCTTAAACTTTGGAATAGGAGTTACGGATACACTCCCCTGCCCGGCTTGATCGTTTCTTGCATCCATGAACAGACTTGATCAGAGTTTAGAAAGATACGTCGTTGTCTAAAATAGGTAAAGTTTATTAAGGCACTAAAACCAAGAGGAACGTTAACTATGGAATATACTAAGATAATCCCCTTACCTTGTCTACTGATGATCCGCACAACAACTACCTCGCCCTCAAACTGAGATGGTTTGAGAGAGAGAGGTGTTTGATCTAACAAACATAAGAAACCTTGAATATTCGGCTAATCGAAAAGGATCTTGAAAACAAAGGGTACCAACCGTATTTACCTTACGTTGAAACATATGAAGAAAACTCAAGCAGTTTCGGCAAAGCTTAACCCTTCACACCCTAGGCTTCAACGTCATTGGTTTGGCTAGAGGAAATGAAACAAATACCCGATTAGAGAAAGAAAATAGCGATTGCGAGGTTTAGAGAAGAAAAGAAGTAGGTGGCACAAGCAAATGAAGAATGAAAGATTCGACTTTTGCACTACTAGAGAAAAGAACCTTGCCTTTAATGTCCCTTGACAGGATAGAGTCTATTTAATAGACCAAAGGGCTATTCGGCTATGAGAGAAAGAAAACAAAGCTTGAAGGATAACTATAGTTTCGGCTTAAGAAAAGAATGGAGATAGAAAATGGAATTCTAGGAGGTGATATAGTGTTTTCGATTGTGAAAATGAGAAAATGGATTGCAAAGAAATGGTGTGGTGCTATAGATGGTGAGGTTTAAGAGTATGAGTAGAGAGAAAGAGAGATTCGGTAGAGGCTCAAGGGGTTTTAGCTTAAGAGTCTAGGTGAAAAAGAGAAAATGAAGAAAAAGAATCAAATAGAATGCACTAAAGGTCTCTCCAATTTCGGCTAAATGTTCAAAGAAGAAAAGATGTAAAAGTTGCTACACTTTCGGCACACAAAAGGAGTAGGAACTCAAAGGGAGTAAAAGAACACAAAAGATCTCAAAAGAGGTCTGCACAAATTGGCACTCCACTCACCCTTAATGACTGAACCTACTCTAAAAAAAAATAAGAGAATCTTAATACCCCCCAAATGATTTTTGGCACACCCCTACTAGCACAAAACCAAATGCCTATCCCACCTAACACCAGTCAAAAATTTGGATAACACCCTTCTCCACCTTCATCCCCTTGATTCTCTCCTATCTTCACTCACAACCTCCCATTTGAATTGATTTGAACAAGTCAAATCCCACATTTCTCTCATGGCCTCCCATCAAAACATAAAAACCCTTAAAGCCTACCTCAGCTAGCTTCCCCCATAAAGTGCCCAAAATTGAACTTTTGGCCAAGGCTTCGGCTTAACCCCAAGCCTTCCCGAGGACCCCAAACACACTCAAACACTAGATAAGGCAACCCAAACACACCAGATTAACACACAGAGCATAGCATACCCACACAACACACATTTAATGCATAACCCTAAAATTCAGGATGTTACATTTACATTACTCACTATCACATCCACACAGCAAATCTCTCGGTGGTTTCGCACTTAGCCCACCACAATCGATTCAATAAGGTAATATCACACTTAGCATACTAATAAGGTAATCATGTGGTCTCGCACTTAGCCCACTAAACAATATACTTAACGATAGCATCGCACACAGCCTAGCTTATCGTCACAAGTATTAATGTGGTATCGCACTTAGCCCACCATCAAGTATTATCACTACCCATTCACATATCTACTTACTCATTCATTCATTCCAATTGAACCATATAGGTTCTCAATCATTCTTCACCATAATACACACTAGCTAGCAATAACAATGTGTAAATATAAATGCATTGTTTACGCATAAACTTACCTCGATACTCAAAAGTATTGAGACGTGTAATTTAGTCCACCACATTGCTTTTGCCTCGATTTCGATCCGAGCTTTGTCTTTCTTAATCTATAATGAATAAATCAACTTATTCAATATATATATATATTGACTAAATTGACCATTATCTCATACTTTAGCAAAATTACCATTTTGCCCCAAAACTTTCTCATATTTACACTTTTGGTCCAAGGCTCGTAAAGTGATTTTCATCTAATTTTCTAACCTTTCATGCATAGCTGAATCATTAACTCAACTACAGAAATCATCAATTCTCATTAAATCACACATGTATGACCAATCTCAAGACTTTCACAAACTAGTCCCTACAAGTATTTTTCATGGAATTCACTTAACAACAGATGTTTCTACTACATCAAGCTTTCATACTCTTCCATAGAACATCAAAATACATGTATGTCATACATGGGTTCATTTTTCAACATCCATCTTAGCTCAACATATAGCTAAAAATAGCTTACTCATGCTACTAGGACTTCAAAAATATGAAGAATATCAAAAACGAAGCTAGAATACACTTACTAGCTAGCTTAAAAAATTGAAGAGCCTTAACAATGGCTTCTCTCAAATTTTCAGCAGCCTTGGGGAAGAATATGAATGAAAATTCTATCATCTTTTCCCATTTTAATCATTTAATTGACAAATGACCAAAATGCCCTTTTTGCCCAACTTTCAATTTTTAACCCATTCATGCCCAATTTTGTCCAAAATTTAAAATTTGGCGTAATTTCTCATTAAGGACCTCTAATTGATATTCTAAAGCTATTTCATACAAATAACTTCTAAAATTTCACATTTTGCAACTTTTGCAATTTAGTCCTTTTGGACAATTCAATCGCAATCTGACAAAATTGCTTCACGAAAATTTCACACTAACATGCAAACATGGCATTAACCTCAAAAACTCATACATATACCTCAAATTTGTGGTCTCGTACCACTATTCTGACTAGGCCCTAAATCGGGATGTTACACAATTGTTGTTGTTTTATTAATATGGAGGATTTATGAAGCAATTAGCCCATTCTTAAGTTAGTGGAAGGTTAAATAACTTAATAACCTTATTGTTAATTTGTCTTATATGCTTAATGAAAGGATAAAATGGGAAATGGATAATTATGTTGTTATAACTTAATAAAACAAAAAGAATGGCCATTTTAGTTATCATCCTTGGCCGAAATTGGCAAGAAAATAAAAGGGAAAGAACACAAGGGTTCAAAACATTTTGATCTTGATTGAGGTTTGAGTTTTGTTTGATTTTTAATAATTTCTATGTTTTCGTAATTGTTACTTGGTGCTCTAGCTAACCCATGTTGTAACTTCATGAATTGATGATATTTTTGTGATGAGTCATTGATGAATACTTGAGCTATGTGTTAGTTGATAGTAAAATATGAAAACTTGGTGTTGATCTAACATAGTTTGCATTGGGATTTTTAGTGAAATTGAGTATTTTGGGCTTAATTGAGAAAATAAGAAATTGAGGGACTAAAATATGAAATAAATAAGATGTATGGATTTGTATGAGTATGGTAAGAATTTGGCTAAACATGGGTGATATGAAATTATGTGTATTTGATGAATTTATGAAATAAAAACTAAAGTGTCAAAATGTGAAAATGTGAGGGCTATTTTGTAAAATGCCCTAAATATGTATGTGTGGATCAAATGGAATGAATACGTAATTGAATGAGTGGATTTGAATGTGTATAGACCAAGAAAGGATAGGTTCAGATCGAGATTGAGGCAAAGACAAAGTGCTCATTAATCGACCATTTCGGTATATCGATGTTCGAGGTAAGTTCGGATATAATATGTGTACTTAGTTATGTTTAAATGTTGTGAAACGAATGGTTATGATATTATTGAATTATAAATGTTATGTGCGAAACTGATCTATGTGGCACTAAGTGTGCGTATTTGGAAATGTAATCGAGAAGATTATCACTGTGTTTGCGAGTTAATAGAAGCTTCGGCGTTGTGATTGGAATTATGTGTGTGATACCAAATTGAGTTTGGTTTTGTATTAATGCACTAAGTATGCAATGTCATTTAAGTTTTGGCTATGAATTGAGGCACTAAGTGTGCGATTATAATTAATGAATAGCACTGTATTATTTACTTACCTCTTCTTGAAGCTCTTTTTTAGATGCCAGACTCGAGAAAATTTTTAAAACAGCTCTTGACTAACAAATGCAAATTAGACGAAGAGCACCACGTGGAATTGAACGCAGCATGCTCAGCAATGTTACAGAATAGACTACCACAAAAGCTAAAAGATCCAGGGAGTTTTACAATTCCATGTTTAATTGGTAGTTTAGCTATTGATAATGCATTAGCTGATTTAGGGGCAAGCATAAATCTCATGCCTTACACATTATTTAAACGACTAGGTCTAGGGAAGCCCAAACAAACTAAGATGAGTATACAATTAGCTGATAAAATTGTTAGAATTCCTATGGGTATTATCGAAGATGTTCTTGTCAAAATCGATAAATTTTTCTCCCAATAGATTTTGTTGTCTTAGATATGGATGAGGATAATACAATCCCCTTAATTTTAGAAAGACCTTTCCTAGCAACTGCCAAGACTAAAATTGATGTTGCCACAAGAGAACTCATACTTTGTGTAGGTGATGAATCAATCAATCTTCAAGCTCTTGACTCGGCCAGGACAACAATCGATGAAGGTAAGAAGGTTAATACAGATGATAAATAAATTGTTCAACCTTTATTGTAGAAAACACAGCAAAGACACAGCCCTGAGCCGACTCATAGATCCCAAATCGACAAAGAAGAACCAAAAACGTACAAAGTAAAACCAGAGGAACCACTAGAAGAGCTTGTAGGAACATCCAATCACTTTAAAATGGGAGACCAGGTACTATTAAACAAAGCAGGTCTGCACATCATCACAACAAGCCTGAAGGAAAAGGGAGAAACCCTTCTTAAGGTATACAATATCTTTTCACACGGAATAGTCGAGGTAAGCGATCCAACATTCAACACTTTTGAGGTAAACACTTCTCGACTTCAACTTTTTCAAGAAAATAGAACTTTAAGCAATAGAGAAGATATCCAAACCTTTAAACCTCCTTGAATCAAGTACAAGGAAAAGTTTAGCTTAAGACTATAAACGAGCGCTTCTTGGGAGGCAACCTGAGCACTAACCCTACTTCTTTTTTACATTTGTTTTCTTCTCTGTCTCTTTCCCTTTGTATCTTAATCAAAAGTGCAGATTTCTAGGACACACGTCCCTACACACGGTCGTGTCCTTCACCGTGTGGACCACCAGAATCTCCGTACTGACATAGCAGAGGCCATACAAATCAAATCCCAACCACTTTTGACGTCACGGATCCAACCACTCCCCCACGGGCTCTAGTAAATTGGCATGGCCATCTTCCACAAGCGTGTAAAGCCACTGACTTATCAGACACAGGACAAACACGGCCATGCTACCCAACCGTACCAACGCACTACATTTTTAGGAATGGGCGTGGCACCTGAAAAATGGGCGTGGGTGAGCAAACACGTCTCGACACACGGCCGTGCGATGCGGCTGTGTAATTCAACACACCCTCAGTCCACGAACATGGGAACGTGCCAGATTTGAGACCCTATTTGAACCCCACAGCCCTCCTCCTTCTCCCCTCATTCTTCTTCCTTCTTTTTATTTCTTTCTTTAAGTGCCTAGACTCTTGAGCTACACTAGAATCATGCTGAATAAGCATAAGAAGGCAAGCATTGTCTCCTTAAAGAGACCCCAACACATAAGTTCATGCCGGCCGCTTCACCCAAACACCAAGCCAAGGATCTTTTAGACTATCTAAATTTTTCTTTATGTTTATTTTCCCCTTTATCCTACTTATCTATAATTCTCTTCTGCTTAATATATTTTAAATGCTCTTAGTTTCTTGGTTTTTGGTTCTAAAGGCTGCTTGGGAATCATGCACCACAGCCTTGGAGGTCACACAGACCTCGCGAACCATCCAACAATAAGGACTCCTTAGTCCATTAGTCTTTTATTTAATTTCAGTTTTCTTCTTAGTCTACTTCTCTTTATTTCTTTTGTCTTTAATTATAGTATTAGTATATTATTAATGTTTCTTTAGATTTCTTGGCTATATCTTTGCAAGCTACCCAATTTCTTTATCTAGCACAAAGCTTGTAATAGTCTGGTTTATACCCTAGTCGAAATAGTGGTTCCGGGACCACAAATCTGAGTCCATAAAATATTTTAATATTATTTTCAGTGCCGTTGATATGTGATTAAGCATATGGTAAATTTTCGTGAACTAATCTGTCCGTCTGTGTGTTTAATTTGTCAAAAGGATGAAAATGCATTAAATGTGAAACTTGTATGCTATTTGTTAAAGTACCTAAGTGTTGTGGCTTTGTAAAGTTGAAGGCCTTAAATGGCAATTAAGCCATTACTATAGGAAGTGGACGGCATTAAATGTGGTCTTATATATATATTATATGTTTATTTAAATTATATGTTTTCATAAGTTTATAATATATGTTAAATTAGTATACTAATTTATAAGTTATAATATTATATCAATAAAAATAAAACAAAAGAAAGTGGCTCGTTTATTATCACCATTTGGCCGAATGTTTTAAAGAAAAAGAAAGAATAAAGCTTAAGGGTTCGGTTGGTTTCAAGCTTGAATTCAAGGTTAGTTTTTGATCCATTTTCGATAATTTCTATGTTTTTATAATCGTTGCTTTGAGAGTTATCAAACCCATGTCTCAATTTGATGAATTGATAATGTTTGTGTGAGATGCCATTGATGATATGTTAAGCTTTTTGATGATTTTTGGTGTTAAATGAAATATATGAATTAGATGAGCATATTTTGTTCTTGAATTTTTGATGAATTTAGCTAAATAGGGCTAAATTGAGAAAATGGTATTTTGAAGGACAAAATAGAAAATTTTATGGAAAATATGGACTTGTATGAGATGTATATGCATTCGGCTAAGCATGTGTATGTGTGGACTTTGTGAATTTGATGTTTTGAGAAAAATAGACTAAATTGATAAAGTGTACAAAAATGAGGGTTAATTTACAAATAGCCCTAAATGTGTGTCCATGGATTGAATTGTATGAATAAGTGAACAAAAGGGTTAATTCTGAATATGTTTAGATTAAGAACCGAGGAAAACAGACTTAGATCATGGGAAAGCGAAAGTAACCGAGTAGCCGTTTTCATTTCCATAAATCGAATTCGAGGTAAGTCACTATGCAAATAAACATACTTGCATGAAATTGTAATTGTTTATATGACTAATGTTGATAATGGATTCTTATGAGAGGATTACACATATGAATTCCATGACAACTTTAATCTAATAAGTAAGTTCGGATATAATACTTGCCATTAAATTTGTATCTATGTGATGAGAAATGAATGAATGTGTATTAATGAAATAGAAATGTGTTATGTATGAGTTTGAGTATTGAGGCACTAAGTGTGCAAATTTAGAAACAAGACAGAGACGATTAGCACTGTGTGTGCGAATTAATAGAAGCTTCGACTTAATGATTTGGCACTGTGTGTGCGATACCGAGATAAGCTCGATTTAAAATAAAGGCACTACGTGTGCGATGTTAACTAAGTTTGGTTTTGTATTAATGCACTAAGTGTGCGATGTCATTTAAGTTTCGACAACAAATCACGACAGTAAGTGTGCGATTATAAGAAAGGAAAAGCACTATGTGTGCGATGATATGAAAGCTTTGGCTTATTGAATTGGCACAGTGTGTGCGAGATCGAAACAAGTCGATTAAAAGAATAGGCACTAAGTGTGTGATTATAAGAAATGAATAGCACTGTGTGTGAGATGATATGAAAGCTTCGGCTTATTGAATTGGCACTGTGTGTGGGACATTGAGACAAGTCTATTAAAAGAATAGGCACTAAGTGTGCGATGATTAATATGCTTCAATTATGTATATAGCACTGAGTGTGCGATTAAGTTGAATGAATATTAAAGGACAATCGACATGTAATATTGAGCATTGAATAGCTTGGAAGTTGAATAATTATGTGTTAGATAAGGTATGCATTGAACCTTTGTGGTTGATGAGTTATAAACAAGCTATGAATAAGTGAATGAGTATTTTAGCTATGTCTGGGACGTTGGTATTGTACAATCATTCTGAGTTTCCGAGTATCTTATTAGATTCCAAACTGTTCAATGAGTAAATCTGAGCTATGAACAGTTACGAGAATGTATATTCGTTCCAGATACATTTGGCATGCACATTAAGTGTGTATAAAAGGTAAGTACCTATATAACTTTGATTTGGAGAAAGGTATGTTTGAATATTAGAACGAGAATGAGATGCAAGAATGTTTAAGAAAGAGTTGTATATATATACATATGATTCTCATATGAATGAATGTGGCAATTGTGTCCAAGTATATGAACCAAAGAAATATGTGATAGTTTGCTAAGCAAATGTTATGTGTCAATGTAATTTATGCGTATATGCCTTTATGCTAAGTTTATTTGTATTATGACTTACTAAGCTTTGTAAAGCTTACTCTTTGTGTGTGTTTTTCTCTGTTTTATAGTTCGTCAAAGCTACTGAAGGCTTAGAACCGTCAAGGATTGTCATCACACTACTAAACTCATTTTGGTACCCTTTTGAAAATGTATATAGCTAATTATGGCATGTATAGGCTAGATATGTGCATAGGTTTAAGAAGTGAGCTTAGCCATGTGTTTCGGCAAGTTTTGGGTTGTTTTAAGGTTTGAATGAATGATTCATATGATTTATGTTTTGGTATGGCTTGATGCATATGAAATGGTCATTTCGATATGTATTTGGTTGCCATATATGCATGACATGTGATGAGAATGGTTGCTTGTAGGTATGACCCATTTGGGTGGCATTTTGGTCTTGCAAATGACCTATAATGTCACAGGTCTTGGCACACGGGCATGCCTAATAACTTTAGGGTAAAATCAGTAGCTAGCTTAAGAAGTACACGGTCATGGCACGGGCGTGCCTAGATGCCGTGTGAGAAATGGCAGTATATGACCTTGTAGGACACGGCCTTAGCACATGGGCGTGCTTGGTAGCCGTGTTGGTTTTGGTAGTATATGACCATGGGGAGGGCACACGGGTGTGTCAAGTAGTCGTGGGTGAGGCACAGCATACCCACTGGACGTGTATCCCCTATTTTTAGAAATTTTTTTTTATTTTAGTTTTCCATAAAATTTTGTATGTGTTTCAATTTTGTCCCGACTTGGTTCATAAGCATGTTTAAGGTCTCGTTGACCTATTTAAGGGACATTATGAATGATATTGATGAATGATTGTGTGAAATTCTATAAATATTTTCGATCTGTCTGGTAACACTTCTAACCCTAATCCGGACGACACCATGGGATAGGGTGTTACAAAGCTCATCAGAGACACCCCATCGTGCCCATAGAAAACGCCACCACCGCCTCCTTCACCCACCTTTCACCACGACCTCTCGCCAACTCCTTAATCATCCAAAATTCGTGAAGTGTTACTTCTCCCTTCTCTTTGATTTTTTTTATTACATAACTGTTTATCTATCTTTGTACATTGAGGCAATGTACATCTTAAGTAAAAGGGGTAAAAGTACCTAACTTTTTGCATTATTCCAAAATCTTGAATTTTAGTCTTATTCCTAAGTAATTTTCTCATATTATTAATTAGGTGAAATTTCGATGATATATGATTTTATTGATATGTTTTTGAGTAAGTCATTGATAATTGTGCATTGATGATTTATACTTGAAGAATACTAGAGAATCAAGCATGATAAGTCTATTTTTCAAGAATAAAAATTTTCTAGGTTATTGAACTGAATTTGAATATTACCTTAAAGTTTGAAATTTACAGGATCGATGTCAAATACCCATAATTTTTGTGAGATTTAAGCCTTATAGAGCATATAGTCTTTTTCATGCTCACTTTATTGATTATGAGTGTGCCAACACTGAATTATTATTCTAGAACTTGCCTTGATTATACATATCGAGACCACATTAATGATTTGATATACAAAGATGATAAAGGCACCTATGTTTTAAACCATTCACTCTACTAAAAAGCCTACCTTCACAAATGAACCCTTAGTAAACCCATTTGATCCTAACAACCCTTTTATTGATTTACCCGCTAATATTAACCCAAAACCCTTTGTATTTTTTATCACCATTTTTTTGACTACCATTCTATCGAGAATTGATTTGATCAGCTACTGAATTAGTTTATTTTAGTTGATAAAGTTTTCTTTATTATGTTTCTATTTGATCTAAAAAAAATGAAGTATGTTCATTATTAGTTCGTAATTAAGAGAGCTTATACGTTTAAATCTAGCATCTTGAAGAAGAAGCTCGTATTATTAGTATTTAAATTTTCATGAGATGTAATTATATAGGTTATTAGTTCATTTTTTCTAGTTAGGTAATTTGTCAAATCAATCTCGGTTCTAACCTTCTAATTCAGCCTTTATCCACACCTTTAACCCAAGCCACGTTACAACCCTGTTAAAGACCTTTTGATTTGTGTATCATCTCATATTACAGTGGTGGAGATTTGATTTTGTAACATCCTAAATAGGGCCTATGCATTTCCAGTTTAATTGTATGAAATGACAAGTTTCAAGTACTATGAATAAAATTTTGATACTTTTTGGAAATCTAGAAATGCATGGAAATGGAAATGAAAATGGAAATGGAAATGAACATTTTTGGAAACCTAGACATTTTTGGAAATGAACATTTTGGAAACTTAGACATTTTTGGAAACTTAGACATTTCGAAACCCGAACATTTTGGAAACTTGAACATTTAGGAAACTTGAACATTTAGGAAACTTGAACATTTTGGAAACTTAGACATTTTGGAAACCTAAACATTTTGGAAACCCGAGGATGTAAGGAAAATGGCAAGTTACTGAGCCATGAAAATTTTAGGAAACTTAGAAATAAGGCCTAATGACAAAATTCAAAGCCCAAAATAGGAGATAAGGGCAAGAGGGCCTTAAAAGAAAAAGATGGTGAATTTTGACATACAATCGAGCTTGGAAAAGTGGCTCAAGTGTCACTTAGGGTTTTGGGAATGGCATGAGTTCGAGTCACTTGGAAAGCATTTTTTGAAAGTTTAATTTTGTTTTCCAAGGCTAGGATGGACGGCACATGCATGTGTGGAAGGGAGAGTTTTATTTTCGTTAAAACTTGTCAAATTAAAGTGATAAATAGAGGATTTATTTTACAAGATAAATAAGGAATTAAAGGATGGATTAAAGGTTATTTTAAATTAATAAAGTGATAATTAAATGAGAATATTATCACTTGTAAAGGAGTAGTGGCCAAGTTTTGGACTCTTGGTCTAGCAGCCAGTTAAAAGAAGAAAGAGAGACTTTCTCTCATTCATCAACTTTGTCAAAACTTTGCTCTCACTTTCCCTCTCATTGCCGAATTCTCCTAAGCAAGAAACCATCCTCTCTTTGCTATTTTCTTCCTCGGTTCTACTATCAAAATTCAATCCTTATTTATTCTAAGCGAAGAGGAATCATCCACAACATCAAAAAGAGGTAAGATCTGTGGATTAGTCAACTTCTATTCTTTTCCTTTACCAAAATCAAGGTACTAATTCCATTCTTGTTCATGGTCAATCCACCATGATTCCTTAGATTTCTACCATCATCAATTACAAAGAGCAAGGATCTAAGGTAAGAACAATTAACTTTTGTTCTTCTAAAATCTTTTAATCAAGAACAAGGAAATAACCTTTTCTATGTCTCATGGCCGAATGAAAAGGGAGAGTTTCGGATTTCAAAATCAAGGATTTAAGGTGAGGCACAATCGGCCAAAGGCCAACTTCTTACTTATTAAAGTTAGATCGGATCTAACATGTGAATTTTAGGAATTTCGATGATATTCAAGACAAAAGGAACTTTCGGATTTGGAAATCTATAAGGTAAGCCTCTAAACATTCGCCAATGGTGGTGAGATCATCTAAATTAATTCCTTAATTTTTAAAAGTCAAAACTAACCTTTGTGAAGTTTTAAGGTTGGTAAACCATTAGTAAAGGAAAAGCGAAGTTTTGGGATTTGTGTAAATACCCAATCGGCTAAGGTAAGCTTTTTACAAATCCTACTAGGATTTGGTTTTGTTTAAAAGGGTTTATTAATGTGTGTTAATGGATGGGCGAATATAGGATTAATGATCTAAAATTAGATCTGGATTCTCGAGATATCAAGGAACCTATTAAGCTTAAAAAGGTGTGTACCCTTACTATTCTTCGATATATTATGGTTAAATATTTTAATATACGATATGAATAATAATATGAATGTGGCTATGTACCACATGTGACAAAAAGTACCAAGGCACGCTTCCTACTTCGATAGGATTGTGATAAAATGTTATTTTAATAACATGCTAATATATGAATATGAACATGAAATTAAGTTATGCTATATATATGTTTTGGGGCATTCGGATTTATGTAAAGGGGAGAACAGTGTTGACTTTGGTCTCACCCACGAAAAATGTTGACTACGGTCACATTGCGAAAAATGTCGACTACGGTCACATTGCGTAAATTTTGGTAACTTCGTTACAATAGTGTCTAATGACACAACGTGGAGAGTAGCGGATGGAGGGTTGACTTAGTAGTCCTACGGTGTGTTGGTTGGTACGGGTGGAGAGTAGCGGATGGCATATAGGTTTTTGGGTTTGGGTTGCATCATTAGTATCGCCATTGATCGAATTTATATAATAATAGTTTTAGATGAGCATCAAAATGGCACCATATGAAGCTTTGCAAGGACATAAATATCGTACACCTCAGTATTGAATCGAACTCGGTGAAAATAAGTTACTTAGGGTTGATTTGACATAAGACTCAGAACAGAAAGTGAAACTGATCCGAGATTGTTTGAAAGCAGCATCTGATCGTCAGAAGTCCTATGCAGACTTGAAAAGAAAAGATATTGAATTTGAGATTGAAATTCGACTCTTAATAAAGAAGATTTTGGTCAAAAATCCCTAAGGGGGAGAATTGTAACAGTCCGGTTTATACCATAGTGGGAATAGTGGTTTTGGGACCACAAATCTGAGTCTATAAAATATGTTAATATTATTTTTCGAGCCGTTGATATGTGATTAAGCCTGTGGTAAATTTTCGTGAACTAATTTGTCCGTCTGTGTGTTTAATTTGACAAAAGGATGAAAATGCATTAAATGTGCAACTTGTATACTATTTGTTAAAGTACCTAAGTGTTGTGGCTTTGTAAAGTTGAAGGCCTTAAATGGAAATTAAGCCATTACTATCGGAAGTGGACGGCATTAAATGTGGTCTTATATATATATATATATATATATATTATATGTTTATTTAAATTATATGTTTTCATAAGTTTATAATATATGTTAAATTAGTATATTAATTTATAAGTTATAATATTATATCAATAAAAAGAAAACAAAAGAAAGCGACTTGGTTATTATCACCATTTGGCCGAATGTTTTAAAGAAAAAGAAAGAATAAAAGCTTAAGGGTTCAGTTGGTTTCAAGCTTGAATTCAAGGTTAGCTTTTTTATTTGTTTTCGATAATTTCTATGTTTTTGTAATCGTTGCTTCGAGAGTTATCAAACCCATGTCTCAATTTGATGAATTGATAATGTTTGTGTGAGATGCCATTGATGATATGTTAAGCTTTTTGATGATTTTTGGTGTTAAATGAAAGATATGAATTAGATGAACATACTTTGTTCTTGAATTTTTGATGAATTTAGCCAAATAGGGCTAAATTGAGAAAATGGTATTTTGAAGGACAAAATACAAAATTTGATGGAAAATATGGACTTGTATGAGATATATATGCATTCGGCTAAGCATGTATATGTGTGGATTTTGTGAATTTGATGTTTTGAGAAAAATGGACTAAATTGATAAAGTGTGCAAAAATGTGTGTCCATGGATTGAATTGTATGAATAAGTGAATAAAAGGGTTAATTCTGAATATGTTTAGATCAAGAACCGAGGAAAATAGACTTGGATCACGGGAAAGCGAAAGTAACTGAGTAGCCGTTTTCATTTCCATAAACCGAATTCGAGGTAAGTCACTATGCAAATAAATGAACTCGCATGAAATTGTAATTGTTTATATGACTAATGTTGATAATGGATTCTTATGAGAGGATTATGCATATGAATTCCATGATAAGTTTAATCTAATAAGTAAGTTCGGATATAATACTTGCCATTAAATTTGTATCTATGTGATGAGAAATGAATGAATGTATATTAATGAAATAGAAATGTGTTATGTATGAGTTTGAGTATTGAGGCACTAAGTGTGCAAATTTAGAAACAAGACATAGACGATTAGCACTGTGTGTGCGAATTAATAGGAGCTTCGATTTAATGATTTGGCACTGTGTGTGCGATACCGAGATAAGCTCGATTTAAAATAAAGGCACTAAATGTGCGATGTTAACTAAGTTCGGTTTTGTATTAATGCACTAAGTGTGCGATGTCATTTAAGTTCCGACAACGAATCACGACACTAAGTGTGCGATTATAAGAAAGGAATAGCACTGTGTGTGCGATGATATGAAAGCTTCGGCTTATTGAATTGGCACAGTGTGTGCGACATCGAAACAAGTCGATTAAAAGAATGGGCACTAAGTGTGTGATTATAAGAAATGAATAGCATTGTGTGTGAGATGATATGAAAGCTTTGGCTTATTGAATTGGCACTGTGTGTGGGACATCGAGACAAGTCTATTAAAAGAATAGGCACTAAGTGTGCGATGATTAATATGCTTCAATTATGTATATAGCATTGAGTGTGCGATTAAGTTGAATGAATATTAAAGGATAATCGACATGTAATATCGAGCATTGAATAGCTTGGAAGTTGAATAATTATGTGTTAGATAAGGTATGTATTGAACCTTTGTGGTTGATGAGTTATAAACAAGCTATGAATGAGTGAATGAGTATTTTAGCTATGTCTGGGACATTGGTATTGTACAATCATTCTGAGTTTTCGAGTATCTTATTAGATTCCAAACTGTTCAATGAGTAAATCTGAGCTATGAACAGTTACAAGAATGTATATTCGTTCCAGATACATTTGGCATGTACATTAAGTGTGTATAAAAGGTAAGTACCTATATAACTTTGATTTGGAGAAAGGTATGTTTGAATATTAGAACGAGAATGATATGCAAGAATGTTTAAGAAAGAGTTGTATATATATACATATGATTCTCGTATGAATGAATGTGGCAATTGTGTCCAAGTATATGAACCAAAGAAATATGTGATAGTTTGCTAAGTAAATGTTATGTGTCAATGTAATTTATGCGTATATGCATTTACGCTAAGTTTATTTGTATTATGACTTACTAAGCTTTGTAAAGCTTACTCTTTGTGTGTGTTTTTCTCTGTTTTATAGGTCGTCAAAGCTACTGAAGGCTCGGAACCGTCAAGGATCGTCATCACACTACTAAACTCATTTTGGTACCCTTTTGAAAATGTATATAGCTAATTATGGCATGTATAGGCTAGATATGTGCATATGTTTAAGAAGTGAACTTAGCCATGTGTTTCAGCAAGTTTTGGGTTGTTTTAAGGTTTGAATGAATGATTCATATGATTTATGTTTTGGTATGGCTTGATGCATATGAAATGGTCATTTCGGTATGTATTTGGTTGCCATATATGCATGACATGTGATGGGAATGGTTGCTTGTAGGTATGACCCATTTGGGTGGCATTTTGGTCTTACAAATGACCTATAATGTCACAGGTCTTGGCACACGGGCATGCCTAATAACTGTGGGGTAAAATCAGTAGCTAGCTTAAGAAGTACACGGTTATGGCACGGGCGTGCCTAGGTGCCGTGTGAGAAATGGAAGTATATGACCTTGTAGGACACGTCCTTAGCACATGGGCATGCTTGGTAGCCGTGTTGGTTTTGGCAGTATATGACCATGGGGAGGGCACACGGGTGTGTCAAGTAGTCATGGGTAAGGCACAGCCTACCCTCACGGGCGTGTATCCCCTGTATTTAGAAAAGTTTTTTTATTTTAGTTTTCCATAAAATTTTGTATGTGTTTCAATTTTGTCCCGACTGGGTTCATAAGCATGTTTAAGGTCTCGTTGACCTATTTAAGGGACATTATGAATGATATTGATGAATGATTGTGTGAAATTCTGTAAATGTTTTCGATCTGTCTGGTAACACTTCTAACCCTATTCTGGCGACAGCCATGGGATAGGGGTGTCACAAAGCTCATCGGTAGACACCCCATCAGGCCCATAGAAAACGCCACCACCGCCTCCTCCACCCACCTTTCACCACGACCTCTGCCAACTCCCAGAATCATCCAAAATTCAGGAAGTGTTACTTCTCCCCTTCTCTTTTGATTTTTTTTATTACATAATTGTTTATCTATCTTTATACATTGAGGCAATGTACATCTTAAGTGTCTTGAGGTAAAAGTACCTAACTTTTGCATTATTCCAAAATCTTGAATTTTAGTCTTATTCCTAAGTAATTTTCTCATATTATTAATTAGGGTGAAATTTCTGATGATATATGATTTTTATTGATATGTTTTTGAGTAAGTCATTGATAATTGTGCATTGATGATTTATACTTGAAGAATACTAGAGAATCAAGCATGATAAGTCTATTTTCAAGAATAAAAATTTTCTAGGTTATTGAACTGAATTTGAATATTACCTTAAAGTTTGAAATTTACAGGATCGATGTCAAATACCCATATTTTTGTGAGATTTAAGCCTTATAGAGCATATAGTCTTTTTCATGCTGACTTTATTGATTATGAGTGTGTCAACACTGAATTATTATTCTAGAACTTGCCTTGATTACATATCGAGACCACATTAATGATTTGACAGACAAAGATGATAAAGGCACCTATGTTTTAAACCATTCACTCTACTAAAAAGCCTACCTTCACAAATGAACCCTTAGTAAACCCATTTGATCCGAACAACCCTTTTATTGATTTACCCGCTAATATTAACCCAAAACCCTTTGTATTTTTTATCACCATTCTTTTGACTACCATTCTATCGAGAATTGATTTGACCAGCTACTAAATTAGTTTATTTCAGTTGATAAAGTTTTCTTTATTATGTTTCTATTTGATCTAAAAAAACGAAGTATGTTCATTATTAGTTCTGTAATTAAGAGAGCTTATACGTTTAAATCCAGCATCTTGAAGAAGAAGCTCATATTATTAGTATTTAAATTTTCATGAGATGTAACTATATAGGTTATTAGTTCATTTTTTCTAGTTAGGTAATTTGTCAAATCAATCTCAGTTCTAACCTTCTATTTCAGCATTTATCCACACCTCATATTACAGTGGTGGAGATTTGATTTTTAGGCAAGCCTATGGGATTAACTTTTTAGGTTCGACTTATGAGTCCTTTTCTTGAAACTTAAACACTTCGAGTGATTTGAGTGAATCTTTAGTGAGGACGTCAATCCTTGTCGGTTTTGAATTAAAGGTAATTATTTAGATAAGGAGAGACACATATGTTTTCGTGCTACAAAATATGACTTAGAATTGTTTGAATCTTTAGGAGTCTTTGAGTTAAATTATCCATGTATGAACTATTTGTGAATTATGATGAGGCATTGTTGATAGGGATTGTGAATTATGGAAATTTCATTTTAATTATAAGTTGAGAATTTTTCTCGAGGACAAGCAAAAGCTTAAGTGTGGGGGTATTTGATAAACTGTAAAAGTAACATATTTTAGGCCCACATTTAGTATGCTTTTGGATGATTTAGCCCTTGATTAATGTAAAAATGTGCTCTTAATCCTTTCTTTTCATGTTTTTACTCAGGAAAGCATCCGAGGACGAAAGGAACAAGAAACGGACTTAAAATGGGCCAATTTGGGCCAAAGAAGAAATCGACACGGCTTGGACTTCAAGCCACACGGCCGTGCCTCGACAATTAACTAAGACACGACCATGCCACGATTTTCACGGTCATGCCCCAATCGATAGAATCGAGACACGGCCTAAAAATAATTTACACGGGAATGTACCATGGCCGTGCCCCTGCCGCAGAAGAGAGTAATTTCACTCCAATTTGGATACTTTGAGGCAAAGAAACACATTCCAAAGCCTATTCAAACACCCGAGTAGGAATTATACTTGAATAGGATACTTAGGGGCCAAGTAAGGCATCTTAAAGTCTATATAAACACCCAAGGGGGCAACTTAAGCGGGGAGTTCGGCAGAAGCCTTCTGCCAGGGCTTTTGTCGAGGCGTTCAGCGAGGCAGCGAGGCCAAAGAGCCGAAGCCAGAGCAGTTCAATTCAGGAAATTATTCGAAGATAGCTAGTTGATCCATCTCAAGAAGCCTAAATTCTACTCAAGACTACGGATTTCTCCTTCAATTCCTTCAGGGGGTTTTATGGATTTCTTATGTTTTGTTTTATCTTTTCTCTTGAGATGTTTTCTTTATTCGTTATGAATTAAACTGTTCAGATACCTGAAGGGGATGAAACCTAGATAAATCTTGTTATTGATTTCTGAATTATATGATAAATACTTAGTTTGTTCTTAATTGTGCATGATTAATCCAAATCTGATGTGCTTAGGTGGAGGAGGAATAGACCCTGATTAAGAGTAGATCTAGCATAATTAAGCGGAGTTGATTGCACGCCTAGAGATAGGGTGACGAGATTTTATCGGATTAGGGTGAAACCTAATATGGGAGTCCATAGATCGATTTACTGCTATTCTAGGGGGTTATTATAAGAGAACGAGAGTTCCGCTAATTAACCTAGGGTTAGACGTTATTCACCTCGAGAGAATGTTTAATATACGTTAGGGAGTCTTACGGATCAAACTAAGTGAATAAATCGTATGGTTTAGTGTTAAATAACAAGTGAAGTCTAGGTGGATTCTTCCGAGGGTATCGTTGTGATCAACTGAGTTTTTCATCATGTTATTTCCCAATCTATTCTTTTTGTCTTTATGTCTTTAGCTTAGTAGTCGTTAAATTAGATAAATCAACCAATCACTCCATATTTTAGGCTAAATAATAAAAAGAGAGTGAGTATTAGTACTTTTAGTTCCTTTGGGTTTGACAATTCGGTCTTGCCTAAGCTATACTACTTTTTGATAGGTAGACTTGCCTATAATCATTGTTAGAGTTAGTTTACAGGTTTGATCATATTCTTTATAAATTTTAAAACTCAACAAAACAACGATCAAATGCAACCCATCCCCACCTAGGTTTCTATCCTCTATATCACCTGAATCAGTCGAACGCCAGTGGCCCCAAGCCACTGTGGTTCCAAACCACTATGATACCAAATCACTGTGACAGAGTCATGAAATATAATATGTGGGGCCAACCCACTGTGGTACCAAATCACTATGACAATCACCATGAAATATATGTAGGGCCAACCCACTTTGGTACCAAACCATGCGGTACCAAACCATTGAGACATAGACACTGGATAAAACATGTGGGGACAACCCACTATGGTACCAAACCACTGTGATAGTCATTGAATCATACTTCCCCTTTTTCACATCATATCCCAAAGCCCATGCAGCATGTTAACATACATCCAATATACAACACATAAATACATCATACATACATACATTTGAAAGTAGTACCAAAGAAGCACTTACCCAGTATCTCCAACCATTACCCACTAGGGTATCTCGACCGTCCACACATCCGTTTCGGCATTTAGCCATCACAGTATTTATACAAAACAATAAAGAAAAAGTGGGAGTGTTACACACCTGATTACGCATAAAACTAGACTCTTTATGTCGACGCTCTCACTAACAGGGATAACAATGATTTGCCTATCCCAAGCAGACGTCGGCTCTCTACCACACCCCGACGAAAAGTCTCAAACCGCTAACACCGCATGTCTTTTAAACTTAGGAGCAGAGACCACGGGTTCGCTCTCCTCATGCCCCTCAGACGCACCCTCCTTGGATCGGCTAGCACTCATATCCATGATAAGAGTCTTGATCAATACTTGAAGAAAAACGTGTGGTTAAGGCAACAAAAGGGGAAAGGGAAATAGACAACCCAAAATCAAGAGAATCTCCTTACCTTCAGAACCCGAATGGTATGGTAAGGTTTGGGAATCACAAGGTCTTCAGGCTTTAAACTACGAACGTTCGGCTAATGAAGTTTCCCGGAGTAAATGTTCCAAACGAGAGAAAAAGAAAAGGAAAAGGGGATTAGCCAAAATCAAAACACCAAGCCAAATAGCAATTCGGCTATGGCTACATAAAATCGAGAGAAAGAAAAGAAATGGCAAAAGAGTCTCCCCTTACCTTAACCAACATATCCCGATTGTAAAGACTTCATGCAGCCTAAGATTCCTAGCACCTTGCTTCCTAATATTCAGCTAAGGGGCACAGAATGGAATAAACGGGTTTAGTTGTTACTAGGATGGATTTGGCTTCACCTTGGAAAGAACGAATGAAGAGAATGTCCATAAGAAAATAAGAGAAAGAACCTTACCTTGAATAGAGAAACCGAATGACATACACAAGAAGATTCGGCACAGGAGAAGACAAAGAAGACGGAAAGGAATGAAGAGAATGGAAGCAATGTGAAAGAGAAAGGGGGTTTCAACTTAATGAAGGATGTAGAGAAAATGAAGTAGGAAGGTTTCAGTTATGGTGAGTAGAAGGTGAAGGAGAGGTTTGGCTAAAGAAACAAAGGTAGAAAGAGAAAAAGAAAAGAAGCAAAAGGGATGCCCAAATAGTCACACTACTCTCGGCTAGTGTCAAATGAGCAAAAGAGATGAAGAGAAGAAGCTGACAAGTTTAGGACAATGAGAAATAGGGAAACCAAATGAGAGAAAAAAAACTCAAAAGGACTTGTAAAAATCGGCACGCACCCTTAATGACCGAAAATGCTCCAAAGAAAAACAATGCCTAAGACCTCTTGAACTTTTGGCACCCTCACCTAACCTAGCCACAAACCGAAATTCTCCCCCTTCAAGCTCCCCACATTCGGCCAACACCACCCTCTATGGCCACATCCCTTGATTTCCTCCTATTTTCACTCTCCAACACTTATTCAAATTGGTTTGACCAATTCAAATCCCTACAAGTACTCTTGTCCATCCAGTTGAACACTTTGACCCCTTCAACCATCAACCTTGAAGTGTCCCTGCCGAATCCACCTTCTCCCCATCCTGACGCCAAAAATAAAGCTTTATAATGAGGCTTATGGGATTCGAACTCCTCCCCTTCAGCTCCTACAAGTGACGCCACCCCCTTGCTCCTTAAGTGGTGTTATCTTGCCATCACACCACACTACATCTTGTGTCAACAAACACAAGAAAATAATCTTAAGGCCTGCTTCAACTAGCTCTCCCCCCTAAAGTGCCCAAAATAAAATTTTACCAAGGCTCTAGCTTGACCCCGAGCCTCCCCATAACCCCCAAAGACATCTAAATTACAAGTAATTCAAGCCAAGCACACAGAAACACATACTATGCAGAACCCCTAATTCTAGGATGTTACAGTTCTACCCCCTTAAAAAAATTTCGACCTCGAAATTTACCTGACCAGAAGAGGTGAGGGTATTGCTGTCACATCACATCCTCTGGCTCCCACGTGGCTTCCTCTAAACTATGATTTCGCAACAAAACTTTAACCAATGGAACTAACTTCCTTCTCAATACTTTAACATCTTGATCTAAGATCTTAACTGGTTCTTCTTCAAACGATAAATTAGGTCTTACTTTAATTTCTTACACCGACACTATGTAAGATGGATCCGAACAATAGCGCCTTAACATTGAGACATGAAATACATCATGTATCTGCCTCAATTTCGAAGGTAACTCAAGATGATACGCTACTGGTCCCACACGTTTTAATACCCGATAAGGCCCTATGAACCTGGGGCTTAACTTTCCCTTCTGTCCAAACCTTAAGACCTTCTTCCAAGGTGAAACTTTCAAAAAAAACCCGATCAATCACTGAAAATTCTATTTCCTTACGCTTCAGATCTGCATACGATTTCTGCCTGTCGAAAGCTTCCTTCAACCGAGTCTGAATCAACTTTACCTTTTCCTCTATTTCTGAAACTAATTCTGGACCCAACAACTGTCGCTCACCCAACTCTATCCAGCAGGTAGGAGTACGACACTTATGACCATACAACGCTTCATAGGGTGCCATCTTAATTCTGGATTGATAGCTATTGTTGTATGCAAACTCTTCCAACGGTAGAAAATCTTCCCAACTACCTCTGAAGTCAATCACAGAGCCCCTCAGTGTATCTTCCAAGATTTGAATTACCCTCTCTGATTAACCATCAGTCTGCGGATGAAACACCATGCTGAAATCCAATCTTGTACCTAATGCTTGATGTAATGCCTTCCAAAATCGTGACATAAATCTAGGGTCTCTGTCTGATATGATAGACACTGGTACCCCATGCACCCTTACAATCTCTGCCACTATAGCTTGGCTAACTTCTATAGTGAGTAATCAACACGAACTGGTATGAAGTGAGCAGACTTTGTCAACCGATCGACAATCACCCACACTAAATCTTTCTTAGTAGGAGTAAGGGGTAGCCCACTAACAAAGTCCATAGTTATCCTCTCCCACTTCCAAAGTGGAATCTTCACTGGCTGTAGCAACCCTGAAGGCAACGGTGTTCCGCCTTTACCTGCTGACATGCCAAGCACTTACTCACAAACTCGATAACTTCTTGCTTTAGACTCGGCCACCAAAACTATTCACACAAATCTCGATACATCTTACTCCCACTGGGATACATAGCGTATGAACTACTATGTGCTTCTTGTAGAATCCTCTGTCTTAACTCAGAATCCCTTGGCATACAAGCCTTTCCACGAAAGCATAATACCCCATCACTATTCAAACCAAAATCTTCAGTCTCACCACCTTCCACTTGCTGAAATCTAAAACTCAACGATTCATCTGACAACTGCTTCTCTTTAATCTGACTTACCCATGAAGGCTTCACCTGAAGTTTAGCTAACAAGCTTCCATCATCATACAAACTGAGATGAGCAAACATTGCCCTCAAATCAGATATTACCTTACTGGCTCAACGCATCCGCCACTACGTTAGCTTTACCTGGGTAATATTCAATCAAGCAATCATAATCTTTCAATAATTCAATCCACCTGCTGCTACCTTAAATTCAACTCCTTCTGGGTAAGGAGATATTTCAAGATCTTATGATCGGTGTAGATAGTCGACTTCTATCCATACAAGTAATGCCTCTAAATATTCAAAGCAAACACTATCGCAACTAACTCAAGATCATGCATGGGATAGTTCACTTCATGCGGTCTCAATTGTTGAGACGCATCGCTACCACTTCCCTCTTGCATCAACACACATCCTAACCCTGTGTGTGACGCATCACAATAAATGTCGAACTCTTTTCCAACCTCAAGCTGAATCAATACTGGTGCCTCAGTCAAAATCATCTTCAACTTCTCAAAGCTCTCTTGTTGTTTATCAGCCCAAACAAATGGTACCCCTTTCCGTAACAATTTGGTTAAAGGTGTAGCTATCAACGAGAATCCCTCAACGAACCTTCTGTAGTACCCCACTAATCACAGAAAACTTTGAATTTCTGCCACTGAATTCGGTGGTTTCCAATCTAAAACAGCTTCAATCTTTTAGGGATCAACCCTAATCCCCTCAACAGACACAACATGCCCTAGAAAAGTAACTTCCCTCAACCAAAATTCACACTTGCTGAATTTTGCATACAGTTGCTTCTCTCTCAAAATCTACAGAATAGTTCGAAAATGCGAATCATGCTCCTCTTCTGTTCTTGAATATACTAAAATATCGTCTATGAACACTACGACAAATCGATACAGATAGCATTGGAATACTCGGTTCATCATATCTATAAACGCAGCTGGTGCATTCGTCAACTAAAACGGCATCACTAAGAACTCATAGTGACCATAACGAGTTCAAAAAGCTGTCATATGAATATCCGCCTCCTTGACATTAAGTTGATGATAACCTGACCTCAAGTCTATCTTTGAGAAAACTGCACCTCACAGCTGATCGAACAGGTCATCAATTCTTGGTAATGGGTACTTGTTCTTCATCGTCAACTTGTTCAGCTGCCTATAGTCAATGCACATCCTTATTGACCCATCCTTTTTCTTGACAAATAACATCGAGCTCCCCACGGTGACACACTTGGTCAGATAAAACCACGGTCCAAAAACTCTTGAATCTGGGCTTTAAGTTCCATGAACTCCTTCGGCGCCATCCTATACAATGCAATGGTCACCGATGTTGTTCTCAAAAGAAGATCAATGCCAAACTCTACTTCGCGATCCAGAGGTAACCCTAGAAGCTTTTCTGGAAAAATGTCTGTGAACTCCTTCACCGTTCTCACATCCTTTATAGATAATTCTTTGACCTCCAAAGCACTGATGACAGCTAAGAATGCTCCACACCCTTTTCGCATCATCGTTTTAGCCTTTATAGCGGACACCACATTGGACAAGTAATTCCTTCTTTCGCCTATCACTAGCACCTCTTTATCCTCAAGAGTCTTCAACACCATGTACTTAGCAGCACAATCCAAATTTGCTTGGTACTTAACTAGCAAGTCCATGCCTAAAATCAAGTCAAACTTGCCAAACGGAAATTCCATCAAGTCGGAGGAAAGAGAGTCCCTTGAACTTCTAAAGGCACACTCCTAAAAAGTTTGTACACCGTTGCAGATTATCCTAAAGGGCTAATCACAGTCATCTCTCTAGAAGCAATCTTAGATTCTATGTTCAAAGTTCCAGACACAGTACTCGCAACATGCGAATGTGTCAACCCAATATCTATCAGTGCTACAAAGCGCAAACCAAAAATAAGAAACATACCAGTTATGACGTCTGGTACATCGCCCTTCTTTCGGCGTCTAGCTGCATAAACCAACCCAGGCTGTCTCGCATCTGTATTCCCAACACCTCTGTCCGGTGCTCCACGCCCTCGACCGAAACTATTTCTTCCTCTAATCGGACCACGACCTCTAAGTGGTTGCTGCCCTCCTCTTTTGAACTGCATATCCCTGACCTACTGACCGCGCTCTGTCTGGCTCTTGAGGACAGTCCCTTATCCAATGATCCATAGATCCACACCTAAAACATCCTCTATTACCTACCCAACACTCTCCTGAATGGAATTTCCCACATCGAGCACACTGCTGAGATGACCAACAGCAACAGGCTTTGCAACTTGATTTGGCCCATCAACCCTAGGCCTCTTTTGGAAACTCCCAGTAGACCATGACGACCAAAAATTCCTTTTATTCCTACCTCTATCCCTGTCCTAATTCTACTTTTCAAACCGTTTTACCTCCTCGGCTATCTTAGCCTTCTCAACTAAAATAGCAAATTCTCTCTCCCACCGCGGAGCTATCAGTACTCGCAACTCGTCCCTCAAACCATCCTCAAATCGGACACAATGCTGGTAATCTATTGGAACGATACCCCGGGCATAATAGCTCAAACGTAGAAATTTAGTCTCATACTCAGCCACTGACTTATTCCTCTGGACCAAGTTCAGAAATGCCTTCCTCTGAGCGTCCACATAGCTTGCCCCAATATACTTTCCTTGGAACGCTACCTTAAAGAAGTCCCAAGTAATGCGATCAGCTGTTGTACCAACCCTTACCGTGAGCCACCATTGGTATGCCTCATCTCGAAGGAGAGGCACTACCCCTTTGAACTTCTCTTCCACGGTACAGTCAATATCATCCATGATTCATTCCACCGCTTCCAGCTAGTAGTCAGCTACGTTAGGAGCCACACCAGAAATACCCCTAAACATCTCAGCTCCATTCTCTTGGAGTCGTTCAGAAATAGATTTTTGAGCTACTAATCCCGTTCTTGCTCCAGCAACCCGCACTAAAACATGCAACATAGCTTGAGACACATCATCGTCTCCACGATTTTGATTTTGAAATCTCGCTTCCGCCATTGGTGATGTTGGCACTTCACTTTTCAGCCCATGCCCTAATTCCGAAGGTTCAGCCCCAACACCCTAGCCTCTACTGCGGCCACGCATACCACGTCCACGTCTTCTAGCACTCATGACTACCGAACAATCTTATGAAAATAACATTAGAAGTAGGTTTTCGAAAGAAATATTTCCAAGAGTTTCTATTCTTAGAGTTGTATTTCTCAAAACTATCTATCATAGTATTTCATAAGAATTCAAGTTGCAATCAAGAAAAATTTCAGTGCGGATTGGTGCTGGAGACTCAAGTCATGTACTTCCAAAAAACATGTATTTTTCTAAACCATTTTCCACACCAACTTTTAAAAACATTTTGAACCCCAAACCCACAACAGAGTTTTGCAACCGAGCTCTAATACCATAATTGTAACACCCCAAACCTGGTCTATACATTATGACCAAATCTAGCATGTTACAGGAAAGGTAGTTTGAAATGTAAAGGAAAATCAAAATTTTTGAAAAAATAAACCTTTTGTTCAGTGATTCTATGTCAAACATAATCTTAAAGAAAAGTATGTTTGAAGATTTTGTTACCAGCTTCTGTTTAAAATGAACTAAAAGTCATAAGCGCTTTGTTTTACAAAAGTTTTAATCGAAATTCCCCAACGTGATATTGCAAATAATGTTTGAGGTTTTAAGGAAAATTTTTGGGTTATTAGCTTATAACTTATTCGCTTGTCTTCTTTTGTTAATACTTTAAAAAATATGGTTGTTTATAGTTTTATTTTAGAAAACTCCTCATTTGACATTTCATACGGTATGTAAAAGCCATATTTAAAAAACCCAAATTAAAGTTATGGAGGCCTTATTACATTGCAAAATCCTAAAATTTAAAAAAAAAAGTCTAATTAAGAGACAAAAATTTATGACAAAATAATGCATGGCGACCTCAAGCCCACCTTGGCTCCAAATCCGCAACTAGGGGTTACCTGCACATTTAAGCAGAGGGGTGAGTCACCAAGACTCAGTGTATAATTCCCCTTATAACACATTCGGCCTTAAGCTCCCAATAGCACGTTGGGCTTTAGCCCTCACAATATAGAATATAAAAATATGTATGCAATTCAACCCATCCCCACCTAGGTTTCCATCCTCTATATCACCTAATCACCGAACGCCTATGGCCCCAAGCCATTGTGGTTCCAAACCACTGTAATACCAAATCACTATGAAAGTCATGAAATATAATATGTGGGGCCAACCCACTATGGTACCAATCCACTGTGACAATCACCGTTAAATATATGTGGGGCCAACCCACTGTGGTACCAAACCACTGAGATAGTCACTGAATAACATATGTGGTGCCAAACCACTGTGGTACCAAACCACTGAGACATAGTCAATGGATAAAACATGTGGGGCCAACCCACTATGGTACCAAACCACTGTGATAGTCATTGAATCATACTTCCCCTTTTTCACATCATATACTAAAGCTCATGTAGCATGTTAACATACTTCCAATGTACAATAGATAAATACATCATACATACATACATTCAAAAGTAGTATCAAAGAATCACTTACCCGGTATCTCTAACTATTACCCACTAGGGCATCTCTACTGTCCACACGGTCATTTTGGAATTCAGGTATCATAGTTATTTATACAAAATAATAAAGATAAAGTGGGAGTGTTACCCACCTGATTACGCGTAAAACTAGACTCTCTACGTTGACGCTCTCACTAGCAGGGATAACAGCGATTTGCCTATCCCAAGCAAACGTTGGTTCTCTACCACAACCAAGTAGAAAGTCTCAAACCGCCGACACCGCACATCTTTTAAACTTAGGAGTAGAGATCATGGGTTCGCTCTCCTCGGCCCTTTAGACGCACCCTCCTTGGATTGGCTAGGACTCATATCCATGATAAGAGTCTTGATCAGTACTTAAAGAAAAATGTGTGGTTAAGGCAACAAAAGGGAAAGGGAAATAGACAACAGAAAATCAAGAGAATCTCCTTACCTCTAGAACTCGAATGGTATGGTAAGGTCTCGACAATCACAAGGTCTTCAGGCTTCAGACTATGAACGTTTGGCTAATGGAGTTTCCCGAAGTAAACGCCCAAACGAGAGAAGAAGAAAAGGAAAAGAGGGCTATTTGAAATCTAAACACCAAGCCAAATAGCCATTCGACTATGGCCATATAAAACCGAGAGAAAGAAAAGAAATGGCAAAAGAGTCTCCCCTTACCTTAACCAACAGATCCCGATTGTAAAGACTTCTTGCAGCCTAAGATTCCTAGCACCTTGCTTCCTGATATTCGGCTAAGAGGCACAGAATGGAAGAAACGGGTTTAGTTGTTACTAGGATGGATTTGGCTTCACCTTGGAAACAAGGGATGAAGAGAATGACCATAAGAAAATAAGAGAAAGAACCTTACCTTGAACAGAGAGACCGAATGACACACACAAGAAGATTCGGTACAGAAAAAGACAAAGAAGACGAAAAAGAATAGAAGCAATGTGAAAGAGAAAGGGGGTTTTGGCTTAATGAAGGATGTAGAAAAAATAAAGTAGGAAGGTTTCGATTATGGTGAGTAGAAGGTGAGGGAGAGGTTCGGCTAAAGAAACAAAGGTAGAAAAAGAAAAGGAAAAGAAGAAGCAAAAGGGATGCCCAAATGGTCACACTACTTTCGGCTAGTGTCAAAGGAGCAAAAGAGATGAGGAAAAGAAGTTGACAAGTTCGACACAATGAGAAATAGGGGAAACTGAATGAGAGAAAAAAACTCAAGAAGACTTGTAAAAATCGACACACACCCTTAATGACCAAAAATGCTCCAAAGAAAAACAATGCCTAAGACCTCTTGAACTTTTGGCACCCTTACCTAACATGGCCACAAACTGAAATTCTCCCCTTCAAGCTCCCCACATTCAGCCAACACCTCCCCCCATGGCCACATCTCTTGATTTCCTCCTATTTCCACTCTCCAACACTCATTCAAATTGGTTTGACCAATTCAAATTCCTACAAGCACTCTTGTCCATCCATTTGAACACTTTGACCCCTTCAACCATCAACCTTAAAGAGTCCCTACCAAATCCACCTTCTCCCCAACTTGGTGCCAAAAATAAAGCTTTATAATAAGGCTTACGGGATTCAAACTCCTCCCATTCAGCTCCTACAAGTGACGCCACCCCCTTGCTCCTTAAGTAGCGTTATCTTGCCATCACACCACACTTCATCTTGTGTTAACAAACACAAGAAATAATCTTAAGGGTGTGTAACTCTTACACACTTTATATGTTGTTATGCTAAATATTGTATTTGTCAAAAGCCAGAATAACAGTGGGAAACATTACGTTACCCTTGTGGGTATAAGCAAGGACTCCGGGTAAGTCCATTATGGTAAATAACGTGCTTTAATAATGTGGAACATGTGTGTGTATGCCATGTTATGTTTTTATGTATCAAGCATGAAATATGGGTATGATGAGAGGAGGGGGAAGGCTTGAATATCAGACTGTCACCAGTGGTTTGGTACCACACGTGGGTTGGCCCCACATATCATGATTTTTGTGACTAAGTCTCAGTGGTTTGGAACCACCAGTGGTTAGGTACCACATGTGCTTATCTTGTGACTTGTCCTAGTGGTTAGGTACCACAGTGGGTTGGCCCCACATATCGATTTAATGGATCGTCACCAGTGGTTAGGTACCACAAGTGGGTTGGCCCCACATATGAATATTTGTAACTTCAGTTACTAGTGGTTAGGTACCACTAGTGGCTAGGTGCCACAAGGGGTAGAATTGGGAGTTTTGGATGGATAATTAGGCAATGGGTTACATGACTTGCATATTTTAATATGAAATTGTATATGAGCTTAACTCTTTTGGGATGGGGATTTACATACTGAGTCTCGGTGACTTACCCCTTCCGTTACATTTTGCAGATGATGCTTAGATCATGGATCCGGAGCCGAGGTGGACTCGTGGTGGCCTTGCTCGACTATTTAGTTTGAATTCAGTTTTTATTTACTTTAAGTTTTTGGATTTTGGTTCATGTAATAAGGCCACTTACACTTTATTTTGGGATTTTTGTTATTTTCTTTTCTTTCCTTAAACTATTATTAAGCGAGAAAGGCATGCCTAATAATTTGTGACATGAACATTTTTATAAACTTAAGATAATTTTTTGAATTTTTGAAAGGATATATATATATCGAATGATTGATAAACAACAAGGTAATTCTAACACGCTAAAATTTAGTTTCAAAATATTTTAACAATCCACCCAATTCAAACACATTTTAATTAACCACGCAAAAGTTTTGCTTTCCAACCAAGTAGACAAAGTGGTTTTCCTACTGTGACACGCCAGATTCGGTCGTAACGTTTAGACCGGGTTTGGGGTGTTACATTTTTGGTATCAGAGCCCGATTCAAAAGCTCGGCAGTGGGTATAAGGCCTAAAATATTTTTAAAAAGGGGTCTGAAAAATGATTTGACAGAAATGCATACTTCGGGAAGCATGGCACCTGAGTCCCCGGCACCTATCCACCCAGGTAAGTATCCTAACCCTTGCTGTGATTTATATATATGTGTGTGATGGGTTTAATGGGACTAAAGGGACGTAGAGAGCTATACTAGGGCTTGTAGACCTTAGGCTTAGCTCAACAAACTTTTAAATGTCATAAAACTTAATTTCCTTAAATAGTCATGTCTATGAGCAAGTCAGGAGGACTAGGGTGTTTTAACAGGCATACGCATGCCTAGGAGTGGATTCGGAAGAGCTTGGTATTTAAGCAGTCTTAGTGACTCACCTCCTCTTTTTTGGAATCCTACCTAGTGCGTAGTGACTATTCACCTTAGCCTCAAAGACTGGTTAACAGGCTAAATTTTAACTAAAACCCGAAAGGGACCAGTACCGATCTTTGCAAAATTACTTATATGACCCTAAATTTTGTAAAATTTTCCATAATACCCTAGGTTGAGGTAAATGACCAAAATACCCTTGATTCTATGAAATGACCAAAATAACCCTATTTGGAAAACTACCAAAGCACTTTTGTCTTAGGAATTACCAAATTACCTCCGATTTACGGAAGTTACCAGAATTTGCAAAATTACCAAAACACCCTAAATTGTAAAATTACCAAAATACCCCTGGATTGTAAAATTACCAAAATACCCTCAGATTACAAAATTACCAAAATACCCCTATTTTGAAAAATCACCAAGATACCTTATTTTGGAAAATTATGAAAATACCCCTGTAGGTTAAAATTATGAAAATACCCTTGGGTAGTGAAATGATGAAAATACCCCTAAGTATTAAACGTGTGTTTGTGGATGTACTTGTGTGTGAAACCTATATATGGTGCCCTGTTGGATATTGTTGAATGTGAATTTCTTTTTTTCGGAATTGGAAATACAGACTTAAGAGCTGAACTATGTAGACATGGTTCAGACTCGAAAGAACCACTGTTAAAGCTCCTTCCATATAACTGTTCGTTGTTAACCATTGAATGAAAAAGTTATTAACCCATAAAATTCTTTAAATAAGATTAAATCGCGAACGGTAGAATGAGCACTCGAGGTCGTGGGCGTATTACACGTGAACGTGGTAGGGGTTGAGACAACTGTGTCTGAACCGGTAAGGTCCAATTATGGGTCAAAAAATGAGGTGCTACCGCCACCCGCTGTAGGCGTCGAATATCAGGAGCAGGTAGGTGGTGATGATGCAGTATCACAAGCTATGCTATGAGTCTTAGAGAGAGTTGCGGGAGCAGGTGTAGGGATGGGGACTCAAAAATCTGTGTCTAAACGACTCCGGACGAATGGAGTTGAGGTATTTAGGGGAGTTTGGGTGTGGCTCCCAACACCGCGGAGTATTGGTTAGAGGTGACAGAGTGCATAATGGATGATTTGAATTTCACGGCGGAGGAGAAGTTGGAAGGGATAGTGTCTCTTCTTTGGGATGAGTCTTATCAGTGGTGTTTTACGGTTAGGGAAGGTGCGATGGCTGATGACATCACTTGGGATTTCTTTAAGGTGGCTTACCAGAGGAAGTACGTTGGGTCTAGTTATATAGATGCACAACGAAAGGCATTTTTAAATTTGGTGTAGGAGAGTAAGTCGGTATCCGGATATGGAGCGAAATTCTTACGGTTGAGTAGGTATGCTCGGGCTATCGTGGCTACGGAGGATGAACGCTGTGTTAGATTTGAGGATGGTCTAAGAGACGAGCTGCAAGTATTGATTGCTCCTTAGCGAGAAAGGGAATTCGCCGTTCTTGTGGAGAAGGCCAAGATTGCTGAGGAGGTGAAGCAAACTGAGAAGCAAAACCAAAATAGGAATAGGGATAAAAGAAGTTATGGGCATTCGGGATCTACTGGAAGTTCTTAAAAAATAGCTAGATTCGATGGACAGGATCAAGCTGCAAGGCCAGCTACTGCTGCAATGGCCACCACAGTGTGCCCGATGTGGAAAGTCCCATTCGGGAGAGTGTTGGACAGGTAATAGAGGATATTTCGAATGTCGATCAATGGATCATTGGATAAGGGATTATCCACGGAGGCCGGCTAGGATGCAGACTGAGAACCAAGGGCATAACCAGTTTAGGAGAGATAGTTAGAGACCGCAGAGGGGTCGAGGTGCAGTCAGGGGTGGTAATAGAAATGGGTGAGGCCATAGGGCACCAGGCAGGGATGCCAGAAATACGGATGCAAGACATCCTAGATTGGTCTATACAGCGAAGCATCGTGAGGAGGGCGATGCACCAGATGTCATAACCGGTACATTTTTAATCTTTGGGTTGCCTTATACTACTTTGATTGATGCGGGTTCAATGCACTCTTATGTTGCTAGTAGTATAGTGGGAACTTTAAACTTAACCTATAAGACTTCTGCTAGGGAGATGACGGTAGTTAGCCCTCTAGGACACTCTGTGGTAGTAGACAAACTTTATAGGGATGTACCCCTAGAACTTCAAGGGGTAATGTTCCAAGCTAATTTGATGGAATTGCCCTTCGGGGAGTTCGATCTAATCTTAGGAATGGATTGGTTGGCAAAGTATCAGGCGGGTCTCGATTGTGTAGCTAAGCGCATGGTGCTGAGAACGGTTGAGGGTGAAAAGGTAGTGATGATAGGTGAGAGAAAGAATTACCTATCTAATGTGGTATTCGCTCTGAAGGCTGAGAAGATGGTGAGGAAAGGATGTGAGGCGTTTGTGGTTTATGTGTGTGCTTTGGAAGTTGAGGAATCAGCTTTGGAGAATATCCGAACGGTGAAAGAATTTACCAACATCTTTCCGAAGAGCTTCCAGGTTTGCCTCCAGATCGCGAGGTGGAGCTTGGTATAGACCTTCTACCAGGAATAGTGCTAGTGTCTATTGCCCCATATAGGATGGCACCTAAGGAGTTATGGAGTTGAAAATGCAGATTCAGGAGTTGTTGGATTAGGGTTTTATCCGGCCAAGTGTATCGCCTTGGAGAGCGCCTGTGCTTTTTGTTAAGAAGAAAGACGGGTCAATGCGAATGCGTATTGATTGCCATCAGCTGAATAAGTTGACAATTAAGAACAAGTATCCATTATTGAGGATAGATGACTTGTTCAATCAACTTAAGGGATCCTTAGTCTTTTCCAAGATAGATTTGAGGTCGGGATATCACCAGCTTAAGGTCAGGGAGGCTGATATCCATAAAATGGCTTTTCGTACTCGTTACGGTCACTATGAATTTTGGTGATGCCATTTGGGTTGACTAACACCGCAACAACGTTTATGGATATGATGAATCGAGTGTTTCAACCATATCTTGATCGGCTCGTTGTAGTGTTTATTGACGATATATTGGTTTACTCCAAGACTGAGGAGGAGCATGATGCGCATCATCGTGTGGTGTTGCAAATTCTGAAGGAGAAGCAGTTGTTCGCTAAGTTTAGTAAGTGCGAGTTCTGGTTGAAGGAAGTTACCTTTTTAGGTCACGTGGTGTCGGCTGAGGGGATTAGGGTGGATCCTCAGAAGATTGAGGCTATATTGGACTGGAAACAATCGAGGTTTGTGGCGGAGATTCAGAGTTTTCTAGGTTTAGCAGGATATTACCGAAGGTTTGTGGAAGGATTTTCTTTGATTGCAGCGCCGTTAACCAAGTTGCTAAGGAAAGGGGTCTCGTTTGTGTGGTCAGACAAGCAACAAGAGAGTTTTAAGAAGCTGAAGAGGATTTTGACAGAAGCTCCAATACTGATTCAACCTGAAGCAGGGAAGGAGTTTACGGTTTATTGTGATGCATCGCACACAGGGTTAGGATGTGTACTGATACAAGAAGGGAAGGTAGTAGCATATGCTTCCTGGTAATTGAGACCTCACGAGGAGAATTACCCGATGCATGATTTGAAGTTAGCTGCGGTGGTTTTTGCCCTAAAAATTTGGAGACATTACTTGTATGGGGAGAAGTCTGTTGTGTACACGGACCAAAGAGTTTGAAGTACCTCCTCACTTAGAAGGAATTGAATTTAAGGCAGAAGAGGTAGATTGAGCTGTTGAAGGATTATGATTGCTCGATTGAGTACCATCCGGGAAAGGCTAATGTTGTAACTGATGCCTTAAGTCGTAAGGTTGTGGCAGATCTAAGAGCCATGTTTGCCCACCTTAGTTTGTATGATGACGGAAGTTTGTTAGCAGGACTGCAAGTGAAGCCAACATGGGTAAACCAGGTTAAGGAAAAACAACTATTGGATGAAGTCTTAAGTGCTCGGTGTTTGCAAGTATAGAATGGTGGATTGGAGGGGCATAGCCTGAGCAGCGATGGAGTGCTTTGTGTTTTGGGGAAAGTTTGCATGCCTAACAACGTGGAGTTAAGGCAGAAGATTCTTCAGGAGGCTCATAATAGTCCATACACTATGCATCTTAGAGGTAGTAAGATGTACCGGATTTGCGGGAGCAGTTCTGGTGGACAAGCCTTAAGCGAGAAATAACTGAATTTGTGGGTAGGTGTTTGACGTGTCAATAGGTCAAAGCTAAACATCAGTTACCCTTGGGATTGTTGCAACCGATAAAGATTCCACAATGGAAATGGGAAAGGATCACGATGGATTTTGTTAGTAGGCTACCCCTCACGCCTACTAAGAAGAACTTGGTTTGGGTGATCGTTGACTGTTTAACAAAGTCATCACATTTTATACCGATTCGAGTTGATTACTCTCTCCAGAGGTTAGTAAGTTATATGTAGCGGAAATTGTGAGATTACATGGGGTGTCAGTGTCGATTATCTTAGACAGAGACCCTAGGTTCACGTCAAGGTTTTGGAAGGCGTTGCACCAGGCCTTGGGAACAAAGTTGGATTTTAGTACAGCATTTCATCCCCAGTCAGATGGGTAGTCGGAGAGGGTAATTCAAATCTTGGAAGATATGCTAAGAAGTTATGTCTTGGATTTCAGAGGTAGTTGGGAAGAATTTCTGCCGCTAGCAGAGTTTGCATACAACAATAGTTACCAGTGCAGATCCTGGATCGAGATGTCAAAGTAATGCGTAGGAAATCAGTCCCTTTGGTGAAGGTATTATGGCGAAACCACGGTTCAGAAGAAGCGACATGGGAGTCAGAGGATGTTATGCGATAGTAGTACCCTCAACTCTTTTGATCAGGTAAATTTCGAGGCCGAAATTTACTTTAAGGGGGTAGGACTGTAACATCCTAATTAAGTGGGTCGGTGCATTTTGTGTGTTGTAGGGTTAAAGTGTTAGCTTGAGGTTTAGAGGTGTGAATTGGGCTCAGGTTTGGGTTGAGACCTGGGCTAATTTACTAATAAAGAACTACAGGACATAATAAAGTGGGTATCTATGTTTAAATTGCAAGGTGGGCTTGTGGCCCAAAAATATGGTGGTGTTGTAAGGGAGCAAGTGGGCGGCATCATTAAAGGAAGCATTGGGCTTAAGTTGGCCAATTGGAGCCCATGCTTTTGGGCTAAAATTTGGCACTCCAAGGGGGGAAGGGTGGATGGCACACTAGCTATCAAAATAAGGGATTTTAATTCTTTTATTTTGATAAATTGCTAATAATAGGAAGGGAAAAGTTGGTACTAATAAGGCCTCTTTTGAAGGGAGGATAGAGATAAAGATAACAAGTGGGATAAAAGCTATCAGGTGACGGCAGAGTTGGCTGAAAATCAAACTCTGGGGAGGGATTTGATTATGCCAGATTTGGTAGGTAAGAGATCACTTGTTCATCTTTTTCTTTCTTTTCATCTTTTCTTCAAGCCGAAATTCTTTTCTCTCTTGTGGGTTCTTTGCCGCAACTCTCCACCACTTTCTTCTTCTCTTCATTCTTTTTATTCAAAGCCGAATACCCTTGTCTATACTTTCTTTTCCTATAGTAGAGACTTTTAAGGATTCAGTCTCTTTTTCTCGGAGTTACACCATAGTCGAATCACCATCTCAACTTTGGTAAGTTTTTCGTGGTTCTCTTCTTTGTTATTCTCTCTTTCTCATTTAGTTTTTAACCCGAATCACTTCTCTAAGATCTTGTCGGTTTTCACTCTTGATTCATAGAAGTTTAACCTTTCTTCTTTGTGATCTCTCGTACAAACCGTGAGGAAAGTCGAAGGTATGTGATGGTAGTAGGATTCGGCCGAATGGCCACTTCCTTACCTTTCTCTTTGAATTCGGATCTCATCAAGCATAGGTGCGATAATCGTGTTGGTCTAATGTTGGATGATTGGCTAAATGTAGGTAGGGAAGCGACGCTTTCTTGAGGATTTTTGGGATTTGACAACCTAGGTAAGCGTCTCGATTTAAGTGCTATGTGTATCTCTTAGATTGGATCTTATCATTTAAAGTTTGATTTAGTGATCAAGGTGTGTTCATGGACTCGAATGCCAGCCAAACAACAGGAAGGGTCGGATCTGTAAACCCAAACCCTAGGTACAAAAAGCGAAGCGATGTCGAGTGTGTGAGATTGGCCACCGAGTTGTGGGCGAGTATCGAAGGTGGATCGTGGCGAAAGTGGTAGACTCAAGCGACGATAGTGCAAAAATCGAGAGTACGATAGTGCGAGTATCAGGTGTGTAACTCTTGCACACTTTATATGTTGTTATGCTAAATATTATATTTGTCAAAAGCCAGAATAATAGTGGGAAACATTATGTTACCCTTGTGGGTATAAGCAAGGACTCCGGGTAAGTCCATTATGGTAAATAACATGCTTTAACAATGTGAAACATGTGTGTATATGCCATGTTATGTTTTGATGCATCAAGCATGAAATATGGGTATGATGAGAGGAGGGGGAAGGCTTGAATATCAGACTGTCACCAGTGGTTTGGTACCACACGTGGGTTGGCCCCACATATCATGACTTTTGTAACTAAGTCTCAGTGGTTTGGAACCACCAGTGGTTAGGTACCACATGTGCTTATCTTGTGACTTGTCCCAGTGGTTAGGTACCACAGTAGGTTGGCCCCACATATCGATTTAAAGGATCGTCACCAGTGGTTAGGTAGCACAAGTGGGTTGGCCCCACATATGAATATTTGTAACTTCAGTTACCAGTGGTTAGGTGCCACAAGGGGTAGAATTGGGAGTTTCGGATGGATAATTAGGCAATAGGTTGCATGACTTGCATATTTTAATATGAAACTATGTATGAGCTTAACTCTTTTGGGATGGGGATTTACACACTGAGTCTCGGTGACTTACCCCTTCCATTACATTTTGCAGATGATGCTTAGATCGTGGATCCGAAGCCGGGGTGGACTAGTGGTGGCCTTGCCCAACTATTTAGTTTGAATTCGATTTTTATTTACTTTAAGTTTTGGATTTTGGTTCATGTAATAAGGCCACTTACACTTTATTTTGGGATTTTTGTTATTTTTTTTCTTTCCTTAAACTATTATTAAACGAGAAAGGCATGCCTAATAATTTGTGACATGAACTTTTTTATAAACTTAAGATAATTTTCTGAATTTTTGAAAGGATATATATATATCGAATGATTGATAAACAACAAGGTAATTCTAACACGCTAAAATCTAGTTTCAAAATGTTTTAACAATCCACCCAATTCAAACACATTTTAATTAACCACGCAAAAGTTTTGCTTTCCAACTAAGTCGACAAAGTGGTTTTCCTACAGTGACACGCTAGATTCGGTCGTAACGTTTAGACCGGGTTTGGGGTGTTACATTTAGTCCCGACCTCTTTCTAACATGTGATTAAGGTCTCGTGGACCTAGGTAAGGGGCTATATGTTTGTATTTGAGTATGTATGATTGATGATAGACTATGTGTCATGGAATGGATGTGAATTATGTTTTGATTGTTCAGAAATGCCTCTTAACCATATTCCGGTGACGATTTCTAGTTAGGGGTGTTACACACACGGTTGAGACACGTGGCCGTGCCTCAGCCCGTATGGTTACTATTGGGCATTCTATTTTGCCAACTTAGAATGCAAGGGGACACACGGCCAAACCACACGCCCATGGGGTAGACCGTGTATCACACACGGCCTAGACACACGCCCATGTGTCGACCCATGTTGACAAGAACAAGGCTATTTACCAAGCCCTTTCTGGCACCCCTACTTACACCAACATAAACCATATCAAGTAACCTACTCATTCATGCATAAATATACCAATTACTCAACCACAAAATTTGCACATTCATGAAAAACATCATCATTCCCATATATCGATAATAAGAAATAGCCATCATCCATGGTCTTATACAAAATGAATCAAATATCATCCTAAGCCAACACATTTGGATAAACCAATATGACATATAACCAAAAAGAAAAAGTCCTTAGACATGCCATAATTTAATGTAAATCTCAATATACCAAAATGTGTGGATAGTGTGGGTGATCCTCCAACGGTTTCTATATCCCGAGCTAGCTCTTTAACACTATAAAACAAGGCAAAAGAGAAGGGAGTAAGCTTTAAGCTTAGTAAGTCTATATGTAAACAATGAACATCATACCACATACTTATAAATCAAGAATATTATATACTAATCAAGAATAATTTAGATCCTCGTAGTAATACTTACTCATTTCAAATCTTACCACATTCTAAACACATATCATAAGCATTGCTCACATTTACATGCACTTATACCCTGCACTTATCACCACATAGCCACATGTAATTTCACTTAGTCAATGTTTCTTGGTGAACACTTTGGAATAATATCGGATACACGGCGGTTTCACACACAACCCACCATTATTAAATAACACGGTGGTATCGCACACATTCCCCCAATAATAATAAATACGATGGTATCGCACACGGCCCATCAATAATAATCACTTATTCACGGATGTTTATCTGTATGCTTTTCCTATTCCGAAGGTTCATCCAAGAATTTCCTCACTTTTTATCATTTTAATATATATCAATAATATTCATTCACATTTCACACAATGCATTAATATGTAAAAACATAGATAAAAGATGTATCGTTTACATATAAACTTACCTCAATACAGAATATGTCAATTTGAAGTTTAGTCTGAAACCTTGCCTTTTCCTCGGTCAAGGTTGATTCCACGTTCTTTTTTATCTATGATGACATATTTAGCTTATTAGTTAACAAATTTAATCAAATCACTCAACAAATTCCTATTTTGGAAAAAATACCATTTTGCCCCTAGACTTTCACAAAATTATAATTTTGTCCCTAGGCTCGTTGATAAACCGTAAAAGTAACATATTTTAGGCCCACATTTAGTATGATTTTGGATGATTTAGCCCTTGATTTATGTAAAAAGGTTCTTTTAATCCTTTCTTTTCATGTTTATACTCAGGAACGCACCCGAGGACGAAAAGAATAAGAAATGGGCTTAAAATAGGCTAATTTGGGCCAAAGAGGAAATTGACACGACCTAGACTTCAAGCCATACGACCGTGTCTCGTTAAACTACTTCACATGGACATGCCATGATTTACACGATCGTGCCTCAATCAACAGAATCAAGACATGGCCTAAATTCGATTTACACGGGCGTGTACCATGGCCGTGCCTTTGTCGTGGAAAAGAAGAATTTCACTCGGATTTGGATACTTTGAGGCTAAAAACACATTCCAAAGGCTATTCAAACATTTAGTAGGAAGTATACTTGAATAAGGACACTTAGAGGCTAAGTAAAGCATTCCAAAGGTCTATATAAACACTTTAAGTGTAACTTGAAAGGGGGCGGTTAGCTAGGCCAAGGAGCCAAGCCAGAGAGCCAAATTTGTGGGAATTACTCGAAGATAGCCAGTTGATCCATCTCAAGAAGCCAAAATTCTACTCAAGACGGCGGATTTCTCCTTCAATTCCTTCAGGGGGTTTTAGGGATTTCTTATGTTTTGTTTTATCTTTTCTATTGAGATGTTTTCTTTATTCATTATGAACTAAACCCTTCAGATACCTAAAGGGGATGAAACCTAGATGAATCTTGTTATTGTTTTCTGAATTATTTGATAAACACTTAGTTTGTTCTTAATTATGCATGCTTAATCCAAATCTGATGTGCTTAGGTGGAGGAGGAATAGACCCTGCTTAAGAGTAGATCTATCATAATTAAGCGGAGTTGATCGCACGCCTAGAGATAGGGTGACGAGATTTTGCTAGATTAGGGTGAAACCAAATATGGGAGTCCATAGATCGATTTACTGCTATTCTAGGGGGTTATTATAAGAGAATGATAGTTCCACTAATTAACCTAGGGTCAGACGTTATTCGCCTCGAGAGAAGGTTTAATATATGTTAGGGAGTCGTACGGATCAAACTAAGTGAATAAATCATATGGTTCAGTGTCAAATAACAAGTGAAGTCTAGGTGGATTCTTCCTGAGGGTATCGTCGTGATCAACTGAGTTTCCCTTCAAGTTATTTTCCAATTCATTCTTTATGTCTTTGTGTCTTTAGTTTAGTATTCTTTAATTTAGATTAAAACAACTTCACTTATTTTAGGCTAAATAATAGAAAGAAAGTTAGTATTAGTACTTTTAGTTCCTTTGGGTTCGACAATCCGATCTTGCCTAAGCTATACTACTATTCGATAGGTACACTTGCCTTAAGTCATTGTCAGAGTTAGTTTCCAGGTTCGATTATTCTCTTTATAAATTTTAAAACTCGACAAAACAATGATCAAGTTTTTGGCGCCATTGCTGGGGAACTAAAATATTAAGAAAGCTCTATTTTTATTACTTTAGCCATTATTTTTATTTTTGCAAATTATTTTGTTAATTTTATTTCCTTCTTTTCCTAGCAGGTACCTCTAGTTTATGACTAGAAAGAACCCGACAGGACCTCTAGTATACGATAGTGATATTGAAGCTACCACTCGTAAGAATCACAGAGAAATTAAGCGAGCCCTAAATCACACAGAAGAAGAGCGAGAAGGTAGATCCAATCCTACTGAAGGGATGGACGAGAATCATCCACCACAAGATGTGGTAGAAAACAATGCTCCGTGTACTATGTATGACTATGCTAAACCTCATTTAACAGGAGCTGGATCTAGTATTTTTAGGCTTGCTATAGCTGCTAATAATTTTAAATTAAAACCTAACACAATACAAATGATTCAACAATTTGTTCAATTTGATGGTTTGCAGGACGAAGACCTGAATACTCATATCGCCAATTTTTTAGAGTTCTATGATACTTTCAAAATAAATGGCATTTCTGATGATGCCAATCGTCTTCAGTTATTTCCCTTTTCATTAAGAAATAAAGCCAAACAGTGGTTATACTTGTTACCATGAGGGTCAATCACTACATGGGACCAAATGACCGAAAAATTTTTGTTAAAATATTTCCCACAGGCCAAAACGGCCAAATTACGGAATGATATCTCTTCTTTTGTGTAGATGGATTTAGAAACATTATACGACGCACGAGAGAGAAACAAGGATCTCCTGAGAAGGTGTCCACACCATGGTCTACCCTTGTGGCTACAAGTCCAAACTTTTTATAATGGTGTAAACCCCTCAATGAGGCAACTAATCGATTCGATCATGGGTGGAACCTTGAACAATGTAACTCCTAAAGCGCGCTCTACGAGTTCATTGAAGAGTGTCATTGAATAACTATCAGTGGCAAGTTACAAGGACAAAACTGACAAAATCAGCCGGAGTTTACATCCTCGACGCAGTAACCATGCTATCAACATAGGTTGAGTTGATGAATAAAAAGCTTGATAGCTTGTGTTCTTCGTAGGTACATCCAGTCATGCAGTGCAACGCAAGTGGAACTGTGGCGAATCCTGAGTACCCACTATACCAACCGGACGCAGAAAACGAACAGATAAATTATATAGGTAATAATTTCAGATCCAATAATAAATCTTATAGTAATAAATACAATCCAGGTTGGAGGAACCACCCAAATTTTTCATGGGGAGGCCAAGGAAATCAAAGACAACAACCTCCTCAAAATTTCCAAAATCAGCCATATCCGCAAGAGAAGAAGCCAAACCTCGAAGAGATGCTGACAAAATTCATGGCAAACACAAAAAATCGTTTCCAAGAAACTGAGAAAACAATTAAAAGCAACGAGAACCGAGTCGGAGAACTTACTAAGTCATTCAAGGAAGCCACTAATGCAGTCGAACGACTCGCAAAGCTAATGTCAGAATGACCGCAAGGACGTCTACCAAGTAACACCGAGATTAACCCAAAGGAGAAAATTCAAGCCATCTCAACTCATGACAGTAAGGGGTTAGATGAACCCAATCTAATACAAGAAAACAAGGTAGATGAAGTTAAGGTAGAGGTAACACAAGTAAAGCCAAAATCGGTAATCAATGAGTACCAACCTCGCATACCTTATCCTGAAGTAATGAAAAGAGACAATTCAGAAGAACAGTTCGATAAGTTTCTTAAACTCTTAAAGAAATTACATATTAACTTACCTCTTCTTGAAGCTCTCTTTCAGATGCCAGACTCGAGGAAATTTTTAAGATGGCTCTTGACTAACAAACGGAAATTAGATGAAGAGCACTACGTGGAATTGAATGCAGCACGCTCAGCAATGTTACAGAATAGACTACCACGAAAGCTAAAAGATCTAGGGAGTTTTACAATTCCATGTTTAATTGGTAGTTTAGCTATTGACAATGCATTAGATGATTTAGGGGCAAGCATAAATGTCATGCCTTATACATTATTTAAACGACTAGGTCTAGGGAAGCCCAAACAAACTAGGATGAGTATACAATTAGCTGATAAAACTATTAGAATTACTAGGGGATTATCGAAGATGTTCTCGTAAATATCAATAAATTTGTTTTCTCAATAGATTTTGTTGTCTTAGACATGGATGAGGATAATTCAATCCCCTTAATTTTAGGAAGACCTTTTCTAGCAACTGCCAAGACTAAAATTGATGTTGCCACAGGAGAACTCATACTTTGTGTAGGTGACGGATCAATCAGTCTTCAAGCTCATGACTCGGCCAGGGCAACAATCGATGAAGGTAAAAAAGTCAATACAGATGATAATCAAATTGTTCAACCTTTATCACAGGAAACACCGCAAAGACACAACCCTTGGCTGACTCATAGATCCCAAATCGACAAAGAAGAATCACACAAGGAACAAGACCTTAGGGTCGACAATTTAGAAGAGCAGAAGACACATGTCAAAGAAGAACCATACGAAGTAAAACCAGAGGAACCACCAGAAGAGCTCGTTGGAACATCAAATCACTTCAAAATAGGAGACTAGGTACTGTTAGACAAAGCAGATCCACACATCATCACAACAGACCTGAAGCCAAGGAGAAATCCTTCTTAAGGTACACAAAATCTTCTCACATGGAACAGTTGAGGTAACCAACCCAACATTCGACACCTCTAAGGTAAACGCTTCTCAACTTGAACCTTGTCAAGAAAATAGAACTATAAGCATGAGAGAAAATATTCAAACCTTTAAACCTCCCTGATTTTTTTTCAATGTCGAGGAAAGTCTAGCTTAAGACTATAAATGAGAGCTTCTCGGGAGGCAACCCGAGCACTAACCCTACTTCTTTTACATTTTTTTCATTTTATTTTCTTTTCGTTCTCTTTTCTTTGTAAACTAACCAAAAGTGTAGATTTCTATGACACACGGCCTTACACACGGCCATGTTTGTGGCCGTGTGGACCACCAAAATCCCCATACTGACATAGGAATGGCCATACGAATCAAATCCCAACCATTTTTTGACGTCACGGATCCAACCACTCCCCCACTGGCATTGGTAAATTGGCACGGCTATGATCCACGACCGTGTGAAGATACTAACTTACCAGACACGGAAAAACACGCCCATGCTACCCAACCATGCCAACACACTGCCCTTTCAAGAACGGGCGTGGCATCTGGAAAATGGGCGCAGTGAACAAAGATGCCTAGACACACGGCCGTACGATGCGACCATGTAATTTAACACACCTTCGATGCACGGGCGTGGGAAAATGTCAGAAGCCAAAATTCTATTTAAACCCCACCCCCTCTCCTTTTCTTCGTCACCTTCCTTCTTTCTTTATTTCTTCCTTCTTCTTATCATATTTCCTCTCTCCTTTTCTTCTAACATTCATATAACTCTTGAGACACCAAAGCCATGTCGAAGAAGCGTAAAAGGCCAACCACAGTCTCCTCAAAGGAGACCAATTCACATGAGTTCATCTTGCGACTTGACTATTCAACAAGCTAAGGGTTTTGAGACAATTTAGTTTTATTTTTCTTTTCTCTTTGCTTCAATTTCCTTATCTTTACTTCTCTTCTACTCAATTTAGTTTATCTTATTTTAGTTTCTTGGTTTTAGATTCTAAAGGCTGCTTGGGAATCATGCAACACAGCCTTAGAGGTCACACCCACCTCGCGAACCATCCAACAATAAGGACTCCTTAGTCCATTAGTCTTTTCTTTTAATTTTAGTTTTCTTCTTAGTCTCATTCTCTTTATTTTCTTTGTCTTTAAATATAGTATTAGTATAGTATTAATGTTTCTTTAGATTTCTTGGCTATATCTTTGCAGTCTACCCAATTTCTTTATCTAGCACAAAGCTCATTGGTAATCACCCCACTAGGCCCATAGAAAACGCCATCACCGCCTCCTCCAACCACCTTCTACCACGACCTCTGCCAACTCTTGGAATCATCCAAAATTTAGGAAGTGTTACTTCTCCCCTTCTCTTTTGATTTTATTACATAATTGTGTATCTATCTTTTTACATTGAGGACAATGTACATCTTAAGTGTGGGGGTAAAAGTACCTAACTTTTTGTATTATTTCAAAATCCTTAATTTTAGTCTTGTTCCTAAGTAATTTTCTCATATTATCAATTAGGGTGAAATTTCTAATGATTTATGATTTTTATTGATGTGTTATTGAGTAAGTCATTGATAATTGTGCATTGATGATTTATAGTTAAAGAATACTAGAGAATCAAGCATGATAAGTCTATTTTTCAAGAATCAAAAATTTTCTAGGTTGTTAAACTGAATTTGAATATTACCTTGAAGTTTGAAATTTACTGGATTGATGTCAAATACCCATAATTTTTGTGAGATTTGAGCCTTATAGAGCATATATTATTTTTCATGCTCACTTGATTATGAGTGTATCAACACTGAATTGTTATTCTAGAACTTGCCTTGATTATACATATCGAGACCACATTAAATGATTTGATATATTGAGATGATAAAGGCACCTAGGTTTTAACTCATTCACTCCACTAAAAAGCCTACCTACATAATTAACCCCTAGTGAACCCCGTTGATCCTAACAACCCTTATATTGATTTACCCACTAATATTAACCCAAAACCCTTTGTATTTGTTACCACCATTCTTTTGGCAACCTTTCTATCGAGAATTGATTTGATCAGTTACCGAATTAGTTTATTCCAGTTGATAAAGTTTTCTTTATTATGTTTCTAGTTTGTTCTTAAAAAAATTGAAATCGAAGTTTATTCAGCATTAATAGTATAAAAAGTGAGCTTGTACATTTAAATTTCAATTATCAAAGAAAAAGCTCGTAGTATTAGTTTCAAAGTTTCATGTGATGTAATTATTCAGAATATTAGTTCAATTATTTTTCTAAAAGTTACGTAACTTGTCAATTCAATCTTGATTCTAAACCTTCTAATTCAGCCTTTATCCACACCTTTAACCTAAGCCCCATTACAACCCTAATAAAGACCTTTTGATTTTTGTATCATCTCATATTACAGTGGTGGAGAATTGATTTTCAAGCAAGCCTATGGGATTAACTTTTTAGGTTCGACTTATGAGTTCTTTTTCTTGAACCTTAAACACTTCGAGTGCTTTGAGAGAATCTTTAGTGAGGATTTCAATCCTTGTCGGTTTTAAATTAAAGGTAATTATTTAGATAAGGGGAGACACCTATGTTTTCGTGCTACAAATATATGACTTATATTTTTTGAGCCTTTAAGAGTCTTTGAGTTAAATTATCCATGTATAAATTATCTATGAATTATGATGAGGCATTGTTGATAGGAATTGTGAATTATGGAAAGTTCATTTTAATTATAAATTGAGAATTTTGCTTGTGGACAAGCAAAAACTTAAGTGTGATGGTATTTGATAAACCGTAAAAGTAACATATTTTAGGCCCACATTTAGTATGCTTTTGGATGATTTAGCCATTGATATATGTAAAAAGGTGCTTTTAATCCTTTCCTTTCATGTTTATACTTAGGAAAGCACCCGAGGATGAAAAGAACAAGAAACGAGCTTAAAACGGGCCAATTTGGGTCAAAGAGGAAATCGACACTACCTGGACTTCAAGCGACACGATCATGTCTCGTCAACTACTTTACATGACCATGCCACGATTTACACGGCTGTGCCTCAATCAACAGAATCAAGACATGGCCTGAAGTCGATTTACACGAGCGTGTACCATGGCCGTTCCCCTGTCATGGAAAAAAAAATTTCACTCGAATTTGGATACTTTGAGGTAAAGAAACACATTCCAAAGCCTATTCAAACACCGAGTAGGAAGTATACTTGAATAAAGACACTTAGAGGCCAAGTAAAGCATTCCAAAAGTCTAGATAAACACTCTAAGTGTAACCTGAAAGGGGGCGGTTAGCTAGGCTAAGGAGCCGAGCCAGAAGGTCAGATTTGTGGGAATTACTCGAAGATAGCCAGATGATCCATCTCAAGAACCTGAAATTCTACTCAACACGGTGGATTTCTCCTTCAATTCCTTCAGGGGGTTTTAGGGATTTCTTATGTTTTGTTTTAACTTTTCTCTCGAGATGTTTTCTTTATTCATTATGAACTAAACCCTTTAGATACCTGAAAGGGATGAAACCTAGATGAATCTTGTTATTGTTTTCTGAATTATATGATAAATACTTAGTTTGTTCTTAATTATGCATGCTTAATCCAAATCTGATGTGCTTAGGTGGAGGAGGAATAGACCCTGCTTAAGAGTAGATCTAGCATAATTAAGCGGAGTTGATCGCACGCCTAGAGATAGGGTGACGAGATTTTTCCGAATTAGGGTGAAACTTAATATGGGAGTCAATAGATTGATTTACTACTATTCTTGGGGGTTATTATTCGAGAAAGGGATTTCCATTAATTAACCTAGGGTTAGACGTTTTCCACCTCGAGAGAGGGTTTAATTACGTTAGGGAGTCTTACGAATCAAACTAAGTGAATAAATCGTATGGTTCAGTGTCAAATAACAAGTGAAGTCTAGGTGGATTCTTCCTGAGGGTATCATCATGATCAACTGAGTTTCCCTTCAAGTTATTTTCCAATTCATTCTTTCTGTCTTTGCGTCTTTAGTTTAGTATTCGTTAATTTAGATTAAAACAACTTCACTTATTTTAGGCTAAATAATAGAAAGAAAGTTAGTATTAGTACTTTTAGTTCCTTTGGGTTCGACAATCCGGTCTTGTCTAAGCTATACTACTGTTCGATAAGTACACTTGCCTTAAGTCGTTGTCAGAGTTAGTTTCGATTCGATTATTCTCTTTATAAATTTTAAAACTCGACAAAACAATGATCATTCGTAAAATGAAATATGTTCATTTTAACACGCCCAAACCTAGCCGATTCATATTCTCTCTTATAGCAACTCAAAATTCTAATTATTACACACATTTACTATCCATTTTATAACTTTTACAAAATAGTCCTATTAGGTGTTTTCATGGAAACTCCTTTCACAAAAGTTGTCCATTAAACAACCAATATGCATTTGCTTCCATAAAATTTCTTAAAACACATGAATACTCACATGGAAAAACCCTACACTCTCAACCATTTTGCAAAATAGTCCCTTATTAGGTAGATTATGCTACAAGGGTCCCAAAAGTACAAAAATTATCAAGAATGATCACCAAAATTGCTTACTTGCAAGGAGTGTAAGTTGCTGAAATTTTTCAAGCTTCCAAACCCCTATTCTTGTTGATATTTTCGTGGAAGAAGAAGAAGATGGAAAATATGATAGCTTTTCTTTATTTTATTTTATTTATCAATTAAGTCACCAATTACTACACCTAACCATTGACCATGTCTTTTCTTTGTCCCTATGGCTGGCCATCACCCTAAATAAGGACTAATTGCACATTAAAGACCTCCAATTTAATATTCTATAATTATTTGACACCTTTAGCTAGTAGAATAAAACTTTCGCACTTTATGTGATTTAGTCTTTTTTCAAAATTAACCATGCAATCACAAAAATTATGCACCGAAATTTTCATGCACTCATATAATAATGCTATAACCCATAAAATAATATTAAAATAATTTTCTCTTATCTTGGATAGGTGGCTTCAAAACCACTATTCCGACAAGCCCCAAAATTGGGCTGTTACACATAAGGCTGAATCAAATAAAATCGAACCATACCTTGCTAGTGGTGTCAAATATTCTCTGCGATAAGTGTGAATTCCTTGTTTTGACATAGTCCACATAGAACCCGAAACTATCATTTCCTTGAGAATTTCTTGCCATTTTTCAGCCTCAATATTTCTCATCAAGGAAGAAGAATATTCATCGTCTTCAAAATCAGGTAATTCAAAGAATTCATTAATAGCAATTGATCTGATTAGTATCTTGATTCCTCGGACTGAGACTTTTGTCAATTTTCTTGAGGTCAAATTCGTGTAAAATTCACAAACTAACTCCTCATCTGCACTAGGTCTTTTCTTACAAAATAACTCCCAATTGAGAGCTTCAGCAATTTGTTGAATGATCGCTATTAAATCAATATAGTTGCTTTCTTCCAGCGTAGAGCCTTTTTCCAGGAGTATATGTTGATTCTTGAAAATGCTTTCGTATCTCGGTTTAACTTCTTCATAGTGAAATTTGTTTTGTGATTCGTCAATTTGGATAGAGGCACGAGTTCTTTTTGCGAGGCATGATTAACCTGAACATAAGATAGAAACAAATATTTTCTCAAAATTTTAATTAGTATAAAATATTAATAATTCAATAAATTGAAATTTTAAATAATTAAATAAAATTGAAATTTAGGAGAAAAATTTGTCTTACCACCTTTTTATAAAAATTAAGAACTCAAAGAAAATAAATATAAAGCAAAAGAGGTTGGTTTAGGGATGGTTGTAGGGTGTCTTGATGGTGTGGTGTGATAGGCAAGGGTGTTGGTTTGAGTAGCAAGGAGGTAGTGGCATTCAAGGGAGTAGCGGTGCGGTAGGCACGGCTTGGCACGATGGAGGCAACAGGAATGTATGGATCCTGCATGAGCAGTAGGGCACACGTGTGTCGTGCAGATGCGGGAGAGTGGGCAGCAGGCAGGTTCGTCAAGCAAGCCTAGCGAGCTGCTAGGCACGCGAGTTGGTGTGGAGGCTACTGGAGCTAGATGTGCGGTAGGTGCAGCAACAAGGAGTAGGCTACTGGGCTATTGGTGCGCACGGTGTGCGTTGGGGATGCTGGTGTCGAATGTTGGTGTTGGTGTGGCTAGGTTGAGGTGATATGAAAAAGTGGAAAATGTGGTGAAATTTATAGTGAAGGGAGTACGAGTTTGATTAGAATTCTTAGAACAAATTCATAATTAAAATACTCTAAGTTCTAATTCTACATAGAGTTAACAACAATTAATAATTAATATAATGCATATTAAATTATTATTTTCTATTAATTTATTGAAAAACTATAAAATATGATCAAATTTAAACTAATCCTAATTCTATGCAAAGTTGATAATAATTAATATATATTATAATAAATATAATTATATACTAGTTATTATCATCTTATTTATTAAATTAAATTAAAAACATTTATTCTAGATGCCTTTGAAAATATTTACAAAAGAGACATCTAATTTTTTTAATATTTACAAAAAAAGCAACCAAATTTTGAAAATAGTTCAATTAAGTACCTAGACTTAAAGAAAATTTGAAATTGAATTGAAATTAAAACTTGGATCAAAATTGACCCTTTTATTTGAAAAACTAAAAATTTGTTTTGCCATTTAGAAATAATTTCTCATAATATTATGTTAAAATCAATTCCCAGGAAAGATTGGAGGGATCACTAGTGGTCCCGCTTAAGTTCCAATCTCCTAGACAGAATTTTTTTAAACATACTAATCCTGAAAATATACCCTAAATCATTTATTTAAAAAGAAAAACAAGAAAAATTAAATATCTAATAAAATGAACGAGATTTGATTCGTTAAATTTTATCCCCCGTAATGTTTTAAACACTAAGCATTGACTCAAAAATTACCTCCCTTACTTTGAAGTTCGACAACTCCATATGGATAAACTTGGTGAATCGTAAATGGACCAAACCAACATGATTTTAACTTACCTAGAAAGAACTTCAATCTGGATTTGAATAACAAGACTTCTTGTGTGGTGTGCATTTTAGAACCTTGGAAATGTAAAGAAATGCATGGAAATGTAAGGAAATGTAGAGAAATGCAAGGAAATGAAAGGAAATGAAAGGAAATGTAAGGAAATGAAAGGAAATGAAAGGAAATGAAAGGAAATGTAAGGAAATGAAGGGAAATGTAAGGAAACTTGGAAATGATTTAGAAATGTTAAGTTGAAAATAGGAAAATGACCATTTTTGGAAACCTAAGCAAATTAGGAAAGTGAACATTTTGGAAACCTAAGTAAATTAGGAAAGTAAACATTTTGGAAACTAAGCTAAAAGAGGAAAGTAAACATTTTTGGAAACTAAGCCAAAGAGGAAAGTAAACATTTTGGAAACTACGCTAAAAGAGGAAACTAAACATTTTGGAAACCTAGGAAATGTCAAATTCTGAGTGGCATGAAAATTTTGGAAACTTAAAATGACCCCGAAATGTCGAATTTTAAAGTTCAAAGGGAACTTAGGGCAGGCGACCCTAAAATAAAAAGTATGTGAAATTTGACCCATTAACGGACTTGGAAAAGTGGCCCGAAGATGACACTTAAAGCCCAAGGAGTGATGCCACTTGGGTGGATAATTTGGGCCTCAGATGGCCACAAGGAGTCCAATAAGAACAAGTTTATATTCGGCTCATCAAGGGAAGGGGTGGACGGCACCTAGCTAAAGCTTTAAGTGATTTTTTATTTAATTACTTAGAGAGAAGCAATGGACTGACAATAGGGACTCTTAAGAGAGAGTTTTATTCCTTTAGAATTTCGGCTAAATAGGTGGATAAATGAAGAATTATTCTTTAATTAGGAGAATGAGGGAAGAGTGATGGCCAAGTAAAGGATTCTTGGCCTAGTAATTTCGGCTATAAAAGGATGAGACTAGGGCTATTCATTATTCATTCTCCCTCTCTTTTCTTCTGTCGAATATTCTTTCTCCTCTCCCTTTTGAAAATTCTTCTTGAGCATTCATTCTTTTTCTTCTTTTCTTTTAGCCTCCTAGCCGATTCCCTCTAACCCTATTATTCCTCTCTTCTTTCATCTTTGAAACCGAATACATAAGGGATCATAGCCAATTGTTCATCAAGTCTCTAAGCCGAATCTCTGAAGTGGTGTCAGGAAGGATCTGTCGATTTCAATATAAAGGGTAAGGATCTATAGTTATAATTATAATACTTTCTTTTAAGCCGAAAGTTAGTCTAATCCCTCCTATATCTTATTGATCGAAATATGGAAGGTGAATTTGGGATTTCGGATCTAAGGTATTTTGGCATCTCCATTAATCGGGAGAAGAGTTTGGGATTTAAAAGATTTAAGGTAAGATATATGTCTATTCTGCCAAAGGCCATGTTTATGTTTTAATGTTAGATTAAATCTAACATATGGTTATAGGAATTTCGACATCCTTAAAGAAAGCAAGAGATCAATTTCGGGATTTGAATAATAGGGAAATCGGCAACAAGGTAAGCCTTAGTGTACTAATCCTACTAGGATTTGGATTTATGGCCGAATGGCTTTTTATTAAAGTAATAAGTGATAAAACAAATGTAGGGATTAAGGATCTAAGCATTAGATCAAGCTTTTCAAAATCTCAAGGAATCGCTAAGTGAATCAGGTGTGTACCTTACACTAAATCTTGATAGATTTACGGCTTTAATTCATTATATGTGTTAATATGAAAGTCTAAGAATATGGCTAAGGTACCGTGTGTACCCTACACTAAATCTTAATAGATTTATGGCTTAAACTTGATATATGTGTTAATATGAAAGTGTAAGAATATGGCTAAGGTACCGTGTGTACACCACACTAACCCTAATAGATTTATGGCTTAAATATGATTTATATGTTAATATGAAAGTGTAAGAATGTGGCTAAAGTACCATATTATGGTACAAAGTACTGTGTCGTTTTCCTACTCCTACTAGGATTTCAAAATATGTTATATTTAACATGTGAAAAGTGATGTGAAAGTGAAATTAAATATGATATGCATGATATGTATAATTTGGGGCATTCGGGTTAATTGAGAAAGGGAAGTGAATGTGATGACTTGGTCTCACTAAGTGAATGTGATGACTTGGTCTCACTAAGTGAAACGTGATGACTTGGTCTCACTAAGTGAAACGTGATGACTTGGTCTCACTAAGTGAATGTGGTGACTTGGTCACATTAAGTGAATGTGGTAACCCGGTTACATTATCTAAAAGTGGTGGCTATGCCACAATATTATAAGTGGGCGATGAGCACGTCATTGCAATGACGCCTTGATGGCGTGTAGAGGATGGAGGTTGACTTAGTAGTCCCCACGGTGTGCGGTTTGGTGCGGGTGGAGTGTAGCGGATGGCATATAGGTTTGGGTTCGGGTTTGCGTCATTATTTTGAATTTTATATGAATATGATATGTATGGTGTGCCTATTTCTATTATGTTTTGGTGTTGGTTACACATTGAGTCTATCGACTCACCCGTTGTGGGAACATGTTTGGTGATGGCGGTAATGGATCGGACGAGAACTTGTGGTGGCCATGTTCAACGAAGTTTAATTTTATTTGAATCTTTATTTTATTTTAAGTCTTGTACAATTTTATTTTGGGTTTCATTTTATGTAATAAGGCCATCGTGGCGATTCTTATTTACGCTTTAATTACTATGTTATGAATTTAGGGCTTTACAAAGAATAAGCCCATTTAATTTAAAATAAGTTTAGATATTTTGTCACTGAAACAAATGGGTTTTTGTTATAAGATAAATTTATTTTCAACTCGAGCCCAACCCAAAACAAACTATCTTTCAAAACACACGTTTTCAAAGTATTGAATGAATTTTGAACCAAGGTTACTTGAGGAACATACGGATCCGGTCCATTCTCGTAACTAGAGTGTGGGTGTTTCACTTCTTGACACGCTTCAAATTCTCAAACCCGAATGTGCTTGTCATGCCATCTCTTAAGTCTTTCCTTAAGTAATTTGGCATTCCCGTATGAGAACATTCGGAACTCTTCTAACTAGTTGAGTTGAAGCATCCGTTTCTCTTTAACAAGCTTAAATCCAGGTTGAGTTGTTGGAGAGCCTAGTAAGCTTTGTGATCTAACTCCAAGGAAGATGATAGGCTTTCCCAAAGGCCAACCTATAGGGTGACATCTCTAAAGGTGTTTTGTATGCTATCCTATAGGCCCATAAAGCATCATCCAGTCTTTTAGATGAATCTCGTCAGTTCAGGCAAACTACCTTTTCGAGTATACCTTTGATCTCTTTGTTTGCCAGTTCATCTTGGCCATTCGTCTGGGAATGGTAGGTTGTGGCAACCTTGTACTTTACTCCATGTTTATCGAGTAACCATTTCAACCATTTGTTCACAAAATGGAACCCTTCATTACTGATGATAGCTCTCGGGGTTTCAAACCTTGTGAACACATGCCTCTGCAAAAATTTCATCACAACCTTAGCATCGTTCGTCGGATATGCCTTGGCCTTAACCCACTTATACACGTAGTCTACTGCTACCAATTTGTACTTGTAACCAAAAGATGGAGGGAAAGGACCAAGAAAGTCAATACTCCAAACATCGAATAATTCTACCTCAATGATGTTTGTTCGGCCATCTCAGTTCTGTTGGTGACGTTTCCAACCCTTTGACATCGATTACAGCTCCTTATGTAAGCATACGTGTCTTTAAATAGTGTTGGCCAAAAGAATTTGGCTTGCAATACTTTAGCTGCAATACGTGTACCTCTAAGTGTCCTCCACTAGGAGCTAAGTGGCAATGATATAGAATCTTATGTACTTCATCTTCTGCCACACATCTCCTGATCATTTGATCTGCACACTTTTTAAACAAATATAACTCTTCCCTAGAAATAGCATTTCACATCGTGAAGAAACTTTTTCTTTTGATGATACGTCTTATCAATCGGCATCAAACCACAAGCTAAATAGTTAGCAACATCAACAAACCAAGGGGTATTATGGACATGATTTACCTACAGTATGTGTTCATTTGGGAATGTCTCCTGAATAGGTATGAGTGGAGAATTCCTTTCTTGCTGCTTTAATCTGGACAAGTGGTCTGCTACTTGGTTTTCTATTCCCTTTCGATCTTGAATTTCTAGATCAAACTCTTGTAGTAGAAGTACCAATTGGATCAGTCTCAACTTAGCGCCTTTCTTGACAAGTAAAAACTTAATTGTCGAATAATCAATAGATAGTCTCTTTGGTACCTATAAGATAAGATCAAAACTTGTCAAAAGCAAACACAATAGTAAGTAACTCTTTCTCTGTTACCGTATAATTCGATTGAGCTCTCACTAGAGTTCTACTTGCATAGTAGATGGGATGAAAAACTTTGTTCCTTTGCTGTCCCATAACAAATCCTATCACAAAGTCACTTGCGTCACACATCAGTTCAAATAGAAATTCCTAATTTGGTGTGACGATTATAGGTGTTGAAACCAACCGGCTTTTCAAATCATTGAAAGCTCTTAAGCATTCCTCATCAAATTTGAACATTGTGTCCTTTTCCAATAATTTGCATAAGGGTTTAGCAATTTTGGAGAAGTCCTTGATAATTATTCGATAGAAATCGACGTGGCCTAAAAAGATTCTAACACCCTTTACATATGTTAGAGGTGGAAGTTTCTCAATAACATCTACATTTGCTTTATGTACCTCAATTTCATGTCTCGTTATCTGATGCCCTAGAACAATGCCTTCTCATACAATGAAATCGCACTTTTCCCAGTTAAGTATGAAGTTTGTTTCTTTGCATCGCCTTAGTACCTTGGCTAGATTTGCTAAGTAGTCATCATAAGTGTCTCCAAACACTAAAAAAATCATCCAAAAGACTTCTATGTATTCCTCAACCATTTCAGTAAAAATAGACATCATACATCTTTGAAATGTAGTAGCTGTATTACATAAACCAAATGGCATGCATCTAAATGCAAATTTACCATATGGGCATGTGAATGTTGTTTTGTGTTGATCCTCTAGTGCTATTGTAATCTAATTATACCTCGAGTATCCATCGAGAAAATAGTAATAGTCTCGCTCTGCGAGTCTATCCAACATCTAGTCCAAGAACAGCAAAGGAAAATAATATTTCCTAGTCGCATTATTTAGCTTCCGATAATCGATGCAACTTCTCCATCCTATAACTGTTCTAGTCGGTATCAACTCCTTATTCTCGTTCTCAACGACCATAATACCTCTTTTCTTTGGCACGCACTAGACCAAACTTACCCATGAACTATCTGAAATGGGTTAAATTATACCTACATCTAACCACTTGATGGTTTCTTTCTTTACCATGTCCTTCATGATGGGGTTCAATCTTCATTGTCCATCAATCATCCCTTTTCGCCATCTTCCATGATGATCTTTTGCATGCATATAGATGGACTAATGCCGTGAATATCGACTATGGTCCATCTGATAGCCTTCTTGAATTGTTTCAACACTAAGATGAGTTTCTCTTTTTTCTATTCGGTTAATTTCACTGAAACAATCACAGGAAAAGTAGAATCGATACCTAAATAAACATATTTTAAATGTGAGAGAAGTACCTTCAGTTCTAATTTAGTTGGCTCCTTGATTGACACTTTTGGTTGGGTATAATCCCTATTCTTTAACTCCAAAGATTTAAAGCAGGATTACGGATTAAATCCCTTTGATTATCTTCTAGCAAAGCTAAGTATTCATCATTCTCTTCATCACTTGGAGGGTCTGATGTCAAATTTTTCTCCAATGAATCCTCAACAAAGTTAAGTTCCCTTTCCATGATTAATTCCTCTAAATCGAATACTGTAGAACTGTAACAGCCCATTTTTAGTCAAATTAGAATAGTGGTTTTGGGACCACAAATCCAAAGTTGAAATAATTATTTTATTATTATTTTAATATTTATAGCATGATAGTATGATTGTATGGAAGTTTCATTAAGAAATTTTATCGTTTGACTATTTAATTTGATAGAAAAGACTAAATCGCGTAAAGTGTAAAACTTGTGTTCTAATAGCTAAAGGTGTTTAATAGGTATAGAAATTAAAAGTAAAGGTCCTTATGTGGTAATTAACCCATTTATGAGATAGTGGATGATAGTGGCATGGTAATTTTGAAATTTGTAATGTTCATTAAGGTTAAATAGGTAATTTGGTTATTAAAGGTTAATTAAATAAAATAAAACATTTTAATTTGTATTCACCTCCTTCAAAAGACAAATCAAAACCATTTCTTTTGAGAAAATAGGGCTATGGATTCGGCTATTTTGATTTCCTTTAATTAGGTACAATTTTTGTTCCATTTTTAATGATTTTTCTGTTTTTGATATCGTTGCAGCTTGGTCTAGCTAGGCCAGGGACTATTTTGCAAAATTGTTATAGGTTTAGGGTTTTGCCATTGATGAATCTATATATGTTTTGATGTTTGATGGTAGAAAATGCATGCTTGTTGTTAGATAAACAACATCTGCAAAGTGATTTTTTGACAAAATTGTCAATTAAAGGTTAAATTGTGTAATGTGTAAATTTTGTGGTTAAATTGTAAAATAAACAAAAAATATGGGCTGCTAGGGACCTAATTGAAATTCCACTAGCATGAGTTTAGGTTGAATTGCATGAAATTGTGTTTTATGCGATAAGGACTAAATTGTAAAAATGTGAAATATTAGGGGTAAATGTGTAAAATTTCCTTAATGTATAATTTGGACTAAACTGAATAGAGAGATTATTAAATAAGTTAATTTTGATTATATTTAGATCAAGAAAGGCAAAATTTAGATTTAGATTAGGGAATGAACAAAGTTCCGGATCAATCGACATAATTCACCATTTTTGCATTCGAGGTAAGTTTGTATGTAATAAGCTTTGTCATAATTGTGTTTTATATTCTTTGATATTGCATAAAATGTGAATACAACTCTATGAACATGTTCGACGATAATTCGGCAGTGTGAAATCCTCGTTGAACCTTAGGAATAGATTAGGATACGAATGACATGTCATTAAGGGTTATTATTGTTTTGGGTGTTAGTTCGTGCGTCCTACCGGTGGCTGAGTTATCCAGCATGTGTTGTGGATTCTCGTCAGCTTGTGTGAGCAGCACCAAATAGCTACGTCATGACCATCAGCTTGTGTGAACAGACCCATTGATAGCTCAAGAGTGAGCATTATTGAGATATGATATTGAGATAGCTTCGGCTATGTATTGGCACTTCGGTGCAAGATCTTCTTGCGATAGCTTTGTCTATATATATTGGCACTTAGGGTGCTAGATTCTCGAGTATCCTGTATTATTCCAAATGGTTCAACAAGCATTTTGAGGATATAAAATGGTGGGAAGTAGATACATATCAATACAGGCATGTACAAAAACTGAATATGCATTGAACGTATGAAAGAATTGAGTTCATGGTTAAATAGACAATTGAATATATGTTAACATTGTGGTTATATATACTTTGTAGTATGTTATATGCATATTTTGAATGGTAACTAAATGGTGAGTTTTACTTTTTATTTTCATACGAGCTTACTAAACTTTATAGCTTACATCATTTATTTTTTGTGTTTTATAGTGAAATCAAGCTAGCTCGGATTTGGGGATCGTTGGAGACTTCATCACACTATCCAACTATCACTTTAATACTTTTGAATTTAAGTATTTTGAGTATATGGCATGTATAGGGATTTTGGGTCATTTTGGTTATGGATTGATAATGAATTCAGCCATTTGAATTGGCTTGTAAATGTCTAAAGTTTGGTTTGTATATAGCCATGGAGTTGGCTTATTTTGAGATAGTTGATCATGTATATATATGTGTGTGTATGGTTTGTGTGTGAGTTTGATGATGGATATGTGATGCTTGTTGATAATAGGTAATATGGATAGCAAATGGTTGAGTTATAATATTTGTATGCTAGTGAATTTAGGCAAATAATGCATATTTGGAATTGGTCATTTTGATGTTTTGTAAAAGTGAGTTTTTGTTATGAATTTAATTGGTGTTTTGTGGTAATTGTGTGACTTGGAAGGGTTGGTATTGAAATGGTATAAATTGAACTGGAATGGAGTTGATTTACATGCCTACTTATGCCATGTTTTATGCCATTTGGATTGATGTAGGTATATGCAAATTTGGGTGACAAATTGGCTTGGTAAATAGTTTTTTTTCACACGATCAAAGACACTAGCGTGTCTCTCAGCCATGTGTCCCCAGGTGTTGAATTAAAAATCATGTTAGTATTCTCCATACGGCCCAGAACACGAGCGTGGGATTGGTCGTGTGGCCTAAGTCACTATACCCTATAGGTTTGGCACGGCCTAGTACACGGCCTGCCACACAGGTGTGTGTGGCTATTTTTAGGGCACATGGGCTAACCATACGAGTGTGTGTGCTGGCCGTGTGACCCAAGTCAAAGAGTTACACAGGGTCAGACATGAGCTGGGACATGGCCATGTGATCCCATTTCGAATGTCCACACGGCCTGAAACACAAACGTGTCTTTGGCTGTGTGAAACACACGGTCGGGCCATACGTGTAACAGCCCATTTTTGGGTCAAATCAGAACAGTGGTTTTGGGACCACAAATCCAAAGTAAAAATATTTATTTTATTATTTTTATAAGGTTTACAACATGATAGATTAATTATGTGAAAGTTTTGTAAAGAAATTTTACCGTTAAAATGCTTAATTCGGTAAAAAGGACTAAATCGCATAAAGTGTGAAAGTAGAGTTCTATAAGTTAAAGGTGTTTATTTGCTATGGTTTTTAACGTATAGGTATTTATGATGTAATTTACCAATTGTTTATATGGTGGACATTTATGGACACCTATATTAAGTGTTTTAATGTTAATGATTAAGGTTAAAAATGTAAGTTAATAAATAAAGGAAATTAAAATAAACCAAAAACAATGTACCATCTTTATAATGTGAGGATTCCACCAAAAATACAAGTAGAAAACTCCATTTAAGGAGGTTAAAACATTCGGCCATTCAAGTCCTTTGCATGGTAAGATTTTTGACTTGATTTTTAATGATTTCTACGTTTTTGAGATCGTTGCAACTTAGTCTAGTTAGCCCAGAGACTAATTTACAAAACTTTTAAAGATTTTGAATGATGCCATTGATGAATACTTGTGTGTTTTGATGTTTGATGATAGATTAGGAATATTTGATGTTAGTTAAACAAGTTTTGTTAAGTGATTTTTAGTGAAAATGCAAATTAGGGGCTAAATTGAGAAATGTGAAAAATGTGTAGTTAAAATGTGAAATAAATGAAAATTATGGGCTTCTAGGGGTAATATGGTAATTCAGCTAGCATGGGTTTATTTTGAATTTCACTAATTTGTGATTTTATGTGATAAGGACTAAATTACAAAAATGTGAAATAATAGAGGTAAAAATGTAATTTTGCCAAAATATGTAAATTGTGCTAAATTGAATGAAATGATGATTAAATTAGTAAATTTTAATATTATATGCATTGAGATAAATGAGATTTGGATCTAGAGCAAGAGAAAACAAAGTATCAGATTAGTCAACCTAATTCGTCGTTACAGCAAACAAGGTAAGTTCGTATGTTTAATAAGTATTAAATTATATATGTATAAATGCTTAATCGATATAATTATGGTAAATTGTAACACCCCAAACCCGTATTCAAGATCGAAATAGGGTTACGAAGTATTATCGATCAATTCATAACATATAGCATACATTCTCATAAATAATTCAACACAATCAAATTGTCCCTTATAAGGGCCTACGAGGCCTTAAATATGGATTAGAAATTGTTTGGGACTAAACCAATAACTTGGGAAACCTTTCCAAACTTATAAAATTTTTACTTCAAACAAGGGATAAACGCCCGTGTGGGCAGGCCATGTGTCTCATACGGCCACTAAACCCACTCGTGTCACCAACCTGTGAAAATAGAGGGTACATATTGACTTGGGTTACATGGTCCACCACAAGCCGCGTGTCTAGCTCGTGTGCCTTTCAAAGTGGCCACACAAGCCCGTGTGCCAGGCCATGTACTAGGCCGTGTACTAGGCTATCCCAAACTTGTAGGGTATACCGACTTATGCAACACGGCCAAGTCACACGCCCGTGTGCTAGGTCATGTGCCAATTAGGGGATATACTGACTTGTACCACACGGCCACCACACGCCCATGTGTGAGACAGTGTGGAGCATACTGACTTCAATTCAATTTCAACACCAGGGGAGACACGGCCGTATAACATGACGTTGTGTCACACACGGCTGAGACACATGCCTGTGTCTCTGCCCATGTGGACAAAAATAGGCCATTTACCAAGCCATTTTGCCACCCATTTTGCACATACCTTGTAACACCCCTCACCCGTATTCGACATCTGAACCGGGTACGAGGCATTACCGTACTTAACTTGCTCAATCATGCAACATCGATTCATAAAATTTCATTTCAAGTTAAAACTTTCCATTCAAGACCTTAATGTCCTTATTATAGGTCTACGAGACCCTAAACTTTTACCCGAAATGATTCGAGACTAAACCAGAAAATTTTGAACACTTAGACAAATTTGACATAAAATAGGGCCACACGCCTGTGTGAAAGATGGAACATGCCCGTATGGCATATCACATACCAGTGTTCCACACCCGTGTGGATTTATTCTTCAATTCGAACCTACAGAGGTTTTCACACGACCTGACATACACCCATGTCCATAGCATGTGTCCCTCACACGGCCACGACACGCCCATGTCTTCGCCCGTGTGTGAAAACCTTGACATTCTATTTATGACGTCATCATCTCAATAATGTCACACGGCCAAGGAACACTCCCGTGTCCTTAGACCATATGTCAAATTAAATTCCTAATTTTAGGTGCAGGACTTCACACGGCTTGGGCACATACTAGTGTCTTAGGCCGTGTCTCCCACACGGTCGAGACACACAGCCGTGTCTCTACCTGTGTGTTTACCATTAAGCATACTGACTTGCTAACCTAGCATGCATGGGGACACACGATCTATCAACACGCCCATAGGGCTAACCGTATGTCACACACAGCCTAGAGACACGCCTTGTGTCTACCCATGTGGACATTTGAAAGGCTATCTACCAAGCCAAATGCCACCCTACAAAGCAACCATACTTATACCAATTCAATTCAACACATATTATGACCATAAGGCACTTCTAAGAACTCATAATCAAGACATCCACACAAGCATACACTTCATGAAATTTATCATCATTGAATATATGAACTTGTCAAGTATAGGCCAATTTCCAATAACCACTTACAAAATGAATTGAATAACGTTCATAGCTAACACTTTGGCTAACAAATATGACATAACAAAATGACCAAGTCCTATACATACCATACCTAAAATAAATCTAACTTTGTTATACCAAAGAGAAATCGAACTCCTCCAACAATCCCCGAGTTAGCTTGGCAATACTACAAGGAAAAGGGAAATAAGAGAGGTAAGCATGAAGCTTATTAAGTTTGCATGAAATAAATAGCAACAATAAGGCTCATAATGTCATCCATCCATTGCATTGAATAAAAACACAAAATCTCAAGCACATTGCCATAACTTACTCATGCTTACTCTTGCCAAATACATGTCATGTTACATATTGTAAACATTTCTCGTGAATTACTCACATGTACCTGTACCACTTCATCACATAGCTTTAGCACTAATCTAATCTCCTTTATAAACTTAACTATTAATCTTGATGAATCACTTAGAATATCTGAGAATACACAATTTTCATCATACACATAAACACGATGCCAATGCCATATCCCCGATATGGTCTTAATGAGGTCACATCTTGATGCCGATGCCATATCCTAGATATTGTAATAGCCTGGTTTAGACCCTATTTGGAACAGTGGTTTTGACCATAAATCTGAGGTCGAAATAATATTTTAATGTTATCTTTGGTGTTGATTCTATGTGACATAGTCTGTGTGAAAATTCTATGTGATAATTTTATCGATTGTGTGCTGAATTAAGAGAAAGGATTTAATCGCGTAAGGAGTAAAAGCTATGTGCTGAATTATAAGTACCTAAGTATTGTTGTCTTCATAATAGGATGGCCTTAAGAGGAAATTAAGCCATTATTAAGGATAGTGGATGGCTAAATGATAATTTAGCCTTATTATATATTTTTTATTGTTTAGTGAAAGGGTAAATGAGTAAAATGTGTAATAATAATAATAAAACAAAACAACAAAGATGACCATTATCATATTTTCTAGCTGAATGTGAAGAAGAAAAAGAAAGAAATAGGGCTTGTAGAATTCGGCCATTGTTAAGCTTGGTTCAAGGTATGTTTGAGCTTGATTTTGATAATTTCTATGTTTTTGTAATCGTTGCTTCGTGTTCTTTCAAATCCATGCTTTGATTTTAGAAATTGATAGTGATTTTGAGTTATGCCATTGATGAATGCTTGAGCTCTGTGATAGTTGATAGTGAAATAAGAAAGATAGGTGGAGGATTAATATGTGTTGTCTTTGGATTTTTGATGAAATTGAGTAATTTAGACTAAATTGTGAAATAATATTTTGAGGGACTAAAATGTGAAATAAATGAAACGTGTGGACTTGTTTGAACATAGAGAGAATTCGACTAAGCATGTGTGTTTTGAAATTTTGTGTATTTGATGATTTTGTGAGATAGGGACTAAAGTGTCAAAAGGTAAAAATGTGGGGACTATTTTGTAAAATACCCTAAATGTGTGTGTGTGGGGACTAAATTGAATGAATTGGTGACTGTATGGATCTAATTTGAATGTATATAGACCAAGAAAGAGAGGTTTGGATCAAGATCGAGGCAAAGATAAAGTGATCGATTAATCGACCGTTTTGATAGTTTGGCTTTCGAGGTAAGTTCAGACATAATACATATTTTTAGCTATGTTTAATGTTATGAAACGAATGGTATAATAATATTAAAATGTGAATGCTATGTGATAGATTGAGTTAAGTGGCACTGAATGTGCGTATTCGAAATGTGACTGAGATAAATAGCACTGTGTGTGCGGAGTAATATAAGCTTCAGCTTTGTGGTTGGCACTGTGTGTGTGATACCGATTCAAGATCATTTTGATATGGATGCACTAAGTGTACGATGCTAATTAAGCTTCGGCTAACTATTTAGGCACTAAGTGTGCGAATAAACTGAAGAAGGGACAAATGTTGATTGAAGTGAATCATGAGTATTGAGTAGCATATGTATTTGACAACTAAGTGTTGGCTAATGTACGATCGAAACCAATGTAGTTGATGAAACTATGAATGAGTTTATGGAAGGTTAATTGAAAATACTAGCTTTGGATGAAATGAGATATTAGATTGTGAAATAATCTATGTGATGATATGTTTTGACTTAATGTATTTTGTTAAGAACTTACTAAGCTTTTGAAAGCTTACAGTGTGATTGTTTCTCTATTTTACAGTGTCAGCAAAGCTAGCTCAGATCTGGAAATCGTCATCATCTAAATCACACTATCGGCAATCTATTTTGGGTACCTTTGAAAAGATGTACATAGTTGAAATATGGCATGTATAGGCTAGTTATTTTGAATCATGTTTGAGATTTGTAAATAGCCATGAGATATGGCTAAATATGTGCTAGTTTTTAGCATGAATGACTTTGACACATATATGATGCATCTTTTGGTATGGATTGTTAGTTAAAAAATTGACTTATGAATGGTAATTTTGGTGATGGTATGATGCTAGTATGAATAAGTGAAATTGGGAATGAATTATGTTTGGTATTGAATGTGTTTAAGTTGAGTATATTAACTTCTAAGTTGACATGTTTGGAATTAAGACTATATGAGATGGTAGGTCAATTACTTGATAAGATTTAATTGCTAATTTTGGTGTGGAATATTGTCTAAAGGTGCTTGTAGGATATGACCCTAAGTGGGTGACATTTTGGCCTTGCAAATGGCCTATAATGCCACACGGTTATGGCACACGAGCATGCCTAATGACCGTGGGTGATTGACAAGATCTAGCCTAGTAACACACGGCATTGACACGGGCGTGCCTAGTGGCCCTATGAATAAGTCAATAAATGGCCTTAGAGTACATGGCCTTAGCACATGAGGGTGCTTGGTAACTGTGTGGTTTTGGCAGAATCGACCATGGCCTGTGTACACGGGTGTGCTTGATGGCCATGGAGTTAAGTCAGTTTCGACCACGGGGAGGACACACAGGTGTGTCTAGAAGCCATGGGAGGCACATGGCCTACCCACACGGGCATGTATCCCCTGATATTTAGAAAAGTTTTAAATTTTGAGAATTTTTATATGTGTTTTAGTTTAGACTCGACCCTCCTCTAGCATGAGTTTAAGGTCTTATAGGCCTCCATAAGGGACCATTGGTTTATGTTTTGATGTGCTATGATGATAATTGACTTTGTGTCATAAATAGGATGTGAAATGATACAATTGTTCGGTAATGCCTATTAACCCTATTCTAGTGATGGTTTCGGGTTAGGGTGTTACATTTTATTTGGTATCGAGCTACAGTTTAATTGATTCTCGAACTAACGTAGCGAGTGTGAGTCTAGCTATACATGCCATTTATGAAATAGCGATAGTGTGATGAACTCTGACAGCTAAAAATGTGTTTTCATATAGTAATAGATCCCGATCGAGTAGTTGCTGATGAGGTGAAATGCCTTTGCTCAACAAGGGACAACAAAACTACATCTAGGCCGAATCATAGTAGTAAGGGAGGAGAGGCTAAACAAGCCTTCTTTCGAATGATGAGCGAATGGTTTATAGAGTTCGTTCAAATGAATTCGATTGCTCCACAACCTCCACCCCACAAGTACCTGTTGTGCCACAAGCTATAGATCCGATCAGATTGAATAAACCTCCTGTAGGCAAGATCCAAAAGTATGAGGCTGAAGAGTTTAGGGCGACATCTGATGACGATGCTGAAAGAGCCGAGTTTTGGCTTGAGAATACAATACGAGTATTTGATAAGATGTCATTGACACCAGATGAATGTATATAATGTGATATTTCGTTGTTGAGGGATACTGTGTATAATTGGTGGAAAATATTGATATCTGTTATTCTGAGAGAGAGAATCACTTGGGACTTCTTTCAAGTTGAGTTCAGAAAGAAGTATATCAATCAACGCTTCATTGATCAGAAACCTAAAGAGTTTTTAGAGCTAAAATAGGGTCATTTGTCTGTTACTGAGTATGAGCGGGAATTCGTAAGATTGAGTCAATACGCGAGAGAATGTGTTTTGATCGAAGCTACTATGTGCAAATGCTTCATAGAGGGATTGAATGAGGACATTAAGTTGTTGGTTGGAATACTCGATATAAACGAATTTGTTATGCTAGTTGAAAGAGCATGCAAAGCTGAGGAGCTCAGTAAAGAAAAGAAGAAAGCTGATCTGAAGCTCATGATGAAAGAAAGAGATCGATGAGTAAGTTATTCTACAAAGAGATTTAGAGATGCAAGCAATCGTTCAAATGCTTCGTTCAAACATTCAAGTAGAGATCGTTTGAGACAAAGTGCTAGTCCATGAACTCAAGTTCCGATTGAATCAAGTGTTGGCAGTGTTAAGAGTAAAAAGCCTGAGTGTCAACAATGTGGAAAACGACATGTGGGAGAGTGATGGGACAAGTATAATAATAAAACATGTTATAAGTGTGGATCCAGAGATCATTTTATTTGAGATTGCCCAAAGATGGTTGAGGAAGAAAATGTTCAGAATGAAAGACTGAGTAATGTGACGGCTAGGGGTAGACCACCCAGAAACACCAGAAATGTGAGAGAAAGTCAGAGAGGGACATCTGACACAACTGTGAGGTCAGATGCGAGAGCTCCTGCTAGAGCCTATGCTATTCGAGCTCGAGAAGAAGTATCATCTCCAGACGTCATCACTGATACTTTCACTTTACTTGATACTGATGTCATTGCATTGATAGATCCAGGATCAACTCATTCCTATGTGTGTATGAATCTAGTATTGAATAAGACTCTACATGTTGAGTCTACTGAATTTGTGGTTAGAGTGTCGAACCCCTTAGGCAAGTGTGTTTTGGTGGATAAGGTGTGTAAGAATTGTCCATTGATGTTTCGGGATGTTTGTTTTTTGGTTAATTTGATGTTGCTACCATTTGATGAATTTGACATAATTCTAGGTATGGATTGGCTTACTTTGCATAATGCCATCGTGAATTATAAAAGAAAGAGTATTGAATTAAAAAGTCAGAATGGTTAGATAGTTTGAATTGAGTCTAATGATATGAAAGAATTACCAGCTTTTGTATCTACGATGAAAGCTATGAACAATGTAAGAAAGGGTTGTGAAGCTTATTTGGCGTACGTAATTGATATAAAAGTTTTGGAAAAGAAATTTGAATCTGTGCTTGTGTTTTGTGAGTTTCTAGATGTGTTTCCAAAAGAATTACCGGGATTACCTCCAATTCGAGAAGTTGAATTTGGTATAGAATTAGTGCCAGGGACTACTCCCATTTTGATAGCTCCGTATAGAATGGCACCAACCAAATTGAAAGAGTTAAAATCTCAGTTGTAGGAGTTGATTGATAGAGGATTTGCACGACCGAGTTTCTAACCCTGGGGAGCTCCTGTGTTATTTGTGAAAAAAGAAAGATGGAACTATGAGAATGTGCATTGATTATCGACAGTTGAACAAAGTGACGATAAAGAAAAAATATTCGTTGCCTCATATCGATGATTTGTTTGATCAGGTGAGAGGAGCTATAGTGTTTTCTAAGATAGATTTGAGATCAGGCTACTATTAGTTGAGAGTTAAAGAATTTGATGTGTCAAAGACTACTTTTAGAATGAGGTATGGACAATATGAATTCTTAGTGATGCCTTTCAGACTAACAAATGCTCTTGCAGTGTTTATGGATCTAATGAATCGGATATTCAGATCGTATTTGGATCGTTTTGTAGTGTTGTTCATTGATGATAATTTGATCTATTTGTGTGATGAGACGAAGCATGTCGAACATTTGAGAACTGTGTTACAAACCCTGCGTGAGAAACAATTGTATGCTAAGTTTAGCAAATGTGAATTTTGGTTATGTGAGGTTGGTTTTCTCGAGCATATTGTATCAGCTGCAGGAATAAGAGTTGATCCGAGCAAAATTTCTGCTATATTAGAATGGAAGTCTCCGAGAAATGTGTCTGAAGCCCGTATTTTTCTAGGACTAGCGGGATCTTATAGACGGTTTGTTAAAGGTTGCTCGATGGTTGCGACCCTATTGACAAAGTTCTTATAGAAAGATGTTAAATTTGAATGGTCAGAAAAGTGCCAGCAGAGTTTTGAACAGTTGAAAGAGTTGTTGACAAAGGCGCCAGTGTTAGTTCAACTTGAATCGGGCAAAGAATTTATAGTTTATAGTGAAGCATCATTGAATGGTTTGGGTTGTGTGCTGATGCAAGAAGGTAAAGTCATCGCTTACGCTTCGAGACAGTTAAAACCGCATGAAAAGAACTACCCAATGCATGATCTTGAATTGGATACGATTGTATTCGCATTAAAGATTTGGCGTCACTATCTATTTGGATAGAAATGTCACATCTATATTAATCATAAGAGTTTAAAGTACTTGATGACTCGGAAAGATTTGAATTTGCGACAGAGAAGATGGTTAGAATTGTTGAAAGACTACAAACTTGTGATAGATTACCAGCCGGGTAAAGCTAACGTAGTAGCTGATGCCTTGAGTCAGAAATCGTTATATGCTTTGCGAGCTAGAAGTAATCAGATAGATCTATGTGATGATAGTGCGGTTGTAGCTGAATTGAAAGTAAAGCCAATATTTGTACAGCAGATTTGTGATGCCCAGAAAAATGATGTTGAAATAATGGCTAAACAAATTCTGTGTGAGTCGAATGCTAAATCAGAATTTCGAGTAGATAGTGATGATTGTCTAGGATTTAGAGGTCGGATTTGTGTTTCGAGAAATTTAGAGTTAATCTCAATGATATTGGATGAAGCTCACAATAGTCATTTGACTGTTCATCTGGGGAGTACGAAGATGTATAATGATCTGAAACAGTTTTATTGGTGGTGTGGTATGAAAAGAGACATTTTCGACTTTTTTCCGAAATGTTTGATAATACACTAGAATGTCATATTTTTATGTGCTAATTGTATATTTATTTTGAGTATGATTCTACTAATTTGGGATATTTATGGTCTTTTATCTTGTAGGGACTAAATTGGAGGCAAAAGCGAAAGTAGGGGCCAAAAATGTGAAATTAAAGATAAAAATGGACCAATGTGCAACAAAGGGAAAAGATGGTGCCAAAAGTGCAAACATGGAGGACAGAAGGATTGAAATGCAAAAAGAAGAGACTTTGCTTTATTAGACTCTATTTTAATTATATTAGGATAATTAATATTAGGATAATTATTGAGGATTATTTAATTTCTTTATTTATCTCTATTTATCTTTAATTAATTGCAATTATCTTTGGGAGTTTGAGTAGGACTAGTCCATCTATCTTAGCATTATAAATAGGGGATGAAGTGACTTATTTTGGTTGTTCATCTTTTTCTGTAACACTCTCCCCATAAGTCTTTGGTCTTTCATATTTCTTTTTAATAAAATCTCCATTTATATATTTATTTTCTTTTCCACCACAACCATGAGCCACTAAAACCCATCTAGCCAAAGGTTGCCGAAAATCCCCAAAAAGGGTTCTTGAGGTTTAGAATCCGTACTTAGCCTTCTTAACAGGGTATTCATCGTTTCTCCGCTTTATAAATGGCGCTTTCGTCCATTTCCTTTAAGAAGTAATCTTTTCAACGTTTACAAGGAATGGCCGCTTTGTATATTTTGAGAAGATTGCAATGTCGGTTCATTAACTTACTGCGTCGGAGGTTGGCGAGCCCAAGAGACAAAATGGCGTGGGATTAGCCATTGAAAGCGTTGATCTAGCATAGATGATCCCACAAGAGCGATTGTTAGCTAGAGTCGGTTCCACCAAATTGAAATCTAAATCCTCGAATTTGGTGGTCGTAGGCATCCTCTTCCACTATAAGCGGCTTATTCGAGTTGAGAAGGATCATCTAAAAGCGAGATTGAACCCAAAGGCGGATCAAGGCAAGCTGGAGGTGGAATCTCTCCACATAGAAACTTTCTCTAAACTCTTTCTTTTATTTTCCTCATTTTAATTTTCGTAATTTATTCTCGTAATTTCAATTCATCTTAAATTATATTTTTTTATTTTCCCAGATCAAACTTTTAATTCTTTTATTTTTATTTTTCTGGAACGCACATTTTCTTGGGCACGATTCTACCCAGGATTTTGAAAAATAGGCATTTGTATAATCCGATCCCTGTGGATTCGACCCTACTTCCCTTTTACTGTTATTTTTATTATTTTACAGGGAATTGGATATATTTTGGTGCTTCCAACGACGCATCAAATTTTTGCGCCGTTGTCGGGGATCGGTAACATACTAATCTTGTTTTTTGTTTTCTATGACCAGATCTGCTCCAGGCACTCTTGCGTTTGAATTGGAGATTAAAGAGACTGCAAAAGCTAATCGCAAGGAAACAAAGCTAAGGAAAAAGCAGTCAGCGGTGGTTAAGACTCAAAGCAATCCACCGCCAGAAATCAGAATTGACGACGAAGTAGAGTCTAGGGTTAACGAAAATCCTACTCAAACACTTGAAAGTAAAGCAGAAGAAGTCGATTCACTTGAAGAAGTGCTCAACGCTAGGGTTGATGAAAACCCTAATTTGGTACGACAACCAATGGCTCAAACAATTTGGCAACTAGCCGAAGCTCCGACGAAACAACCACCACTGTGCATCGCATATCCTACTATGGATACCGATTTTGAATGAAGTCAGGGTTAATTCAGTTGCTGCCAACTTTTCGAGGGTTACAAAATGAAAACCCCCATAAACAATTGAAGGAGTTTCATATGGTTTGTCTGAGTATGAAACCTCAAGGCGTAACTAAGGATCAAATTAAATTGCGTGCTTTCCCTTTTTCCCTAGCAGATTCAGCTAGGGAATGGTTATTTTATTTACCTCCTGGATCTATAACTACTTGGGCTGATTTATCTCGTTTATTTCTCAACAGGTTTTTTCCAGCGTCTAGAGCTACTGAGCTAAGAAGAGAAATCGTGGGAATAAGGCGAAAGAATTGGAGACTCTTTATGATTATTGGGAGCGGTTTAAAAAGTTGCGTGCGATCTGCCTATAACATGGTATAACAGAACAATCTCTCCTCCAATACTTTTATGAAGGTTTGAAACCGATGGAGATGAATATGGTAGATGCCGCTAGTAGAGGAGCGTTGGTCAACATGACTCCCCAAATCTCCACAATGGCTACAAATTCTCAGCAATTCTGAGCCAATCCTGAACCCCCTAAAAGGGTTCACCAGCTAAGTAATCCTTCCATAGAAGATAGACTTGATAGACTTACTAATATTGTGAGCTCTCTTGTTACAGAAAAAGCTAAACAAGCTCAGCTATGTGGAATATGTGCTACACCTGAGCACACCACGGATGCATGTCCCAGTTTGAATGACAACACTATGGCTCATTTGGATACCGTGGGAAACTTTCCTCGCCCACCACAAAGGCGTTACGATCCCTATGCTAATACCTACAACCCAGGGTGGAAGGATCATCCTAACTTAAGTTATGGAGCTAATCCACGGTATAATCAGCCATACCAAAACTGACCTCTGCAGCAGCCACAAAATCCAGGTAATTCTCTAGAAACCATGGTCAATAAGTTAGCAGCTAATGTTCTTGATTTTCAACAGCAAATCCAACAGCAAACTCTTACTTTTCAAAAAGAAACAAAAGAATTCCAACAGAAAACTGAGGCATCTATAAGAGAATTGACTATATCAGTTGAGAAATTGAACTCTCAAGGGAAGCTGCCATCACAAACAAAACCGAATCCAAGACAACACGCAAATGCAGTGATGCTGCAAAGTGGAAAGGTACTAGAATCGATTCCTGACAGAAATCATGCCCAATAAATCGCCCAGGAAAAACAAAAAAAAGGCGAACAGGTCTGACCAAAGCCTCCATTGCCTAAAATTCAACCTCCATTTCCAGAACGATTCAACCAGTGTCGAAAAGGTAAGGAGGACAAGGAAATCCTCGAAACATTTAGGAATGTCGAGATCAACATACTGTTGTTGGATGCCATCAAGCAAATACCGAGGTACACTAAATTTCTTAAAGAGCTTTGCACCAACAAGTGAAAATTAACAGGTAATGAAAGGGTGAATGTTGGTGAAAATGTGTCCGTAGTGTTACAGCGAAAAATGCCAAGAAAATGTAAGGATAGGGGCATGTTTGCAATACCATGCAAAATAGGTCATTTGGGAATTAAAAAGGCTATGTGTGATCTAGGAGCCTCCATAAATGTAATGCCATATTCTATTTATGAATCACTTAATGCGGGTTTTTGACAAAAGAGGTGTTAGCATTCAATTGGCGAGCAGTGCATTGTGCATCCCGAAGGAGTCCTCGAGGACATATTAGTTAAAGTCAATGGACTTATTTTTCCTACAGATTTTTATGTGATAAAAATGGAGGAGGATAACGCTCATGGGTCTTCAGACATCTTGTTGGGGTGACCTTTCCTTAGTACCTTAAATACTAAGATTGACGTACGAAGCGGAACCCTCACAATGGAATTTGATGGGGAGATCGTGAAGTTTAACGTTTATGGCACAATTAGCCACCCAAGTGAAGTCTTGGACGTAAACCGTGTCGACATAATTAACTCATCAGTAGAAAAAACTTTTGAGTCATCTTATAAAGATAAATCTAAAATTGTAACACCCCATACCCGAGTTCGATACTGGAACTGGATACAAGGCATTTCCATGCTTGAACTCACTTAATCATGTATTTACAGGTTATAAAATTTCGTTCTGAATTTAAAACTTCACTTCCTTAGTCATCATATACGTACAAGGGCCTACGAGGCCTTAACTCATGTCTGTAAACTTTCGGAACTAAAGTCAACTAACCTAATTCTGAAGTAGGGTACACACGCCCATGTGACCTGGAACATGCCCGTGCTTCCCCTAGGCACGCCCATGCACTCGAACCGTGGGGAGCTACTGACTACATTAGCATGGCCTAGACACACTTGTGTCCTTCAACCGTGGTAGGCTACTGACTAAGTTGACACGGCCATGACACGCCCATGTACATAAATCGTGTACAAATCTGTGATATACTGACTATATCAACACGGTCTATGTACACGCCCATATCCAAACCATGTGTCTTACACGGCTCTCCCACACGGCCATGGTATTTACCGTGTCCTACTTTAATTAATGATACTAAGATGTAGGGTTAACACGGCCTTGACACACGCCCGTGTGTCCGACCGTTTCAACACATAAAGGCTATTTACAAGCCATTTGCCACCCTGAAATGAAAATCATACTTAATCTCAAATCAATAATGCAATAATAACACCCTTTTCATGAATAATGCCAGATATAACATTGATCTTAATAAACATACATACTTTAACCAATTTAGCTAAATCATTTAGTCATATACTAAAAATGCTAACTTGGTAGCCTATCTAATGACCATTCTTAAAACATGTCCTCAAAATAAATGATTCCTTTCTTAATTCTAACTTTGCTTTACGAACTATACATGCCATACTTAGTAAAATAACCCGCTATCTATAGGCACACCTTATTCACAAATTCTGTCGTATCTATAGGCACACCCAACCCAGATACTAATTTCATGCAAATATAGGAGTGTGTGGATCCGAGGTCTATTAAAGCAATAACTTTAGTATTAAAAAGAGAAAAGGTACTCGTAATAACATCTGAGGAAGATGCCTCTTCGCGAGTGCGAATGGCATAAGCTCTTGCAGGCACTTTACCCTCGGGTCTCACAGCCTGCTCTATCGGCTTACCTCTCCCACTTGTTCCAGTTCTCATGTTCCTTTGCGGTCTCCCTCTGACCAAACTCCCGGATTTTGGGTTCTGAGTTCCTTCTTCTCTAGTTATCTCTTTACAATCTTTTATAAAATGGTCTCGGGAGCCACATCTAAAACATGCATTTTCATGTGCTTGGCATTCTCCCAAGTGGCGTCTACCACATTATGGACAATCAGGTCTGTCTGGTCTAAAATTCCCAACACTTGCAACTGAGGTCGTCTGTGCTTTATTTCCAGAATACTACTTACTCTTATCTTTCTTTGAAAACCCAATGGAAGTAGCTGATCGGGCTGGAAAGTCTCTTGACTTCTTGGATGATGATTGGAATGACTTATTCCATTGTCTCTTTCTAGAATCACGAGACTTTATTTCGGATTTCTTTTTCTCTTTTACTAGTTCTTCGGCTTTACAAGCCCTTTCCACTAGCATAACAAATTCTTTTATTTCGAGGACAGCAACGCATAGCTTAATGTCCTCATTTAAACCATCTTCAAACCTTTTACTCATAATGGCCTCAGTGGACACACATTCGCGAGCGTACTTGCTGAGTCGTATGAACTCTCGCTCATAATCAGTTACTAACATCTTGCCTTTCTTCAGATCTAAAAATTCTTTCCTCTTCTGATCTATAAACCACTGGCTGATATACTTTTTCTTGAACTCTACTTGAAAGAATTCCCATGAAATCCTTTCCCTTGGTACCACCGACACAAGGGTGTTCCACCATTGATAAGCAGAATCTCTTAAGAGAGAGACTACACACTGCATGCACTCTTTAGGTGTGCATGAAAGCTCATTAAATACCTTGATGGTATTTTTGTAACACCCAAACCGGTCAACACACCACGATAGAATCGGCATATCACAGAGAGGAAAGCGTTTTGAAGAAAATCGAGTTATTGATTAAATTTTGTGGAAAACTCTTTGTTGCTCTATGTTTGTAGAAATCGGTGCATGACTAGTTAAAAAGCGATGGTTTACTTTGAAATCCGAAAATAAATCTTTAAAACTTAGTTCTGGATCCATAGATTAGAAAACCATTTTGTAAATTTTAAAGAAACCCAAATGATTAATTTGGAAACCGTTTGAGATGTCGAAAACAATTAAGTTGTCATTTGTTATCAAGTGATTTGTATTACCCGATGGTAAGGTTTTAAAAACCATTGCGTTTTGTAGTTTAGAAAACCTTGCGCTCACATTATTAAATTAGTCAAATAATTCACTTAACCATGTTCAAAGTCAAATCCAAAACATATAAATAATTCAAAACATAATTTAAAAGGCCTTATTATAATACCCAAATAATAAAAAAAGCAATTGTGAAATAATTACCCAATTCAAATCCAAGTAAAACCAAATGTTTTAATGCATGGGCCACCTCGAGTCCATCCGGCTCCTCATCCATAATTTACTGAGTCACCGAAAAGATAAGGAGAAAGTGAGTCACCAAGACTCGGTGCATAAATCCTCCTCCGGTTAATGCAACATACTTACACAAATCATAACCAAGCAATACATATAATGCACCCATACCTAGCCATCCATAACTCGTTTCTACCCGTGTGGTACCAAACCCTTTGGTGGTGCCAAACCACTGGTGACCCAAAGTCACGATAACCAAAAAATGTGGTGCCAAACTACTGGTGACCTAAAGTCACGAGATATCAATAATCCAAGTGTGGGGCCAACCCGTGTGATACCAAATCATGGCGACAATCGAGATAAATCAAGCTGTGGGGCCAACCCACTTGTGGTGCTAAGCCAACTGGACGAGTCGCTATGAGGTGCCAAACCTCTGGTGACCCAAAGTCACAAAATAATATGTGGTACCAAACCACTGGAGGTGCCAAACCTCTGGTGTCCCAAAGACATGGATATCAAACCTCCCCCCTCCTCTCATATCACCCATCACAATGCAAAACTTATGCAAGTCATGCCATCATGCTTTATTATGGATCATATAGCAAATATATCATAGATCATGGTATTAAGCATCATATAGCAAGTTATATCGAAACGGACTTACCCGAATCCTTGCTCATACCCTTACGGTATCATATCAAGATCTACACAATTTTCAGCTTTTAACATATTCAGGTTATTAATATATTTACTTAGCTATAAAGTGTGTAAGTTACACACCTGTTACTAACGCAACCACTGAATCCCGAAGACCCGATCTACTGCACTAGATCCACTTGATCCTACATTCAGCCAACACTCAGGTTATTACCAAAGACCATTCGGCTATACCCATAAATCCCGAAGGATGTGATAACGCATAACTAACACAATCCTTACCTTTCTGCCTTACAAATGCTAATCTCAACACAAGATATACGAGACTGCTCCTCCCCCTACAATCGGCCAATCATCACAACTTAGTCTCAATAGCCTTCGGCTTTTCAACATCTAATGGAAAGATTGAATCGGCATAACCCTTATCATTGGCTTACCGAATTTGATTGACAGAGAATAGAGGGCTTAGATCTATTGCTTCAAAATCCCGGAGACCCTATAAGAACCCAATCACATGGTTGTTTAAAAGCCAAGACAAATGTCAAAATTCAGCTTTTGTCTACATATGTCGACAGAGATAAGAGGAAGAGTTTCAGCCAAGACTACTTACCCCTTTCAAAATCGGTTGAAGAAGAGACCAAAGAAAATCAAGGCTTGGTTGATATTCAGCCAACAATGAGGAAGGAAGAGCTTGAGGACTTTCGGCAATGGTGAATGGCAACCAAAAAGGGAATTGGCTAAAATGGATGTAGAGAATAGAAAAGAATGTGTAGTAGGTGAGAAAAGATTCAGCAAGGGGAAAAATAGAGGGTTTCGGCACAAGGTTTGAGAAAAGAAAAAGATGAAGGGGAAGGGAAAAACTTTCGGCTTTGAGCAAGAATGAGAGTAAGAAAAGAGAGAATTCAAGAGAGGGTTTTGATTTTCAAAGAAGAAAAGAAAGTTTCCAAATGGTCCTTGTGTAGGTTCGGCTAGATGTTTTAGAGGGAAAAACGTCAAGCCTATGGTGGTTTCGGCTTTGACACAAAACAAAGAATAAGGCCCTTCCAAGCTAGCCGAAAATGTCACCTAGCTAACCCCTAAGTCTCCCAACGGTTACTCCTCTCATACGAGTCGAGTTGGGCAAACCTCCTAAATCACTCTGGCCAATCATTGATTAATTTGACTTGTTCAATGCTTATCGATAGAGCTTGTGCTAAGCACAACTCTTCCCCATAGCGTCAAAATAATAAGCGAAAAGTGAGATTTACTGCTGCTCGATCTGAGCTTTCCCTTCCTACATGTGGCATCAATCACGGGGCCCTAAGTGGCGCCTCCTTGCCACTTTACCAAGCCCAATCTTGTGCTTAATCCCTACAATTATACTTAACCCCTAGCTCCTTCCGCTCCCTTCACTTAAAACTTAAAACAAAAATTTCACGCAACTTGGGCCTACTCTAAACTTATAACTAGATCTTACAACACCACAAATAATTAACACAGCGGCCCACACACATGCAAGGAAGCTCAAACACAATAACCCTATTTAAGGATGTTACGGTTCTACCCCTTAAAAATAATTTGGCCTCAAAATTACAGGTCAAAAGAGTTGAGGTATTCTTGTCTCATCACATCCTCTGGTTCCCATGTAGCTTCCTCCACTCTATGGTTCATACGGCACCTTCACTAATGGGACCGACTTCTTGCATAAAACTTTCACATCTCAATCCAAGATCTGCACTGGTTCCTCCTCTATGGTCAAATCTAGATTTACATCAATTTCCTCCACTACTACAACATGCGATGGATCTGAACGATAACGTCTAAGCATGGAGACATGGAACACATCGTGTATCTAACTCAGCTCTGCTGGCAGCTCGAGCTGATAGGCTACTGGTCCCACTCGTCTCAACACTGTATATGGGCCAATAAACCTTGGACTTAACTTGCCTTTCCTTCTGAACCTCAACACCTTCTTTCATGGCGAGACCTTCAGAAAGACCTTATCACCCATGGCAAGCTCTATATCTCTCCGCTTAAGATCAGTATATGACTTCTGCCTGTCCGAAGCTTCCTTCAAACGAGCATGAATCAACTTAACTTTATCCTCGGTCTCAGTAACCAACTCTGGACCCAATATCTGACGTTCACTTAACTCATCCGGCATGTAGGTGTGCGACACTTCCTACCATACAACACCTCATAAGGTGCCATCTTAATGCTTGCACGATAACTATTGTTGTATCGAACTTCATTAATGGTAGAAATTCTTCCCAAGCGCCTCTAAAGTCCAAAACACAACCCTTAGCATATCCTCTAGGATTTGTATAACCACTTTCATTGTCCTCGATTTGCGGGTGAAAAATTGTCTTTGAAATCCAACCTTGTTCCCAAAGCCTGATGTAAAGCTCTCTAGAACCTCGATGTGAACCTTGGATCCCTATCTAAGATAATTGATACTGGCACAACATGCAACCTCACTATCTCGGCCACATACAACTTAGCTAACTTTTGAAGCGGATAATCAACCCTTACCGGTATGAAATGAGCTGATTTGGTCAAACGATCCACAATCACCCAACTGAGTCTTTCTTACTAGGCGTAAGGGGTAGCCCACTGACAAAGTCCATAGTAATTCTTTCCCACTTCCATTGAGGAATCTTTACCGGCTGAAGTAAACCTGACGGCAGCTGATGCTCAACTTTGACCTGCTGGCACGTCAGACACTTACCCACAAACTCAGTCACTTCCCGCTTCAGCCCTGGCCACCAGAACTGTTTTCGCAAATCCTGGTACATCTTGCTACCTCTAGGATGCATAGCGTATGGGCTACTATGTGCGTCCTGAAGAATCCTCCATCTTAACTCGACATCTTTCGGTATACAAGCTCTCCCTTGGAAATACAATACTCCATCACTGGACACACTATAACCCTCTACACCACCATTCTGAACTTGCAACCTCCGAGCATTCAAGCCCTCATCCACTAATTGTTTCTCCTTAATCTGCTCAACCCAAGTCGGCTTAACCTGCAATTCTGCCAAAAGACTCCCATCGCCATACAAGCTAAGAAGAGCAAACATCGCTCTTAAGTCTGCTACCACCTTACGACTTAACGCGTTTGCCACCACATTAGCCTTGCCCGAATGATACTCAATCGAGCAATCGTAGTCCTTCAATAGCTCAATCCATCTGCGCTGTCTCAAGTTCAAATCCTTCTGAGTCAGAAGATACTTCAGACTCTTGTGATCTGTGTAGACTATCGACTTTTCCCCGTACAAATAGTGTCTCCATATTTTCAGAGTGAAAACCACTGCAGCTAACTCCAAGTCATGTGTCGGATAGTTAACCTCATGCGGTCTCAGCTGTCGAGACGCATATGCCACTACTTTCCCTTCCTACATCAGCACACATCCCAAGCCAGTATGTGATGCATCACAATAGACCGTGAATACCTTTCCTGCCTCAGGCTGTACCAGAATCAGAGCTTCCGTCAAAATCTTCCTCAACTTGTCGAAGCTTTCCTGCTGTTTCTCCGACCACACAAATGGAACTCCTTTCTCAATAACTTAGTTAGCGGTGCCACGATCAGAGAAAATCCTTCCACAAATCTCCGATAATACCCTACCAGACCTAGAAAACTACGAATTTCACCCACAACCTAGGCGATTTCCAATCCAACAACGCCTCAATCTTACGAGGTCCACTTTAATCCCTTGGCGGACACTCGTGACCTAAGAAAGTCACTTCCCTCGGCCCGAACTCGCACTTACTAAACTTGGCAAATAAGCGCTTTTCCTCGATTATACGCAACACTACTCACAAATGCGCATCATGATCCTCCTCAGTCCTTGAGTACACCAATATGTCGTCTATAAATACTACAATGAATTGGTCCAAGTACTGCTGAAACACCTGATTCATCAAATCCATGAATACTGTCGGTGCATTGGTTAACTTGAACGGCATTACGAAACTCGTAATGCCCATACTGGTCTGAAACGCCATCTTATGGATATCAACCTCTTTCACCTTTAGCTGATGATACCCAAACCTTAAATCAATCTTTGAGAAAATTGATGTCCCTTAAAGTGATCGAACAAGTCATCCATCCTCGAAGCGGATACTTGTTTTTGATCGTCGACTTGTTCAATGGCGGTAGTCTATACACATCCGCATTGTACCATCTTTCTTTTTGACAAAAGTACCAATGCTCCCCAATGAAACACTTGGCGGATAAAACCTCGGTCCAATAACTCTTGAATCTGAGCCTTGACTCTACCAATTCCTTGGCGCCATTCTATACGGGGCAATGAATCTTGGCGGAGTTAGAATATGATCTATACCAAATTCAACTTCTCGATCTGGAGGCAGACCCGAAAGTTCCTCTGGAAATATGTCAGCAAATTCCTTTACTGTTCAGACATCCTTTACAGCAATCTCCTTAGCCTCCAAAGCACACACCCAAACCAAAATTGCCTCACAACCGCTCACGACCATCTTCCGACCTTCAATGTCGATACCACGTTGGATAGATAATCTCTTCTATTACCTATCATCACCACTTCTTCACCCTTAGCTATTCTCAAAACCATAAACAGCCACACAATCCAAACTTGCTTGGTATTTTACCGCCAGATCCATCCAAGAATCGGATCGAACTCCCCAAGCGGAAGTTCCAACAAATCGACTACAAACACTACCCCTTGAAGTTCTAGGGTACATCCTATCTGACTTATTTACTTCTACGAGTGACCTAGAGGGCTAATTACTGCCATCTCCCTAGAAGTAATTTCAAAGTCTAGGTTCATGGTCTCTACTATGCTACTAGCAACATACGAATGCGTCAAACCCACATCAATCAAAACAATATACGGTAATCCAAAGATTAGAAATGTAAAGGTTATGACGTCTGGTGCGTCGCCCTCCTCTCGACGTCTCACTGCATATACCAACCCAGGCTGTCTTACTTCAGTGTTGCCTGTCCCTCTGCCTAGCATCCCATGGCCTCTACCCGAGCCATTACCTCCCCTAGCAGCACCACGACCCCTCTGCGAAGGTGGTCCCTCATTTCTAAGCGAGCACGACCACGACCTCGGTGATTCTGGCTAACTTACATGGGCAGGTCCCTCACACGATGATCCGATGAACCACACTCAAAACATCCCTTTCCACCGGTCAACATCCTCCCCAATGAGATTTCCCACATCGATTACCTTTGTCTTTGGTCCTTGATTAGTAGCGATGAGCCTTCCAGATTGATTTGACCCTCTGTCTAGCCCTTTTCTGCGGATTACGGCCGACCAGATGATCCAAAACCTCTCTTGTGTCTATTCCTATCCGATTCTATCTTACAAACTCCTTTACCCCTTGACTACCTTTGCCTTTTCCACAGGCAAAGACAAACTCTTGCTCTCTTTGTGGGCGATCGACAATCTCGGCTCATCTCTCAATCCATCCTCAAACTTGACACATCGTTCATGTTACGTAGCCAAGATGCCCCTAGCATACTGACTCAACCTTAAAAATTTTGCCTCGTACTCCGAGACAGACTTACTCCCCTGAACCAGCCTCAGAAACATCTTCTGCTGTGCATCAATATAGCTGGTCCCGATATACTTCTTCTGATAAGCTACCTTAAAATAGTCCCAAGTGAGATCATCCGCTGCAGCACTATCCCAAACCGTGAGCCACCACTGGTATGACTTATCCTGGAGAAGCAACACTATCCCTTTCAATTTTTCCTCAGCGGTCAGATCCAAGTCATCCATGATTCACTCCGTCGCCTCTAACTAATACTCAGCCGTATTGGGCGCCACACCAGACACTCCACGAAAAAGCTCATTTCCATTAGCTCGAAGTCGCTCGGTCTGACTTTTGAGCTCCCATGCCTCCACTGCTCCACCACCCTTTCCAAAACCATGACATCGCTGTGATCTTGCATTATCCCGTCGATCGATATTCCACATCGGTGGTGGTGGTGGTGGCATTTCATTTTTGGACCCTTGACCAGACCTAACGGGCTCCAACACGGTTATTCAGCCTCTACCACAGCCACGCATATTACGACCACGTCCCCTAGAATTCATGTATATAGTTGCGATTTATCTGTTTAAGAAATTTTTATGAATTAGCTCCTGTTTCACTGATTACCCACGAATAAGTTTTATGTAAAGAAATTTGGTAGTGGTTCTTTCGATCATCAAACAGTTTTCAGTTCAATTCCCTACCCTCATTCCACTTGTAGGGGTATTCTCGTCATTTCACTACCCAGAGGTATTTCCGTAATTTTAACCTATCAGGGTATTTTGGTAATTAAAAAGGGTTAATTCAAAAAATTTTACAAATCATAGATATTTTCAAAAATTTTCCAAAATCAGAGGGTGTTTTGGTAATTTCACAAACCAGGGGTATTTTCATAATTTTTCATAATCCAGGGGTATTTTCAAAAAAAATTTTCAAAATATGGTTCAAGGTGATTTTACAAAATAAGGGTATTTTGAAAATTTCTAATTCAGGGGTACTTCGGCAGTTTTCCACACTGAGGGCATTTTGGTAATTTTACATGTTAGGGGTAATTTGGTCTTTTTTTTTCAAATCAGGGGTATTGTGGTAATTTCAAAACTAAAGTTTAAAGTGTTTTGAGGCAAAACGACTGGTCCCTTTCGGGTTTTAATTATTAATTTTAGCCTGTAAATAAGTCGTCTTAGTTGGGGTGAGCAGTCACTCTCACAGGTAGGATTCGAGTTGAGAGGAGGTGAGTCACTAGGACTACTTAAATACCAAGCTCCCCACGAATCCAATCCTAGACATCGCTGCAGGTTGCCACACCCTTGGCTCAATGGCGTACTCACGGGTTTGTTTTGTGGATCATTAAGTCTTATGCTATTTATGTTGGAGTAAGCTATTCATGGGGTTCAATAATTCCTATTCTACTAGTCTCGATCCAAGATTCCCATTTCCCCATATAATTCACATAATCAAGAAGTACTTACAGGCGGATTGGTGCGGAGAATCGGTGCCATGCTTCTCAAACCATATATTTTCAAACAAAAACATTTTAGAACCATACTTTAAAACATTTTTGGGCCTCGGGCCCACAGTAGAAACCTTTGAACTTGGCTCGATACCAAAATGTAACACCCCAAACCAGATCAACACACCACGATCCGATCGGCATGTCACGAGAGGAAAATGTTTTGAAGAAAATTGAGTTATTGATTAAATTTTGTGGAAAGCTCTTTGTTGCTCTATGTTTGTAGAAATCAGGTGCATGACTAGTTAAAAACTAATGGTTTACTTTGAAATCCCGGAAATAAATCTTTAAAACTTAGTTGCCGATCCATAGATTAGAAAACCTTTTTGTAAATTTTTAAAGGAAACCCAAATGATTAATTTGGAAACCGTTTGAGTTGTCAAAAATAATTAAGTTGTCATTTGTTATCAAGTGATTTGTATTACCTGATGGTAAGGTTTTGAAAACCATTGCGTTTTGTAGTTTAGAAAACCTTGTGCTCACATTATTAAATTAGTCAAATAATTCACTTAACCATGTTCGAAGCCAAATCCAAAACATATAAATAATTCAAAACATAATTTAAAAGGCCTTATTACAATACCAAAATAATAAAAAACAAATTATGAAATAATTACCCAATTCAAATCCAAGTAAAACCAAATGTTTTAATGCATGGGCCACCTCGAGTCCATCCGGCTCCTCATCCATAATTCTGAGTCACTGAAAAGATAAGGGAGAAAGTGAGTCACCAAGACTCGATGCATAAATCCTCCTCGGTTAATGCAACATACTTACACAAATCATAACCAAGCAATACATATAATGCACCCATACCTAGCCATCCATAACTCGTTTCTACCCGTTTGGTACCAAACCACTTGGTGGTGCCAAACCCTTTGGTGACCCAAAGTCACGATATCCAATAAAAATGTGGTGCCAAACCACTTGGTGACCCAAAGTCACGAGATATCAATAATCCAAGTGTGGGCCAACCCACGTGTGATACCAAATCACTGGCGACAATCCCGATAAATCAACTGTGGGGCCAACCCACTATGGTGCTAAGCCACTGGGACGAGTCGCTATGAGGTGCCAAACCTCTGGTGACCCAAAGTCACAAAATAATCTGTAGTACCAAACCACTGGAGGTGCCAAACCTCTGGTGTCCCAAAGACACGGATATCAAACCTCCCCCTCCTCTCATATCACCCATCACAATGCAAAACTTATGCAAGTCATGCCATCATGCTTTATTATGGATCATATAGCAAATATATCACAGATCATGGTATTAAGCATCATATAGCAAGTTATATCGAAGCGGACTTACGAATCCTTTCTCATACCCTTACGGTATCATATCAAGATCTACACAATTTTGGCTTTTAACATATTGGGTTATTAATACATTTACTTAGCTATAAAGTGTGTAAGTTACACACATTACTAACGCAACCACTTGAATCCAGGGACCGATCTCTTGCACTAGATCCACTTGATCCTACATTCGGCCAACACTCAGGTTATTACCAAAGACCATTCGGCTATACCCATAAATCACGAAGGATGTGATAACACATAACTAACACAATCCTTACCTTTACGCCTTCGAATGCTAATCTCAACACAAGATATGCTTGAGCTCCTCCTCCCCCTACAATCGGCCAATCATCACAACTTAGTCTCAATAGCCTTCGGCTTTTCAACATCTAATGGAAAGATTGAATCGGCATAACCCTTACTATTGACTTACCGAATTTGATTGACATAGAATAGAGGGCTTAGACCTATTGCTTCAAAATCCCGGAGACCTTACAAGAACCCAATCGCATGGTTGATTAAAAGCCAAGACAAATGCCAAAATTTGGCTTTTGTCTACATATGTCGACAGAGATAAGAGGAAGAGTTTCAGCCAAGACTACTTACCCCTTTCAAAATCGGTTGAAGAAGAGACCAAAGAAAATCAAGGCTTGGTTGATATTCGGCCAACAGTGAGGAAGGAAGAGCTTGAGGACTTTCGGCAATGGTGGATGGCAACCAAAAAGGGATTCGGCTAAAATGGATGTAGAGAATAGAAAAGAATGTGTAGTAGGTGAGAAAAGATTCGGCAAGGGGAAAAAGAGAGGGTTTCGGCACAAGGTTTGAGAAAAGAAAAAGATGAAGGGAAAGGGAAAAACTTTCGGCTTTGAGCAAGAATGAGAGAAAGAAAAGAGAGAATTCAAGAGAGGGTTTGAGTTTCAAAGAAGAAAAAAGTTTCAAATGGTCCTTGTGTAGGTTAATTTGGATGTTTTAGAGGGAAAAAGCGTCAAGCCTATGGTGGTTTCGACTTTGACACAAAACAAAGAATGAGGCCCTTCAAGCAAGCTAGCGAAAATGTCAGCTAACCCCTAAGTCTCCCAACAGGTTACTCCTCTCATACGAGTCCAGATTTTGGCAAACCTCCTGGTAATCACTGAAGGAGATGGGGTTTTAATTAAATTAAGTGAATTATAATACAAGTAAGGAGTAGCAAAGTGGAAAGCATCGGCCAATCATTGATTAATTTGACTTGTTCAATGCTTATCTTTTGAGGAGTGTTTGGGGGAGCTTGAGAGTTTGTGCTAAGCACAACTCTTTCCCCTTAGCTAGCTTATAACTAGATCTTACAACACCACAAATAATTAACACAGCGGCCACACACATGCAAGGGGTTGGCCCCATCAAGCTCAAAAATTGTGTCAATAACCCCTATTTAAGGATGTTACGTTCTACACACCGAAAATGTCAAAATGTCACCTAGCTAACCCCTAAGTCTCCCAACGGTTACTCCTCTCATACGAGTCATTTTGGCAAACCTCCTAAATCACTCTGGCCAATCATTGATTAATTTGACTTGTTCAATGCTTATCGACGAGTTTGTCTTGAGCACAACTCTTCCCCTTAGCGTCAAAATAATAAGCGAAAGTGAGATTTCTGCTTTCGATCTGAGCTCTCCTTTCCCTGCATGTGGCGTCAATCACAGGGCCCTAAGTGGCGCCTCCTTGCCACTTTACCAAGCCCAATCTTGTGCTTAATCCCCCACGAATTATACTTAACCCCTAGCTCCTTCTTCTCCTTTCACTTAAAACTTAAAAACAAAAATTTCCTGCAACTCGGGCCTACTCTAAACTTATAACTAGATCTTACAACACCACAAATAATTAACACAACGGCCACACACATGCAAGGAAGCTCAAACACAATAACCCCTATTTAAGGATGTTACAGTTCTACCCCCCTTAAAAATAATTTTGGCCTCGAAATTACCTGGTCAAAAGAGTTGAGGTATTCTTTGTCTCATCACATCCTCACAGTTCCATGTAGCTTCCTCCACTCCATGGTTCCTCCACAGCACCTTCACTAATGGGACCGACTTCTTGCGCAAAACTTTCACATCTCGATCCAGGAAGCTCAAACACAATAACCCCTATTTAAGGATGTTACATTTTCTAACCAGAACTCGGCTCTTTCTGGATGTCATCTTTTCTAGCTCGAATTCTTCTGCCCCATGCTTCCTAATCCTATCAATTGGAGGTTTACCTCCCTTTACCACCTCTACTACTTGAGGGGCTACTGGAATAGGTTGTGGAACAGGTGGGGGTAGAGGGGGTTGTACATTCGAGTTCACTCGGACGAACTCCGTATACCAGGCATTCATCATATGGAGGAAGGTTTCTCTAGCCTCATCTCCTCCTCCTTGACTCACCGTAGTGGGTCTGTTCTCATTCTCATGCGGCACCGGCCCCTCTGCAGGAGCTGGTGCGTTACTTTCTACTTCATCCACCACATTCCCTTCAGAATCCATTTGTATATATATAAACATAATTTAAAATCGTCAGAAGTCGTCACACTATCAATATAGAAACATTCTTACATATGGAATGCATAGCTAGACTCATGCTCGTGCTACATTAGTCATCATATCGTACAAGGGCCTACGAGGCCTTAACTCATGTCTATAAAATTTTGAAACTAAAGTCAACTAACCTAATACTAAAGTAGGTTACACACACCCGTGTGAACTGGAACACGTCCGTGCTTCCCCTAGGCACGCCCATGCACTCGAACCGTGGGAGCTACTAACTACATTAGCACGGCCTAGACATACCCGTGTCATTCAAGCTGTGGTAGGCTACTAACTAATTTGACATGACCATGACACGCCCGTGTACATAAATCGTGTACTAAACCTTGATATACTGACTATATCAACACGGTCTATGTACACGTCCATATCCAAACCATGTGTCCTACACGGCTCTCCCACACGACCGTGGTATTTACCCGTGTCCTACTTTAATTAATGATACTAAGATGTAGGGTTAACATGGCCTTGACACACGCCCGTGTGTCCTACCGTGTCAACATATAAAGGCTATTTACAAGCCATTTGCCACCCTGAAATGAAAATCATACTTAATCTCAAATCAATAATGCAATAACAACACCCTTTTCATGAATAATGCCATATATAACATTGATCTTAATAAACATACATACTTTAACCAATTTAGCTAAATCATTTAGTCATATACAAAAGAATGCTAACTTGGTAGCCTATACAACGGCCATTCTTAAAACATGTCCTCAAAATGAATGATTCCTAGACATGCCATTCTTGGTAAAATAATTTGGCTATACCAAAACGAGAGTTGATAGTGTGCTACGAACTCCGACTTTAATGATCCACGGGATTAGCTTGGTGGAACTACATAGAAAGAAACAATCAAATACGTAAGCATTTAGCTTAGTAAGTTTGTATGTAAAACACATATCACTAGACTTGCATAATAAAACCATTTATCATAGCAATGGTATCATAATTTCAGCTATCAAGCTTACTTACTCTTACATGGCCCTTACTTGTCTCATGATACTTACTATTCTCATACTTGCATAGTAAATATGATACTCGTATCACTTGATCACCATGATCAATATACTTTAATAATATTCATCAAATTCTCTGATTCTTTATTCAGGATCTGAACAATATTTGACTACATTCTTAATTCTAACTTTGCTTTCTGAACTTTCTTGTTATCTCATTCTTACCTTACTTATTTGCCCGATCAATTTCTACGAATAACCAAGGATACTAAATCTCGACCCACAAAACTTGATACCAAAGCCATATTTTAGGTATGGTCTTACATGGAATATCTCATCTTGGTTTCAAGGCCATGTCTTGACATGGACTTATATGAAGTCTTGCTCTAGGTAACATACTCAATGCCAAGCTTGAGTCCTTGGACTTACATGATAACTTGCTTTGTAACTTGATCAATGCCAAGCTTGCCTTGGTCTTACATGATAAACTGATCAATGCCAAGCTTGCCTTGGTCTTACATGATAAACTGATCAATGCCAAGCTTGCCTTGGACTTACATGATAAACTGATCAATGCCAAGCTTGCCTTGGTCTTACATGATAAACTGATCAATGCCAAGCTTGCCTTGGTCTTACATGATAAACTGATCAATGCCAAGCTTGCCTTGGTCTTACATGATAACTGCTTGGTAACTTGTGTGGAAGATCGAGTATCTTGGGGAATTCTTCTTCAATCAGATCTTGTTTATACTTGTTATTGTCATTTCTTGTTTGAACATGACATAATCGGTTCATACAATTTAATGTACATTATACTAAGCAATTAAATGATAAAAATCATAAGGCTTAGAAATCATACAAACTTACCTCAATATACAAAATGTACGAAGATATGCAACTTAGTCCTCGACTTTATTCTTGCCTCGGTTTCGATCTGGGCTTCGTTTCTCTTGATCTATAATCATAAATAGATCATTTAATAACTATATTGACTAATCTAACTCATTACTCAAACTTTGGTAAAATTACTATTTTGCCCTATACTTTCTATTATTTGCACTTTTGCCCCAATTCTCATAAAATGATTTTCATGCAACTTTCTTAAACTTCATGCTCAGTTGAATCATTTTCTCTTCTATAACGATCACTAATTCTAACTATTTCTAGTAGGTATGACCAATTTTGTAACTATTACAAATTGGTCCTAACTATCATTTTTCATGAAATTCTTTAAGGAAAAGATGTTTGTCTAACATCAAACTCTCATAAACTTCCATAAAACATCAATTAGCATGCATTTCAATCATGGGTATATTTTTGAACATGCATCTTAGCTCATTTAATAGCTAAAATTAGCTTATTCATAATATAATAACTTCAAAAATACGAAGAATATTAAAAACCGGGCTTAGGAGCACTTACTAGGAAGCTTGAAAAATTGAAAGAGCCCTAACAATGGCTATAGAGAATTTAGCAGCTTGGGGGAAGAAGATGATGATAATTTTATCATCTTTTCCTATTTTAAACATTATTTAGGCCAAATGACCAAAATGCCCTTCCTCCTAAAAATCTCTATTTAGCCATCTTAAGGCCAATTTTGTCCAAAATTATATTTTTGGTAAAATTTCTATTTAAGAACTCATACATTTTATTCTAAAGCCATTTCATACTAAAAGCTTCTAGAAACTCTTAAATTGCAACTTTTGCAATTTAGTCCTTTTGGACCAATACACTACAATTTAATAAAATTACTTTACGAAACTTTCATACTAGCATGCAAACATGACATATACTTGGAAATTCTCATAATTTCACCTCGGGTTTGTGGCCTCGCACCACCATCCCGAGTAGGCCCTAAATCGGGCTGTTACAAAAATGATGTTTGATGATTTTGAATCATTAATAAATTATTAGCTCCTATGGATACTAAACTTCTACCTTCTGTTGTGCAGGCATCAGATCCGAAATTAAAATCACCTCTCGAGCATCTCAAATTCACATTTTTGGAAGATGATGAGACCATTGTCGACTTAAAAGAGATTAACCCCTTGGAGGAAAATATGAAACCAATGAAAAAGGCACAAAGACGATTAAACCCAAATATGGTGGATGTGATAAAAAATGAGAATTTCAAAGCTCACATGATTAAAAAGATTTATTTTGAACCACCGTAGAACAATTTAAGTCGTCGAGCTAATGACGTTAAACAAGCGCTTGTTGGGAGGCAACCCAATCCTTAGTTTTATTTTTTTCATTTTTATTATTATTTCTTTTTTTTTTTTTTTTCTTTTTAATTTAATTTATTTTTATTTTATTTATTTTATTAATAAATTTCTCTTCTTCCATCTAGGTAAAACGGAGTGAAAATACTAAGAAAAGGGAGACAAGTTAGAGCCAAACAACCCTATCCACGGTACCAAACAGTCCTTTTATTCTATATTCTATTCCAGCCCAGAATACCATATCCCTGTAGCCAAACAGTCCTATTCCAGCCCTAGAACCCCCTAAACTTGCAACCAAACACCCCTTTTCAGCCAAATAAAACCCCTAAAACCTGAAATTTATCCCAAATTTACTTTCCTAACTCCATTACCGCCAAAAACTCACCCCTCTCCATCAATTCGCGCCGTCGCCGCCTCCTCTCCCTCACCTCCTCTTCCTCCTCTTCTCCACGACACAAGCCACCGAGCCCTCTACAATCGACAGTAGCTACACGGGGAGTTTTTCTAAACTTTTCTACTTATTTATTTCTTTTGCATCCACATTGAGGACAATGTATTTTATGTAGGGGGAGGTATTCTTCGTATTATTGTCTTCTGCTGTGATTTGTGTTTGCTGCTTGAGGCTCCATTCTGTCCATATTTTATTTTATTTCATTATTTTTTTAAGAATATTCTGTCACTTTTCATGCCTAAGAATTTGACCACGACTTGCCACTGTTTGACCTACATGCATGATTCTTGGCTACTGAGTTAGTTATGATTACATGCATTTGATTTTATCTCCACTATTTTATTTTTATTAGGCTAAAAATAATTGTGATTAATAAGTTAACTCTATCTTGCTTTTTGTAAAATTGATCAAGTTTAATATCAAGTGGACACTTAATACAATTGCATGCCTAAATTATGTTCATGTCTATTAGGTGGTTACAAAAACTTATTTTCGACACTTGATTATTTCTCTTAGGTCCTCTTAAAAATTAAAATTTTGTGTAAATTTTGTTTAATAAATGTTTCCAAGGTTATGAGTGCGACTTAGAATGTGGTATTGAGTAACGGGATAGGGTGCTTGGGTTGTCATTCTACTTGGCGTCAAAAGGTTGTGTGGCGTGATAGGTAAAACTCAATGACCAAGGTTATGAGTGCGGCTCGAGCGTGACTAATTGAGTAACCGGGAGGTGCTTGGTTGTCATTCTACTTGGCGTCGAAGGTTGTGTGGCGTGATGGTTAAAACTCCGCTAATCGAAATAAATAATTTTAGAAGTATGTTCTTTGAAATGTAAAAGGTGGGGCGCTTCAGTTGTCATCTCTCTTCGCGTCAAAAGGTTCAATATATGCCTAAGTAAATAAATAATAATAATAGAAAAAATAAAAAAAAAGAAAAAAAAGAAAAAAATAGTACTAATAAAATTACAATTGGGAACTAAAGGAGGAAATAAATAGAGTGTCTTGGTAGGTTTGGTAATTTGCCTAAATAGCATGAAATAATTCAAGACGATTTTAATTTTTGTGTGTGTGAATTGGAATACTTTTTCTATTTTACTTAAAGCAAACTTAGAAGTTCTCTTTATTTTTCATATGCATTTTTTACTAATCTTTATAAAACTTTGGAGTAGAATTTCTTTCAAGATCTAATTTTCACAGTGGATAGGAACCATACTTGAGGGCAAGCATGGGCTAAGTAGGGGGAATCTGATAATACTCTAGAATGTCATATTTTTATGTGCTAATTGTATATTTATTTTGAGTATGATTCTACTAATTTGGGCTATTTATGGTCTTTTATCTTGTAGGGACTAAATTGGAGGCAAAAGCGAAAGTAGGGGCCAAAAATGTGAAATTAAAGATAAAAATGGACCAATGTACAACAAAGGGAAAAGATGGTGCCAAAAGTACAAACATGGAGGACAGAAGGATTGAAATGCAAAAAGAAGAGACTTTGCTTTATTAGACTCTATTTTAATTATATTAGGATAATTAATATTAGGATAATTATTGAGGATTATTTAATTTCTTTATTTATATCTATTTTTGGTTGTTCATCTTTTTCTGTAACACTCTCCCCATAAGTCTTTGTTCTTTCATATTTCTTTTTAATAAAATCTCCATTTATATATTTATTTTCTTTTCCACCACAACCATGAGCCACTAAAACCCATCTAGCCAAAGGTTGCCGAAAATCCCCAAAAAGGGTTCTTAAGGTTTAGAATCCGTACTTAGCCTTCTCAACAGGGTATTCATCGTTTCTCCACACTACGGGGCTGACATTTCTGCCCATGTTCCTTAAGAAGTAATCTTTTCAACGTTTGCAAGGAACGGCCGCTTTGTATATTTTGAAAAGTTTGCACAGTCGGTTCATTAACTTACTGCGTCAGAGGTTCGAGAGCCCAAGAGACAAAATGGCATGGGATTCGCCATTGAGAAACGTTGATCTAGCATATATGATCCCACAATAGCGATCGTTGGTTAGAGTCAGGTTCCACCAAATCGAAATCTAAATCCTCGGAGCTAGTGGTTGTAGGCGTCTTCTTCCACTATAACTGGCTTAATCGAGTTGAGAAGGATCATCTAAAAGTCGAGGATTGAACCCAAGGCGGATCGAGGCAACTGGAGGCTGGAATCTCTCCACATAAGAAACTTTCTCTAAACTCTTTCTTTTTATTTTCCTCATTTTAATTTTCATAATTTATTCTCGTAATTTCAATTCGTCTTAAATTCTGTTTTTTTTATTTTCCCAGATCAAACTTTTAATTCTGTTATTTTTATTTTCCCAGGAACGCACGTTTTCTTGGGCACGATTCTACCCAGATTTTGAAAAATAGGCATTTGTATAATCCGATCCCTGTGGATTTGACCCTACTTCCCCTTTACTGTTATTTTTGTTATTTTACAGGGAATAGGATATATGTAACATCCTAAAGTTATGGGCCTGTGCATTTTATGTGGTGTTTGCTTAATATGTTAATTTGAGAATTTGGGGTGAAAATGGGGCTCAGGTTTGGGCTGGGGCCTTGATTAAATATTTTGTTTAGATACTCTAAGGCTTAAAATAAAGTTTTGGGTAATTTAGTTGATATCTTTGGGCTTGTGGCTCGGCAGACTAGAAACACGATAAAGGAGGGCTATGATTGGCGTCAATAGGCAAGGGAAGAGGCCCAATTTGTGGCCGTTTGGAGCCCAAGTTATAGAGCCAAATTCGGCACTTATAGGGAGCCTTAGGGGGGACGGCAACAAGGCTATTATTTAGGAGATTTTTAGTATTTAAAATATGTGGATTTTATGCTGATAAAGGATGAGGAGTTGGAGCTAATTAAGTCTCTTTTGAATGAGTCAGTAGATCGAGATAAGGGAAAAGGATATGAGCTATCTTTTGGGTTGCAGAGTTGGCCGAAAATTAACTACAGGGGGGGAGAGAATCGATTTAGATAGGCAGAAGTATGTGCCAAAATTTGCTGTCAGGTTCTCATCATCCTTTTCTTTTCTCTGTCGAAATCCCCACTTCATTCTCCCTCTCAAATTTTTCTTTCTTTTCTTTTTCCATTAGGCCAAATCCTCTGACAACTCCTTTCTCATCTCTTTCAGACACTTTAGCCGAATCTTCAAACCTCTCTTTGCTTTCTTTTCACTTTTCTTTTTAGCCGAAACCATATCAGTTCATCTTTTTTGAGATTTTCACAAAAGCCAAAATCGTGAGATCTCGTCTCCTGTGATTGCCAAAATCACTCTGGGGTATCTGCTTGTGCCGAAATCTGAAGGAAATCTTAGGTAAGTATTGATTCGAGAGATCCAAATCTTTTTCGATTTTTCAAAGTCTCTAGTCGAATAGCCATTTAGAAACTAATCTCTTGTTTTCTCTTATTTTCGGCATTTCGAGATTTGAAGAGGAGTCTATCACGTAGATCTCTAAGTCATAGTTTAGCAACACTCGAAAGTGTGTTACTTTCGGGATTTCAAGGTAAAGAGATCTATTGATTTTAATATGTAAATTTGGGTATTTATTAATCCTTGGCCGAATGTAAGGGAGCCCAAATCTTCGTGATTTTTCGGCTTTTGAGCAAGGTTTTAGACTAAGGGTTGTAGATCCAGATAGTAAGGATATTGACTAAGGGTGTAAAACTACGCGATATCAGGTGTGTAACACTTCCACACTATTTAGATTGCCTGATTAAATCTGTTATAAATCTGTAATATTACGTAAAATCTTTGAAATATCGGCAAAATTTGTTGAAAACCCAAGGAGGGTAAAAGCGAATCACCAAGTTAGTGATCCATGTCATTCTAAGTGAATGTTCTGATTAAATGATATGAGTATGCCGATTTTCTGTGATTGCATAGGGTTGGGTTTGATGAAAGGGGAAGTATTTTGTTGTAGCGACTTTTGCCGTGACATGTTGTAGCGGCTTTCGCCGTGACCTATTGTAGTGGCTTTGGCCATGACCTATTGTAGTGGCTATGGCCATGATCTGACGATGAGCAGCATGACTGCCATCAATGGCGTGTAGCGGTGTGGGTTGATTGTAGAAATCCCCAATGGTGTGAATGGCAGCTAAGGGTGGCGTGTAGGAGATTGAAACCTAGGATTTGGGTTGGGCTTGCATAATTTTTGTTATATATATTAATCATTATTCATTACTCGTAGGCTAAGGCCCAAATCGATGGTGCACGAGGTTGCACATTGAGTCTCGCGACTCAACCTATTATTTAATATTTTTCCGGTAGCACCTAGTGCATCGGACCGAGTGGAGAGGGCGCAAGGTGGCCATGCAAAAGAACATTTGGATTCAGCAAAAGACTTTAGTTTATTATTTTATACCTTTATTTAATGGGTTTTAAATTTCAATGTAATAAGGCCACAATTTGTTAGCTTTATATTCGGTTCGATTTTAATTTTGGGCTTTTATTATTATTATCGGACATTTTAAGTTTACATTTTTTCTAAGGCATGTATTTAAGTGTTGGTTTTAATTCATAAAAACATCTCATAGAATTTATAGCTTATCTAAATCAACAACCTATTAATTTTTCCCGAATAAAAGGTTAAACTCAAGGAAAATATTTTCCAAAAATACGACATGTTTTATTAAATTTTCTTAGTGACATACCAGATTCGGTCGTGGTGTTTGGGCCGGGTTTGGGGTGTTACAAATTGGTATCAGAGCCCGATTCAAAACTCGGCTTTGGGGGTTTTTACGCTCAAAACGTTTTCTAAAGATGGGTTTTAAAAACATGCATGTTTATAAATGATAACAGGTCTGTTAGCGGTATGGCACCTGCGTCTCCGATCCAAGTCCGTCAGGTAAGTACTCTAAACCACTGTGTGATATATATATGTGGGCTTTATAGGACGTAGGCGAGTTTAATTAGACTTTGATGGACTATAGGCTTAGCTTAAACAACTTTTTAAATTCCATAAAACTTAATTTATCCAAACAAATCCTGTGAACTAGTCGCCGAGTTAGGGTGTGGCAACAGGCATACGCATGTCTAGGATTGGATCCAGGGAGAGCTTGGTATTTAAGCAGTCCTAGTGACTCACCTCCTCTTTTCTGGAAACCTACCTAGTGCGTAGTGACTGTTCACCCTAACCATGAGGACGTGTTGACAGGCCAAAACTTATAATTAAAACCCGAAAGGGACCAGCCACCCTGTTTTGTAAAATGCTAAAGTAAACCCTAGTTTTGAAATCACCAAATTACCCTTGATTTGTAAAAATTTCCCTGGTTTTGGAAAATGACCAAGGTACCCACGTTTGTAAAAAAAATTTCTAAATTACCCCTGATTTGTGAAAGGACTAAAACACCTCTGATTTACAAAATTACCGAAATACCTCTGGATTACAAAATTACTGAAATACCCTAAATTACAAAATTATCAAATACCCCAGGATTGCAAAATTACCAAAATACCCTTATTTTGCAAAATCATCAAAAACCTTATTTTGGAAAATTATGAAAATACCCCCGTAGGTTAAAATTATGAAAATACCCCTAGGTAGTGAAATGACGAAAATACCCCTAGGTGATGAACGTAAGTTTGTGAATGCCTCTGTATGCTGATTGTGAATGTATGAGATTCTCTAAATTAGGGTAGTAGACTTGAGACTGAATTCCGAGACATGTTGCGAATTCGAAAGCACCACTCTTAAAGCTACTGTTTATAAGACTGTTCGTGGTTAATCATTGAAAGAAAAACTAATAGATCATAAAATTTCTAATCAGATAAACGTCAATCGAAAGAATGAGTACAAGGGGTTGAGGACGTCCGCCGCGTGGTCGTGGTAGGGGTAGGATGACCATGTCTGAACTAGTAGGGTGGAACATCCTAAAATTAGGCCTAATAGGATTGAGCCCAATGGGCCTTAGGCGTAGTAGCGTTTAAAATTTTTTGGAGAATAGGAGATCGGCTTAAGTGCAAGTTGGACCTTTTAGATAAGTGATTTTGGAAGGTTAGGGAGCTTATGAAGTCCGGGATCAAATATTAGCTTTGGGAAAATTTTGGCTTTAGGTGAAAAAACCTTGGAGGTTGGCGGGTAGGCCTTAAGAATAAAATGTGGAGAAAATGACACAAGTGGTGTGTGTGGTGTAGTGGCAAAGTGGCACAAGGAATGAAGGAGGTCCAAGGTTCTAGTTGTAGCGTTTGCATTCCTTTTGATTATTTTATTAAATGAATTTAGACCTTGGCCATAGGGTTATATTTAATTGCATGGTTTGAGGCACAAGGAGCTAGTTGGTAAAGTGGCTAGCAGGCGTGGATTATGTTATAAGGGAGCACTGGTTGAATCTCATGAGAAGCGAGGGAGTATTTATTTTATGAGTGGACGGTAAGAGTTTGATTGAATTTAAACTCTCTTGTGAAGGATCCTACATCGGAAAGATACAAGGAATGAAGGTGAAGAGCTAGCTATATAAAGAGCATGCCAGAGAAGGGTTAACATACCTTGGTGGGCGTTGGGCACAGGAGTGGTCGCATTGTGCTTTAGCACCGAGTCTATCGGTGTGTAACTCTCTACTCTAGTTGTAGAAGCGGCAAATCTCAAGTCTTGCGATCACGACAATAGTAGCCACACGAGCGTGCGGCGCACATGTGGGGCTTCAACGCGATAGTTGAGGCCATCAAGAGTATTCTTGTGGGTTGGGTTTGCTTGATGCTGCGATGGTAGAAGTGGGCCCAATGGGCCGTGAGAGCCCAATTGGAATAAATTGTATGATGATATAGTATATAGTGAACTAGACTAGGTGGAACTTATATATGTGGATAGATTTGTGTTAGGTGGGCCACACGAGTGTGGGCAGAATGGGTGAAATCGGTTTTAGGCCCAATAGTCCCAGAAAGACCGAAAATGGTAGTTGAGTCGCTCAGCGACCGCACCTTTAGAAAAGCCATTCCGGTACAAAATTACGAAAATACCTTGGTGGGTAAATTACAAAAATACCCTTGGTGGGTAAATTAAAAAAATACCCTTGGTAGGTAGATTACGAAAATACCCTTGGTGGGTAAGTTAAAATACCCTTGGTGGGTAAATTACGAAAATACCCTTTGTGGGTAAATTACGAAAATACCCTTGGTGGGTAAATTACAAAATACCCTTGGTGGGTAAATTACAAAATACCCTTGGTTGGTAAATTACAAAATACCCTTGGTGGGTAAATTACGAAAATACCCTTAGTGGATAAATTACGAAAATACCCTTGGTGGATAAATTACAAAATACCCTTGGTAGGTAAAATTACTATTATACCTTTGAGGTTGATTAGCATGATTATGTTGTTTTATGTCTATCGATTATGATGGTAATTCATGTTATACTTATATTTGATATATATCAGCATACATGACATCTGCATACAAATTATTATGTCATATTGCATGGGTATGATGAGAGGAGGGAAGATTGATATCGTGACTTGGTCACCGATGATTTGGTATCACATTCGTGTCTTGGACACGGAGGTTTGGCACCTCATAGCGACTCATCCACATGGTTAATACCACCGTGGGTTGGCCCCACTTTTGAGATATGGGATCGTCGCCAAGATTTGGTATCACACGTGGGTTGGCCCCACAACTTGATGATTCGTGACTTTGGTCACCAGTGGTTTAGCACCACCAAAGGTTTGGCACCACCGGTGATTTGGTATCACATTCGTGTCTTGGACACGGAGGTTTGGCACCTCATAGCGACTCGTCCCATGGTTAACACCACTGTGGGTTGGCCCCACTTTTGAGATATGGGATCGCCGCCAGGGTGATTTGGTATCACCGTGGGTTGGCCCCACAGATGGATTATTCGTGACTTTGGTCACGGTGATTTAGTATCACATTTATATCGTGACTTCGGTCACCGGTGGTTTAGCACCACCGGTGGTTTGGTACCACACGGGTAGAAAAGGAGTTATGGATGGCTAGGTTGGGTGCATTATACATATATGTTGCTTTGTTATAATTTGTGTAAGTATGTGGTATTTACCCGGAGAGGAATATACACCTGAGTCTTGGTGACTCACCTTCTCCTTATCTTTTCGGTGATTCGTGAGTTTGCGGATGAGGAGCCGATGAACTCGAGGAGGCCATGCAATAAAATTTGGTTTTACATGAATTTCCAATTGGGTACTTTATTTTAATTTGGTTTTCATATTTTTATGGATTTGTAATAAGGCCTGTTTAATTATGTTTTGGATTATTTTTATGTTTTGAATATGTTTAAAATATGGCTTTTAAATTACTTGGTTAATTTAATAATTGAGCCCAAAGTTTTCTAAACTAAAACTCAATGGTTTTAAAAATCTTACCATCGGGTAACATGAATAGTTCAATAGTAAAATTACAAGTTAAATGTTTTCAACAGTTAAGTGATTTCCAAAATTCAAGTTTCTATACTCAATTGCAAGCGGATTTTCCAAAATGATATTTCAATTTTCTTAAAAGATATAAATGTTTTCTATCCTATGATTTATCAACTAAGTTTTAAAGTTTTATGTAAAATTTGAAGTAAATTTCAATTTTAACTTATTTTTACAAATAAAGAATTACAAAGAGTTTTCACAAAATTTAATTGTTAATTCGATTCTTTCAAAAATTATTTTCCTTAGTGACATACCGAGTTCTATGCGTGGCGTATTGACCGGGTTTGGGGTGTTACAAATTGGTATCGAGCCTAGGTTTCAAAAACTTCATTTGTGGGTTATGGGGTTCAAAAAAGTTTGTTTGAAAATACATGTTGTTTGGAAGTATGGCACCTTGAGTCTCCGCATCCAAATCAAGTAAGTTCCTTATTTTATGTTTGTTAAGACAATGTTGTGACTATATTTTTGGTATTTATTTTGTGTGTGCTGGTTTGGATATAGAAATTGTATGTATAAATATCGATTTGCTTTTGTGTTTAGTTATCTAGTTATGAGAAAGAAGTTTGAGATTTGGTTTATTAGTGTTATTAGATCGGGTCTTGTGATGATGTAGTGGTAGGTTAGGTTAGGCGTGTATTTGTTAGTTAGTTGGAAATTTCGAGGACGAAATTTCTTTAAGGAAGGTAGATTTGTAACATCCTAAAATTAGGCCTAGTAGGATTGAGCCCAATGGGCCTTAGGCGCAGAGCGTTTAAAATTTTTGGAGAATAGGAGATCGACTTAAGTGCAAGTTGGACCTTTTAGATAAGTGATTTTGGAAGGTTAGGGGCTTCTATGAAGTCCGGGATCAAATATTAGCTTTGGGGAAATTTTGGCTTTAGGTGAAAAAACCTTGGAGGTTGGCGGGTAGGCCTTAAGAATAAAATGTAGAGGAAAATGACACAAGTGGTGTGTGTGGTGTAGTGGCAAAGTGGCGCCACAAGGAAGGAAGGAGGTCCAAGGTTCTAGTTGTAGCGTTTGCATTCCTTTTTGATTATTTTATTAAATGAATTTAGACCTTGGCCATAGGGTTATATTTAATTGCGCGGTTTTGAGGCACAAGGAGCTAGTTGGTAAAGTGGCTAGCAGCGTGGATTATGTTATAAGGGAGCACAGGTTGAATCTCATGAGAAGCAAGGAGTATTTATTTTAAGTGAGTGGACGGTAAGAGTTTGATTGAATTTAAACTCTCTTGATGAAGGGATCCCACATCGGAAAGATACAAGGAATGAAGGTGAAGAGCTAGCTATATAAAGAGCATGCCAGAGAAGGGTTAACATACCTTGGTGGGCGTTGGGCACAGGAGTGGTCGCACAGCAGTTTAGCACCGAGTCCTGTCGGTGTGTAACTCTCTCTACTCTAGTTGTAGAAGCAAGGCAAATCTGTCAGTCTTGGAGTCCGCAGCAATAATAGTTACACGAAGCGTCGGCGCGTGTGGGGGCTTCAACGCGATAGTTGAGGCCATCGTTAGTATTCTTGTGGGTTGGGGCTACTTGAGGCTGCGATGGGCCAAAGTGGGCCCAATGGGCCGTGAGGCCCAATTGGAATAAATTGTATGATGATATAGTATATAGTGAACTAGACTAGGTGGAACTTATATATGTGGATAGATTTGTGTTAGGTGGGCCACACGAGCGTGTGGGCAGAATGGCAAATCGGGTTTTAGGCCCAACAAATCAGAATAAAGACCAAAAATGGTAGTTGAGTCGCTCAGCGACCTTTGCACCTTTAGAAAGGCCATTCCCGATACAAAATTACGAAAATACCTTGGTGGGTAAATTACAAAAATACCCTTTGTGGGTAAATTAAAAAAATACCCTTAGTAGGTAGATTACGAAAATACCCTCGGTGGGTATGTTACGAAAATACCCTTGGTGGGTAAATTACGAAAATACCCTTGGTGGGTAAATTACGAAAATACCCTTAGTGGGTAAATTACAAAAATACCCTAAGTAGGTAAATTACAAAAATACCCTTGGTTGGTAAATTACAAAAATACCCTTGGTGGGTAAATTACGAAAATACCCTTAGTGGATAAATTACGAAAATACCCTTGTTGGATAAATTACGAAAATACCCTTGGTAGGTAAAATTACGGTTATACCCTTAGAGGTTGATTAGCATGATTATGTTGTTTTATGTCTATCTGATTATGATGGTAATTCATGTTATACTTATATTTGATATATGTCTAGCATACATGACATCTGCATACACGAATTATTATGTCATATTGCACGGGTATGATGAGAGGAGGGAAGATTGATATCGTGACTTGGTCACCAAAGATTTAGTATCACATTCGTGTCTTGGACACGGAGGTTTGGCACCTCATAGCGACTCGTCCACATGGTTAATACCACCGTGGGTTGGCCCCACTTTTGAGATATGGGATCGCCGCCATGATTTGGTATCACACGCGGGTTGGCCCCACAACTTGATGATTCGTGACTTTGGTCACGGTGGTTTAGCACCACGGTGGTTTAGCACCACGGTGATTTGGTATCACATTCGTGTCTTCGGACACGGAGGTTTGGCACCTCATAGCGACTCGTCCACATGGTTAACACCACCGTGGGTTGGCCCCACTTTTGAGATATGGGATCGTCGCGGTGATTTGGTATCACCGTGGGTTGGCCCCACGATGGATTATTCGTGACTTTGGTCACGGTGATTTAGTATCACATTTATATCGTGACTTGGTCACCGGTGGTTTAGTACCACACGGGTAGAAAAGGAGTTATGGATGGCTAGGTTGGGTGCATTATACATATATGTTGCTTTGTTATAATTTGTGTAAGTATGTGGTATTTACAGGAGAGGGAATATGCACTGAGTCTTGGTGACTCACCTTCTCCTTATCTTTTCGGTGATTCGTGAGTTTGCGGATGAGGCCGGATGAACTCGAGGAGGCCATGCAATAAAATTTGGTTTTACATGAATTTCCAATTGGGTACTTTATTTTAATTTGGTTTTCATATTTTTATGGATTTGTAATAAGGCTGTTTAATTATGTTTTGGATTATTTTTATGTTTTGAATATGTTTAAAATATGGCTTTTAAATTACTTGGTTAATTTAATAATTGAGCCCAAAGTTTTCTAAACTAAAACTTCATAATGGTTTTAAAAATCTTACCATCGGGTAACATGAATAGTTCAATAGTAAAATTACAAGTTAAATGTTTTCAACAGATTAAGTGATTTCCAAAATTCAAGTTTCTATACTCAATTGCAAGCGGATTTTCCAAAATGATATTTCAATTTTCTTAAAAGATATAAATGTTTTCTATCCTATGATTTATCAACTAAGTTTTAAAGTTTTATGTAAAATTTGAAGTAAATTTCAATTTTAACTTATTTTGACAAATAAAGAATTACAAAGAGTTTTTCACAAAATTTAATTGTTAATTGATTCTTTCAAAAATTATTTTCCTTAGTGACATACCAGTTCTATTAGTATGGCGTATTGACCGGGTTTGGGGTGTTACAAATTGATATCGAGCCTAGGTTTCAAAAACTTCGGCTGTGGGTTATGGGGTTCAAAAAAGTTTGTTTGAAAATACATGTTGTTTGGAAGTATGGCACCTTGAGTCTCCGCATCCAAACAAGTAAGTTCCCTTCTTTTATGTTTGTTAAGACAATGTTGTGATTTGTATTTTTGGTATTTATTTTGTGTGTGCTGGTTTGGATATAGAAATTGTATGTATAAATATCGATTTGCTTTTGTGTTTAGTTATCTAGTTATGAGAAAGAAGTTTTGAGATTTGGTTTATTAGTGTTATTAGATCGGAGTCTTGAGATGAGCGTAGTGTGGTAGGTTAGAGGCGTGTATTTGTTAGTTAGTTGGAAATTTCGAGGACTAAATTTCTTTAAGGAGGGTAGATTTGTAACATCCTAAAATTAGGCCTAGTAGGATTGAGCCCAATGGGCTTTAGGCGTAGTAGCATTTAAAATTTTTGGAGAATAGGAGATCGGCTTAAGTGCAAGTTGGACCTTTTAGATAAGTGATTTTGGAAGGTTAGGGGCTTCTATGAAGTCCGGGATCAAATATTAGCTTTGGGAAAATTTTGGCTTTAGGTGAAAAAACCTTGGAGGTTGGCGGGTAGGCCTTAAGAATAAAATGTGGAGAAAATGACACAAGTGGTGTGTGTGGTGTAGTGGCAAAGTGGCGCCACAAGGAAAGAAGGAGGTCCAAGGTTCTAGTTGTAGCGTTTGCATTCCTTTTGATTATTTTATTAAATGAATTTAGACCTTGGCCATAGGGTTATATTTAATTGCGCATGGTTTGAGGCACAAGGAGCTAGTTGGTAAAGTGGCTAGCGGCGTGGATTATGTTATAAGGAGCACAGGTTGAATCTCATGAGAAGCAAGGAGTATTTATTTTATGAGTGGATGGTAAGAGTTTGATTGAATTTAAACTCTCTTGTGAAGGATCCCACATCGGAAAGATACAAGGAATGAAGGTGAAGAGCTAGCTATATAAAGAGCATGCCAGAGAAGGGTTAACATACCTTGGTGGGCGTTGGGCACAGGAGTGGTCGCGTGTGATTTAGCACCGAGTCCTATCGGTGTGTAACTCTCTACTCTAGTTGTAAGCGGCAAATCTGAAGTGCTTGATCCACGGCAATAGTAGTTACACGAGCGTATGGCCGCGTGTGGGGCTTCAACGCGATAGTTGAGGCCATCGATGTAGTATTCTTGTGGGTTGGGGCTGCTTGAAACGCGATGGGTCGAAGTGGGCCCAATGGGCCCGTAGCCCAATTGGAATAAATTGTATGATGATATAGTATATAGTGAACTAGACTAGGTGGAACTTATATATGTGGATAGATTTGTGTTAGGTGGGCCACACGCAGTGTGGGCCCAAATGAAATTGAAATCGGTTTTAGGCCCAACAATCCTAAGAAAGACCGAAAATGGTAGTTGAGTCGCTCAGCGACATCAAGACTTTAGAAGGCCATTCCGTGCAAAATTACGAAAATACCCTTGGTGGGTAAATTACAAAATACCCTTGGTGGGTAAATTAAAAAATACCCTTGGTGGGTAGATTACGAAAATACCCTTGGTGGGTAAATTACGAAAATACCCTTGGTGGGTAAATTACGAAAATACCCTTGGTGGGTAAATTACAAAAATACCCTAAGTAGGCAAATTACAAAAATACCCTTGGATGGTAAATTACAAAAATACCCTTGGTGGGTGAATTACGAAAATACCCTTAGTGGATAAATTACGAAAATACCCTTGGTGGATAAATTACGAAAATACCCTTGGTAGGTAAAATTACGGTTATACCCTTAGAGGTTGATTAGCATGATTATGTTGTTTTATGTCTATCGATTATGATGGTAATTCATGTTATACTTATATTTGATATATGTCTAGCATACATGACATAACGCATACACCTAATTATTATGTCATATTGCACTGTATGATGAGAGGAGGGAAGATTGATATCGTGACTTGGTCACCAAAGATTTAGTATCACATTCGTGTCTTGGACACGGAGGTTTGGCACCTCATAGCGACTCGTCCACATGGTTAATATCACCGGGTTGGCCCCACTTTTGAGACATGGGATGCGCCGCCGGTGATTTGGTATCACACGTGGGTTGGCCCCACAACTTGATGATTCGTGACTTGGTCACGGTGGTTTGGCACCACCATTGTTTGGCACCACCAAAGATTTGGTATCACATTCGTGTCTTGGACACGAGGTTTGGCACCTCATAGCGACTCGTCCCTCGTGGTTAACACTCACCGTGGGTTGGCCCCACTTTTGAGATATGGGATCGTCGCCGGTGATTTGGTATCACACGTGGGTTGGCCCCATGATGGATTATTCGTGACTTTGGTCACCAAAGGTGATTTAGTATCACATTTATATCGTGACTTCTTGGTCACTGCTGGTTTAGCACCACCGGTGGTTTGGTACCACACGGTAGAAAAGGAGTTATGGATGGCTAGGTTGGGTGCATTATACATATATATTGCTTTGTTATAATTTGTGTAAGTATGTGGTATTTACCCGGAGAGGAATATGCACTGAGTCTTGGTGACTCACCTTCTCCTTATCTTTTCGGTGATTCGTGAGTTTGCGGATGAGGCCGGGATGAACTCGAGGAGGCCATGCAATAAAATTTGGTTTTACATGAATTTCCAATTGGGTACTTTATTTTAATTTGGTTTTCATATTTTTATGGATTTGTAATAAGGCTGTTTAATTATGTTTTGGATTATTTTATGTTTTGAATATGTTTAAAATATGGCTTTTAAATTACTTGGTTAATTTAATAATTGAGCCCAAAGTTTTCTAAACTAAAACTTCAATGGTTTTAAAAATCTTACCATCGGGTAACATGAATAGTTCAATAGTAAAATTACAAGTTAAATGTTTTCAAGCAGTTAAGTGATTTCCAAAATTCAAGTTTCTATACTCAATTGCAAGCGGATTTTCCAAAATGATATTTTGAATTTTCTTAAAAGATATAAATGTTTTCTATCCTATGATTTATCAACTAAGTTTTAAAGTTTTATGTAAAATTTGAAGTAAATTTCAATTTTAACTTATTTTGACAAATAAAGAATTACAAAGAGTTTTCACAAAATTTAATTGTTAATTCGATTCTTTCAAAAATTATTTTCCTTAGTGACATACAGTTCAGGCATGGCGTATTGACCGGGTTTGGGGTGTTACAAATTGGTATCGAGCCTAGGTTTCAAAAACTCAATTGTGGGTTATGGGGTTCAAAAAAGTTTGTTTGAAAATACATGTTGTTTGGAAGTATGGCACCTTGAGTCTCCGCATCCAAACTGTAAGTTCCACTTATTTTATGTTTGTTAAGACAATGTTGTATTTGTATTTTTGGTATTTATTTTGTGTGTGCTGGTTTGGATATAGAAATTGTATATATAAATATCGATTTGCTTTTGTGTTTAGTTATCTAGTTATGAGAAAGAAGTTTTAGATTTGGTTTATTAGTGTTATTAGATCGGAGTCTTGAGCGTGAGCGTAGTGTGGTAGGTTAGGGCGTGTGACTGTTAGTTAGTTGGAAATTTCGAGGACGAAATTTCTTTAAGGAGGGTAGATTTGTAACATCCTAAAATTAGGCCTAGTAGGATTGAGCCCAATGGGCCTTAGGCGTAGTAGCATTTAAAATTTTTTGGAGAATAGGAGATCGGCTTAAGTGCAAGTTGGACCTTTTAGATAAGTGATTTTGGAAGGTTAGGGGCTTCATGAAGTCCCGGATCAAATATTAGCTTTGGGAAAATTTTGGCTTTAGGTGAAAAAACCTTGGAGGTTGGCGAGTAGGCCTTAAGAATAAAATGTGGAGGGAAATGACACAAGTGGTGTGTGTGGTGTAGTGGCAAAGTGACGCCACAAGGAAGGAAGGAGGTCCAAGGTTCTAGTTGTAGCGTTTGCATTCCTTTTTGATTATTTTTATTAAATGAATTTAGACCTTGGCCATAGGGTTATATTTAATTGCGCATGGTTTGAGGCACAAGGAGCTAGTTGGTAAAGTGGCTAGCGGCGTGGATTATGTTATAAGGAGCACAGGTTGAATCTCATGAGAAGCAAGGAGTATTTATTTTATGAGTGGATGGTAAGAGTTTCAGCTTGAATTTAAACTCTCTTGTGAAGGATCCCACATCGGAAAGATACAAGGAATAAAGGTGAAGAGCTAGCTATATAAAGAGCATGCCAGAGAAGGTTAACATACCTTGGTGGGCGTTGGGCACGGGAGTGGTCGCAGGCGTTTAGCACCGAGTCCTATCGGTGTGTAACTCTCTCTACTATAGTTGTAGAAGCGGCAAATGCAGAAGTCTTGATCACGGCAATAGTAGCCACACGAGCGGCGAAGACGTGTGGGGCTTCAACGCAATAGTTGAGGCCATCGGTAGTATTCTTGTGGGTTGAAATTTGCTTGAGGCTGCGATGGGCCGAAGTGGGCCCAATGGGCCCGTAGGCCCAATTGGAATAAATTGTATGATGATATAGTATATAGTGAACTAGACTAGGTGGAACTTATATATGTGGATAGATTTGTGTTAGGTGGGCCACACGAGCGCAGTGTGGGCAGAATGGGCCAAATCGGGTTTTAGGCCCAACGGTCTAAGAAAGACCAGAAAATGGTAGTTGAGTCGCTTGCAGCGACCTTTGACCTTTAGAAAGGCCATTCTCGATACAAAATTACGAAAATACCCTTGGTGGGTAAATTACAAAAATACCCTTGGTGGGTAAATTAAAAAAATACCCTTAGTAGGTAGATTACGAAAATACCCTTGGTGGGTAAGTTACGAAAATACCCTTGATGGGTAAATTACGAAAATACCCTTGGTGGGTAAATTACTAAAATACCCTTGGCTCAGTAAATTACAAAAATACCCTTGGTTGGTAAATTACAAAATACCCTTGGTGGGTAAATTACTAAAATACCCTTAGTGGATAAATTACGAAAATACCCTTGGTGGATAAATTACGAAAATACCCTTGGTAGGTAAAATTACTATTATACCACTTAGAGGTTGATTAGCATGATTATGTTGTTTTATGTCTATCGATTATGATGGTAATTCATGTTATACTTATATTTGATATATGTCTAGCATACATGACATCTGCATACACGAATTATTATGTCATATTGCGGGTATGATGAGAGGAGGAAGATTGATATCGTGACTTGGTCACCAAAGATTTGGTATCACATTCGTGTCTTCGGACACCGTGAGGTTTGGCACCTCATAGCGACTCGTCCACGTGGTTAATACCACCGTGGGTTGGCCCCACTTTTGAGATATGGGATCGCCGCCATGATTTGGTATCACACGGGGTTGGCCCCACAACTTGATGATTCGTGACTTTGGTCACCGTGGTTTGGCACCACCAAAGGTTTGGCACCACCAAAGGATTTGGTATCACATTCGTGTCTTCTACACCGTAGGTTTGGCACCTCATAGCGACTCGTCCACGTGGTTAACACCACGTGGGTTGGCCCCACTTTTGAGATATGGGATCGCCGCCGGTGATTTGGTATCACACGGGTTGGCCCTACGATGGATTATTCGTGACTTTGGTCACCAAAGTGATTTGGTATCACATTTATATCGTGACTTGGTCACCGGTGGTTTGGCACCACCAAGGTTTGGTACCACACGGGTAGAAAAGGAGTTATGGATGGCTAGGTTGGGTGCATTATACATATATGTTGCTTTGTTATAATTTGTGTAAGTATGTGGTATTTACCCGGAGAGGGAATATGCACTTGAGTCTTGGTGACTCACCTTCTCCCTTATCTTTTCGTGATTCGTGAGTTTGCGGATGAGGCCCGGATGAACTCGAGGAGGCCATGCAATAAAATTTGGTTTTACATGAATTTCCAATTGGGTACTTTATTTTAATTTGGTTTTCATATTTTTATGGATTTGTAATAAGGCCTGTTTAATTATGTTTTGGATTATTTTTATGTTTTGAATATGTTTAAAATATAGCTTTTAAATTACTTGGTTAATTTAATAATTGAGCCCAAAGTTTTCTAAACTAAAAACTCGCAATGGTTTTAAAAATCTTACCATCGGGTAACATGAATAGTTCAATAGTAAAATTACAAGTTAAATGTTTTCAACAGATTAAGTGATTTCCAAAATTCAAGTTTCTATACTCAATTGCAAACGGATTTTCCAAAATGATATTTCAATTTTCTTAAAAGATATAAATGTTTTCTATCCTATGATTTATCAACTAAGTTTTAAAGTTTTATGTAAAATTTGAAGTAAATTTCAATTTTAACTTATTTTGACAAATAAAGAATTACAAAGAGTTTTTCACAAAAATTTAATTGTTAATTCGATTCTTTCAAAAATTATTTTCCTTAGTGACATACCGATTCGGCCGGCGTATTGACCTGGTTTGGGGTGTTACATAGGTTCGCCACGCCGAGAAATGAGATGCTTGACGGCTAAGCTGTGGGGGGAATTTCAGGACCAACGGTGGAGATGATGCGATGTCTCAAAGCGATCTTGCTGGTCCTTGAAAGAGTGGCTAGAGTAGGCACGGGTTTAGGAGCCCGAAAGTCTGTGTCTGAACGACTCCGAGCCAACGGAGCGGAGATGTTTATAGGAGTTTCTGGCGTGGCCCCTAACATAGCTGAGTATTGGTTAGAGGCAACTGAGCACATAATGGATGACCTTGACTTCACTGTGGAGGAGAAGTTGAAGGGGGTCGTGTCTCTTCTTCGAGACGAGGCCTACTAGTGGTGGCTCACGGTGAAGGGGGTACTTCTGCAGACCGCATTGATTGGGACATCTTTAAAGAGTCGTTTCAAGGAAGGTACATCGGGGCCAGTTATGTGGATTCATAGAGAAAGGCATTCCTGAACTTGGTACAGGGAAGTAAGTTTGTATCTGAATACGAGGCGGAGTTTTTGCAGTTAAGCCGTTACGCTCGAGGGATTGTGGCAACTGACTATGAGCATTGCGTACGGTTCGAGGATGGATTAAGGGATGAGCTGAGGGTATTAGTAGCACCGCAGCGAGAAAGGGACTTTACGATTTTGGTTGAGAAAGCTAACATATTCGAGGAGGTTAAGCAAACTGAGAAATAGAACAAAGATAAGGATATGAATAGGAATAAGAGGAATTTTGGGTCGTCGGAATCATCCGGGAATTTTTAGAAAAGGCCAGATTTGTCTTTTAAGGAGGAACCAGTAAAATCTTGGATCGAGACATAAAAGTGTTGAGAAGGAAGTCATCCCTTAGTCAAAGTTTTGTGGCGGAATCACGATGCAGAAGAGGCAACGTAGGAGACAGAGGATGTTATGCAATAGCAATATCCCCATCTTTTTGATCAGGTAAATTTCGAGGCCAAAATTTAATTTAAGGGGGGTAGAACTGTAACATCCTAAAGTTATGGGCCTGTGCATTTTATGTGGTGTTTGCTTAATATGTTAATTTGAGAATTTGGGGTGAAAATGGGGCTCAGGTTTGGGCTGGGGCCTTGATTAAATATTTTGTTTAAACACTCTAAGGCTTAAAATAAAGTTTTGGGTAATTTGGTTCATATACTGGGCTTGTGGCTCAGCAGCTAGGGGCACAGTAAAGGAGGGCTATGATTGGCGTCAATAGGCAAGGGAAGAGGCCCAATTTGTGGCCATTTGGAGCCCAAGTTATAAGGCCAAATTCGGCACTTATAGGGATCCTTAGGGGGGACGGCAACAAGGCTTTTATTTAGGAGATTTTTAGTATTTAAAATATGTGGATTTTATGCTGATAAAGGATGAGGAGTTGGAGCTAATTAAGTCTCTTTTGAATGAGTCAGTAGATCAAGATAAGGGAAAAGGATATGAGCTATCTTTTAGGTTGCAGAGTTGGCCGAAAATCAACTATAGGGGGGAGAGAATCGGTTTAGTATAGGCAGAAGTATGTGCCAAAATTTGCTGTCAGGTTCTCATCATCTTTTTCTTTTCTCTGCCGAAATCCCCACTTCATTCTCCCTCTCAAATTTTTCTTTCTTTTCTTTTTCCATTAGGCTGAATCCTCTGACAACTCCTTTCTCATCTTTTTCAAACACTTTAGCTGAATCTTCAAACCTCTCTTTACTTTCTTTTCACTTTTCTTTTTATCCGAAACCACATCAGTTCATCTTTTCCAGGATTTTCACAAAAGCCAAAATCGTGAGATCTCGTCTCCTGTGATTGTCGAAATCACTCTAGGGTATCTGGTTGTACCGAAATCTAAAAGAAATCTTAGGTAAGTATTGATTCGAGAGATCCAAATCTTTTTCGGTTTTTCAAAGTCTCTAGTCGAATAGCCATTTAGAAACTAATCTCTTTTTTTCTCTTATTTTTGGCATTCCGGGATTTGAAGAGGAGTCTATCGCGTAGATCTCTAAGTCATAGTTTAGTAACACTCGAATCGTGTTACTTTTAGGATTTCAAGGTAAGGAGATCTATTTATTTTAATGTGTAAATTCGGGTATTTATTAATCCTTGGCCGAATGTAGGGGAGCCCAAATCTTCGTGTTTTTTCGACTTTTGAGCAAGGTTTTAGACAAGGGTTGTAGATCCAGATAGTAAGGATATTGACTAAGGGTGTAAAACTATGCGATATCAGGTGTGTAACACTTCTACACTATTTAGATTGCCTGATTAAATCTGTTATAAATCTGTAATATTCTGTAAAACGTCGAAATATCAACAAGGCTGTTGAAAACCCGAGGAGGGTAAAAGCGAATCACCAGGTTAGTGATCCCTGTCATTCTAAGTGAATGTCCTGATTAAATGATATGAGTATGCCGATTTTCTGTGATTGCATGGGGTTGGGCTTGATGAAAGGGGAAGTATTCTGTTGTAGCGACTTTTGTCGTGACCTATTGTAGCGACTTTCACCGTGACCTGTTGTAGTGGCTTTTGCCATGACCTGTTGTAGTGGCTAAGGCCATGATCGATGATGAGCTGACATGATCGCCATCAATGGCGTAGTAGATGTGGGTTGATTGTAGAAATCCCCAATGGTGTGAATGGCGGTAAGGGTGGTGTGTAGCGGATGGAAACCTAGGATTTGGGTTGGGCTTGCATAATTTTGTTATATATATTAATCTATTATTCATTTTGTGGGGCTAAGGCTCAAATCGATGGTGCACGAGGGTTGCACACTAAGTCTCCGACTCAACCTATTATTTAATATTTTTCGAGTAGCACCTAGTGCATCGACTGAATTTGAGAGGAGCGCAAGGTGGCCATGCAAAAAACATTTGGATTCAGCAAAAGACTTTAGTTTATTACTTTATATCTTTATTTAATGGGTTTTAAATTTCAATGTAATAAGGCCACGAACATTAGCTTTATATTTCTGTTCGCTTTTAATTTTGGGCTTTTATTATTATTATCGGACATTTTATGTTTACATTTTTTCTAAGGCATGTATTTAAGTTTCGGTTTTTAATTCATAAAAACATCTCATAGAATTTATAGCTTATCTAAATTAACAACCTATTAATTTTTCCCGAATAAAAGGTTAAACTCAAGGAAAATATTTTCCAAAAATGCGACATGTTTTATTAAATTTTCTTAGTGACATACCAAATTCGGTCGTGGTGTTTGGGCCGGGTTTGGGGTGTTACAATATATTTTGGTGCTTTCAACGACACATCAGTGTTTAGTTTGTCAGCAAGTTAAGGCTGAACATCAAGTTCCATCAGGTTTATTACAACCGATTATGATTCCTAAGTGGAAATGGGAGAGAATTACGATGGAATTTGTGTCAGGTTTGCCTTTATCTCCGAGTAAGAAAGATGTGATCTAGGTGATAGTTGATAGATTAACGAAATCAGCTCACTTCATTCCAGTGAGAATAGATTAGTCACTCGTTAGATTGGCTGAATTGTATATTGTCGAGATTGTGAGATTGCATGGGGTACCATTATCTATAGTGTCTGAAAGAGATCCGAGGTTAACCTCTCAATTTTGGAAGAAATTACAAGATGCTTTAGGCACAAAATTGCATTTCAGTAATGCGTTTCATCCACAAACGGATGGTCAATCCGAGCGAATCATTCAAATTCTCGAAGACATGCTGAGATGTTGTATACTTGAATTTGAAAGTACGTGGGAAAGGCATTTGTCATTGATTGAGTTTGCGTATAATAACAGTTTTCAATCTAGCATTAAAATGGCACCATGTGAGGCTCTTTACGGTCGAAAGTGTCAAACTCCATTGTATTGGACCGAGTTGAGTGAGAATAAGATTCACTGGGGTTGACCTTATAAAAGAGACTGAACAGAAAGTGAAAGTAATAAAGCAGCTTCAGATCGTCAGAAGTCTCATGCATATTTGAAATGAAAGGATATTACAGAGTGTTTCTGAAAGTGTCTCCGTGGAAGAAAATACTTCAATTTGGCAAAAGGTCAAGTTGAGTCCGAGGTTCATTGGACCGTATGAGATCATTGAACGAGTTGGGCCGATTGCTTATAGATTGAGATTGCCATCTGAGTTAGAAAAGATTGATAATGTGTTTCATGTGCCAATGCTTCGACGGTACAGATCAGACCCGTCTCATGTGATTACTCCTACTGAGGTTGAGATTTAGTCAGAATTGTCATATAGTGAAGAACCGATCTAAATTTTGGCACAAGAGACTAAAGAATTGAGAAACAAAAGAATTTCCTTAGTAAAAGTATTATGGCACAAACACGGAGTTGAAAAGGCTACGTGGGAGCCTGAGAACATTATGAGAGAGCAATAGCCACGCCTATTTATTGGCAAGATTTTCGGGGACGAAAATATCTAAGGGGGAGAGTTGTAACAGCCCAATTTAGACCCTAGTCAGAACAGTGGTTTTGAGACCACAAATCCGAGGTCAAAATAATATTTTAATGTTATCTTTGGTGTTGATTCTATGTGACATAGTGTGTGTGAAAATTTTGTGTCATAATTTTATCGATTGTGTGCTGAATTAAGAGAAAGGATTTAATCGCGTAAGGAGTAAAGGCTATGTGCTGAATTATAAGTACCTAAGTGTTGTTGTCTTCATAATAGGATGGCCTTAAGAGGCAGTTAAGCCATTATTAAGGATAGTGGACGGCTAAATGACAATTTAGCCTTATTATATATTTGTTTTATATGTTTAGTGAAAGGGTAAAAGAGTAAAATGTGTAATAATAATAATAAAACAAAATAATAAAGATGGCCATTATCATCTTTTCTAGCCAAATGTGAAGAAGAAAAAGGAAGAAATAGGGCTTGTAGCTCGATTAATGCTACAATAAAGTGCTCAATTAATCGATTAATCGAGGTAATGCTACAAATGGTTGATTAATCAAGGTAAGTTCGGAAGTCAAACATGTATTATAAAGTGCTCGATTAATTGACCGTTTCGATAGTTTGACTTCGAGGTAAGTTCGAACATAATACGTGTTTGTAGCTATGTTTAATGTTATGAAACAAATGGTATAATAATATTAAAATGTGAATGCTATGTGATAGATTGAGTTAAGTGGCACTAAGTGTGCGTATTCAGAAATGTGACCGAGATAAATAGCACTGTGTGTGCAGAGTAATACATGAAACACCCCAAACCCGGCCCACAAGCCCTGACCGGATCTGGCATGCTTCTAAGAAAAATCCCTTCGAATCATATTTGCAGCTTTGTTAAAAATTTGCGTGTACTTGAAAATAATTGACTTGGGTTGGGCTCGAATTTTTTTGAAACACGTGTCGATTAGGTGTTAAAAACAATTTGTTATTTTCTTTTAAGAAAAATTCACTTACATTTGAAAAATTTCGTGCCATAGTAAATTAATTTAAAAGCATGCATAAACAGTTCATATTTAGTGGCCTTATTACATCAACATAAAACCCAAATTAAATTCAAAGTACTTAAAATAAAAGTCCAAATAGAATAAATTCCTTCTTTGAGCATGGCCACCACTAAGCTTCTCCGCACCTGGTCCATTCTCGATCATCACTTGAAAAATAGTCCCACAAGGGGTGAGTCAAACGGACTCAATGTGTAATCGCAACACTAAGGCCCAACAGATTTTGGCATACAAAATCATACATACAACATAAAAACATAAATAATGAAGCAAACCCGAACCCAAGCCTAGTTACCATCCGCTACACATCACCCGTACCAACCTGCACACCGTGGGGACTACTAAGTTAACCCTCCATCCGCTACACACCATCGGGCGGCCCATCGCAATGACGTGGTCATCGCCCTTATGATTTCGTGGCATAGCCACCATATATAAATTCGTGACATAAGTCACCACATATTTATATTGTGACACAAGTCACCACATTCTTATATTGTGACATAAGTCACCACATACTTATATTGGGGTATAAAACCACCAATTCACTTCCCCTTTACATATCACCCATGTGCCCCATGTCATACAACTATGCATTAACCATATCATATTCCCTTTTTCACATTCTTATAATTTCATGCATGTGCCATAGCAAAACTTATCATACTCATAGTAGGAGTAGGAAAACGTACCTGAGTACTACGTACCATTACATGGTACCTTATCCATAATCTTACATTTGTTGTTTTAACATATTTAATATATTAAAGCTGTAAATCTATCAAGATTTAGTGTGGGGTACACACCTGATATACTTAGCAAATTTACTCCAAATCCCGAAAACCCGATCTACTGATTTAGATCTCAATTCCTACATTTGATCAATCACCTTGATGTTTAGCAAAAGTCTATTCGGCTATGTGATTAAATCCCAAAGGACTATCTAAACCAAAACTTACCTTGTGGCCGATTGGATTAAAGATCAAATCCTGAAACTTTGCTATGTTCCTTCTTGTAATCGGCCAAGCACTAGATCACTTCACAGGTTAGTTTTCGGCTTTTAACCGAAGTAAGAAATAAATTTAAGTTCCTAAATAGGCCTTGGCCGATTGTACATTAGGACCTACCTTGCGATTTGAAATCCCGAAATCCTTGTATACCTCTGTCGACTGCCCCTAAATGTCCATAGTTAAATTCGGTCATAAAGTAAAGAACAGAAAAGGGCCATTCGGCCACCTACCATCAACCACTCACCTTTGACTTTTCCAAAACCGGCACTTCTGGCTATTGTAAAATAGGATTCAGCTTCTAGAGATAAAGAGAAGGAATTGATAGGCATAGATAATTGATTTAGGTTAGATCTTGATGAAAAGAAAGGAAGAAATCACAAAGGAAAGAAATCCCGAAACTTACCCAATCACTAAGGAACATGCGGCCTATGGTGCACCTTCGGGAAACTAAACCACCTTTGTAGATTCAGCTTTGAGGCTTAGAGAGATTCAGCTATGGGGGTTTTTGATTAACAATCAGCTATTGCTAGAAAAAGGCTTACCTTCAGCTTTTGGTGAGTTGTGAAAAAAAAAAGAAAGTTGATGATGAAGATTCTGCCAGAGGAAGAGTTGAAAGAAAGAATTTGAGAGAAGGTAGGAAGGATGATAAGAAATTCGGCAATGGCTTAAGAGGAACTTGCTTTTGGCTTTTGACAAAATAAGAGAGAAAGAGAAGAGCACTAGAGAATTCGACAAAGGCTTCAAAAGAGAATAGAATAATAGCCTTACTTTTCCTCCTTTTGCCAAAATTACTAAACCTAGAGTCCCTTGGCCGGCCACCTCTTCCTCTCACTATCAAATCCCTCAATTCACTCTTCCTTACCCCTTTTCCTACCTTAGCCAAAACTTCTAAGAGAATTGGACCTCATCTTAAACTCCTCCCATAGACTCCCTTGTCATCCAACACTTCCTCTTGTTGCCGCAAAAATTAAAGCTCCATTTAACTTCCTACACAACTCGAACCTTAGCCCATTTACCTATTTGGTGGCATCATTCCCGAGGTTTTAAGTGATGTCTCCTGCCACTTTTCCAAGCCCAATTATATGTCATATTTCCTTATTTATTTTTTTTAAGGCCACCTTGCTTCAGCCTCCTTTTAGACTTAAAACTTGATATTTTCTAAGGCATTTTCCTTATGTTTCAAGATTCTAAAATTCACATAACACATTCATAACACATAAGACAAAGCTATTTCATATAATTTAGCAATAGTGCATAAGCCCTAATCCGGATATTACAGCTTCTACCCCTTAAAATAATTTCGTCCTCGAAATTACAGCTAGAATAGGTGGGGTATTGTTGTCGATTGCTTCTTCCGGCTCCCACGAGGCTTCCTCTCGATCCATGATTTTGCCACAACACCTTGACCAAAGGGACCGATTTCTTTCAGTAGCACTTTCACATCTCGCCCGAGAATGAATCGGCTCTTCCTCGTGAGGATGTGTCCGGTCTTAGCTCCACCTCCTCAACCGGAACTACGTGAGATGGATCCGATCGGTATCGACGTAGCATGGAAACATGGAATACGTCGTGCATCTGCTTCAATTCAGGTGGTAACTCTAATTGGTATGCCACTAGTCCGATTCGCTTAATACCGTAAGGGTCCTATGAACCTTGGACTTAGCTTCCTTTTGACCAAATCTCATCACCTTCTTCCAAGGCGATACTTTAAGGAACACTTGATCTCCCACATCAAATTCATGGATGGAACATCCTGAAAATGGGCCTAGGTATTTTGATTTAATTATCCGAGATAAAATGGCATGTCTTATGTGTTATGAATGTATGGTGAACATTTTGGAAACTTGGAAATGTAAGGAAATGTCCTTCTTAGTAGGCAAAAGTAAGGAAATGTCTTGTTCCATTGGGGAATCAGATGTAACATCCTCGAAAATGTCTTGTTTAATTATACGAAATGTAAGGAAATGTCTTGTCTTGGAAACTTGGAAATGTAAGGAAATGTAAGGAAATGTAAGGAAATATAAATGTTTTGTCCCGAATGTAAGGAATAAAAATGTCTTGTCTTGGAAATGTAAGGAAATGTAAGAAATGTAAGGAAATATAAAAATGTAAGGAAATGAAAGGAAATGTAAGGAAATGAAAGGAAATGTAAGGAAATGTAAGGAAATGTAAGGAAAATGTGACAAAATCGGGCTTGGAAAAATGGCTTGAGACGCCACTTAGGGCTCGAAATGATGCCATATGCTAGGATAACTTGGGCCTAGTATGGCCACATGAAGCCCAAAATAATGGGTTAAAATTCGGCACTCTAAGGCAAGGAGTTGGATGGCACAAGGCTAGACTTTAGGAGTTTAAGTTGAAGTCAAATTCTTTTGGAATTTCGGCTAAGGTAGGAAAAGAGTGATGGCCAAGTAGGGGACTTTCTAGGCTTAGTTAAGTTGAAGTCAAATTCTTTTGGAATTTCAGCTAAGGTAGGAAAATAGTGATGGCCAAGTAGGAGACTCTCTAGGCTTAGTAATTTCGGCAAAAGGAGGAAAAATAAGGCCATTTATAAATCTTTCCTTCTTCTCTTACCTTTGCTGAATTCTCTAGTGCCTTTCCTCTTCTCCTTTTATTTTTCCAAAACCGAAAACTCTAGCAAAGCAAGCCGATTTCTTCACCTTTCTTCTCTTCCTTTTTCTTTTCTCTCAACCTTTCAAAAGCCGAAAGCAGGTTCTCTTAGGCCTAGTCGATTGTCCATTAACACCAAAAGCTCAAACCATTGTGATCCACATCAAGGCCATAGCCGAATACCCTTGAGGAGTTTTTAGCATAGGTGCTGTCGATTTCTTCAAGTATGGGTAAGATCCAAATTTAGGTTCCATTCCTTTATATTCATCGAAATTTAAGGACTAATCCCTGTTATTAATCTTGGCCGAATTATGGAAGGGAGTTTTTCGGGATTTACTAAGTGTCGACTACAAGGAAGGAGAAATTCTTTTCCCGAAGATACATCGTAGGCCGCGTGTTCCCTAGTTATTCGGTGAGTTTCGGGATTTAAAATCCACAAGGTAAGTATCTATAGCATTCGGCCAATGCCATGTTGAGTAAATAGATGTGTTTCATTAATATTTAAAAGCCGAAACTAATCTATTCAAGTAATCTAGTGATTGCCGATTTCAAGAAAGAAGGATACAAAGTTTTCGGCATTTGATTAGACATCAATTGGCACCAAGAGAGTTAAAGATCTAAGGCAGTAGATCGGATTTTGGGATTTCAGTGAATTTGTTAAGCGAATCAGGTATGTACCCCACACTAAATCTCAATAGATTTACGGTTTTAATTCATTATATGTGTTAATATGAAAGTGTAAGAATATGGCTAAGGTACCGTGTGTACCCCACACTACTTTTAATAAGATTCATGGAAATAATTAATATGTGCATGTTATAAGTATGTGAATATGGCTAAGGTACCATGTTATGGTACAAAGTACTAAGGTACGTTTCCTACTCCTACTAGGAATATGAATATATGTTATTTTTAACATGTGAAAAGTGATAAGAATGTGAATTAAGGCATGATTTTGCATATTGTGTATGAAATATGGGGCATATGGGTTATATGACAAGGGAAGTGAATGTGGTGACCAAGACCACAAACACGGTGACCTAAGACCGAGATATCTGAATGTGGTGACCTAAGACCACAATGAATCAATGTGGTGACCTAAGACCACGAAATCTGAACGTGGTGACCTAAGACCACGGATCGGTGACCTAAGACCGCGATATGGAGTGTAGCGGAAGGAGGGTTGACTTAGTAGTCCCTACTTGTGCGAGTGTGATGGCACGGTGGTGTGTAGCGGATGGCATATAGGTTTGGGTTCGGGTTGCATCATATTGTTTAAATGCTTTATGAACATGTATGACACTTGTATGCCCGAAATATTAAATTTTAGTGTTGGTTACACATTGAGTCTGCTGACTCACCCGTTGTGGGATTACTTTTCGGTGACAACCAAGGATGGACCAATAAGACAGATGCTTAGTGGAGGCCATGTGAAGTTCGATTTTCTTTTATTTGGACTATTTTACTTTAAGTATTTAGAATTTAAATTTTGGGAATTATTTGATGTAATAAGGCCTTAGTAGAACTATTTTATTTTGTTTTTATTTATTAAGCTTACAAACTTTTATTTATTAAAAGATTAAGTAAATTTATTTTAAACAAAGCCTAAACGTTTTGTCACCTAAAGTAAAGGATTTTAATAGTGAAATAAACTTGTTATCAACTCAAGCCCAACCCAAAACGATCTTTCTTCCAAATCACACAAGTTTTTCCTAAGTAACAAAAGAATTTGAAACGGTTTACACCGGGGAACATACCAGATCCGGTCAAGGCTCGTGGGTCGGGTTTGGGGTGTTTCAGTATTGGCTGAAGTAATCCTGACGGAACTTGGTGTTCAGCCTTAACTTGCTGACATGTTAAGCACTTTCCTACAAGTTCGGTCACTTCCCGCTTAAGGTTAGGCCACCAAAATTGTTCCCTTAAATCTCTGTACATTTTACTACCTCCGAGATGCATAGCATAGGGGCTACTATGCGATTCCCGAAGAATTCTTTGCCTAAGTTCCGCATCCTTCGGCATATAGACCTTACCCTTGAAGCACAATACTCCCTCGTCATTAACACCATAATCCTCCAACTCTCTATTCTGCGCTTGTCGCAACTAACACTTAGATCCTCATCCACCAACTGTCCTTCTTTCACTTTATTCAACCACGTCGGCTTGACTTGCAACTCTGCTAGCAAACTTCCATCGTCATAGAGACTTAGATGTGTGAACATCGCCTCGATTCAAGCATTACCTTCCGACTTAGGGCATCCGCCACTACATTTGCCTTGCTCGGGTGATATTCTATGGAACAATCGTAGTCCTTCAATAGTTCTACCCACCTTCGCTGTCTCAGGTTCAACTCCTTCTGAGTCAGCAGATACTTGAGGCTTTTGTGGTATGTGTAGATTACAGACTTTTCTCCATAAAGATAGTGCCTCCATACCTTAAGGGCAAAGACCACTGCCACCAATTCCAAGTCGTGCGTCGGGTAGTTAACCTCGTGTGGCCTTAGTTGCTGAGACGCATAAGCGACTACTTTTCCATCTTGCATAAGGACACCTCCCAATCCTGTATGGGAAGCATCACAGTACACTACAAAATCCTTCCCCGCCTCCAGCTGAATCAAAACCGGAGCTTCAGTCAAGACCTTTTTAAGCTTTTCAAAGCTCTCTTGTTGCTTATTAGTCCAAATGAAATGTACTTCCTTTCTCAACAACTTTGTCAAAGGGGTGGCTATTGACGAGAATCCTTCCACAAATCGTCTATAATAGCCTATCAATCTTAAGAAACTCCAAACTTCCATCACCGACTTAGGAAGTTTCCAATCCAAAACTACCTCAATCTTCTGAGGATCTACCCTTATTCCTTCAGCGGATACCACATGTCCTAAAAATGTAACCTCCTTATGCCAAAATTCACACTTGTTGAATTTGGCGTAAAGCTTATTCTCCCTCAATATTTGCAACACAATCCATAGATGCTCATCATGCTCTTCTTCAGACTTGGAGTACACAAGAATGTCATCGATGAACACAACGAAGAACCTATCCAAATAGGGTTGGAAAACTCGGTTCATCATATCCATGAATGCGGCTGGGGCATTTGTCAAACCGAACGACATTACCAAGAACTCATAATGCCCGTACCTTGTTTGGAAAGCCATCTTATGGATATCAGCCTCCTTCACCTTAAACTGATGATATCCAGACCTTAGATCGATCTTTGAGAATACTGCGGCCCCTTTAAGATGATCGAACAAGTCATCTATTCTTGGTAATGGATACTTGTTCTTGATGGTCAGCTTATTCAACTGACGATAATCTATGCACATGCGCATAGTTTTCTCCTTCTTCTTCACAAATAAGATCGGTGCTCCCCATGGAGACACACTGGGTCGAATGAACCCACGGTCAAGTAATTCCTGGATCTGAGCCTTGAGCTCCACCAACTCCTTTGGTGCCATTCTGTGGCAATGGACACAAGAGATGTACCCGGCAGCAAGTCAATTCCAAACTCTACTTCCCTGTCCGGGGGTATTCCGGGTAATTCCTCTGGAAAGACATCCTCATATTCCCTTACAGTTCTTATTTCACTAACTCCCCCTTCTTTCATATCGAAAGCACTAATGAAGGCCAAGAACGCCTTACACCCCTTCTGAACCATCTTATCTGCCTTTAATGCCGAAACTACGCTAGACAAGTAGTTTCGCCTTTCTCTATCATAACTATCCCTTCATCCTCGGGGTCCTTAACTCCATTCGTTTGGTGCACAATCCAATACTGACCGATACTCTACTAGCCAATCCATGCCAAGTATGAGATCGAATTCTCCAAAAGGTAATTCCATTAAATCACCGAAATACTGCTTCCTTGAAGCTCCAAAGGTATTCTCCAAACATCTTATTCACCACTACAGTTTGATCTAGTGGGCTTACTACGGTCATTTCCCTAATATAAAGTTCGTAGACTATTTCTAAAGTCTCAAATATTCTACATGCAACATAAGAATGGGTCGAGCCCACATCAATCAAAGTAACATAAGGCTTGCCATAAATAAGGAACGTACCGGTTATGACGTCCAGTGCGTCACCATCCTCCCTACGGCGAACCACATACACTAAGCCTGACTGTCTTGCCTCTGTATTACCACCACCTCGGCCCGATGTTCCACGTCCTCTTTCGGTACCATTTCTTCTCATTATTCAACCACGACTACCGTTGAGGTCATTCCCCTCTACCAGCCTGATTAACATTCTGAGCTACCGGTCGATTCCCATGTGGTCTCATCGGACAGTCTTTAATCATATGGTTCTTTGATCCATACTTGAAACATCCCCCTGTCTTCTTCCAGCATTCGCCTAAGTGCTTTTTCCCATATTGATCACAAGTAGGGTACTGCCCTCTAGTAGCAGCTTGCTGACCTTGCGACCTTTCAACTCTAGGCCTCTTTTGCTCATTCCTGGATGGCCTTGACGATCCAAATCCTCTCTTCTTCCTATTCTGATCTGAATTTTGCCTTACGAAATCCTTGATACCCTCGGCCACTTTAGCCTTTTCCACCAACACATTAAACTCCCTCTCCTGTTGCGGGGCTATCAATAACCTCAGGTCATCTCTTAGTCCGCCTTCAAACCAGACACACCACTCATGCTCGGTAGACACTATGCCCCGAGCATAACGGCTCAAATTTTAAGAATTCAACAGACTCACTTACGGACTTGTTTTCTTGAACCAGTCCTAGAAAAGCCTTTCTTTGGGCATCAATATAATGAGTACCCACGCACTTCTTCTGGTATGCCGCCTTAGCATACTCCCAAGTGAGTTCCTCAGCGGTAGCACCATCCCGCACCGTGAGCCACCATTGATATGACTCGTTGCGGAGAAGCGACACCAACTCTTTCAGCTTTTCCTCGTCAGTTAGGTCGAGCTCATCCATAATCCGCTCAGTCGCCTCCAACCAATATTCAGCGGTATTGGGTGTCACACCTGACACGCCGCGGAACACTTCAGCTTCATTGGCTCGAAGTCGCTCAGGTACTGACTTCCGAGCTCCCATGCCTCCACCTGTTCCTGCCACCCTTTCCAAAACCCGCAGCATTGCTTGTGACACTGCGTCATCCCCCGTCTGGTCCTGATATTCTACATCAGCAGCTGGGAGTGGTGGTGGCATTTCATTTTTAGATCTTTGACCCGATCTAATGGGTTCAGACACGGTCATTCGGCCTCTTCCACGACCATGTACGTTACGACCACGTCCCCTTAAATTCATACTTTCGCTTATGCTTATATCGATTAAAGAATTTTATGAATTAGTTTTGTTCCACCGATTTATCACGAGCGCTTTATGTTTAATAGTTTTAAGAAGTAGTTCTTTCGATTCATACACATACAGTCTCACATCATTCATTTAGTCGCACATATGAACTTGCGTTCATTACAGAGAAATGTTGTAGTTGTCGTTGTTTGTTGTTTTCCACTATCCAGGGGTATTTCCATAATTTTGTCCTACAGGGGTATTTTGGTAATTTTTCAAATTAAGGTATTTGAAAATGTTGCAAAATAGAGATTGTTGATATTTTACAAAATTAAAATTACTTGCTGGAAAAATTTCAAGGGTAAAATGGTAATTTATACACTAGGGGTATTTTTGTAATTTCACAAGCCAGGGTCTTTTTGATAATTTTTTGCAAAAATATGGTTCCTGGTGACTTTCAAAACAAGGGCATTTTTTAAAGGTTTTTAATTTAAGGGTACTTCGTTGATTTTCCTTATTGAGGGTATTTTGGTCATTTGTACAGGTTAGGGGTAATTCGGTCATTTTGCAAATTAGGGATATTTTCGTGAATTTTCCAAATCAGGGTGTCTTTAATATTTTGTAAAGTTTTTGAATACTTGTGTAAAATCAGAAATTGTTATTGAAATCGGGGGTAGTATGGTAATTTTGGAAAATTAAGGGCATTTTAGTAATTTTACCACTAAGGGTATTTAGGTAAATTTATAAATCGAAAATTCTTAAAAAGTTTTTCCAAAATAATAATTTTCAAAATTTCAAAAGGGTAGTTTGTTGACTTTTAAAACTAGGGTTTCCATAAAAATATGACTAGTCCCTTTCGGGTTTTAGTTATTGGGTTTAGCCCGTGATTAAGTCCTCTTGGTTAGGGTGAACTGAAGCTACGCACCGGTAGGATTCGAGTGGAGAGGAGGTGAGTCATGCGGACTGCTTAAATACCAAGCTCCCACCGAAACCAATCCTAGACATGCGCACAATGGTTGCCACACCCTAACTCGGCGACTTAGACACAGGTTTGTTTAATTGTGCCTTAGAGTTTTATGTATTTGTTGGGGTAAACTAGTCCTAGGGTTTAATTCCTAATCCACTAGTCTACGTCCCTATATATTCCCTACATACAAATCACAAAGAGGTTAGGAGTACTTACCTGGTGGACTTCGGGCCGGAGACTCAGGTGTCATGCCAGAAAAATCTGCTTATTTCTTAGAAAAATCCATTTTCAAAAGAGAGAAAACGTTTTGGTCCCTAAAAGCCCTCAAGGTCTAGTTTTGAACCGGGCTCTGATACCAAACTGAAACACCCCAAAGCTGGCCCACAAGCCCTGACCGGATCTGGCATGCTTCTAAGAAAAATCCCTTCGAATCATATTTGCAACTTTGTTAAAAATTTACGTGTACTTGAAAATAATTGACTTGGGTTGGGCTCAATTTTTTAAAACCCGTGTCGATTAGGTGTTAAAAACAATTTGTTATTTTCTTTTAAGAAAAATTCACTTACATTTGAAAAATTTCGTGCCATAGTAAATTAATTTAAAAGCATGCATAAATGCAGTTCATATTCAAGGCCTTATTACATCAACATAAAACCCAAATTAAATTCAAAGTACTTAAAATAAAAAGTCCAAATAGAATAAATTCCTTGCCGAGCATGGCCACCACTAAGCTTCTCCCAACCCGGTCCATTACTGATCATCACCTGAAAAATAGTCCCACAAGGGGTGAGTCAAATGGACTCAATGTGTAACCGCAACACTAAGGCCCAATAGATTTCGGCATACAAAATCATACATACAATATAAAAACATAAATAATGATGCAAACCCGAACCCAAGCCTAGTTACCATCCGCTACACATCACCCGTACCAACCTGCACACCGTGGGGACTACTAAGTCAACCCTCCATCCGCTACACACCATCGAAGGCAGTCACAGCAGTCGACGTGCCCATCGCCCTTATGATTTCGTGGCATAGCCACCATATATAAATCCGTGACATAAGTCACCACATACTTATATTGTGACAAAAGTCACCACATTCTTATATTGTGACATAAGTCACCACATACTTATATTGGGCTATAAAACCACCAATTCACTTCCCCTTTACATATCACCCATGTGCCCCATGTCATACAACTATGCATTAACCATATCATATTCCCTTTTTCACATTCTTATAATTTCATGCATGTGCCATAGCAAAACTTATCATACTCATAGTAGGAGTAGGAAAACGTACCTGAGTACTACGTACCATTACATGGTACCTTAGCCATAATCTTACATTTGTTATTTTAACATATTTAATATATTAAAGCCATAAATCTATCAAGATTTAGTGTGGGGTACACACCTGATATACTTAGCAAATTTACTCCAACTCCCGAAAACTCGATCTACTGATTGAGATCTCAATTCCTACATTTGATCAATCACCTTGATGTTTAGTAAAAGTCTATTCGGCTATGTGATTAAATCCCGAAGGACTATCGAAACTAAAACTTACCATGTGGCAGATTGGATTAAAGATCAAATCCCAAAACTTTACTACGTTCCTTCTTGTAATCGGCCAAGCACTAGATCACTTCACAGGTTAGTTTTCGGCTTTTAACCGAAGTAAGAAATAAATTTAAGTTCCTAAATAGGCCTTGGCCGATTGTACATTAGGACCTACCTTGCGATTTGAAATCCAGAAATCCTTGTATACCTCATCGACCGCCCTAAATGTCCATAGTTAAATTCAGTCATAAAGTAAAGACAGAAAAGGGCCATTCGGCCACCTACCATCAACCACTCACCTTTGACTTTTCCAAAATCGGCACTTCTGGCTATTGTAAAATAGGATTCGGCTTCTAGAGATAAAGAGAAGGAATTGATAGTCATAGATAATTGATTCGGGTTAGATCTTGATGAAAAGAAAGGAAGAAATCACAAAGGAAAGAAATCCCGAAACTTACCTAATCACTAAGGAACATGCGGCCTATGGTGCACCTTCGGGAAACTAAACCACCTTTGTAGATTCGACTTTGAGGCTTAGAGAGATTCAGCTATGGGGGTTTTTGATTAACAATTGGCTATTGCTAGAAAAAGGCTTACCTTCGGGTTTTGGTGAGTTGTGAAAAGAAAAAGAAAGTTGATGATGAAGATTCGGCTAGAGGAAGAGTTGAAAGAAAGAATTTGAGAGAAGGTAGGAAGGATGATAAGAAATTCGACAATGGCTTAAGAGGAACTTGCTTTCGGCTTTTGACAAAATAAGAGAGAAAGAGAAGAGCACTAGAGAATTCGACAGAGGCTTCAAAAGAGAATAGAATAATAGCCTTACTTTTTCTCCTTTTGCCGAAATTACTAAACCTAGAGTCCCTTGGTCGGCCACCTCTTCCTCTCACTATCAAATCCCCCAATTCACTCTTCCTTACCCTTTTTCTACCTTAGCAAAACTTCTAAGAGAATTAGACCTCATCTTAAACTCCTCCCATAGACTCCCTTGTCATTCCAACACTTTCTCTTGTTGCTTAAAAATTAAAGCTCCATTTAGCTTCCTACATGACTCGAACCTTGGCCCATTTACCTATTTGTTGGCGTCATTCCCAGAGGTTTTAAGTGGTGTCTCCGGGCCACTTTTCCAAGCCCAATTATATGTCATATTTCCCTTATTTATTTTCTTAAGGCCACCTTGCTTCAGTTCCCTCTTTTAGACTTTAAACTCGATATTTTTCTAAGGCATTTTCCTTATGTTTCAAGATTCTAAAATTCACATAACACATTCATAACACATAAGACAGGCTATTTCATATAATTTAGCAATAGTTCATAAGCCCTAATCCAGGATATTACAATATAAGCTTTGACTTTGTGGTTGGCGTTGTGTGTGTGATACCGATTCAAAATCAGTTTGATATGGATGCACTAAATGTGTGATGCTAATTAAGCTTTGGCTAACTATTTAGGCACTAAGTGTACGAATAAACTGAAGAAGGGATGAATGTTTATCGAAGTGAATCATGAGGATTGAGTAGCATATGTATTTAACAACTAAGTGTTAGCTAAGGTACGATCGAAACCTATGTGGTTGATGAAACAATGAATGAGTTTATGGAAGGTTAATTAAAAATGCTAGCTTTGGATGATATGAGATATTAGATTGTGAAATAATCTATGTGATGATATGTTTTGATTAAATGTATTTTGTTACGTAACTTACTAAGCTTTTGAAAGCTTACTGTGTGATTGTTTCTCTATTTTACAGTGTCAGTAAAGCTAGCTCGAATCTGGGAATCGTCAGCATCTCAATCACACTATCGGCAATCTATTTTGGGTACCTTTGAAAAGATGTACATAGTTGAAATATGGCATGTATAGGCTAGTTATTTTGAATCATGTTTGAGATTTGTAAATAGCCATGAGATATGGCTAAATATGTACTAGTTTTTAGCATGAATGACTTTGATACATATATGATGCATCTTTTGGTATGGATTGTCAGTTAAAAATTGACTTATGAATAGTAATTTTAGTGCTATTATGATGCTAGTATGAATAAGTGAAATTGGGAATGAATTATGTTTGGTATTGAATGCCTTTAAGTTGAGTATATTAACTTCCATGTTGACATGTTTGGAATTGAGACTATATGAGATGGTATGTCAATTACTTGATAAGATTTAGTTGCTAATTTGGATGTAGAATATTGTCTAAATGTGCTTGTAGGATATGACCCTAAGTGGGTGACATTTTGGCCTTGCAAATGGCCTATAATGTCACACGGTTATGGCAAACAAGCATGCCTAATGACCGTGGGTGATTGACAGGATCTAGCCTAGTAACACACGGCCTTGACATAGGTGTGCCTAGTAGTCGTGTGAATAAGTCATTACATGGCCTTAGAGTACACGGTCTTAGCACACGAGGGTGCTTGGTAACCATGTGGTTTTGGCAGAATCGACCACAGACAGTGTACACGGGCATGCTTGATGGCCATGGTGTTAAGTCAGTTTCGACCATGGGGAGGACACACGGGTGTGTCTAGTAGCCATGGGAGGCACACGACCTACCCACACGGGCGTGTATCCCCTGATATTTAGAAAAGTTTTAAATTTATGAGAATTTTTGTATGTGTTTTGATTTAAACCCGACCCTCCTCTAGCACGAGTTTAAGGTCTTATAGGCCTCCATAAGGGACTATTGGTTTATGTTTTGATGTGATATAATGATGATTGACTTTGTGTCATAAATAGGATGTGAAATGATACAATTGTTCGGTAATTCCTATTAACCCTATTTCAACAATGGTTTGGATTAAGGGTGTTACGGATATGGTCTTATATAGGATCTCATATCAATGTCGATGCCATATCCCAGATACGGTCTTATACGATTTTCATATTCAGTGCCGATGACATATCCCAAATATGGTCTTATACGGGTTTTCAACTTGGTGTCGAGGCCACGTCCCAGACATGGTCTTATACGGAACCTTACCAATCTCGCGTCTCGATAGGATATCCTTTCACATCTTAAAGTCCAACCGAAACTTCAACATCGAAAATTTTTATCATTTTCTCATTCAACATCATTGCTCAATTTCATGGAAATGATATACATCTTTACTAATATTAACATTTTAAAATTCAATAACATGATGTTGAATTTATTACACACAAACTTACCTCGATACCAAAATAGACCAATTTGTCGATCTAATCCGAAACCTTGCCTTTTCCTCGGTCAAGGTTAATTGTCCTTCTTGATCTATAATAACAAATTAGCTCATTCAATTACCACATTAATCAACACATTTCAATAATCATACTTTGGAAAATTATCATTTTGCCCTTAGACTTTCACAAAATGACTATTTTACCCCTAGGCTCGTAAATCGATTCTAGTAAGATTTCCTCTTTTTACAAGCCTAGATGAACATTTATTACTCTTATGGAAACCCTCAATACTCATTATTTCAGACATTAACACCTATTTTATAACCTTTATAAAAAGGTCCTTTTTAGTGTTTTCATGGTAACACCTTTCACAAAAGTTGTTTATTTAACAACTAAGACTCATTTTTTTCCCATAAAAATGTAGCAAACAACATAAATGCTCACATGGAAAAACTTTAAAATTTCAACCATTTTGCAAAATAGTCCCTTTTTAGCTAGCTTAAGCTTTAGGGGTTCCAAAAGTATAAATATTATCAAGAAATGATCATCAAAACAATTACTTGTAAGGAGAGAAGCTAGCTAAAATTTTTGAGCTCTCAAACTCCTATTTGCTGCTAATTTTCGATTGAGAAGAAGAGAAGTAAAGATGATATCTTTTCTTTTTTATTTTATTATAAAACATCAATTTAGTCCACCTTTCAACAACTTTGACCAATTTGACATTGTTTGTCCCCTATGGCCGGCCACCTTATTTCTAAGGGTCTAATTTCACATTAAGGGCCTCCAATTAATATTCTATGCCTTTTAAAACCTTTAGCTTATAAAATGGAACTTTTGCAATTTATACGATTTAGTCCTTTTTCAAAATTAAGTATGCAATCACTAAAATTAAAGCACAAAAATTTTTATTCATTCTTGTAGTCATGCTATAACACACAAAATAGCATAAAAGTAATTTTCTTCGACCTCAATATAGTGGTTTCAAAACCACTATTTTGACTAGCCCTTAAATCGGGCTGTTACAATTCCCCCTTAAGGATTTTCATCCTCAAAAATCTTACCGTGAAAAGGTTTGGATATTGGTTTCTCATAGCCTCCTCAGGCTCCCATGTAGCCTTTTCTACCCCATCTCTTTGCCATAGCACTTTCACAAGAGCTATACTTTTATTTCTCAACTGTTTGGCTTCTCATGCCAAAATCTTAACGGGCTCTTTGCCATAAGTCATGTCTAATTGAATTTCTACCTATGATGGTACAATCACATGCGAAGGGTTCGAACGATATCGGCATAACATAGACACGTGGAAGACATCATGAATCTTTTCCAGCTCAGGTGGCAAAGCTAAATGATAAGCTAGTGCACCTATCCTCTCGTTAATCTCATATGGTCCGATAAAGCGTGGACTCAATTTGCCTTTTCGGTCAAACCTGAGGACTTTTCTCCACGGTGATACTTTCAAAAACACCTTATAACCTACTTGAAACTCAATCTCTTTCCGTTTCAAATCTGAATAGGACTTTTGTCTATCTGAGGCAGCTTTTAGATATTAACGTATCACTTTTACCTTCTCTTCTGTTTCTCTAACTAAATCGACCCCATGAATTTGATTCTCTCTAAGTTCAGCCAATATAGGGGCGTTCGGCACTTACACCCATACAATGCCTCATAAGGTGCCATTTTCAAACTTGATTGATAGTTGTTATTGTAGGCGAATTCCACCAACGATAAATTTTTCTCCCAATTACCTTGGAATTGCAAAACACAACATCGAAGCATGTCCTCAAGTATCTGTATTACTCCCTCTAACTGGCCGTCGGTTTGTGGATGGAAAGCCGTAGTAAAGCTCAATTTTTACCTAAAGCCTCTTGTAACTTTTCCAAAACCATGACATAAATCTCGGATCTCTATCCTAAATAATCAATAATGGTACCCCGTGAAGTCTCATAATCTCTGTCACATACAAATCCGCCAACTTATCAAGCGAGTAGTTGACCCGTACTGGTATGAAATGGGCTGACTTCATGAGTCTATCGACAATGACCCATATGACATCTTTCTTTTTCGTCAACGAGTAAACCCATCACGAAGTCCATAGTAATACGTTCCCATTTCCACTTGGGAACCATGATAAGCTGAAGTAAACCCGAGGGTACTTGATGCACAGCCTTCACTTGTTGACAAATTAGACATCTCGATACAAGCTTGAAAATGTCTTTCTTCATACTCAGCCACCAATACCATTTCCTCAAACTTGTTATACATCTTCGTGCTGCCTGGATGTATAGAAAAACATCCACTATGTGCTTTATGTAGAATCTTCCGGATAAGTTCATCATTTCTGGGTGCACAGACCTTATCTCGGAATATCAAACATCCATCAGGACTTATCCGAAAGTCTAACTCAACATTTGACTCATATTGAACTCTTTTAGCTTGTAAATTATTGTCGCCTTTCTGAGCTTCACAAATCTCTTGAAGAAACATAGGTCTAGCCTCAACTCAGCTAAAATAGAACCATCATATGACAAAGCTATCTGTGTATTCATGGCTTTTAGTGCAAACAGGGATTTCTTGCTCAAGGCATCGGTGACCACATTCGCCTTTCCCTGATGGTAGTTAATCACTAGCTCATAATCTTTTATTAGTTCTAACCATATTCTCTACCTTAGATTTAACTCCTTTTGAGTCATCAAGTACTTTAAGCTCTTATGATCAGTGAACAGTCGACATTTCTCACCATATAAATGATGTCTCCAAATCTTTAGTGTAGATACAATTGCAGATAACTTTAAATCGTGGGTTGGGTAATTCTTCTCGTGTGATTTTAATTGTCTAGAGGCATATGCTATCACCTTGGCCTCTTGTATGAGTACACAACCCAATCCATTCAAAGATGCATCACTATAAACCACAAATTCTTTTCCTGGTTCGGGATGTACTAAAATAGGAGCCTCAGTCAACAACTCCTTTAGTTTCTCAAAACTCTGTTGGCACTCTTCTGTCCATTCAAACTTTACATTTTTTGAAGCAACCTCATCATCGGAGTAGCTATCATGGAAAATCCTTTGACAAAACGTCTATAATAGCCAGCTAGGCCCAGAATACTCCTAACCTTGATTACATTCCTTGGTGGCTTCCAATCCACAATTGTTGAGATCTTACTCGGGTTGACTCTAATTCCATCTCCCAAGACAATGTGCCCTAAAACTCCAACTTCCTTAAGCCAAAATTCACTTTTACTAAACTTCACATATAATTGTTTATCTCTCAAAATTTGTAGAACCGTTCTTAAATGCTCGGCATGCTCGTTATCATCCTGAGAGTAGATCAATATATCATCGATAAAGACTACAACAAATTTATCCAAATATGGCCGAAAGATACGATTCATCAAATCCATGAAAACTGCAAGGGCATTGGTTAAATTGAAAGGCATGACCAAAAATTCATAGTGGCCATACCTTGTCTGAAATACAGTTTTAGCGACAGATCCGAGTCCTTGACTCTCAACTGATAATATCTAGACCTTAAATCTATCTTAGAAAACACCGTGACTCCCTTCAATTGTTCAAAAAAATTATCGATTCTTGGCAATGGGTACTTGTTCTTCATAGTTACCTTATTAAGTTGTCGATAATCTATACATAACCTCATGGAACCATCTTTTTTCTTTACAAATAATACGAGAGCACCCCACGAGAACAACTCGGTCTTCCGAAACCTTTATCCATTAACTCTTGTAGCTGAGCCTTCAGTTCTTTTAGCTCGGTTGGAGCCATTCTGTATGGAGCAATAGAAATGGGGGCAGTACCAAGAGCTAACCCAATCCCAAACCCAATCTCTTTAACTGGAGGTAACCTTGGAAATTCCTCTGGGAAAACATCTGGATACTCACATACTATAGGCACTGATTCAATTCTTAACTCAGTCTCTCTAACATTCATCACAAAGGCAAGGTAAGCTTCGTACCCCTTTCTTAGATATTTCTGAGTCAACAAGGAAGATATCACTACTAGCAATCTGTCTTGCTCATCTGATTCAACACGAATAAGATCCCCACTTTCACACTTTAACTCAATAAACTTCCTTCCACAACTCACTATCACATCATGAAAAGTTAACCAATCCATCCTAAGGATGACATCGAATTCATCAAACGGCAATAACATGAGATTAGCCAAAAAATAATGACCCCTAATCATCAAAGGGCAACCTTTGCATACTCTATCGACCAATACACGTTTGCCTAGGGGATTTTACACTCTTATCACAAATTCAGTAGACTCTACAGGCATGTTCATGCTAGAGACTAATTTCATGCAAATATACGAGTGGGTAGATCCCGAATTAATTAAAGCTATAACATGAGTATCATAGAGAGAAAATGCACCCGTGATCAAGTCGGGGGAAGACACCTCTTCGCGAGCATGAATGGGATATGTTCTCGATGGTGCCCTACCTTCACCTCTTGCAGTCTACCTCTAGATGTATTCTTACTACTCATTTCATTTCTCGGGTTTCTCTGTGGTCTTCCTCTAGTAGTACTTCTCAGTCTTACATTCTGAGGTTTCTCTTTCTCACCCGCTTTAAGGCAATCTCTGATAAAATGGTCTAGGGATCCACACTTGAAACAAGCTTTCTCATTTGCTTGACACTCACCAAATGATGTCTGCCACACTGTGGACATTTTGGTCTACTTTGTCGAGCATTGCCAACACTAGCAACCGAAGTGGTCTGAGCTTTAGACCCCAAGTACTGTCTACCCTTACTTATACTTGAAAATCCAACTGAGGTGGTTGATTGAGTAGTGAAATCTCTTGACTTCTTGGATGAGGATTGGAATGACTAGCCCAACTGCCTCTTCTTTGAGTCGCGAGACTCGATTTCATCCTTTCTTTTCTCTTTGACGAGTTCCTCAGCCTTACAAGCCCTATCTACTAGCACCACAAATTCTTTTAGTTCTAGGACACCAAAAACAAAAAGACATCTTTGTTTAACTTGTCCTCGAACCTTTTACACATAATAGCCTCGGTGGACACACATTCACGGCATATTTACTAAGCCTTATGAACTCATGTTCGTATTCACCACCGTCATTCAACCTTGCTTTAGCTCCAAGAACTCCTTTCTTTTCTGGTTAATGAACCTTTGACTAATGTACTTCTTCTGAACTCTTTTGGAAGAATTCCCAATAAAATCTTTCCTTTGGTACCACCGACACAAGGGTGTTCCACCACTGATAGGTCGAATCTCTCAAGAGAGATACCACGCACTTCATGCTCTCTTCAGGTGTGCATGACAACTCATTGAATACTCTGATGGTATTCTCAGGCCAGAATTCTGCCCTCTCTATATCATCATCCTTACTACCCTGAAATTCTTCAGCTCATTGTTTTCGAATTTCATCAACCGGCAGCCTTTCTCTTCTTACTACCTTTACTTATTGGGAAGCTACAAGGGTAGGCTAAAGAATAGGTGGGACTGGACGGGATTGAGTATTAGGATTTGCTCGTATATACTTAGTGTACCAGTTGCTCATCATTTGGAAAAAAGATTCTCGAGCCTCTTCTCCCTGACACAAAGTCTAGGGTCTACCTCTACTAGCGCGGTCCCCTACGCGATAGCCGACGCATTACTTATAGCATCATCAGCTACAGTTCGATCAGGGTCCATTTACTATATAAAAACACAATTCAAATCATCAAGAGTCATCACTCTAAACCGTAGCTCTGATACCACTAAATGTAACACCTCTTACCCGTATTCAACATCTAAATCGGGTACGAGGCATTACCATACTTAACTTGCTCAATCATGCAACATCGATTCATAAAATTTCATTTCAAATTAAAAATTTCCATTCAAGACCTTAATGTCCTTATTATAGGTCTACGAGAACCTAAACTTGTACTCAGAATGATTCGGGACTAAATTGGAAACTTTTGAACACTTAAAAAATTTGACACAAAACAGAGCCACACGCCCTTGTGAAAGATGGAACACGCCTATGTGGCATATCACATGCCGGTGTTCCACACCCATGTGGATTTATTCTTCAATTCGAACCTACAGGGGTTTTCACACTGCCTGACACACGCCCGTGCCCATATCCCGTGTCCCTCACACGGCCACGACACGCCCATGTCTTTGCCCGTGTGTGAAAACTTTAACATTCTATTTATGACGTCATCATCTCAATAAGGTCACACAACCAAGGCAACTCGTGTCTTTAGACCATGTATCGAATTAAATTCCTAATTTTAGGTGCAGACTTCACACGGCCTAGGCACATGCCCATATCTTAGGCTGTGTCTCCCACATGGTCGAGACATACGGCCATGTCTCTTCCCTTGTGTTTACCACTGAGCATACTAACTTGCCAACCTAGCATGCATGGGGACACACGGCCTATCAACATGCCCATGGGGCTAACCATGTGTCACACACAGGGTAGACACACGCCCGTGTGTCTACCTGTGTGGACATTTGAAAGGCTATCTACCAAGCCAAATGCCACCCTACAAAGCAACCATACTTATACCAATTCAATTCAACACATATTATGACCATAATGCACTTCTAAGAACTCATAATTAAGACATCCACACAAGCATACACTTCATGAAATTCATCATCATTAAATATATGAACTTGTCAAGTATAGGCCAATTTCCAATAACCACTTACAAAATGAATTGAATAGCATTCATAGCCAACGCTTGGATAACAAATATTACATAACAAAATGACCAAGTCCTATACATTCCATACTCAAAATAAATCTAACTTTGTTATACCAAAGAGAAATTGATAGTGTGACTCTGAACTCTGACATCCCACAATCCCCGAGTTAGCTTGCCAATACTACAAGGAAAAGGGAAATGAGAGAGGTAAGCATGAAGCTTAGTAAGTTTGCATGAAATAAATAGCAACAATAAGGCTCTTAATGTCATCCATCCATTGCATTGAATAAAAACACAAAGTCTCAAGCACATTGTCATGACTTAATCATGTTTACTCTTACCAAATACATGTCATGTTACATATCGTAAACATTTCTCATGAATTACTCACATGTACCGGTACCACTTCATCACATAGCTTTTGCACTAATCTCATCTCTATTATAAACTTAACTAGTTATCTCAATGAATCACTTAGAATATCCAAGAATACACAATTGTCATCATATACACGATGCCAATGCCATATCCCTGATATGGTCTTACATGAGGTCACATCTTGATGCCGATGCTATATCCCAGATATGGTCTTATACGGGATCTTGTGTCAATATAGATGCCATATCCCAGATATGGTCTTATATGATTTTCATATTCAATGCTGATGCCATATCCCAAATATGGTCTTATATAGAATTTCAACTCGGCGTCAACTTCACGTCCTAGACATGGTCTTATAAAGGACCTTACTAATCTCCCGTCTCGATAATGATATCGTTTCACATCTTAAAGTCCAATTGGGACTTCAACATCAAAATTTTTTATCATTTTCTCATTCAACATCATTACTCAATTTCATGGAAATGATATATATCTCAACTACTATCAACATTTTAAAATTCAATAGCATGATGTTGAATTTATTACACACAAACTTACCTCGATACCAAAATAGGCCAATTTGCCGATCTAATCCGAAACCTTGCCTTTTCCTCGGTGAAGGTTAATTCTTCGTTCTTCTTGATCTATAATAACAAATTAGCTCATTTAATTACCACATTAATCAACACATTTCAATAATCATATTTTTGCAAATTACCATTTTGCCCTTAGACTTTTACAAAATAACTATTTTACCCCTAGGCTTATAAATCGATTCTAATCGAATTTCCTTCTTTTACAAGCCTAGATGAACATTTATTACTCTTATGGCAACCCTCAATACTCATTATTTCACACATTAACACCTATTTTATAACCTTTACAAAAAGGTACTTTTTAGTGTTTTCATGGTAACACCTTTCACAAAAGTTGTTTATTTAACAACTAAGACTCATTTTTTTCCATAAAAATGCAGCAAACAACATAAATGCTCACATGGAAAAACTCTAAACTTTCAACCATTTTGCAAAATAGTCCCCTCTTTAGCTAACTTAAGCTTTAGGGGTTCCAAAAGTACAAATATTATCAAGAAATGATCATCAAAAACTTACTTGTAGGGACAGAAGCTTGCTAAAATTTTTGAGCTCTCAAACTCCTATTTGCTGCTAATTTTCAGTGGAGAAGAAGAGAAGAAAATATGATATCTTTTCTTTCTTTATTTTATTATAAAACATCAATTTAGTCCACCTAATTTCAACAACTTTGACCAATTTGACATTGTTTGTCCCTATGGCCGGCCACCCTATTTCTAAGGGTCTAATAGCATATTAAGGGCCTCCAATTAATATTATATGGCTTTTAGACACGTTTAGCTTATAAAATGGAACTTTTACACTTTATTCAATTTAGTCCTTTTTCAAAATTAAGCATGCAATCGCTAAAATTAAAGCACCAAAATTTTCTTGCACTCTTGTAGTCATGCTATAACACACAAAATAGTATAAAAATAATTTTCTCTGACCTCAGATTAGTGGTTCCAAAGCCACTGTTCTAGCTAGCCCCTAAATCGGGTTGTTACATACCTACACAAGCATAAATGGTACCAATTCAAGGCACTAATATGCATCCAAATAACGTCAACTAATGTTCAAATCATAACCTTTCTTTACCATCAATATAATTTTCAAATATGCTACAATTTATCATCTAATTTCATACATAATTCACATATTCAATTCAATCAACTAAACCATTCCATACATACATATTAATCATCAATTCTCAAGCATATAGCTTTCTAGGTTACCTAATATAATTTAGCATTATAGATTCAACTTCAACCACACAATATAGGTCAATTGCTAAACTCAAAATAGAACCATTTACACATTTATAAACATCATCAAATTCATTATCATAAGCCAACTCAAATGGCTCAAAATACATGTTCATCAAACATACCAAAATGACTCAAGCCTATACATGCCATATACCATATATACACAACTCAAAAGTACCAAGTAGATAGTTGGATAGTGTGACGTAGTCTTTGACGATCCCCGAATCTGAGCTAGCTTTGAATTCACTATAAAACACGAGAAAAACAAACAAGGTAAGCTAAAAAGCTTAGTAAGTTCATACTAAATATACTCAACAATTCATAAAACACAAATCATTAATTTGAACAAGTTAATGTATAATTCATGATAATATCAAACCTTCCATAAGCTTATTCATATACTTATATGCAAAGTCATAACCCTTTCTGTTTGAACTTCATAATTATATGTACATACCTGTACAAATTCATAACGAACTCATACCTTCTCGTAACACTGTCGAATACTCAATATTTTACACACTAAATGCCATCGCATAGCCGAAGCTATTATAATCTCGTACACTAAGTGCCTTACATAGCCGAAGATATCTCAGTCTCGTGCACTAAGTGCCATATATAGCCGAAGCTGTTCCAAATCGCACACTAAGTGCCAAAAATAGCTAAAAGCTATCTCGAATTGCACACTAAGTGCTAAATACAGTCGATTTGTCATCGAACATAATCATAGTCTTGTATATACAATTTATGCAATATTGAAGCATTAAAAACATAATTGTAACAATGTTTATCACATACGAACTTACCTCGGATGCTAAAACGGCGAATCAAGTCGTTTAGTCAATAATTTTAGTTTTCCCTTGATCTAGGTCCGAATTCTACTTTTCTTGATCTATATAATATCAAATTCAGCTTATCCAATCAATACTTTATTCAATTTAATCCAAAACACACATTTAGGCACGCTTACACTTTTTCCCCCAAAGTTTCACATTTTCTCAATTTAGTCCTTATTTCACAAAAATCACAAATTAATGAAATTCGAGACTAACCCATACTAGCCGAATTACCATAATTCCCTTAGTAGCCCATAATTTGCATTTATTTCACATTTTAACCACTAACTTTACACTTTTCTAAATTTAATCTCTATTTTGCAATTTCACTAAAAATCACCTAATAAAACTTCTATAATTCATAACAAATATTCATATTTCATCATCAAACATCCAAGAACACATATATATATATATATATATCAATGGAAACTCTCACAAATGTCAACATTTTTGAAATCGAAGGTACAGGCTAGCTAGATTGAGCTACAACGATTATAAAAACATAGAAATCATCAAAATAGAGCTCAAAACACTTACCAAATTAACCATGCACTTGCGAACATTCAAAGCTTATCCATGGCTTTTTTTCTTTCTTAATTTTGATTAGGAAGAAAGATGAATGAAATGTTTTTTTTTCCTTTTTGAATTAATTAACCTTTATTTAATGAAACCATATTAACCTTAAAAAATCATTTAAAACACCTTAATATATGTCCATATATGTCCACTCATGCTATTAATGGTCTAATTGCAAGATAAGGACCTTAAATTTAAGGTTATATAGCTATTAGATGCTTTTAGCTAATACAACTTCACTTTTACACTTTACGTTATTTAGTCCTTTTATCAAACTGACCATTCAAACGATAAACTTTCTTCACGAAACATTCACACAAACATTTAATCATGCTGTAAACCTTAAAATAATAACAAAATCAATATTTTGACCTCAGATTTATGGTCTCAAAACCACTATTCTAATTTAGCTAAAATCAGGCTGTTACATAAATGCTACATTATTGAAATGAAATGTGAATGCTATTCAGTATGATACTATGAAAATGATTGACAGAGATACAATATAGCAAAATTCCCTGTTGAACCTTAGGAATAGATAGGATACAAATGTCATTACAATAGAGTTACTGATATTACGAGTAAGACCATATCTGGGATATGGCATCGATATGAGACTTTGTGTAAGACCATAGCTGGGCTATTGGCATCGATATGTGATTACATGTAAGACCATATATGGGATATGGCATTGGTACGGTACTGTGTGTACGAGATTCCCGAGTATCCTTTAGTATTCCAAATGGTTCAACGGGAAATGTTGACTAAACGTGGTTAAAAGTGATGGTACGACTCAATCAAGGTACTCGTGATAGGAATCGACAAGCAAGTGTTAAAAGTGAATTTCATATTATGAGTAAGTGGAAAATTATGAGAATTCATATGGTTCAATGAAATATATATATATAAAAATATTGTGGCTATTGAGTTGAATATAGTTTATTTCTATTTGCTTATGCTAATGTAAATGTGAATGAATTGATAAGAAATATTCAAACCATATAACATTGAAATGAATAAACCTATGAAATTCTTGGTTAACTATGTGAACGTATGCATTACATAAAGGTGGAATTATACAAGTTATATTATAGTATTTATAATGGCTTAAAATGTGTTTATTTGATGAGATGAGTTATTATCATACGAGCTTACTAAGCTTTATAGCTTTCTTTGTTATCTTTCCTATGTTATGTGATTCAGAGGCTCGCTCGGGTTGGAAGTCATCGGAGATCATATCACACTTTCCAACTATGGTTTGGTACTTATAAGCTTGTGATATTGGTTATATGGCATGTATAGGTTTTGTGGTCATTTTGATAGTTATTTTGGTAGTGACTTTTGCCATTTGAATTGGCTTAAGGATGCCTATATTTTGGTTTGTATATATATATTCATGTGAGTTGGCTATATTGATGATTTTGATGATGTATAAGTGTGCAAATAACCTTTGTTTTGAGTTTGGAAATTATCTTATAAATGCTAATTGTGATGGATAGATTTTAAAATAGTATTTGGAGTATGAAAGAGTCCATGTTTGATGAATGATATGTTGGTGATATTAGGTAAATTAATGCATGTTTGAATGTGTTCATATTGATGAATTGAGATTGTGAATATTGGTATGTTTTGGAAGGCATGTTGGGAAATAGTATGTATTGAATTTGTTGGTATTGAAAGGGTATGAAAGATGTTTGATTGAGGTTGTTTTAAATGCTTTAAATGTTATGTTTTAGTGACATTGAAATTGGTATAGGTGTGCATGAGTTTGGGTGGCAAATTGGCTTGGTAAATAGCCTATTTTTGTCTACACGGGCATGTATCTCAGCCGTGTGTGACACGCGGTCAAATTATAAGGCCGTGTGCCCCCTGGTGTGGAAATTAAAATAAAGTCAGAATGCTCCACATTGTCTCACAAATGGGCGTGTGACCAGCCGTCTTGGCCGTGTTGCATAAGTCAGAATACCCTACAATTTTGGCACGGCCTAGCATATGACCTGGTACACGGGCGTGTGTGGCCACTTCGAAGGGCATACAGACTAAACACATGGGCGTGTGGTTGGTCGTGTGACCTAAGTTAGTATGTACCCTTGTTTTCACACGGCCTGTGACACGGGCTTGTCTGCTGGCCGTGTGAAACGCATGGCTTAGACACACGAGCATGTGTCCTTTGTTTTGAGAAAAATTTTAAAGTTTTGTAAAAATTTTATAAGTTATCGATTTAGTCCCTAATCGCTCTTAAAGCATGTTTAAAGCCTCGTATGCTATTATAAGGGACAAATTGATTGAGATTGAATGATGATTGTATGAATTGATTGAATGCATGAAAAAAATATAGTTATATGTGTTAGAAGTCTGGTAATGCTCCCTAACCCTATTTTGACGTTGAATACAAGTGAGGCGTGTTACATTTATTGGTATCAGAGCTACAGTTTAGTCGATTCTAAGACTAACGTAGCATATTTAAGTCTAGCTATACATGCCATATAGAACCTGTGATAGTGTGATATCTTTTGACTCTGACGAAAGTTGTTTTAATTAGGGCTTGACCTCAGATATGTTTTCCCATTAAAGGCGAGCTAATTCCAATAGTGCAAAATTTTGTTATTATTTTAAAAGTGGTATTCAAATATTGCTCAATTTGTTGAAAATATGTTTATGATGAGTCGAAACTCATAAAGGTATGAACAAAAGTTCCTCATATTGTGTTGATGATAAATTTTATATTATATGTGTGTATATGTGAGAGTTAAATTTGAGGCTTTACGACCCTCACCCCTTATCAGTACAGTGTTGTAATGAAATACGTAAGATTTATATTGAATAAGGTCACAAGTGTGGAATTACAGAGTTATATGATTGAAATATTAATATTGTGGTCAGATAAGAGAATGAGTCAACAGTAAAAACAGTACTAGAAGAGATATCGAATCATTTTGAAAGCTATCTGGATTATGCAAAGTCACTATTAAAGAAGCAGTTGACTTCGATGAAACAAAATATTCAGGTATGATATCTAAAGTATGTATTAACTAGAAGTTCTACTTATTTGATTTCTGTTAGTGATGGAATAGTGTTTGAATTGTAAAGATATCTTAGTACAGCAGTATAGTTGAATAACCTATAATGATCTCTTCTGGGTATTCTATGTGATCAATTATTCTCAGAGGTATATGTGGCTATTTCTTTTCAAATGAAACTCTTATCGTATGAGAACGCTAGCTAAAAAAACTGATAGACGAAAGCATTGTTGGTCTGTTTGGGTTATGATCGGCATTGCTCTATCTTTCCCAGGTATTATAATCTATTGTGTTGATAGAAAAGTCAATGGTAAAATCTGTATGATGCTAGTATTCTATTTCTACTGGTTATGGTTTTGTTGACTATACATGAAGATTATATTGCTTCTGTTACAGTTAATTTCGGTGCTTATGAGTGATGTTTTCTTCTGGAATTACTCTGAGATATCATTGAGATCCTTATCACTCTATATGGGTTGCAATTTTCAGAAATTCTATATAGTTTCATACTTTGAGATTTCACTACCTCGGTTTTATTATGATTCTATGTGATTATCAGCAAAAGATATTCTTTTGATGAAGATGAATATATCTATTATGATTATAATTTCTGGTTTGATCATGGGAGTACAATGGTATTGTCATCAGATTTATAGAGGTTATGTTTCTACATTTATTTTGTTGAAATCATATTTGATTTTCTTTTGTGTTCAAAATGCATTATCAACAGCTGGGATATTATCTATTTATACGGTTGAGATGTCGGTCTTATTTAGTATAGTACAACGCTTCACTGATTAATAGATAAGATAGTTTTATTATATAATCCTTTCTAGTTTTCTTGAAAGGGAATTTACATCGGCAAATGCATAGATGATAGAAGATCAAGTTCAAATCTGTATAATAGTTATCACTTCCAAGTAAATCTTGATATATGTCAATAAGTAAAGACGGAATGTTATGTTATATTTGAGTTATGCAGTTTTTAAGAAGATCTTTGACTAGTATCCTGAAGAAATTGCGATAAATTGTATGTTTGAGTTATCTTGACAACAAGAAGAAAGGTTTTCTTTGAAAGTTATTGTTTGACAACCAATATCGATTTAGTTGTTTAGTTTGATTGGTTTTTTTTTGAAAGGCTAATTGATGTTTATTCTGCAATTTTGTGAAGCTCAGAAATGTATCAGTGAATTGCAAGTTAAAAGAGTTCAACGTGAATTGACTTCTGATTTAGAGCTTCAGATTGGAACCGATGATTATTTATTGTTTCGTGACAGAGTTTGTGTACTCGAGAAATCTAGAGATTATACAACAATTATTATATCTAACTCACAGTGGTAATTATCTGTTCATTCGGGGAATACTAAGATGCAAAATAATTTGAGACAGTTTTACTAGTGGATGAGTATGAAACGTGATACTTCTGATTTGGTTATCAACAAGTTAAAGCTGATTATCAATGTAACGCCCCAAATTTGGGCTTAGAAGAAATAGGCCTTGAGCGTAGGAACACATAAAAGTTTAGGTGTGCAAGGAAATAACACAAATATCTATTTGCTTCAGTGGTTAAGTGATTTAGCAGTGTTTGGGAGTGTTTGAGTAGTCTTGGGTTCAAATCTAGGCTTTAGCAAAAATTTCAATTTTTCCTTTAAATAAACCTTGGCATTGGCTGGAAGGCCTTATAATTATTTATGGTTAAAATATGACAAAGGAAGCATGTGTTCTAGTGGCAAGGTGGCGTTAGGAGTATGCATGTGGTCTGAGGTTCAAGTTAGGGTGTGTGTGCAAAATTTTTGGTTGTTCATTGAATAAACCTAGATATTGGCGTGAAGGCTTTATAAAATATTGAGGATAAGTTATGATGTAAAGAGCCTATTGGCTTGATGGTAAGTACCGTGATAAAGATTCAAAGGGGGATGGTGTTCGAGTCACGCCTGGAACGAAGAAATATTTATTTTGCTAACATGGGACGGCCAGTGTTGGAAGTAGATTCGAACTCTGTTGAGTGAAAGTTTGAACTAGTCTTAGAGTTGTTATGAAGGATATCAAGGAGTGAATAAAGGAGGGATTTGAATGAAGTTCAAATTGGATGGTTGAGTGATTTGTGGAGATTTTCAAGGAATTTGAATTGTGAGGAGAGTTGTGGCCGTGTGGGACTCTAAGGTCTTAGTGAAATTCGGCTAGGGGAAAAGACGGAGCATTTTTTGGCACTAGGAGTTCCTTGTTCAGTTTTTGTGAGTGTTGATAGGAGAGTGCCGAATTTCTTTGCTGAGAGTTTGGGGTTTTTTTCACCTTTTGCATTTTAGGTTCTCTCAAGTCTTATATGTACTACGAAACTGACCACTCAGGTCATTCCCCTTCTGACCATTCATGTCATTCTTTCTCCTCATCTTTGATATTTTCTTTCTCTCATAGCCGAACCTTCCCTTCTCTTCTTTTAACTTCTGTTCATATTCTATTCTTTGCTGGCCGAATATCACTGTTGTTAATCCTTCTCTACGTTGATCTACTGCAAAGGTTCTGACTATTGGTAAGTGATCAAAAGTTATTCTCTACTTTTTTTTAAAAAAATCGAATGCACCCATGCTCTTTCTTTCTTTTCCAAAACTGAATAACCACATTAACCAATTGTTATTTCATTCTTCACGTACTGCACTCATTGCGATTCTAGGGTTTTCCTCAAGGAGTGGTGAAGTATGAACAGTTTGGAGGAGTCACACTTTCATTCTCAAAACATCCGGTAAGGTAATAAAGTTACCTCATGCTTTTGGGGTTGGCCGAATATGCCTTACCACTTACTAACCGGTTTTTGACTGTACTTTAGGAAAGTAGCGAAGGCGTGTGATCGATTCTAAATAGTGTTCGTTGAGGGATTAAGGTCACCCTCATTCAAACAAGGTAAGAAGGGTATGTTGAATTAAGTGTTATTAAGAGGGTGTTACCCTATCAATTAAGGACTAACATTGGATCTCGATAAATCTAGGTGGGGTGCTCATAGATCATGGAATGACTCCGTAAAAAGGTGTGTAATCACATTACCGCTTCAGTGAGTCAGAAAAAGCCGAAGCTTCAACATTTGAGGCCTCACGAGCGTGCGATCGCTCATATGGTAAACTGTAGAGGCCACCACGAGCGCCCCATGCTCTTGGGCCGTTATGGGCCTCGTTGGGCTAAAATGGGTCGTGTGGGCCCAATTGGCTCGTGGACCCTATACAGATAAAATCCACGAAAAGTGGCAGTACTAGATTGGGCTATGTAGTTTGCATAGCCGTGACTGAATTTGGGCTAAATAGGCCACACGAGCTTGTGGGCCCACTTGGGCTGAATATTGGGCCTTGGGCCCATTTCACCGTAATGACCGTAATACCCCTGTAGGGTAAAATAACAATAATACCCCCGTAGGGTAAAATAACCGTAATACCCCTATAGGGTAAAATGACAGTAATACCCCCATAGGTTAAATGACCGTGATGCCCCTATAGGGTAAAATGACCGTAATGCCCTTGTAGGGTAAAATGACCGTAATGCCCCTAAAAGGTAAAATGATTGTAATGCCCCTGTAGGGTAAAATGACCGTAATGCCCATGTAGGGTAAAATAACCGTAATACCCCATAGGGTAATATGATCGTAATGCCCCTATAGAATAAAATGACCATAATACCCCCGTAGGGTAAAATGCTTGTAATGCCCTTGTAGGGTAAAATGACCGTAATGCCCTTGTAGGGTAAAATGATCGTAATACCCCTGTAGGGTAAAATGATCGTAATGCCCCTATAGGGTAAAATGACCGTAGACCGTAATACCCGTGTAGGGTAAAATGACCGTGATACCCCTGTAGGGTAAAATAACCGTAATACCCCTATAGGATAAAATGACTGTGATGCCCTTATAGGTAAAATGACTATAATACCTCTATTAGGTGAATTGACGGATATACTCCCAAAAGGTAAAATGACTATTTTGCCCCTCGATGGTAAATGATTGATTTGTTTGCGATGTAAATGATTGATTGCATGTGACATAAATGACTGATCTGTCTGTGATTTGTATGACTAATTTTGAGCATGGCATTTTGCATACACGATATACTGCATGGGGTTGGGATACTGTTATGGAGGAAGTCTCAGTCTTGGTAGCTCGCCACAATCATCATTCTTGGTAGCTTTGCCACATATACTGTTACTTGCAGCTTTGCTACGATCATTCTTGGCGGCTTCGTTGCGATACCATTCTTGGCGACTTTCTTCGCGATACTCTTGATGGTTGTGTGCCGATCATATCACTGCTATTGATGGCTTTGTGCTGATCATATTACCGTTACTGATGGCTTTGTGCCGATCATATTACAGTTAATGATGGCTTTGTACCAATCATATTATCGTTACTAATGGTTGTGTGCCATCATATTACTACTACCGATGGCTTTGAGCCAATCATATTACTGCACTCATGGCGTTATAGCTATCCTGTTTACGGCTCTTAGCTATTCTGATTACTGGAAGCTTTGATGGGATACTGATTAGTTCTGCAATCGGTGCTGATATTGGTTTGTTGGCTGGGTGAGTCGATTTTATCCTCACATGGTGTGTTGGTTGGTATGGGTGGTGTATTGGCTGGATTGGGATGGGTTGCATGATTGCATTGTTGTATTTTTGTTACTGATACTTTCACTATATTGGGCTTAGGCCCACATGTATTCTGTTTTTGATTCTGATACTGTAATGGGCTAAGGCCCATACTATACTATTACTATTTTGGGTTAAAGCCCACGGTTTCATTCTTGAAAAGGGCTCGAGCCCGCATCATTCTTGCATATATTCTCGACTAAATGATAGGGGATTACAAACAGAGTTTTCACAAACTCACCCTTTCTTTTAACTATACAGGTAATCCCTAGCCTTAGACGATTTGGAGCCGCGAGGGACTCGGAAGTGGCCACACATTCGCTGATGGTTGTTTTAGACTTATAATTTTCTTTTTTATTAGGTTTTTAATTTCTTATTTTGAACTGCCAACCTATTACAAACAAGTCTTAACAAAAAGATAATAATTGTTTTGAAGACAAACAAGCATTTTCAAACTGCAAGATGATTTTAATTAGAATAGCTTCCGCGAATTTTAATTAATTAAGAAACAAACGGTAACAAACATGGAAATTGTTTTAATAAGCGATTTTTCAAACATAATAACTTAATTTGCCAAAATTTTTCTCAAGCAATAAAAACTAAATGGATTTTAACTCAATCGATTTCTCCTAATAAACCTTGATTTCGAAACACACTTTGATGTGACACGCCAGATTCGGACCGTAACGTCTAGGCCGGGTTTGGGGTGTTACACTCATGTACCTTCGAGATTGTTACAGTCTGTATTATTATCTGAGTGGAGATGAAATAGAATTTCGTTGGATTTTGTAAAAATAAGATGTTATCTGAACTATTGTTGATTGTTGAAGAAGCTAGTACATTTTATCTTAGTACATATAATTTCTCTCTTGATAGACTAGCTAAGTTATACATTTCTGAAATTGTCAGTTTTTACAGAGTGCCAGTCTCCATTACTTCGGATAGAGATCCGAGGTTTATATTGTGTTTCTAAAGAAAACTATTGTAAACTTTGGGTATGAGATTATTGAGAAAATAAAGCCAGTGGCTTATTTATTTTATATTATTGTCAGAATTTGAGAAGATCCATACTGTGTTTCTTATATCTATGATACGATGATTCAGAGAAGACCCTTTATATATAATATCTCTTTCAGAAGTTGAAATTTAAATTGATATGGCGTATAGCGAATGACAGATCAGAATCTTAGCTAGTGAGATTAGAGAGATAAAAATTCGAGGCTATGTAAGAAATTGTTAAGGTTATAAGAAAGAAAATCTCTAATTTATTCTCATAAAAGATTAATTACGTGAAAGTTTCGTAAAGAAATTTTACAGTTTAAATGCTTAATTTGGTAAAAAAAGGACTAAATCGTGTAAAGTGTAAAAGTAGAGTTCTATAAGTTAAAGGTGTTTATTTGCTATGATTTTTAAAGTATAAGTCTTTATGATGTAATTAGACCAATTTTTATATGGTGGAAATTTATGGACACTTATATTAAGTGTTTTTATGTTAATGATTAAGGTTAAAAATGTAAGTTATAAATAAAGTAAATTAAAATAAACCAAAAACAATGTATCATCTTTCTAATGTGAGGATTCCACTGAAAATACAAGTAGAAAACTCCATTAAAGGAGCTTAAAACATTCAGCCATTCAAGTCCTTTGCATGGTAAGATTTTTGACTCAGTTTTAATGATTTCTATATTTTTGAGATCGTTGTAGCTTAGTCTACCTAGCCTAGGGACTAATTTGCAAAACTATTAAAGATTTTGAATGATGGCATTGATGAATACTTGTGTGTTTTGATGTTTGATGATAGATTAGGAATATTTGATGTTAGTTAAACAAGTTTTGTTAAGTGATTCTTAGTGAAAATGAAAATTAGGGGCTAAATTGAGAAATATGAAAAAAGTGTAGTTAAAATGTGAAATAAATGAAAATTATGGGCTGCTAGGGGCATTATGGTAATTTTACTAGCATGGGTTTATTTGGAATTTCACCAATTTGTGATTTTATGTGATAAGGACTAAATTGCAAAAATGTGAAATAATATGGGCAAAAATGTAATTTTGCCAAAAAGTGTAAATTGTGCTAAATTGAATGAAATGATGATTAAATTAGTAAATTTTGATATTATATAGATTAAGATAAATGAGATTTGGATCTAGAACGGGGGAAAACAAAGTATCAGATTAGTCGACCTAATTCGTCGTTACAACGAACAAGGTAAGTTCGTATGTTTAATAAGTATTGAATTATATATGTATAAATGCTTAATCGATATAATTGTGGTAAATGCTACATTATTGAAATCAAATGTGAATGCTATTGAATACGATACTGTAGAAATGATCGACAGAGATTCGATACAGCGAAAGTCCCAATTGAACCTTAGGAATAGATAGGATACAAATGTCATGACATTAGAGCTACTGATATTATGAGTAAGACCATATCTGAGATATGGCATCGATATGAGACTTCATGTAAGACCATAGTTGGGCTATTGGCATCAATACGTGATTATATGTAAAACCATATCTGGGATATGGCATTGGTACGATACTGTGTGTATGAGATTCCCGAGTATCCTTTAGTATTCCAAATGGTTCAAAGGGATATATTGATGAAACATGGTTACAAGTGATGCCACGATTCAGTCAAGGTACTCGTGACAGGAATCGACAAGTAAGTGTTAAAAGTGAATTTCATATGATGAGTAAGTGGAAAATTATGAGAATTCATATGGTTCAATGAAATATATATAAATGTGATGGCTATTGAATTGAATATAGTTTATTTCTATTTGCTTAAGCTTATGTAAATGTGAATGAATTGATAAGAAATATTGAAACCATATAAACATTGAAATGAATAAACTGTGAAATTCTTGGTTTACTATTGAGCGTATGCATTACATAAAGGTGGAATTATACAAGTTATATTATAGTATTTATAATGGCTTAAAATGTGTTTATTCAATGAGATGAGTTATTATCACATGAGCTTACTAAGCTTTATAGCTTTCTTTGTTATCTTTTCTATGTTATAGTGATTCGGAGGCTCACTCGGGTTATGTAACACCCCAAACCCGGTCAGTACACCACGACCGAATTTGGTATGTTACAGGGAAAAAGGGGTTGAGAGGTTTAGGTTTCTATTTAAAAGTTGGAGAAAAACACTTCGCTAGGTTGTGCATTTGAAGAAAAACTTGAGTAGGTTTGATTGAAATTTGATGATGTATTTGAAAACCGGAAATTTTAAAACTTACTCGATGGGTAGACAAAAGCAGTTTATCTCGTTAAGAAGTTTGAGTTGTTTACCATTGTTACAAAAACATTTTTGTCTTAGTAGAAAATCGTGTTTAAGTTAGAAAACATTTGGGTTCTTCTTTATTCCAAATCTTAGTGTGATACCCGATGGTATAGTTTAAAATATCGCTTTTGTATTTTGAAATCATTGTCTTTCAAGTTTTAGCACATTTAACACAATTAATTTGTTAAGGCATATTATAAATCCTTTGTAATCATAAACAAAACATAATTTAAAAGGCCATTTACAAACCCAAATAAAACCAAATAGTAATAAAAACTTAAGTACCAAATTTCATAAAAATCCAAGCAGATCTTTATTTGAGCATGGCATGAGCACCTCGAGTCCATCCCGGCTCCATGTCCGCGCCTATGTGCCACCTGAAATGTCAAAGGAGAGAGTGAGTCGCAAGACTCAGTGTATAATTCCCTCTCCCGGTATAACATGCCAACACACATATCATAACAAAATAATGCAAGTAATGCACCCGATCCTAGCCAACCATATCACCTTTTCTACCCCGTGTGGTACCAAACCACTGGTGGTGCCAAACCACTGGTGGTGCCAAACCACTGGTGACCCAAAGTCACGATATCCATACTGTGGCACCAAACCACTGGTGACCCGAAGTCACGAATAATCCAATGATGGGGCCAACCCATCGTGTGATACCAAATCACTAGCGACAATCCCGTATCTCATAAGTGGGGCCAACCCACGGTGGTGTCAAACCACAGGGACGAGTCGTAATGAGGTGCCAAACCTCTGGTGTCCCAAAGACACAATGTGATACCAAATCACTGGTGACCGTAGTCACAAATCCGATGATAGGGTCAACCCATCGTGTGATACCAAATCACTAGCGTCAATCCCGTATAATCAAGCGTGGGGCCAACCCACTGTGGTACTAAGCCACTGGACGAGACGCCGAGGTGCCAAACCTCCGGTGACCCAAAGTCACAAAATCGTGGTACCAAACCACCGGAGGTGCCAAACCTCTGGTGTCCCAAAGACACAGTGTCCCAAAGACACGGATATCATACTCCCCCTCCTCTCATAACACCCAATCACATATCATACTAGATGCAAAATCGTGCAATCATGTTATCATGCTCACATGCTCAATATGGCATCTCAATGAATATACACCCATAATCATGATATCGTAGATCATCACATATTTCATAATGAAACGGACTTACCCGAATCCGTATCCATACCTCAATGGGTATCGAAATAGTCAACCACACTGTTTCATTTACACAAACAGGTTATCACATTACTTAGTTAAGATAGTGTGTTGGTTTACACACCTGAAGTAGCGAAGATGTTAATCCTAAGAATCGGTCTACGTCCCTTGATCACCTCTACAACCCGAATCCTACAATCGGCCAACAATGGATTAACCATCATACCATTCGGTCATGACCACATACACAAAGAGGGTTTAACTTCGATCTCTTACCTTCCCTTAAATCGGTTACCAACCAAGGCTCGAACCAACAGTGGTTCCTTCACTAATCGACTCCACCTTAAAAAGAGAACGATTAATCCTTTGAAACCATATACTTAATCGAAAACTAAACAAATAAACCACGAGCAATCATCTCACCATCACTTACCGATTGCTTAACAGAGTAAGAAGGCTCTCCTTGCTTGATTTCGAACTCCAATGACCCTATACGAAACACGATTACCAAAACAAGTGATGAACTCCTTTCACAAATGCCGAAATCGGCTCTTAACCAAATCCAAATTGACATAGAACAAGGGAGGAAAAGAATAACATTCGGCCATGTAATTACCTTCTCTAACGATTGAACAACCACCAAGATTCGGCCTTACACAAAAGAGAGTTGTAAAGAAGAAGGAGTTGCTATTCGGCCACCACCAAAAACGGGAAAAAGAGAAAGATACCTTCGGTTTTTGAGAAGAAATAGAAATGGAGGAAAAAGCTTTGGCTTCACACCAAGGTTTCGGCTAAAATGGTTTTGGAAAAGAAGAAAATAGAATGATGGATACTTTCGGTTTTGAGAAAGAGGAAGAAATGAATAAGGTGTTTAGAAGAAGAACAAATTTCGGCTACTACTCTTCAAGAAAGGGAGAAAGAAAATGCTAGTTTCGGCTCAATGTTGAAGAGAAACAAAAGCTGGTTTCGGTTTAACACAAATGAGAAAGAAAAGAAGGTGGGAGAGGCATTCGGCTAACAAGGTTTCCAAAAGAGAGAAAAAGATGATAATGGGATGCTAGGTTCGGCTAAAACAAAGAGAAAGAAGCAAAACAACAAAAGAAAGAAAAATAATGTTTAAGAATTCAAGAGGACATTCGGCTACTACTAAAAAAAATGATTGAAACAGCAAGCAAATTCGGCAAGCACCTTGGGTTTCGGTTTCAAGAATGAATGAAAAAACGAAAATGGTTTCGGCTTAGGCTATTTGCAAGTGAAGAGATTTTGCTAGCTTTTGACTAACGAAATCAGTATTTTCTTTTTGACAAAATGGAAGGCTTACCAAGGAGAATTTGACCGAAAGAAGTAAAAAGAATAAAGGAAAAATGCACACATGCTAAAGGAAAATTCGGCTCACCCCCACACTAACAACCGGCCACTCTTTTCCCTCCCCCAAACTCTCTCCAAAACCGGCCAACCTCCCCCCAATCACTCCCATGCCACTAATTCAAATCCCCTTGACCAAATCTTCCTCCACAATTTGCTCTCCACCCACCGTTTGAATGAGTTGACAAAGTCCATGGTAGAGTTTGAACTACCCACAACTCCTTCCTTCCATGCCGTCAAAATGGGAGCCAAAATGTGGGATTCTCGCAGCTTGAACACAAGACCTCCTCCTCCCTTGCACTTGACGCCCTACACATGCTCCAAGTGGCGCATGCTTGCCACTCCACCAACTCATCTCTTGTGTTAAAATTTACCTAAACTAATTATAAACCCCAGCTCCTTCAGCTCCTATCCCCTAAAGCCCAAAAACAAAAATTTTCCCACCTACTCAGGCACACTCCTAGCCTACAACTAAGCCCCGAAACCACACACACAACCACATAGCACACCATAGACATGCAAACAATGCCAAAAAATAAAATAACCCTTAACCCGGGATATTACAGTTCTACCCCCTTAAAATAATTTCGACCTCGAAATTACACAGTCGAAAGAGTTGCGGTATTGCTTGTCTCATCGTATCCTCGGGTTCCACGCCGCTTCTTCCACGCCATGATTACGCCATAGTACCTTAACCAAAGGCATGCACTTCCTCAGTAACCTTCACATCCCGATCTAAAATCTACAAGCTCTTCCTCCATGGTCATATCCGGTTTACTTCAATCTCTCCTACTGTCACCACGTGCGATGGATCTGAGCGATAACGCCGAAGCATCGAAACGTGGAACACGTCATGAATCTGACTTAGCTCTGCTGGCAACTCGAGCTGATATGCAACTAGTCCCACTCGTCTCAGTACCTTATACGGCCCAATAAACCTCGGACTTAGCTTGCCTTTCCTCCCGAACCTTAATACTTTCTTCCACGGTGAGACCTTCAGGAAAACCCGATCTCCCATAGCAAATTCAATATCTCTCCGCTTAAGGTCGGCAAAGGACTTCTGTAACATCCTAAATAGGGCCTATGCATTTCCAGTTTAATTGTATGAAATGACAAGTTTCAAGTACTATGAATAAAATTTTGATACTTTTGGAAATCTAGAAATGCATGGAAATGGAAATGAAAATGGAAATGGAAATGAACATTTTGGAAACCTAGACATTTTGAAATGAACATTTTGGAAACTTAGACATTTTGGAAACTTAGACATTTCGAAACCCGAACATTTTGGAAACTTGAACATTTAGGAAACTTGAACATTTAGGAAACTTGAACATTTTGGAAACTTAGACATTTTGGAAACCTAAACATTTTGGAAACACGAGGATGTAAGGAAAAATGGCAAGTTACTGAGCCATGTGAAAATTTTAGGAAACTTAGAAATAAGGCCTAATGACAAAATTCAAAGCCCAAAATAGGAGATAAGGGCAAGAGGGCCTTAAAAGAAAAAGATGGTGAATTTTGACATACAATCGAGCTTGGAAAAGTGGCACAAGTGTCACTTAGGGTTTATGGAATGGCATGAGTTCGAGTCACTTGGAAAGCATTTTTTGAAAGTTTAATTTTGTTTTCCAAGGCTAGGATGGACGGCACATGCATGTGTGGAAGGGGAGAGTTTTATTTTCGTTAAAACTTGTCAAATTAAAGTGATAAATAGAGGATTTATTTTACAAGATAAATAAGGAATTAAAGGATGGATTAAAGGTTATTTTAAATTAATAAAGTGATAATTAAATGAGAATATTATCACTTGTAAAGGAGTAGTGGCCAAGTTTTGGACTCTTGGTCTAGCATTCGCTTAAAAGAAGAAAAGAGACTTTCTCTCATTCATCAACTTTGCCGAAACTTTGCTCTCACTTTCCCCTCTCATTGCCGAATTCTCCTAAGCAAGAAACCATCCTCTCTTTTGCTATTTTCTTCCTCGGTTCTACTATCAAAATTCAATCCTTATTGATTCTAAGCAGAAGAGGAATCATCCACAACATCAAAAGAGGTAAGATCGTGGATTAGTCAACTTCTATTCTTTTCTTTTTACCAAAATCAAGGTACTAATTCCATTCTTGTTCATGGCCGAATCCACCATGATTCCTTAGATTTCTACCATCATCAATTACAAAGAGCAAGGATCTAAGGTAAGAACAATTAACTTTTGTTCTTCTAAAATCTTTTAATCAAGAACAAGGAAATAACCTTTTCTATGTCTCATGGCCGAATGAAAAAGGGAGAGTTTCGGGATTTCAAAATCAAGGATTTAAGGTGAGGCACAATCGGCCAAAGGCCAACTTCTTACTTATTAAAGTTAGATCGGATCTAACATGTGAATTTTAGGAATTTCGACAGATATTCAAGACAAAAGGGAACTTTCGGGATTTGGAAATCTATAAGGTAAGCCTCTAAACATTCGGCCAATGGTGGTGAGATCATCTAAATTAATTCCTTAATTTTTCGAAAAGCCGAAAACTAACCTTTGCGAAGTTTTAAGGTTGGCCGAACCATTAGTAAAGGAAAAGCGAAGTTTTCGGGATTTGTGTAAATACCCAATCGGCTAAGGTAAGCTTCTTTTTACAAATCCTACTAGGATTTGGTTTTGTTTAAAAAGGGGTTTATTAATGTGTGTTAATGGATGGGCCGAATATAGGGATTAACAGATCTAAAAATTAGATCGGGATTCTCGAGATATCAAGGAACCTATTAAGCGAAAAAGGTGTGTACCCTTACTATTCTTCGATATATTATGGCTAAGTATTTTAATATATGATATGAAAAATAATATGAATGTGGCTATGTACCACACATGTGGCAAAGAGTACCAAGGTACGTTTCCTACTTCTGATAGGATTGTGAAAAATGTTATTTAATAACATGCGAATATAAGAATATGAACATGAAATTAAATTATGCTATATATGTATATATGTTTTGGGCATTCGGATTTATGTGAAAGGGGAGAACAGTGTTGACTTGGTCTCACCCACGAAAAATGTTGACTACGGTCACATTGCGAAATATGTCGACTACGGTCACATTGCGAAATTTTGGTAACTTCGGTTACAATAGTGTCTAATGACACAACGTGGAGAGTAGCGGATGGAGGGTTGACTTAGTAGTCCCTACGGTGTGTTGGTTGGTACGGGTGGAGAGTAGCGGATGGCATAGGTTTTGGGTTTGGGTTGCATCATAATTATTATATGGATTGATGATTTGAACATGAATGCCTGATTTATTGAATGATAGTATTGTGTGCACATTGAGTCTGTTGACTCACCCCATTGTGGGAATTATTTTTCAGGTGATGAGCAGTGACGGACCGGGCCGGTAGATCATGAGGAGGCCGTGCATCAATTGAAGAATTTATTCAGAATTTGGACTTTATTTAATTTCAATACTTTTAAATTTTATTTTTGGGTCTACTTGATGTAATAAGGCCATAAGGCCCAGTGGATTATTCTTTGTTTTTTTTTTTTTTTCTTTCTTTACCTTTTTAATATTTTGCTAAGAACTATTTTGAACATGTTACATTAAATTGGATTTACAAGATTAAATAAATGGGTTTTCAATCTAAGCCCAACTCAAAATAATGGTTTTTCTAAAAACTCTACAATTTTCTCTAAGTAACGAAAGTTTTGAGATCGGTTTACTTTAGAAACATACCGATCCGGTCCATTCTCGTGGGTAGGGTGTGAAATATCGATTTGGTATCGAGCCCGCTTTTAAACTCTCGGCACGTGGGCTCAGGCCCAAACGTTTTCAAATGCGAGCTCAAATGATTTTCTTTGAAAAAAAATAAGCGTGCTTTTTGGCATGGCCCCTAAGTCTCCAATTCCATGATCCACCGTGTAAGTACCCCTAACTATATGTGTGATTTTGTGACTTATACAAGGGTAGAAAAGGCATGGAACGTAGAATAGAATGATAGGAACTTGAACTTTAGGATTAGATTACTCAAACACAAACACATAAGACTTAATGTACTAAACCAACCTATGGCTAAGTCACTGAGCTAGTGGTGTGGTAACCCTTGTACGCATGTCTAGGATTGGATCCGGAAGAGCTTGGTATTTAAGCAGTCCTAGTGACTCACCTCCTCTTCGCAGGAATCCTACCTGGTGCGTAGCTTCGGTTCACCATAACTCAGAGGACTCAGTGGTGTGGTAACCTCTGTGCGCATGTCTAGGAATGGTTTCGGTGGGAGCTTGGTATTTAAGCAGTCCGCGTGACTCACCTCCTCTCCACATGAATCCTGCCTGGTGCGTAGCTTTGGTTCACCCTGACCAAGAGGGCTCGGTCATAGGCTAAACATAATGACTAAAACCCGAAAGGGAACTAGCCACGTTTTAAAAAAAAAAGAAAAGAGAACAAAACAACAAACCCTAGTTTTTCAAACCTCTAAAACTTTTCTTTTAAATTTAAGAAAAATTATTTTTACAACATTTTCTGAAAACCTCCTGATTTACGAAAAATTACAAAAAATGCCCTTAGCAGTGAAATTACCAAAACGCCCCTGGTTTGAAAAATGTTCAACTACTCAACGACTTTACCAAAATTTCATTATTCAAAAACCCTAATTTGTAAAATATCAAAATACCATGATTTTGGAAAAAATTTCAAAATTGCCCCTAACATACAAAATTACCAAAATGACCCTGATTTCTAAAATTTTTGCAACATTCCCATTTTGGAAGAACCAACTTTCAGAAAGAACCCTCAAAGTTTTACAACTTTCGAAATATCCTTGACTTATAAAATTTTACAAATTTACCTCGATTTACAAAAATTTACCAAAATACCCCCGGATTTTAAATTTTTCCAAAATTACCCCAAGACTTTGAAACTTTCAAAATACTTTTGACAAAAACATCAAGGAACCCTATTTTGACAAAATTACGAAAATGCCCCTGTAGGACAAAGTTACGAAAATACCCCCGGGTAGTGGAAAATAACAACAAACAACAAAAACTACAACGTTTCTCTGAATGAACGGAAGTTCATATTTGTTTGATGGATGAATGGATGAATGGAAAAGACTGTGTGTTGTATGATACGAAAGAACCCCTCTAAAATCCCTTCTCATAAAACTCCTTCGCTGATAAATAAGTGGAACAAATAACTAATCCATAAAATTTCTTAATCGATCCCGACGCTAGAAAATGAGCTCTAGAGGACGTGGTCGCCGTGGTAGAGAAAGAGGAAGGATGATCGTGTCGGAACTCGTTAGGTCGGGACAAGGGTCCGACAATGAGATGCCACCGCCACCACCACCCCCAATTTGTTAATGTTGGAGCAAGCAGTGCGACGGGAAGAGGTCATGTCGCAGCCGCTCTGCGAGTTTTGGAATTGGTGGCCGGTGCAGGAGGAAATGGAGGAAATCGGAAGTCGGTACCTGAACGACTCCGAGCTAATGGAGCAGAAATGTTTCGAGGAGTATCCAATGTGGCACCTAGTACAGCTGAGTACTGGTTAGAAGCAACGGAACGCATCATGGATGAGCTTGATTTGACTCCAGAGGAAAAGCTGAAAGGAATGGTGGCGTTGTTACGCGATGAAGCGTACCAATGGTGGTTGACTGTTCGTGATGGTACCGTAGCTGAAAATCTGACCTGGGAATTTGTTAAAGAGGCCTTTCAGAAGAAGTATGTGGGAACCGTATACATGAGAGCGGAGGAAGGCTTTTCTAGGGTTAGTACAAGGGAGTAAGTCCGTCGCAGAATATGAGGCGGAATTTCTGAGGTTGAGCCGCTATGCTCGAGGGGTAGTGGCAACTGAGCATGAACGCTGTGTCCGTTTTGAGGACGGATGAGGAATGACCTAAGATCATAATAGCACCACATCGAGCGGAATTCTGCTTTTGGTAGAAAAGGCCAAAGTGGCGAGGGGATTAAGGATGCTACTAAGCGGTCGTGGACAAGAATAAGACCAAAGAGGGTTTGGGTCGTCGGAAAGGGTTACAAGAGGCCTCGGGATGATGGGCCACAGAATCAACAAGTCGGTACCGTGAGGCGATTCGTCCGTGTGAGTATTGTGGGAAGAGGCATCTAGGGAGTGTTGGAAAAGATAGGAGCATGCTATAGGTGTGGGTCCAAGGATCATATGTTTAGGGATTGCCCCAAACAACCTGCACGAAAGCCGACCGTAGTTCGAATGCTAGCCAGATGAGGTAGAGGCGACAGCGACCCTCAACGGGTCGTGGTTCAAATAACCGCAGTAGTGGTACAGTGCAGCAGGCCGTGGAACACAGGCCGAGATAACACTAATGTTGAGGCAAGACAACCGGTTTGGTTTATGCGGTTCGTAAAGGAAGATGAAGATCGCCGGACGTAATAACCGGTACGTTCTTTATTTTTGACAAACCCTACTTTGCTTTGATTGATGTGGGCTCGACCCATTCCTATGTTGCAAGTAGTGTAGTGGAAACACTAGGCCTAGACTCTGAACTCTCTGATAGGCTGATGACTGTAGTAAGCCCATTAGGCCAAACTATAGTGGTAGACAAGATCTTTCGGAATGTACCCCTAGAAATTCAGGGAGTGAGCTTTCGAGCAGACTTAATGGAGTTACCTTTCGGAGAGTTTGAGCTTATACTCGGAATGGATTGGTTAGTAGAACACCGAGCTGTGTTGGATTGTGCAGCTAAACGTATGGAACTAAGAACCTCAGAGGATGAAGTGGTGGTAATGATCGGAGAAAGGAGGAACTATTTATCCAATGTAGTTTCAGCACTAAAGGCTGAGAAGATGGTTAAGAAAGGTTGCAAAGCATTCTTAGCTTTTGTAAGTGCGATTGGTGGGAAGGAGGAAGGTGTTAATGGAGTTAGGACGGTAAGGGACTTCGTAGATGTGTTTCCAGAAGAGTTACCGGGAATACCCCGAGATAGGGAGGTCGAATTTGGGATTGATTTGCTACGGGATCGCTCCCGTGTCAATCGCCCATACCAATGGCACCGAAGGAGTTAGTGGAGCTAAAGGCTCAGATCCAAGAACTATTGGATCGTGGGTTCATCCGACCCAGTGTGTCTCCATGGGGAGCACCGGTCCTTTTTGTGAAGAAGAAGGATGGAACTATGCGTATGTGCATAGACTACATCGATTAAATAAGTGACCATTAAGAACAAGTACCCCTTGCCAAGGATCGAGGACTTGTTCGATCAGCTGAAGGGAGCCGCGGTGTTTTCGAAGATCGATTTACGGTCAGGATACCATCAGTTGAAGGTGAAGGAGGCTGATATTCATAAGACCGCTTTTAGGACAAGGTATGGTCACTTCGAGTTTGTGGTGATGCCGTTTGGGTTGACAAACGCTCCAGCCGCGTTCATGGACATGATGAATCAGATTTTCCAACCCTACTTGGATAGATTCGTCGTCGTGTTCATCGATGATATTTTGGTGTATTCGAAGTCGGAGGAGGAGCATGATAAGCATCTCCGAGTCGTGTTGGAAGTATTAAGGGAGAAAAAGCTCTATGCCAAATTCAGCAAGTGTGAATTTTGGCTTAGGGAGGTGGCATTTTTAGGGCATGTGGTATCCGCAGAAGGAATAAGGGTGGACCCTAGGAAGATCGAAGCAGTGTTGGATTGGAAGCCACCTAGGTCCGTGGCTGAAATCCGAAGTTTCCTAGGTTTGGCAGGCTATTACAGAAGGTTCGTGGAAGGATTCTCGTCAATAGCCGCGCCTTTAACCAAGTTGCTAAGGAAGGAAGTACCCTTTGAATGGACTACTAAACAGCAAGAGAGCTTTGAAAAGCTTAAGAAGGTACTGACAGAGGCTCCAGTGTTAATTCAAATTGGAGGCGTGAAAGGAATTTGTAGTGTCTTGTGATGCTTCAGATCTGAGGGTTAGGGTGTGTTAATGCAAGATGGTAAAGTAGTCGCTATGCGTCTCGGCTAAGGCCTCATGAGCTTAACTACCCAACTCATGACTTAGAGCTAGCAGCGGTGGTTTTCGCCTTAAGGTTTGGAGGCACTATCTTTATGGAGAAAGGTCGATTATCTACAGCACCACAAGAGCCTTAAGTATTTATTAACTCAAAAGGAGTTGAACTTGAGGCGTGAAGGTGGGTGGAATTGCTAAAGGACTACATTCGCTCGATAGAGTATCATCCAGGCAAGGCGAACGTAGTAGCCGATGCCCTAAGTCGGAAGGTTGTAACGGATCTACGGGCCTTGTTCGCTCATATAAGTCTATACGATGATGGAAGCCTATTAGCAGAGTTGCAAGTAAGGCCTACATGGCTACAGGAAGTGAAGGAGGGACAGTTGGCTGATGATGACTTAAGTATTAAGTTGCAGCAAGCACAGCAAGGGGGATTAGAGGAATATGATGTCAATAATGAGGGAGTATTGTGCTATAAGGGTAAAGTTTGTATGCCGAAGAATAAGGAGTTGAGACAAAAGATTCTTCGGGAGGCGCATGGTAGCCCCTATGCCATGCATCCCGGAGGCATCAAGCTGTATAGAGATCTAAGGGAACAATTTGGTGGTCGACACAGGCGAGAAGTGATCAATTGTGGGAAATGTTTGACGGTCGACAAGTTAAGGTGAACACCAAGTTCCATCGAGATTGCTCCAACCAATCGAAATTCCCCAATGGAAGTGGGAAAGAATTACCATGGACTTCGTTAGTGGGCTTCCCCTTACGCCTACTAAGAAGGACTCGGTATGGGTAATAGTGGACCGTTTGACCAAGTCCGCACACTTTATCTCTGTCAGAAAGGATTATTCTCTTCAGAAGTTGGCTAGGTTGTATGTGGCGAAATTGTGAGATTACATGGAGTATCAAGTCGATTATCTCGATAGAGACCCAAGGTTTACATCACGATTTTGAAAGCACTTCATCTAGCTTTAGGCACTAAGCTAGACTTCACTACTTTTCATCCACAATCGACAGGCGATCGAACGAGTTATACAAGTGTTGGAGGATATGTTGAGAGGTGTGTAATGGAATTTCGAGGAAGTTGGGAAGATTACTTGCCCTTAGCTGAATTCGCCTATAACAATAGCTATCAAGCCAAAGATTCGGATGGCACCATACGAGGCATTGTATGGAAGGAAGTGTAGAACACCTACTTGTTGGACCGAGTTAGGAGAACGCCGAGTTTTGGGTCCGAGTTGGTGGCGTAAACCAAGAGAAGGTTGAGTTAATTCGCACAGTTGAAGGAAGCCTCTGATAGGCAAAAGTCGTACGCAGACCTTAAGCGGAAGGAAATAGAGTTTGAAGTAGGAGATCAAGTGTTCCTGAAAGTCTCACCTTGGAAGAAGGTAATGAGGTTTGGCCGCAAAGGAAAGCTAAGCCCAAGATTTATAGGGCCTTATCAAGTACTGAAGCGAGTTGGGCCTGTGGCATACCAATTAGAGTTGCCACGAATTGCAAAGAAATGCATGACGATTTCATGTGTCCATGTTACGTCGCTATCGATCGGATCCATCCCATGTGGTACCGGTTGAAGAAGTGGAACTAAGGCCAGACTTATCATACGAGGAGGAACCAATTCGGATCTTGGAACGTGATGTGAAAGTACTACGAAAGAAGACAGTTCCTCTAGTCAAGGTGCTATGGCGCAATCATGGAACAGAAGAAGCTTCGTGGGAGCCAGAAGAGGCGATGAGACAGCAATACCCTCAACTATTTTAGTTAGGAAATTTCGGGACGAAATTTTGTTTAAGGGGTAGAATCAGAACATCCTAAATAGGGCCTATGCATTTCCAGTTTAATTGTATGAAATGACAAGTTTCAAGTACTATGAATAAAATTTTGATACTTTTTGGAAATCTAGAAATGCATGGAAATGGAAATGAAAATGGAAATGGAAATGAACATTTTTGGAAACCTAGACATTTTTGGAAATGAACATTTTTGGAAACTTAGACATTTTTGGAAACTTAGACATTTCGGGAAACCTGAACATTTTGGAAACTTGAACATTTAGGAAACTTGAACATTTAGGAAACTTGAACATTTTGGAAACTTAGACATTTTGGAAACCTAAACATTTTGGAAACCTGAGGATGTAAGGAAAAATGGCAAGTTACAGAGCCGCGCGAAAATTTTAGGAAACTTAGAAATAAGGCCGGAATGACAAAATTCAAAGCCCAAAATAGGAGATAAGGGCAAGAGGGCCTTAAAAGAAAAAGATGGTGAATTTTGACATACAATCGAGCTTGGAAAAGTGGCCTGAAGTGTCACTTAGGGTTTATGGGAATGGCATGAGTTCGAGTCACTTGGAAAGCATTTTTTTGAAAGTTTAATTTTGTTTTCCAAGGCTAGGATGGACGGCACATGCATGTGTGGAAGGGAGAGTTTTATTTTCGTTAAAACTTGTCAAATTAAAGTGATAAATAGAGGATTTATTTTACAAGATAAATAAGGAATTAAAGGATGGATTAAAGGTTATTTTAAATTAATAAAGTGATAATTAAATGAGAATATTATCACTTGTAAAGGAGTAGTGGCCAAGTTTTGGACTCTTGGTCTAGCAGTTCAGTTAAAAGAAGAAAAGAGAGACTTTCTCTCATTCATCAACTTTGCCGAAACTTTGCTCTCACTTTCCCCTCTCATTGCCGAATTCTCCTAAGCAAGAAACCATCCTCTCTTTTGCTATTTTCTTCCTCGGTTCTACTATCAAAATTCAATCCTTATTGATTCTAAGCGAAGAGGAATCATCCACAACATCAAAAAGAGGTAAGATCCGTGGATTAGTCAACTTCTATTCTTTTCTTTTTACCAAAATCAAGGTACTAATTCCATTCTTGTTCATGGCCGAATCCACCATGATTCCTTAGATTTCTACCATCATCAATTACAAAGAGCAAGGATCTAAGGTAAGAACAATTAACTTTGTTCTTCTAAAATCTTTTAATCAAGAACAAGGAAATAACCTTTTCTATGTCTCATGGCCGAATGAAAAGGGAGAGTTTGGGATTTCAAAATCAAGGATTTAAGGTGAGGCACAATCGGCCAAAGGCCAACTTCTTACTTATTAAAGTTAGATCGGATCTAACATGTGAATTTTAGGAATTTCGACGGATATTCAAGACAAAAGGAACTTTCGGATTTGGAAATCTATAAGGTAAGCCTCTAAACATTCGCCAATGGTGGTGAGATCATCTAAATTAATTCCTTAATTTTTCAAAAGTCAAAAACTAACCTTTGCGAAGTTTTAAGGTTGGCGAACCATTAGTAAAGGAAAAGCGAAGTTTTGGATTTGTGTAAATACCCAATCGGCTAAGGTAAGCTTTTTTACAAATCCTACTAGGATTTGGTTTTGTTTAAAAGGGGTTTATTAATGTGTGTTAATGGATGGGCGAATATAGGGATTAACAGATCTAAAAATTAGATCGGATTCTCGAGATATCAAGGAACCTATTAGCGAAAAAGGTGTGTACCCTTACTATTCTTCGATATATTATGGCTAAGTATTTTAATATATGATATGAAAATAATATGAATGTGGCTATGTACCACACATGTGGCAAAGAGTACCAAGGTACGCTTTCCTACTTGATAGGATTGTGAAAATGTTATTTAATAACATGCGAATATAAGAATATGAACATGAAATTAAATTATGCTATATATGTATATATGTTTTGGGCATTCGGGATTTATGTGAAAGGGGGAGAACAGGTGTTGACTTCGGTCTCACCCACGAAAAATGTTGACTACGGTCACATTGCGAAATATGTCGACTACGGTCACATTGCGAAATTTTGGTAACTTCGGTTACAATAGTGTCTAATGACACAACGTGGAGAGTAGCGGATGGAGGGTTGACTTAGTAGTCCTACTGTGTGTTGGTTGGTACGGGTGGAGAGTAGCGGATGGCATAGGTTTTGGGTTTGGGTTGCATCATAATTATTATATGGATTGATGATTTGAACATGAATGCCTGATTTATTGAATGATAGTATTGTGTGCACATTGAGTCTGTTGACTCACCCCATTGTGGGAATTATTTTTCAGGTGATGAGCAGTGACGGACCGGGCCGGTAGATCATGAGGAGGCCATGCATCAATTGAAGAATTTATTCAAATTTGGACTTTATTTAATTTCAATACTTTTAAATTTTATTTTGGGTCTACTTGATGTAATAAGGCCATAAGGCCCAATGGATTATTCTTTTTTTTTTTTTTCCTTCTTTCTTTACCTTTTAATATTTTGCTAAGAACTATTTTGAACATGTTACATTAAATTGGATTTACAAGATTAAATAAATGGGTTTTCAATCTAAGCCCAACTCAAAATAATGGTTTTCTAAAACTCTACAATTTTCTCTAAGTAACTAAAGTTTTGAGATCGGTTTACTTTAGAAACATACCAGATCCGGTCCATTCTCGTGGGCGGGTGTGGGTGTTTCAACCTCCGATCCAAGCTTCTTTCAACCGAGCTCGAATCAACTTAACCTTGTCTTGGTCTCAAAGAACCAACTCGGTCCCAACAACCGACGCTCACTTAACTCTCGTCCAACAAGTAGGTGAGCGACACTTCCCTCCGCATAACGCCTCATATGGTGCCATCTTGATGCTTGCTTGGTAATCGTTGTTATAAGCGAACTCATTAACGGTAGATACTCCTCCCAACTACCCTCAAGTCCAATACACAACCTCGTAACATGTCTTCCAAGATCTCAGATAACCCTTTCGATCGCCCGTCGATCATGGATGAAAAGCCGTCTTGAAATCCAACCGTGTACCTAGAGCCTGATGCAACGCTTTCTAGAACCTTGACGTGAATCTCGGATCCCTATCCGAGATGATCGATACTGGCACCCCGTGCAGTCTCACTATCTCTGACACATACAGCTTCGCCAACCTCTGAAGTGAGTAGTCCACCTCACCGAATAAAGTGAGCTGATTTAGTCGATCGATCCACAATTACCTGGCCAATCCTTCTTGCTCGGTGTAAGTGGTAATCCACCGAAAATCCATAGTTATCCTTTCCCACTTCCATTGTGGATCTTCACCGGTCAAGCAACCTGCAGACGTAGGCGATGCTCGACCTTGACTTCGCCGCATGTCGACACTTCCCACAAACTCGGCCACCTTCTTTTTCGCACTGCCACCGTAATGTTCTCCGAGGTCCCTATACATTTTCTACCTCCGGGATGCATAGCGTAGGGCGCTATGTGCATCTGAAGAATCTTTTGCCTTAACTCGGTGTCTCTCGGCATATAAGCCTTCCCCGAAAACACAAAGACCCCATCACTAGACAAATCAGAACCCTCCAAACCATCGTTCGCACTTGTGTCCTCTGCGACTCGTAACCTCATCCAACAAGCGTTTTTCTCGACCGCTCAACCCAAGTAGGTTTAACTCGCAGCTCTGCCGAGAATACTCCGTCGTCATACAAACTCAAGTGGGCAAACAGCTCTTAAATCCAAACAACCTTACGGCTTAACGCGTGCGCCACAACGTTAGCCTTACCGGATGATACTCAATTGAGCAATCGTAGTCTTTCAGCAGCTCAATCCATCTGCTATTGCCTCAGATTCGGGTCTTTCGAATCGAAGGTACTTCGGACTCTTATGGTCCGTGTAGACTAACGATCTTTCTCCGCATAAGTAATGCCTCCATATCTTTAAGGCAAATACTACACCGCTAACTCTGGATCATGCGTTGGATAATTTACCTCATGTGGCCTTAATCGCCGAGATGCGTAAGCCACAACCTTCCTTCTTGCATCAAAGACACAACCCAAACCCGTATGTGATGCATCGCAGACATCTTTGAATTCCTTACCGACCTCGGTTGAATCGTAACCGGAGCTTCATCAAAATCTTCTTCAACTTATCGAAGCTCTCCTGCCGCTTCCGGTCCAAATGAACGGAACCCTTTTCTCAATAATTTAGTCATCGGTCTGCGATCAATGAGAAACCTCTACAAATCTTCTAGTAGTATCGCCAAGCCCGAAAACTCGAATCTCGACTCATCGACTTAGGCGGCTTCCAATCCAAAATCGCCTCTATTTTACGATGGTCCACTCTAATCCCTCACCGATACTACATGACCCAAGAACGCCACCTCCCTAAGCCGTAACTCACATTCTTGAACTTCACATAGAAATTGCTTTCTCCTTAGAATCAGTAATACCACCGCAAATGGGCATCATGTTCCTCCTCGGTCCTTGAATATACCAAGATGTCGTCGATAAAACCACTACTGAACCGATCTAGATCTGTTGGAACACCCTATTCATCGTGTCCATGAAAGCCGCCGCGTTAGTCAACCCGAACGGCATAACTAAGAACTCAAAGTGCCCATACCGAGTACGAAATGCCGTCTTACAGATATCCGCCTCCTTCACCCTTAACTGGTGATACCCAGACCTTAGATCGATCTTCGAGAAAACTGACGCACCCTTCAGCTGATCAAACAAGTCATCTATCCGAGGCAGTGGATACTTGTTTTTGATCGTCGACTTATTCGGTTGGCGGTAGTCTATACACATCCGCATGGTACCGTCTTTCTTCTTGACAAAGAGTACAAGGCGCTCCCACTGCGAAATACTTGGCCCGATAAAGCCTCGTCCAATAACTCCACGGATCTCGAGCCTTAAGCTCCACTAACTCTTTAGGTGCCATCACAGACGGAGCAATGGATACCGTGCGCTTTGAAATGATCTATCCCGAACTCTACCTCTCGATCGGCGGCAACCCGAAGCTCCTCAGAAACACATCAACAAATTCCCTAATCGTCCAACCGTCTCCAAGCAGACTCCTTAGCCTCCAAGGCATACACATGAACCACATATGCTTCACGTTCTTTCGACCATCTTCTCGGCTTTGAGAGCAGATACCACATTGGATGAGATAATTCCTCCTATTACCGATCAGAACTACCTCATCACCCTCAGCTGTTTTCAGAATCATGCGCTTAGCCACGCAATCCAACTTCACCTGGTACTTAACCAGCCAATCCATCCCGAGAATCAGATCGAATTCCTCAAACGGCAGTTCCATCAGATTAGCCTCAAATACTACCCCTTGGAGTTCTAGAGGTACATCTCTATACAGTTTATCTACCACTACAGAGTGACCTAGAGGGCTTATTACGGTCATCTGCCTAGAAGATATCTCAGAGTCTAAATCCATGGTCTTCACTATGCTACTTGCAACATATGAATGTGTTGAACCCACATCAATCAAAGCAAGAAATGGAGAACCAAATATTAAAACGCATCGTAATGACGTCCCAAGTGCGTCCCCTCCCTCTCGGCCTTTGTAGCATACACCAACCCCGACCGTCGGCCTCGTAACTACCTCGCACCTCGCCCGAAGCTTCACGGCCCGACCGTAACCATTACCTCCTCTGCCATTACCTCGGCCCTCTGCGGTGGTGGTCCGTTATTCCTATACTCGAGTACGGCCCGACTCTCTGACCAATTCTAGCCAACTTGCGCGACAATCCCTCACACGGTGGTCCAAATGAGCCACACTCATAACACCTCTACCATCACCCAACATCCTCCCCAATGAGCTTTCCCACAACGGTTACATGCATGACGGTCCCCGCTTAGCAAGAACAAACCTACCCGACCGATTCGCCCACTCGGTCTAGCCCTTTTCACACGATTTCTGATGACCCGAAGATCCAAAACTCCTCTTGTGTCGGTTCCTATCCATACCCCGCCTCACGATTCCTTAATGCCCTCGGCTACCTTCGCCTTTTCAACTAGGGCAAGAATTCACGCTCCTGCGGGCGCAATTATCAACCTTAATTCGTCCCGCAGCCATCCTCAAACGAACACACCTCTCATGTTCAAGAGCCACCATGCCCACGGCATACCGACTCACCTCGTAAACTCGCCAGATTCTCGACACGATTTGCTCCCGAACTAACCTCGTAAATGCTTTCCATTGCTCATTAATGTAATTAGCCCCACGTACTTTTTTCCGATAGCGGCGGAAATAGTCCCAAGTCGATCTTCATTTGCGGTATTGTTCGAATAAAGAGCCACCACTGGTATGACTCATCTCGAGAAGTGATCGATCCCTTTAATTTCTCTTGACGATTAGGTCCGATCGTCCATGATCCGTTCGCCGCTTCAGCCAATACTCGGCGAAGGCTGAGCAACACCCGACACCCCGAAAGAATTCAAATTTATTTGCGAAGTCGCCAGCACAGATTTCCTAGCTCCCACGCCTCCACCTACTCCACTACCCGTTCTAAAACCTCGGCAAGATCGCTTATGACACCTGCGTCCTCCCGACTGCTCTTGAAACTCACCACCTCCGGTGGTGGCGGAACCGTATCTCATTCTTCGAACCACGACCGAACCTACAGCTCGAAACCGTCATCCTACTGCGACCACGCCCACGACCACGTCCACCCCGGTACTCATGACTAAATATCGTCGATTTAAAGAATTTTATGTATCAGTAATTATTCCACTGTTTAAAAGCAAAGTCTTATGAATTTTAAAGAAGCTTTGTTTTCGCGAGTCCACTAAGTCCTATCAGCTTTAGTTTCTAAAGTAGTCTTACTAGCCATCCAATCATATCAATTAATATCACAACCAATAGTACGGGGTACTTACCTGGGCGGATTGGTGCCGGTGACTCGGTGCCATGCCTTTCAAACCATACTTTTAAAATGTAATACTCAAAACTATAGTTTTAAAATATTTTGGGCCTCGGGCCCACAAATGAGCCTTTGAACTTGGCTCGATATTACAATTGTAACACCTCAAACCCGGTCAAGACACCACCAATCGAATTTGGTATGTTACGGAAAAAGGGTTGAGAGGTTTAGGTTTCTATTTAAAAGTTGGAGAAAACACTTATTAGGTTGTGCATTTGAAGAAAAACTTGAGTAGGTTTGATTGAAATTTGATGATGTATTTGAAAACCCAAAAATTTTAAAAACTTACTCCGATGGGTAGACAAAACAGGTTTATCTCGTTAAGAAGTTTGAGTTGTTTACCATTGTTACAAAAACATTTTTGTCTTAGTAGAAAATCGTGTTTAAGTTAGAAAACATTTGGGTTCTTCTTTATTCCAAATCTTAGTGTGATACCCGATGGTATAGTTTAAAATATCGCTTTTGTATTTTGAAATCGTTGTCTTTCCAAGTTTTAGCACATTTTAACCCAATTAATTTGTTAAGGCATATTATAAATCCACTGTAATCATAAACAAAACATAATTTAAAAAGGCCATTTACAAACCCAAATAAAACCAAATAGTAATAAAAACTTAAGTACCAAATTTCATAAAAATCCAAGCAGATCTTTATTTGAGCATGGCATGAGCACCTCGAGTCCATCCCGGCTCCATGTTCGCCTATGTGCCACCCGAAATGTCAAAGGAGAGAGTGAGTCGCAAGACTCAGTATAATTCCCTCTCCCAGATAACATGCCAACACACATATCATAACAAAATAATGCAAGTAATGCACCCATCCTAGCCAACCATATCACCTTTTCTACCCCTGTGGTACCAAACCACTTTGGTGGTGCCAAACCACCGTGATCCAAAGTCACGGTATCCATACTTGTGGTACCAAACCACCGGTGACCAAGTCACGAATAATCCAATGATGGGGCCAACCCATCGTGTGATACCAAATCACTAGCGACAATCCCAGATCTCACAAGTGGGCCAACCCACGGTGGTGTCAAACCACGTGGACGAGTCGCAATGAGGTGCCAAACCTCCGTGTCCCAAAGACACAATGTGATACCAAATCACCGTGACCGTAGTCACAAATCCGATGATGGGGCCAACCCATCGTGTGATACCAAATCACTAGCGTAATCCCAGATAATCAATCGTGGGGCCAACCCATCGTTGTACTAAGCCACTGGACGAGACGCCGAGGTGCCAAACCTCTGGTGACCCAAAGTCACAAAATACGTGGTACCAAACCACTAGAGGTGCCAAACCTCCGTGTCCCAAAGACACAAGGTCCCAAAGACACGGATATCATACTCCCCTCCTTTCATAACACCCAATCACATATCATACTAGATGCAAAATCGTGCAATCATGTTATCATGCTCACATGCTCGAGATGGCATCTCAATGAATATACACCCATAATCATGATATCGTAGATCATCACATATTTCATAATGAAACGGACTTACGAATCCGTATCCATACCTCAATGGGTATCGAAATAGTCAACCACACTGTTTCATTTACACAAACAGGTTATCACATTACTTAGTTAAGATAGTGTGTTGGTTTACACACCTGAAGTAGCGAAGATGTTAATCCTAAGAATCGGTCTACGTCCCTTGATCACCTCTACAACCCGAATCCTACAATCGCCAACAATGGATTAACCATCATACCATTCGGTCATGACCACATACACAAAGAGGGTTTAACTTCGATCTCTTACCTGCCCTTGAATCGGTTACCAACCAAGGCTCGAACCAACAGTGGTTCCTTCACTAATCGACTCCACCCTAAAAAGAGAACGATTAATCCTTTGAAACCATATACTTAATCGAAAACTAAATAAATAAACCACGAGCAATCATCTCACCATCACTTACCGATTGCTTAACAGAGTAAGAAGGCTCTCCTTGCTTGATTTCGAACTCCAAAGACCCTATACGAAACACGATTACCAAAACAAGTGATGAACTCCTTTCACAAACGCCAAATCGGCTCTAACCAAATCCAATTGACATAGAACAAGGGAGGAAAAGAATAACATTCGCCATGTAATTACCTTCTCTAACGATGAACAACCACCAAGATTCGGCCTTACACAAAGAGAGTTGTAAAGAAGAAGGAGTTACTATTCGCCACCACCAAAACGGAAAAGAGAAAGATACCTTCGGTTTTGAGAAGAAATATAAATGGAGGAAAAAGCTTTGGCTTCACACCAAGGTTTAAACTAAAATGGTTTTGGAAAAGAAGAAAATAGAATGATGGATACTTTCGGTTTTGAGAAAGAGGAAGAAATGAATAAGGTGTTTAGAAGAAGAACAAATTTCGCTACTACTCTTCAAGAAAGGGAGAAAGAAAATGCTAGTTTCGCTCAATGTTGAAGAGAAACAAAAGTGGTTTCGGTTTAACACAAATGAGAAAGAAAAGAAGGTGGAGAGGCATTCGCTAACAAGGTTTCCAAAAGAGAGAAAAGATGATAATGGGATGCTAGGTTCTGCTAAAACAAAGCGAAAGAAGCAAAACAACAAAAGAAAGAAAATAATGTTTAAGAATTCAAGAGGACATTCGGCTACTACTAAAAAAAATGATTGAAACAAGAAGCAAATTCGCAAGCACTTGGGGTTTCGGTTTCAAGAATGAATGAAAAAAGAAAATGGTTTTATTAGGTTATTTGCAAGTGAAAAGCTTTGCTAGCTTTTAACTAACGAAATCAGATTTTCTTTTGACAAAATGGAAGGCTTACCAAGGAGAATTTGACCGAAAGAAGTAAAAGAATAAAGGAAAATGCACACATGCTAAAGGAAAATTGCTCACCCCCACACTAACAACCTACCACTCTTTTCCCTCCCCAAACTCTCTCCAAAACCGCCAACCTCCCCCAATCACTCCCACGCCACTAATTCAAATCCCTTGACCAAGTCTTCCTCCACAATTTGCTCTCCACCCACCGCTTGAATGAGTTGACAAAGTCCATGGTAGAGTTTGAACTACCCACAACTCCTTCCTTCCATGCCACAAAATGGGAGCCAAAATGTGGGATTCTCAGACTTGAACACAAGACCTCCTCCTCCCTTGCACTTGACGCCCACATGCTCCAAGTGGCGCATGCTTGCCACTCCACCAACTCATCTCTTGTGTTAAAATTTACCTAAACTAATTATAAACCCCAGCTCCTTCAGCTCCTATCCCCTAAAGCCCAAAAACAAAAATTTTCCCACCTACTGTGCACACCCTAGCCTACAACTAAGCCCCGAAACCACACACACAACCACATAGCACACCATAGACATGCAAACAATGCCAAAAAAATAAAATAACCCTTAACCCGGGATATTACAGGTTAGAAGTCATCTGAGATCATATCACTCTATCCAGCTATGGTTTGGTACTTATAAGCTTCTGATATTGGTTATTTGGCATGTATAGGTTTTGTGGTCATTTTGATAATTATTTTGGTAGTAACATTTTCCATTTGAATTGGCTTATGAATGCCTATGTTTTTGTTTGCATGTATATAGTCATGTGAGTTGGCTATTTTGATGATTTTGATGATGTATAAGTGTGCAAATGACCTTTGTTTTGAGTTTGCCAATTGTCCTATAAATGCAAATTGTGATGGATATATTTTAAAATAGTATTTGGAGTATGAAAGAGCCCATGTTTGATGAGTGATATGTTGGTGATATTAGGTAAATTAATGCAAGTTTAAATGTGTTCATACTGATGAATTGAGATTGTGAATTTTGGTATGTTTTGGAAGACATGTTGGGAAATAGTATGTATTGAATTTTTTGGTATTGAAATGGTATGAAAGATGTTTGTTTGAGGTTGTTTGAAATGCTTATAAGTGTTATGTTTTAGTGACATTGAAATTGGTATAGGTGTGAATGAGTTTGGGTGGCAAATTAGCTTAGTAAATAGCCTATTTTGTCCACACGGGCAGAGACACGGGCGTGTGTCTCAACTATGTGTTACACACAGTCAAATTACATGGCCATATGTCTCCTGGTGTGGAAATTAAAATGAAGTCAGAATGCTCCACACGGTCTCACACACGGAAGTGTGACCGACCGTGTGGTACAAGTTAGTATACCCCTTAATTGGCACACGATCTAGTACACGGGCGTGTGACTTGCCGTGTTGCATAAGTCAGTATACCCTATAGTTTTGGAACGGCCTAGCACACGACCTGACACACGAGCATGTGTGGCCACTTCGAATGGCACACAGGCTAGACACACGGGCGTGTGGTTGGCCGTGTGACCTAAGTCAGTAAGTACCCCATGTTTTCACAAGGGCGTGTCTGGTGGCCATGTGAGACACACGACCTAGCCACACGGGCGTGTGTTGTAACACCCCTAACCCGTAATCCGTCTCTGGGTTAGGGTTAAAGGAGTTACTGAATAGATTGAAAACTTTAACAAACCAATCATAAAATATATCATCAATCGCAACCATCTTGTCCCATCTATAGGTCAACGAGACCTTAAACATACTTTAAGACAGGGTCGGAACTAAACCGAAACACATATAGATATTATCAGAAATTTAAAACTTTTCTAAGTTTCAGGGGTTACACTCCCGTGTAGGCAGGCCGTGTCCCTCCCACAGCCGCTAGACACACCTGTGTCTCACCCGTGGTCGAGCCTGACTTAACTTCCATGGCACCAAGCATGCTCGTGTACCTTGGCTGTGGTCAATCCTGATTAAACCATACGGCTACCAAGCACGTCCGTGTGCCAAGGCTGTGTACACTTAATTAGCTACTGACTTAGTGCCACGATTACTAGGCATGCTTGTGTGCCACAACTGTGTGGAAAAATAGGTCATTCAAGGCCAAAATGCCACTCACATTAGGGTCATACCTACAAGCAAATTACCAATACAACTCATGCACATTTAGCAACTAAGAACATATCAAAATAACCATCCAATCTCTACATTCAAATCCAATTCCAATCATGCCAATTTACAAGACTAGAACTTATATAAACACAAGCACAATTCATCCATATACTTACCATAAACTTAACCACTTCATATGCCATCAAACCATACCAAAACCTACATCATATATTACATTCATTGAAGCATATTACCAACACATAACTAGCCAAATCACATGGCTAAGTTCACATCTCATACTTAACCTAATATCTAGCCTATACATGCCATATTTAGCTATACACATTTCTAAAAGATACCAAAATGAGCTTGGGTAGTGTGATGACGATCCTCGATAGTCCCAAGCCTTCAATAGCTTTGCTGATCTATAAAATAGAGCAAACACACACAGAGTAAGCTTTTCAAAAGCTTAGTAAGTCATATACAAATAAACTTAATTTAAAATGCACATAACATACTAAAACAATGACAATAATGGTTCTCATAGCATATACATCTCACATAGAGTTTGGCTCAATGGTTTAGCCATAACTTATCATATACTTCAACTCATTACCACATATGCACATAGCTCATCTAAGCATAATTTCACATATCATCTTATCATTCCATTGCACATATTCATTTTAGTAAGTTCATATAGATACTTACCTTTCATACACACCTTGTGTACTTATCAAACATACCTAAAATGAATATACATTCACGTAATCTTTCATGACTCGAAATTTACCTGTTAAATTGTTCGAAATCTAATAGGATACTCAGAAGACTCAAAATAGTTGTACAATGCCAATGTCCCAGATGAGGTCTTACATGTACTCAGATATCAATACCATTGTCCCCAACAGGGTCTTACACCTAAATTCCATATCGATGCCAACGTCCCAAATGTGGTCTTACACAAAATTCTCATATCGATGCCAATGTCCCAGACGTGATCTTACACGAAATTCTTATATCGATGCCAACATCCTAGACGTGGTCTTACACAAAATTCTCATATTGATGCCAACGTCCCAGACATGGTCTTACACGAAATTCTCATATCGATGCCAACGTCCCAAACGTGGTCTTACACGAAATTCTCATATCGATGCCAACATCCTAGAAGTGGTCTTACACGAAATTCTCGAATCAATGCCAACGTCCCAAACGTCATCTTACACGAAATTCTCACATTGATGCCAATGTCCCAGACGTAGTCTTACATGAAATTCTTAAATCGATGTCAATGTCCCAGGCGTGGTCTTACACGAAATTCTCGAATCAATGCCAACGTCCCAGATGTGGTCTTACACGAAATTCTCGAATCGATGCCAACGTCCCAGATGTGTTCTTACACGAAATTCTTATATCGGACACCTATGTCATGACATATAATGTTCTATCTATCCCAAGGTTCAAACGGGACTTCTAGAACTTAAACAACTTGTCGACTTATTCGTAAATTTTGGAGTTCACATACAATCCATCTCAATGGATATTCATAGCAATTAAAATTTCATTTATTCACAAATAGTGCAATGCAAATACATTTATTTGTATATCGACTTACCTCGAATTCGGTTTAACAGAAACGGATACGGCTACTTAATTACTTTCGCCTTCTCGAGATCTAACTCCAATTTCTTCGGCTCTTGATCTATACATATTCAAATTTAACCCTTTTATTCACTAACTCATCCAATTCAATCCAAATACTTATATTTAGGGAAATCTAAAAATTAGCCCTCACATTTGCACATTTTATCAATTTAGTCCATTTTTCTCAAAACATCAAATACACAAAATCACAATATATATATATATATATATATATATATATATATGCTTAGCCGAATGCTTATATATCTTATACAAGCCCATATTTTCATCAAATTTATAATTTAGTGCTTCAATAATTATTTTCTCAATTTAATCCAAAATACTCAAATTCAACAAAACTTCAAATACAAACTATGATAACCAAACACATATCTTTCATTTTTCACTATTAAACATCACAAATCACATGAGTTCATCAAAGTCTCATTTCAAAAACATCAGCAATTCTCAAAATTAAGACATGGATTTTGTAGTATACGAAGCAATGATTACAAAAACGTAAAAATTATCAAAAACTGAAGTCAAAACTCACCTTAATTTAAGCTTGCAAGTGTCGAATAAAACTATCGAAACCATTTTTTAAGTTCATGAAATATGGAGATCGACTTTAAAAACGAAAATGGAGTCGCCACCAATCCCTTTTTTTTGCTTAGGTGTGATCGGATCAACTTATAAAACGTTTTATTTCAAAATATTGATTTTGGCCTATGAAATTCAAGAAAACAAGTTCGGGAGTCAGTTACATATGAGGAAGGATTAGCACCCTCGTAACGCCCAAAATTGGTACCGGATTGATTAGTTATTGTCCTAATGTCGAACATTTGAGAAGATTTTAAAATACGATCCTTTTATTTTTATTTTTAAAATGTTTGGATAAACTAAATTGTACATCAAGACCCATTTATCTCAAAGAAATAAAATGTCACACTCAATGAGTTAGGATGCAACATTTCAAGACTTCAAAACTAGGCTTGCCTTTATTTGTAGAAAATCCTTACTTCGAGACAACAAAACATCATATCCAATAAGTGAAGACACAATATCTCGAATTCCCGAGAATAAGTTTTTATTTAATATTTTTTAAAAAAAAGAAAGTAATAGGTTCTTTAGACTTGAAGAGAAAAATCGAAACCCAGTAAGTTAGGGTATGATTTCTTTCAAATCTTAGAACGTGAGTGTTTACTTATTTTGAAAATCGCATAAAATGTAATGCTATCGTAATAAGATGGATATGAATTATAGTAGACATGCATAATAGAGTGAAAACGAGGGAGACAACATAAATTACAATAAAAAAGAAAAAATAAATGAAAATTAAGACAAATAATTTATGTAAAATAATATGTAAAAAGAATAAAATAAATAAATAAATTAATACTATGTATAATGTAAAAAATAATAAAATAATAAAATAGTAAAAATACCACAATAATAATAAAATATTAATAAACAAATAATAGTAAAAATAATAGAAATAATAAAAGTAATGGAAATAATGAAAATAGCGATAGTTATGTTGATAATAAAACAAATAATAGTAACAATAGTCATAATAATAATAGATATAATAATAATAATAAATATAATTATAGAAATAATAATTTATATAAAAATATAATAGTGGTAATAATGAAAATAATAATAATACAAATGAATATGATAATAATAATCAAGTTAAAACAAGAATAGTTTTAGTAATAATAAATTAATAGTAATATATTAAAATTAATAGGAAAAATAATAAATAATAATAGTAATAAGTATAATAATAATAATAATAATAATAATAATAATAATAATAATAATAATAATAATAACGGTAACAAAGATAATATTAAATAATAATAATTTTAAAAACTAATAATGAAATAACAAAATTACAAAAGAAAAAAAGGACGAAATTGAACTTGAAATAAAGGTTTGGGGTGAATTTCAAAGAAAATAAAAAAAAACCGGACCTATCCGAACGCGCGCATGACATGGGGGACTGAAGGGGAAAATATCCCCTCCCTCCAAAACGTTGCATTTTACAAGGGATTAAATTGAAATGGAAGGAAAATTATAGGATCAAATTAGAAAATAAAAAAATTAATTATAAATTAATAAAAAAGTGGAAGGGCTAGAATGCAATGAGCCCTTCCATAGAAAACACCCGGATCCTGAGACTGGGTCGGGTCGAGGCGCGGGTCAGCCCCCAAAACGACGTCGTTTTAGGCGTTAAAGGCCCCAAAGCGCGTTTAGGCTAGGTATTTATGGCCAAAATCTAAAAAAAAAATCGTTTAGGCTAGGTATTTATCGTCACCGTCTGGCATTTTCTCTTTGCAGCCATCGCCTTGGGCCACAAGCATGGTGGTGGAACTTCAAAGGTGAGGTTTTTTTTTTCTCTCTTTTTTTACTATTTTATAAACTTCAATATATGTAAAAAAAAAAAAAGAAAAAAAATAGATTCGAAATAGAAGGAAAAAAAACTTTGCTCACTTGTTCTTTGGGGGTTTTTTTTGTATTGTATATATGCCTCTGTGTATTTGCATGTGTATGCCTCTTTTACAGATTGTGTTAGGGGTTTTTATAGCCCTGAATAAATAAATAAAAAATACAAAATCTGTCTTGCTTATTTTCTGTCATTTCTTTCCTTTTGCAAGTAGACGACGAGAAATCTGGCGACGGAGTGCTATTTGGGCGCTGATTGCGGCGCGAGGCACGTCTGGTGTTGAGGCTGCACTGGATGCTTTGTGGCGCCTAGGGTTTCAGAAACCCTAGGCCCTCTGAAACTGTTTAGGTTTTGGGCCTTTTTGGGCCGCGTAGGTTTGGGGCGTAAGTAGGCTATGGGTAAATTATTTAGTCTGGGCTATTTGTAAATTGGACTGTACTGGACATTATTATTATTTATTATTTTGGGTTTTTTTTTAATTTACATGGGCCCAGGCAATAATGGGCTACTACACGAATAAAACAAAGCTTAAGTTCTTTCTTTTCTTTCAATATTTGGTGGAAGAACATGTAAAATAAGCACTATTTCCAAGCTTTGTTATTATTATTATTATAACATATAATATGTTATTTGCATTAACTAAACTATTATATATATATATATATATATATATATATATATAACAACATATTTTTCATTATGCGGTCCACTACTCTCACTTTTGGCAAATTTGCAACATAAATCCTCCTATTTAAGGAGACACAACAATTAGGCCATTCAATTAAATAAAAGGCCACTTTTACCAATTATGCGATTTAGTCTTTTTATCAAATTAAACACACAGACAGACAAATTAACTTACATAATTTTACCACATGCTTAATCACATATCAAAAACATAGAAAATAATATTAAAATATTTTACTGACTCAGATTTGTGGTCCCAAAACCACTGTTCTGACTAGGGTCTAAACCAGACTATTACATGTGTCCTCTATTTTGAGGAAAGTTTTTAAAGTTTCGTGAAAGTTTTATAAGTTATCGGTTTAGTCCCTTAACCACTTTTAAAGTATGTTTAAGGCCTCGTAGGCTATTATAAGGGACAAATTGATTGAGATTGAATGATGATTGTATGAACTGATTGAATGCATGAGAAAAATACAATTATATGTGTTACAAGTCCGGTAATGCTCCATAATCCTGTTCCAGTGTTGAATACGGGTTAGAGGTGTTACAACACGGGCGTGTGTCCCCTGAAATTTGAAAAATTTTCTAAGTGGTTCAAAAATTTCTTGAACCACTTCTAAAGCATGTTTAAAGCCTCATAGGCTCGTATTAGGGACAATGTGATTGAGTTTGAATAATGATTGCTTGAAATTTGAAAATGTATTTGAAATTATTGTTTAATTGTTTTATAACTCTAGTAATGCTTTGTAACCTTATTTCGGTGTTGAATACGGGTGAAGGGTGTTACAAGAACAATCATCAATTGTGTCAGGAAATCGCATAGACTTAAAAACATTAAATGTTACCTTATTGTCCTTAACACGCATAGTAAGCTCGCCCTTTTGCACATCGATAAAAGTTCTTCCAGTTGCTAGGAAAGGCCTTCTTAGGATGATTGGCACCTCTTTATTTTCTTCAAAGTCTAGAACAACAAAGTCAGCGGGAAAAATAAATTTATCTACATGTACCAATACATCTTCAATTTTTTCTTCTGGATGTGCTAAGGATCGATTTGCTAATTGTAGTGCAACCGTAGTAGGTCTAACTTCACCTATCCCCAAGTTTCTGAATATTGACATGAGCATCAAGTTGATACTCGCACCCAAATCACATAGTGCCTTACTACAATATGTTGCTACAATGTTGCAAGGTATGGTAAAACGTCTAGGATCCTTCAACTTCGGGGGTAGTTTGTCTTGAAGATATGCACTGCATTCCTACGTCAGGGCTACCGTCTCATATTGATAATTAGTATATGTCTTATTTAAAATTTGTATAAATGCCAAGATAAAAAGATGTTTGCATGAAATGTGGCAATGCATGATGTGTACAATGTGAGACAATGGTGTAGCGTCCTGTTACTCAAGCTCGACGATCGGGCCAAGTATAGGATATTACATAATTGGTCCTAATTCAACCTTGAGTTTGCAAAAGAGCTTTTGTAAGCTCATATAAAACCTAAAGATGATTATATATTGTATCATATGCATGTTTTACTTGTATTTAAATGTTTAATGGTATAATTTGAATATAATCGATTGTAGTTGTTTCAGCAACAAATGTAACATCATATAGCTTGGACCCGATGATTGGGTCGGTATGGGGTGTTAGAAAAAAAGTACCAAGTTCGTTTACAGTTACCAAGTTTAGATACCAATTAGGTCCAAAAAAAATTTATGTGTCATGGAGGTATAAGTTATCAAGTTCAGGTACCTCCGTATATATTAATACAACTAAAGAATAAAAAGGAGAAAGAAGCTTATACGATGAAACAAACATATATAATTTTTGATAATATATAAATATTTTTATATATAAATATTATTAATTAGATTTAATAATATATAAAATTTCATTAATACTTTAAGTATAAATAATAAAAATATTTTCAAATATTAGTTTTTTTTGAAAATAATTTAGACTTAAACAATAAATTTAAAATATCATTTTATTCTAAGAATTTAAAATGAGTTAAAATTTGATAATTTTAAAGATCATTTTCCCAATTAATTTCAAATTACTCCAAAATAATTTGGTTGTATAGATTATAAACATTAACAATATTTATTATAATTTTTCAAAAGTAAAATGCTATAAATATTTTGATTAATACTATTATAAGAAGAAAAAAGTGAAAACTCAAAAAAAAAAACACTAATATCGAAGCCTCGCTATCTCCCTTAAATTTTACAATATACTCTTAACAAAAAAGTTTCCCAAAAGATGTAGAAGCACAAATCCGTGAGATCCAACTTCAGGGAGACAATCTACTTCGATGCAGCTTTTAGCAGCAAAGAATCCAACTCGATGGCTGGTCTGGTGGTTATTGACAGAATAGGAGAAATAATAAACACAAAGTCAGCTTTGAACTCAAATGTTCCTTCCTCTTTTGTAGCAGAAGCATATGCTGGGCTTTATGCGGTCAGATTAGACACTTCAATGGGGTTACGCTCAGTCACGATAAAAGGGGATTCACGCACAGTAATACAGAAATGCAAAACAAAAGAGAAGGACAAATCCGTTATCAGCGCAATAATCAGAGACATCCAAGAAGAATCGAAGCAGTTTCAAGAAGTCAGATTTCAATTCATTAACAGAAATGAAAACGTGTTGGCCCATAAAATAGCAGATGAAGCGCTTAAAAGGGATGTAATACCGTACCTGGGAGGAGACGAGCAACATATTCCTCAAGTGAACCCGGAAGGAAGATGGAGACAGAGGCCAGATTAAGTCGACATAGAGGAGAAGATGAATGGATAGCAAAATGAGAAATATGGAGAAGTTATCGACTGAAACAGATGGGATAGGCTAAAAATGAAAAGACAAAGTGAAATGATGCCCAGCTGTAATTGAATCGACAGCAATTAATAACCTAGATTTCCTTTTTTCATAGCAATAATTTGTTTCAGTTTCCTAGGAGCTTTATTTGTCAGTTTTTTTCAATTTTGATTTATCTAATGGCTTGATGGAACATAAAACCAGAAGGCCCAATGACTTTTGTTATAGTTTTTTAGCCCAATAAAAGGTTGCGGGTTAGTATTTCAAAAAAAAAAAAAATTCCCCAAAGAAAAGATTAAGAAAGTAAAAGAAAAAACTAGGCATTCTTAGGCTTGTTATTATGAACATAATCATAGTAATTATTGGCATTAATATTGGATCTCAAAAGACGATAAGAAAGAGACCCTGTATTTCTATTTCTAATCATTAAACAATCAAGTCCTTTCCAAAACCAACGCCTCAGCTTCACATGGCCCACGTGCCCTCTTTTCCTCGCCACCCCACCCACCACCTCCGGCGGCTTGTAGTGCCTAATTAATGGCCATTTTATCCCATCAAAGAACGGGTGTTGTTTAATATCCTGCGCACCCTTTGTGCACCCCAGTCTCCTCCTTGGATCTTTTACCAACAATTTCTCAATCAAATCCTTTGCCTCCACAATTCCTGCCTTTTCTACTTCAGCTGCGTCGGGGAATCTCATTTTTCTGCTCGAAGCTATATTCCGAAGAGTATTTTCCTTACTGCCTCCTTTAAACGGCGTCGTTCCATATAATAACTCGTAAACAAACACCCCAAATGCCCACCAGTCAACGCCATTACCGTGGCCGCTTCCGGAGACAAGCTCCGGTGCTAAATACTCATGGGTGCCGACGCACGAACGTGAAAACGCCGTTACGGGCTCAGCTACAAACTCAGGAAGAACTTCTTCAACCGAACCGGCGACGGGAGCGAAACAGCCGCCGTTGAAACAATTCCGCTTTGAGTTTCGACTTTTGCGGCGGAGGAATTTACAAGTGGGGACCACATCAGCCTTGAAGCACAAATCGAAATCCGACAACATGATATGCCCATCTTCCCGTAACAAAATGTTTTCAGGTTTAAGATCCCTGTAAATGATCCCTAAGGCATGTAAATATTCTAAAGCAACCAAAACTTCCGCGGCGAAAAACCGGACCGCCGCTAAAGGAAAGCGGTTACCGGGTTGTTTTCGTTGGAGAGAATGGAGGTCTCCGTTAGGGCAGAAGTCAATGAGGAGACAGGTATAATGAGAAGCTTCGATACGGAAGTAAAGCGTCGGTAGAAACGGGTGGTCCAGCATGGATAAGATTTCTGCTTCCATTTGAACGTGAGAAAGTTTCTTGCTGCTCAACGTTTCCCTGTCGATTACTTTTAGAGCAAAGGTGGCGTTGTCGCAATCTCTAAGGTGGCAGAGGAAGACTCGACCGAGGTTTCCAGTACCCAAATGGCGAACGAGCTTGAGGTGACGAAGGTGGAGGTTGCCGTCGGAAGAGAGGTTGGTGGCTGCTTTAATGGCTGACCAACGTGGATCCCATTTGCGGTGGTGGAGGGGTGTGATATTATTAGCGGTGATTGTGGAACAAGAAAGACGGGATTCATTGAAGCTGAGGGTAAGACTAGATCTTGCTAAACTGGAACGAGCACTAGAGGAGGGAAATGTTCTGTCGGTGGTGGTGGAAGTGAAGCTCAAGTCCAGATCAGTGTCTGGAAAATAAGTTTCTTCTTCCATTACTCCTTCGAAGTTAAGGGTTTCACCCACGTCTGCCATCTATTTATATAAATTAAAATAAGTGAGAGAAAATGGCGGGGTGCAAGGGGAGTTAAATATAGCCGTTTTGTTGACCCAATTTTGCAATTTTAAAAAATAAAACCAACAAAACAAAGAAGGAAAGAGAGACAAAGGAAGGTGTTAGGTTGATCGATTAGAGTTGTTTGCGAATAAAATATTGCATGTAATTAAACTTGTTAATTTATATTATTATTTTAACAAAAACTAATAAATATATGCATAGGCTAGTATTTGAATTTATTTAGTAAATTTTAAAATTTACTCTTAATTAAAATTTTATGTTAATGTATTTTATACTTTTTTATTTTAATATACACAATTTATTATTTTCATAAGTTGTATATAAAGTTATCCATGACCGTCATCCATCCGACCCTAAAGCTCACCCAAAAGTGAGAGGTTTAAAAAAAATATAGGCAAAAAAATGGGCTTAGGCTAAAAAAAGTCCGTTTAGAAAAGGATCGAGCCTCAAGTAAGATTTTTTTGTCTAGGCTCAGGCTGACCTGAATTTGTAAAAAAAAAAATTGTTGTTTTCTGAATGGTTTACTACCGTTTTACTATTATGTTGTTCTTGTTTTGTTGTTATTATTTGGATATTGTATAACTCTTATTTTTTGTTAATTTTGCCACTATTTTAGAGATATTTGCTTATTAAGTTGTACATATCTTAGTGTTATTTAAGTATAAAGATTTTTTAAATTTATTGAGAAATATTAAATTATATTATATTATTTAAATGTATTTTTAAAAATAATCAATAAAAATTACAAATAATAAAATTTAAATTCATATTATTTAAATAATAAAATATTAATATTATCATGAAACCAAAATTTTATTTTAATATAATATTTACATTTAATTATATTATATATATTTTTATTATTTCCATCATTATTCTAAATTTGTTATTTTCACACATATAGATGATAAAATTTCTAGTAAATATAAAAGGTGTGAATAGTTGTATCATGCTTTGGGATGAAAAGAAATTGTCGGCATAGGCTTTTGATTATATGTAGAAACAAACAATAGAATATCAAAAACCGAGTGCGACAGTTAGCGCAAGTATCTACCAGCTACATTTGACCAGATTTAAGTCTCTCTCTTTTTCTTTCCAAAAAAAAAAGTCTCTCTCTTTTTTTTAGCAATTATTAAAGTCTATGTCAGAATGGCTAATAACTTACATAAATTTAGAGTGATAAATATCAAATTTATTTTCAACTTTATAAATAATTTTACGTGTAATATATAATATGATAAATATATTTTAATTTATTATAATGATATATATGAAAATTTAATTTTCATTAAATTATATATGAAAATTTATTCTTTTATTTTATATTAAATAAATATAATTGGTTGTATATGGGATATGATATACATAAAATTGATAATACATTAATAATGATATTTATGGTTTACGAAAATTTAATCAAATTAAGATTTTATGTGTACAATAACAGGAATCAAAATTTATTGTATGGTATTATATTTTTTTTTGAAAGAATTTGATTTACTTATTTAATCAAATTTATGTATAATTAATTAAAAAAATCATGTGAAAGGAGGAAAACGTTGAATCCTAGATGGGCCAAGCAGACGAACCTCAAGAAATCAAATGGTATGAATTGCTAGAGACAAACTAAGCATGCCCAGCAAAAACAACAAAACGAAAATGCTTCAAAACACTCAAAAGAGGGACTCCAACAACGAAGAGCACCAAAAATGAAGGGCTAAGTGTTCCAGAAGGAGCCAACAGCCTTCAGGTGGGATGCCAATCTCTCAAAATTATCCACTTATCTCGAACTAGCTTAAAGTAGGCAAATTCAATGTACAAGTTACTCTCATTGAACTTTGTAAACTTTATAGTTGCAATGATATAATACATTATTTTTATTAGAGTAAAAAAACAATACTAATTATATAATTTTAATATCACTATTGTCTAAAAGAAAACCCTGAAATGTATAAAATAAGGATAGTTTTCTTACTTGGCACTCCAGGGTCATTTCATAGGCATTCTTCAAGTACATTTGCCCCACAGATGGGTTTTTTTGTTACCTCATCTCGTGGCATGGCATCTCCATCCCCTATGCAATTGCTTGTTCATGGTTCTTCACCATATTGCTTGCTCGATGTTTCTTACAAGACACTTGTCCTCCAAGGCTTACTGCTTAAGATTTAGTGCTTTTAAGTGCTGGAAAAAATTCAGTTCGAAAATAATTTTTTTGTACGGCGAAAAAATAAAAATTTTGAAAACAAATTCGATGTGTGATATTTATAACAATAAACACTAAATCAAAATTGTATATGTGTTTTCAAATAGACGGATCCTTATTGTTCCCGACTTTCCACCAAACAATCTTTTTTACTATTCTCGTACCACGAATTGCTTCGAGTGTGGGCTGGAATAATTCGAATCAAACACAGAACTAGAAATAGTCTCTTTTTTTTCTTTGAGGTGAAAATGAAAATTGTCTTCTCAAATAGAAACTGGTAGAATCGTTATTCCAAAAATATATTTAATTCTTAGAGAATAAAAGTCTCTCTATTTTTGAGCAACATAACAATATTTGAAAGTTGTGTTAATAGCCCTACTGGTGCTGTTTATTTATAGGGAAAGAAGGTAGAACCCTTGTTGAATTGTAGAAGTTTATATCACCTAAAAAAATGAAAGTCTAGTTCAACTAGGATGTGCGGGGCGACAACCCTAGTTAATAATATTAGGGTTTGTCGTGCCCCTTATTACATAAGGGGCTTTTGGGTCACTTTCATGTCGGGTCCAATTACAAGTATTTTTTGGACTTATAACACAGTACTTTATAATTTGATCCAACCCAATATTTGTTTTCTATTTTCCAAAAATTAAACTTCAATATATTTTCAATTAAATAATTTTCGGAACCCAATTCTAATTCTGTTAAAATCATGATGATTTTATCGTAAAAGAATCTATTAGAAAATATATTTAATATTTTCGCATTCAAAGGTTCACTATGACCAAATGATTTATTTTCATTTTCAAACTTCATTTAATTCGAAAATTGTTTTCATTTTAGAGAAAACCACATTCATTTCCAAATGATTTCATTTATCCATTTTTATTTTTATTTTGGGGAAAACCTTAATCATTTTCAAATGTTTCCTATTTCTCCATTTCACCATTTATGTTCATTTGATGCAACATGTAATTCATTTCTGGTCTCAACAAGCTAGCAGAAGGACTGATTCAACATATGCAATTAAGGCTCAAATGATTTATAATTAGGTTCTAGCTTTTCACCTATTAGTTATAAACTCATTTAGTCACGAAGACATTCCACTATAGTATCATGATTGAGCTCTTACCAACGGCATACCATTACGAAAACAACTCGATTAATGTTCATTCAATGACTTTGTCTTAAGTGTGTTTCCCTCGTATGATATCCTTTATCTCCTTGGGATAATATCCATTCTCCCAATGTGATCCTATTTTATCTCATTTTAACCATTACATATTCCTTTATGAAAAGTCAATTACTATCAAATAGTAATCAAGTCTTTCACCACAAAGACAAATGACCCTTGGCCGCGTTTACTTTTCATCAACCATGTAATGCCAACAAGAGGGTATCATTTACACATGTCTCGGGTTATGATTTCCTTTGTTGTGAATGATGCTACATATTGTAGAGCTCATACACCCAATGCACCAGATTTCGATTCCTTATCTATTCGAACTCATGCTTTTACTTACATCAAAGTGTATGAGTCATGCATATATAGTTTGTCATCCACTCAAGATTTAGACATGCCACACTATGAACGTCACAAGTGAATAAATTCATAAATGAATTCAGGACCTATTCATCTTAGGTCCACTCCGATGTGTTATCAGTCCAGTCAGTCTCATATATGTCTCTATCTTTTGGGACTCATTCACTTAGATGCCCTAGATAAAGCATCTCCCCAATTAGACTTGATAGACGACATATTTGTCTTTCAATCGGTTTGCTCATTTTTCGATTAGAAAAAGGACATATTTAGTTTCATCTACTAATATAAGTTGTTTTTCCGTATTATGACCTACAACACCCCTTTCGTATATGTGAATTGTTAAATTTTGTCATTAGTAAATGTCTTTCTCAGTGGTGAAGTGCCTTATTTATGGGTTTGAGGTATTGGGTTCAAGTTGCGCTTCTTTGAAAATTCAATTAATTTTTGTTCCTAAGCCTATCTCTGTTTAACCGTCTTAAGTATTATGATCGTTAAATTTGTGTCAAGAATGAGTCTGCTGGTTCACTAACTAAGTGTCCATTTACTCTTTGGGTCATGTGTTCGAGCTTCCTCGTAAGCAAGTGATATATTTTTATGCTTGTGCCATTCAAGTGGATAAGTCTTGTTTAAATTCAAATTCTTGAAAGAATCTGGGCAGTTATCTAAGTTGGTGGGTCGTTATCAGGATATTTATTTTATCCTATTTTATTGATTTTAATATTAATAATTATCAAGTAGTAATTTTATTTTTGTTTTTTTTTTCTCTTTTCCCTAAAATTTCCTTTCCTCAAGTTCACGTTCTTTTTCTCTCAATTTCCACATTTTTTTCTTTCTTTTTGTTTAAATGACAGTTCTTGCCTTTCTTTGATTTTGTTCATCGTATGGGTTCTTGTGATTAATTAGTGTGCAATTGGATCAATACATAAGTAGTGTTTTGCCCCTTTTCGATTTGAAGAATCTCTTTTCTGTGACTTTAGTTTACTGTTAAGTGAATGTTGGCTAATCATTGTAATTGCTTCATTTGTTTAGGAGAAGTTCAAGAAACGTTTTACTCATCGGCAAGTTAAGATTTGGGACCGTGGTTCAGTCAAAGGTGAGCAATTCACTGAATCTAGAATAGTGGTATTTATGTGGTGTTGGTAGGGGTTTCGATTGGTGTTCTTGTTAGGGAAATCGAGAACATTGTCCTTTAAATCGTTTGTTTGTGTTACTGATTTAGTGTTCTATTTGATGCATTTAGGTTCTGGTTGTTTCGTGGTAGTGCTCGTATCGAATCTAGACCAGGTGTGTAACGAGAAACCTAAAATATAGCGAATGGCGAAAGTTGAAATTGGGCACTGTCAATACCACACAGCTGTGTGGTAGGCATGTACGACACACGCCCGTGCGACTGAACGTGTGCTGGATCGTGTATCTGGGCTATTTTGGGCCGTGGGGACCATACAAGGATGTGGGCCCAAAACTCAAAATTTTTTTCCTAATGCCGTGTAACACCCCTATCCCGTGTCCGATCACCGGATTAGGGTTAAAGGCGTTACCAGATAGATCAGAAACATATATAGAATTAATCATACAACCATTCATCATTTGGATCATAATGTCCCTTAAGTAGGTCATCGAGACCCTAAACATGCTTATAAACTGAGTCGGGACTAAACCGAAACACATATGTAATTTCATAAAAATTTGAAACTTTTCTAACATGCAGGGGACACACGGCCGTGGGGGTAGGCCGTGCCTCTCCCACGGCTACTTAACACACCCGTATGTCTTCCCCGTGGCTATATACTTCCAAAACCAACATGGTCACCAAGCACGCCCGTGTGCTACGGCAGTGTACTACTAGATCACATACTGCCATTTCTTATACGGCCATCAAGCACACCCGTGTCGAGGCTATGTGCAATTTAAGCCACATTCTGCCAATTTACCCACGATCTTAGGCACGCCCGTGTGCCTCAATCGTGTGACATTATAGCCATTTTACAAGGCCAATGTGCCACCCACTTAGGGTCTTCCAACAAGCAATATATATCAATACATAATATGCATATATGGCAACCAAAACATACCAAATTGACCATTCAATTCATACACTCAATACCAATTCCAACCATGATGACTCCAAAGAAATAAACTCATATCATTACAAGCATAATTCATTCAATAGCTCACTCATAACTTGGCCATTTCATAAGCTTTCACCTTACCAAGATATGCATCATATATCACATTCATTCAAGCATATTTCTAAATTAAACTTGCCAAAACACATGGCTAACTTCACTTCCAAAAACATACACACATATCTAGCCTATACATGCCATATTTAGCTATATACATTTCCAAAAAGGTACCAAAAATAGGTTTTTGTAGTGTGATGACGATCCTTGACAATCTCGAGCCTTTAGTAGCTTCGACGACCTAAAAAATAGAGAAAACACACACACACAGAGTAAGCTTTTAGAAAGCTTAGTAAGTCATGTACAAATAAACTTGGAATAAGAAGTATATATATACAATTTGATACGTTTGCACATCTCATTCACTTAACAATTTATCATGTATATACTTGATTCATACTTATTACTACTTTGGTCACATTTATCCATTCAAAACTCATTTGAAGTACATAGCTCATTCATAATCTTTCTTGCCTCTCATTCACATTACCCTATTCAAACATACCTTTCTTCAAATCAAGGTCATATGCATACTTACCTTTCATGCATACTTAATGCATATTCAACGTACCTGAATTAGATATTCATTCACTTAATTGATCATAGCTCGGATATACCATTTGTATTGCAGACTTGCCCGTTGAACCCATAGGAACCTAGTAGGACACTCAGAAAGCTCGAAATAGTAGTACAATGCCAACGTCCCAGAAGAGGTCTTACATGCACTCGTATATCGATGCCACTATCCCGGACAGGGTCTTATATATAATCAGATAATGATGCCTACGTCCTAGATGAGGTCTTATGTATAATCAGATAATGTTGCCTACGTCCTAGACGAGGTCTTATATATAATCAGATAATGATGCCTACGTCCCAGACGAGGTCTTACACAAAATTTCAAATCAACGCCAACGTCCGGACATGGTCTTACATGATAAAACAGAACAGATACCTATGTCATGACATCGCTAATCCTATCTATTCCTAGGTTCGTATGGGACTTCTCGGCTTTATCACTATATCGAACTTATTTTAGAATTCACGCACTTAGCATCTCATACTCATTCATTTTAATCGATAGACATATGTATAAATATATTCAATTCAATACAGATAAGTTTATTTGCATAGTGACTTACCTCGGATTTGGTTTATCGAACGGAAATTGCTACTCGGTTATTTTCGCTTTCCCGCGATCTAAGTCCGTTTTCCTCGATTCTTGTTCTAAAAATATTCAAAATTAACCATTCACCATTCCATTCAATTCAATCCATAGACACACATTTAGGGCTATTTGCAATTTAATCCTCATATTTACACACTTTAACAATTTAGTCTATTTTTCACAAAACATCGAATTCAGAAAATCCACACACACACATGCTTGGCCGAACCTCTCCAGGGACTATATAAGCCAAATATTTCATTAAATTTGCTATTTAGTCCTTTAATTTACCATTTTCTTAATTTAGCCCTATTTAGTTAAATTCATCAAAATTTCAAGAACATAACATGTTCATCTAGCTCAAATCTTTCATTTAACAACTAAACTCTTATAAAAACTCAACATATCAACAATGGCCTCTTACACAAACATCATCAATTCACAAAATTAATACATGAGCTTTGTAGCACTCAAAGCAACGATTGCAAAAACGTGAAAATTATCAAAAATGGATCAAAAACTAACCTTGAATTAGACCAAAACTATGGCCGAACCCTTGCCTAAGTTTTTCTTTTTCTTTCTTTGCTTGTTCGGTCAATGAAGAGAAAATAATAGATGGACACTCATCTTTTGTTTCTTTAATCCAATATCATTTATTCAATTACTAAAATGCCCATCCATTAAACATATAGAACAAATTAATACTATGGTTATTTAGACATTCCATCATCCACTATCTCAATGATGGCATATTTGCCATATAAGGCCTCCAACTTTAAAAAGCCACAACATATTGGTACTTTAACAAATAGCATACAACTTTCACATTTAATGCAATTCAATCCTTTTGTCAAATTAATCATACAGACGAGCAATTTAACATACAAAACTTTACCACATGCTTAATCACATATCAATGACATAGAAATTATTATTAAAATATTATACGGACTCGAATTTGTGGTCCCGAAACCACTGTTTTGACTAGAGTATAAACCGACTGTTACAATTCTCCTCCTTAGGGATTTTCGTCCCCAAAAATCTTACCGTTAAATAGAGTTGGATATTGTTGTCTCATTTAATCCTCAGGCTCCCACGTAGCCTCTTCTATTCCAAGTCAATTCTACAATACTTTTACCAACAAAATTTTCTTGTTTCTCAACTCTTTCACTTCACGAGCTAACATACGGATTGGTTCCTCTTCTTATGTCATATCAGATCGAATTACAATTTTAGTCGAAGCAATTACATGTGACGGATCAGATCGATATCTACGGAGCATCGAAATGTGAAATACATTGTGAATCTTTTCTAATTCAGAGGGTAACTTCAATCTTCTGAGCATCACACATTTGATGTACAAATAACGATTTCGCTCTCAATTCAGCTATCATGGAGCTATCATCAGACAAATCTAACTGAGCATGCAAAGCACGTAGTGCAAACAATGACTTTCTATTCAACGCATCAGCAACCACGTTAGTTTTACCCGGATGATAATCTATCACCAGCTCGTAATCTTTTAACAGTTCTAACCATCTTCTTTGACGCAGGTTCAAATCTTTCTGATTCTTTAGATATTTTAGACTTTTATGATCTGAAAACACATGACATTTCTCACCGTACAAATAATGATGCCAAATTTTAAGTGTAAACATAATCGTAGTGAGCTCAAGGTCGTGTGTCGGATAATTCTTTTCATGAGGCTTTAATTGTCTCGAAGTATAAGCTACCACTTTGCCCTCTTGCATCAAAACACATCCCAGACCATTTAACGAAGCATCACTGTATACAACAAATTTTTTACCCGATTCTAGCTGTACTAACACTGGAGCTTTTGTTAACGAGTTTTTAACTGGTCAAAACTTCTCTGACATTTATCAGACCATTCAAATCTGACATCTTTCTGAATTAATCTAGTCAACGGAGTAGCTATAGTCGAGAAGCCTTTAACAAATCCGCAGTAATAACCAGCTAAATCCAGAAAACTACGAACTTTAGACACGTTCTTCGGAGGTTTCTGATTCAGAATAGCAAAATCTTGCTCGGATTAACACGAATCCCAAAAACTGACACAATATGCCCCAGAAAACTAACCTCATTCAACCAGAATTCACATTTGCTAAATTTTGTGTACAATTGCTTTTCTCTCAAAGTTTGCAACATAATTTTCAAATGTTCTGCATGCTCATTCTCATCACGAGAGTAAATAAAAATGTCGTCAATGAATACAACAACAAATTGATCCAGATATCTGATGCGAAAATTCTATTCATCAAGTCCATAAAATAGCGAGGAGCATTAGTTAGTCCAAATGGCATAACTAAAACTCATAATGCCCGTACCTCGTTCTAAAAGCAGTTTTCGAAATATCTGAATCTTTAACTCTCAATTGGTAGTATCCCGATCTCAAATCAATCTTGGAAAACACAATAGCTCCTTTTAACTAATCAAACAAATCATCAATTCTGGGCAATGGATATTTGTTCTTTATAGTCACATTATTCAACTGACGGTAATCGATACACATTCTCATCATACCATCTTTCTTTTTCACAAACAGAACAGGAGTACCCCAAGGCAAAAAATTCGGTCTAGCAAACCCTCTATCAGTCAATTCTTGTAACTGTGACTTTAACTCTTTCAACTCTGTTGGTGCCATTTTATACGAAGCTATCGAAATAGGTGTCGTACCAGGCAACAATTCAATACCAAATTCAACTTCACGAATCAGAGGTAAACTCGGTAACTCTTCAGGGAACACATCAGCAAAATCACAAATAATGGGTACTAATTCAACTTTCTTCTCGAAAGCTTTTGAATCGATCACATAAGCAAAATATGATTCATACCCTTTTTTCACATAACTCTGAGCTTTCAAAATGGATACCACAGCAGGCAATCCATTTAAATTACTAGACTCAATCCGTACAATCTCATCATTCGGACCTCATAAATCTATAGTCTTTCTTTTACAGTTCACAGCGACATCATGCTTAAATAAACAATCTATACCTAGAATAATATCGAATTCATCAAATGGCAAGAGCATCAAATCAGCAAGAAAATAGATATCTTGAAACATTAATGGATAGTTCTTGCATACTTTGTCAACCAGGACACTTTTACCTAAGGGGTTCGATACTTTTATAGTAAATTCAGTAGACTCTACAGGCAAAGTCTTGTTGAATACTAAATTCATGCATATATACGAATGCGTAGAACCAGGGTCTATTAAACCAATCACAGAAGTATCATAAAGAGTAAAAGTACCCGTTATAACATCAGGTGATGAAGCTTCTTCATGAGCTCAGATAGCATATGCTCTGGTAAGCGCTCTAGCTTCAGATCTTACCACAGTGTCTCTTGTGCACCTCTGAGTACAACTAACATTTGTTGTATTCTTAGAAGGTCTACCCCTCCCAAATGCATTTTCAAGTCTCAGATTCTAATAGTCTCTAGATCAACATACTCAGGACAATCACGGATAAAATGATCAAGCGATCCACATCTGAAGCAAGCTTTATCATTTAATCTGCAGCTTCAGATGCCTCTTTTTGCAATGTTTACATTCAGGTATCTCTAATTGAACATTACCAACGCTGGCCACTAAAGTTACTGGAGTTTTGGAACTCATTTGCAATTTAGCTCGATTTCTGTTCAAATGTCCCACATTATCTCTAGAATGACTTTAATCATCTCGAAATCTTTTCGGAGCAGACTGAAATGATTTACTCTGAAATCTCTTTCTTATATCTCGAGCTTCAGACTCAGCTCTTTTTTTATCCTTCCCAAGTGCTTCAGCTTTGCAAGCTCAGTCAATGAGTGTAACGAACTCTTTTATTTCTAGGATCCCAACCAGTAAATGGATATCTTCATTAAGACCGTCTTCAAATCTTTTGTACATTATAGCTTCGGAAGATATACACTCTCGGCCGTATTGACTTAGTAGCACGAACTCTCGTTCATATTTAGTAATAATCATTCGGCCCTGTTTAAGCTCCAGAAATTCCTTTCGTTTCTGATCAACGAATCTCTCACTGATATATTTCTTTCTAAACTCAGTCTGAAAGAAGTCCCATGTGACTTGTTCTTTCGGAACAACGAAATTAAGGTTTTCCACCATTGATAGGCTGCATCTCGAGCAATGATACCACACATTTAATATTTTCTTCTAGAGTTAGAGACATTTCATCAAATACCCAGATCGTGTTTTCTAACCAGAATTCAGCTTTTTCAGCATCATTGGCATTAGTAGGTTAGAATTTTTAGCCCCATACTTACGAATCTTGTCAACCGGTGGCTTATTTAACAGATTCAGATTTGCAGTCGGAGGTATATTGGATGTCTGAGGGGGATTAGTTGGGGGCGAAGGTTGCGAAATAGTCGGGTTATTCTTTACGAACTGAGTGAACCACTCACTCATCATTTGGAAGAAAGCTTGTTTAGCTTCTCCCTCCTGACCGATCGTAGTCGGTCTCAAATCAGAAGGCTCTGTCCCTTGTACGGGAGTAGGCACATTACTTTTACGTCATCAGCTACGGCTCTTTTGGGATCCATTGCTATACAGAAATCACATTTTACACGTCAGGATTCATCACACTATCACAGTTCAAATTATGGCATGTATAGCTAGAATCTGACACGTTACGTTAGTCCGAGAATCGACTAAATCGTAGCTCTGATACCAATCAAATGTAACACCCTATCCCGTGTCTGATCATCGGATTAGGGTTAAAGGCGTTACCAGATAGATTGAAAATATATACAGAATTAACCATACAACCATTCATCATTTGGATCATAATGTCCCTTAAGTAAGTCATCGAGACCCTAAACATGCTTATAAACTGAGTCGGGGTTAAACCGAAATACATATGTAATTTCATAAAAATTTGAAACTTTTCTAACATGCAGGGGACACACGGCCGTAGGGGTAGGCCGTGCCTCCCCCCGGCTACTTTACACACCAGTGTGTCTTCCCCGTGGCTATATACTGCCAAAACTGACACAGTCACCAAGCACGCCCGTGTGCTACGACTGTGTACTACTAGATCACATACTGCCATTTCTCACACAGCCATCAAGCACACTCGTGTCGAGGCCTTGTGTAATTTAAGCCATATTCTACCAATTTACCCCCGGTCTTAGGCATGCCCGTGTGCCTCAACCGTGTGACATTATAGGCCATTTTACAAGGTCAATGTGCCACCCACTTAGGATCTTCCTACAAGTAATATATACCAATACATAATATGCATGTATGGCAACCAAAACATACCAAATTGACCATTCAATTCATACACTCAATACCAATTCCAACCATGATGACTCCAAAGAAATAAACTCATATCATTACAAGCATAATTCATCCAATAGCTCACTCATAACTTTGCCATTTCATAAGCTTTCACCTTACCAAGATATGCATCATATATCACATTCATTCAAGGATATTTCTAAATTAAACTTGCCAAAACACATGGCTAATTTCACTTTCAAAAACATACACACATATCTAGCCTATACATGCCATATTTAGCTATATACATTTCCAAAATGGTACCAAAAATAAGTTTTTGTAGTGTGATGACGATCCTTGACAATCCCGAGCCTTCAATAGCTTCGACGACCTATAAAAAAGAGAAAGCACACACATAGAGTAAGCTTTCGAAAAGCTTTGTAAGTCATGTACAAATAAACTTGGCATAAGAAGTATATATATACAATTTGATACGTTTGCACATCTCATTCACTTAACAATTTATCATGTATATACTTGATTCATACTTATGACTACTTTGGTCACATTAATCCATTCAAAACTCATTTGAAGCACATAGCTCATTCATAATCTTTCTTGCCTCTCATTCACATTACCCTATTCAAACATACCTTTCTTCAAATCAAGGTGTAACACCCCAAACCCGACCCACGAGCCTTGACCGGATCTGGTTATGTCACTACGAAAAGACGGTTGAAAATCTTCTTGTGACTTTAGAGTAAAACATGAAAATATACTAACTTTTGAAAATCATGTCCATTAAAATTACAAGTGACACTTTTTATTGTAAAATGTTCAAATTAAACTTTAGCATATAAATAATTTGAATAAATAGGTTCTTTGAAAATAAAATCATCTCCAAATAGCAATTTTCATCAAGCCATAGTTAAAATAATACCCAAAAATAATAATAAGGCCTTTATTACAACCCATACTTAAACAAGTACTTAATATTAAGAAGGCTTAAAATAATTAAAACATTTCCTTTACTGCATGGAATTAAGCTTACGCATGGCCACCTTTGCACACCCTCAAACCAGTCCAACCTTACGCATCACTGAAATGGTTAAGAAAATAATTGGGTGAGTCCATGACTCGGTGCATAATCATGACACATGTTTCCACACGTATAAAGGCTTAACCCATACCCACAGTCCATACCGAAATAGATATGCAATTATGACCCAACCCAACCTAAGTCCATCCAATACACCGGTCTTAGCAGGACTCCACCCAAGGCCGTGGCTAATCCACCGATCACAACGGAGTGATCCCACATATCTTACCTAGCGGACACTGCTTGCACAAGGCCGTGGTGAGCCACCGATCAACCAAGTGATCCCAACGATGAATCCGTCTACGGTGATGCACTGACCATCAAGCTGAGATGGGCACCAAGCCAACACCTCCTTGATGTAGCACTCGGCTAATCATCAAGCGCTAATGCGACGAGGCTAACATTAGACCACGTACATAATATGTACTCCCGTCCTTCATTGCTCAAATCCAATCCCCATGCACATATGTCCATATATCATGTCAAATCAACATATAGAGTGAGTATAATCACATGCTCATTACCATAACAAATAGGCACCATAAATAATTTACTATCACCAATGACTAACATGTTAACCGATTACCCCAAACATGGGTATCCATCACTTTAGCCTTTATTGTCGGCTACCACACATCATACACAAGCATATACATCAATACACATTGCAGGAAAATAGTGCGATAATTACGCACTTTAACACTTGAAGTTCTAAACTCTCGATCCCAACACTATCGCTAAACGAGACTATAACTATCTATCTAACTTGCTGCTCTGACGCTGGCCACACCCCGGTGGCCAATCCCGAACCACCGAGACAGCTCTTTTCTTGAACCTCCGGATAGGGACTTTCCCTTGCTCTCCTTGACTGGTAGTTGCCTCCATCAAAACGCTTAATCAGATAAACTGGTTAAACCCCAAGTCGTAAACTAAGTAACAAAACTTACTAAATACTTCTTACCAAACAACTTGAATCCCGGTTGCTCCTTTCAACCTGCCAAAAATCTTATGCAAACTTAACCTTAAAAGATCCTTAGCGTTTCCTTCCCTTGGCTACACACGAAAGAAAAACCAGATTAAGACCATACAAACATTCGGCCAACTCCAAACACCAAGACCACCCTTTAGGTTCGGCACCCGAACAGAAAGAAGCAAACCAACTACTAAAGTGGAGAGTACTTACTACCAAATGCTCCAAAAAAATTAAGGGAGAGTATCTAATGGCCTCAAGAATTGGCTTAGCAAGATGTCAAAAGAAGAGAAAGGTTTTAGCTAAAAGTACTTTCGGCTTTGGTGAAAATAAGAGAAGAAAAGAAATGTTGATGGCTTAAAGAAGTTTGGCTATGGCAACAAAGAATGGAGAGGATTTGATGAAGTGACTAAGGAAAATGGAAGGAAAAGTGACCTTGAGGTTTCGACCAGTGACCCGATGAAGAAGAGGGGGCGTTTACGGTGTTGGTAGAGTATGGGAAGAAAAAGAGTGAAGGCTTTAGATGAAAAAGCTAAAATTTGGCTAAAGGAAGAGCACACCCCCTTAAATAGAATTCGGCCACTCCCCTAACCTTCATAGCCGAAAATACCCTCATGAGAACCCCCTAGCCATCCAACTCCTCTCCATCCACCCAATCCCTTGATTCCCTCCTAAAAACATTCCACACCAACCTTTCAAACAAATACAAAATAAAACCAACTCAAGCCTTCTCTTAGCCACCCATTTAAAAAGTTTTGAACAAGTCAAAATCCTCCTTTTTAGTGCCTTGGTCGAATCCAACACTTTCCCTCTCTCATGACGCAAAACAAAAACCAAAATGGTGCCTTCGTAGCTCGAACTCTGGCCCCCTTGCACCTTGAGGTGTCACTTCTCCATGCTCTAAGTGGCGTCTCCCCTGCCACTCTACTAGCTCAATTCTTGCGTCTTAACCTCCCAAATATTTCTCTTAAGCCCTCTAAAGCCAAGCTCCCCTTCCTAACACCAAAATTCACTAATTCCTTAAGCCTCCCCCTACCTTCTAGGGTTCTCCAAACCCCTCAAAACTCATCCAACTTTACCATAAACCTACCATCCCTTGAGTTATGCCCTAAATCCATAACCCCTAGAACCAGGGTGTTACAATTCTACCCTCCTTAAAATAATTTCGTCCTCGAAATTACTTGGCTAAACTAAACAGGAATTACTGCTGCGCACTCTGATCTTAAAGAACCATCATATTTCTAGGCACAGTTCCTAAGTCCATACTCAAGGTTCCACATACTTTACTAGCAACAGAAAACAATCTGACTTATCCACAAGCAAGACAATTTAGGGGATTAGAAATAGAAACGTGCCGATGTCAAATCGCACATTATTATCCTTCTTCGACGAATGCATATGCCGATACAGGTGTCTTGCCTCGATGCTACCACTACTGGCATACTAACGCTCCACGACCTCGGTCAGAATCATTCCCTCCATTGTTCGGACCACGACCTCTTGTCGCCTGCTGACCACCTCTGCCTGGCTACACATAACCTTGGCCTAACGTCCGAGTCCTATTCGGATTCTGGGGACAATCCTTAATCAGATGAGACTTGGACTTCCATTTGAAGCATTCTCGATCCCGATTCCAAAGACTTCGCCAATATGATATCTTCCACACCGAGCACATGGGCGATTCGATTCCAGCCACAGCATAATTCTCAATCCTCGGTCTTTTCGAAGACTCCAGGACAATTCGACGGTCCATAACTCCTCTTATCCCGGCTCCTTTCTCTATCTCTATTCTGCCTCTCCGTCCTCTTGACCTCCTCAGCTATCCGAGCTTTCTCCAATAAGATGGCGAAGTCTCATTCTCGTTGAGGAGTAATCAATACCGTAGCTCATCCATGACCCATCTTTAAATCGGCGCATCTCTCATAATCAGAGCCACGGCGCCCGAGCATCTGGCTCAAGCGAAACTCAGCCTCGTGCTCGCTATTGACTTGCCACCTTGCACCAAATTGAGGCGCCTTCCTCGGCGTCCACATAACTTCGCTCCGACATACTTCCCCTCAAACTTAATCTTAAAGTAACCCCAGTCCACTCGATCGGTAGGGGTACCTTCCTTAACCGTGAGCCACCACTGGTAGGCCTCATCCCGTAGCAACGAAATAGTACCCTTAAGCTTCTCCTCTGCAGTTAAGTCCAAGTCGTCCATAATCCTTTCCACTGCCTCAAGCTAGTATTACGCCCGCGTTGGAGCTACCCGAGACACTCCTCCGAAAACTTGGCTCCATTCGACCTAAGTCTTTACCACCGACTTCGAGTTCCATTGCCCATTGGCTCCTCGCCACTCTCGAGCACCCACGCATACTGCGATCTTTGCATCGTCTCCTTCATGCGATCACGATGTTCAACCTCAGCAGTTGGTGGCGGCGGCACATCGCTCTCGATCCATGGCGAGACCCTACCGGTTACGGCGGGTCATCCTACCTCTACCGAGGCCAAGCGGTGGATGTCCATGACCTCTTGAACTCATATCTAGCGTCACGACTTAATCATTTAGAAAGTTTTATGCATTAGAAATTTTGTTCCACTATTTATCCACGAGCAAATTTTATGAATAACGGTTTCGAGTAGTTCTTCGATCAATTAAAGTTTCATCTAAAGTTCTCTATTCTAATTCAAACATTCACATTCTTCACTAAAGACACATACATTCATCCATGTCACTTTCTTGAACATTCCCAACCCGGGGTAATTTCGTCATTTCCTATAGGGTATTTGATGTAATCGGTCACTTTGAAAATAATTTTTCAATTTAAAGGCATTTAATTTACAAAATCTTGGGGTCATCTTGAAAATTTGTTTTCAAACGGATGTGTTGTAAAATTTGGAGATCGGGGTTATTTTGTAATTTTGGAAGTTATGGGCATTTTAAGTAAATTATCCAAATCGGGATGGCTTAGTACTTGTAAAATAGAAGTTTTGATATTTTCGTCATGTAGAAACATTTTAGTAAAAGTCGAGAGTAATATAAAAATTTAAAAAACCAAGGGCATTTTGGTAATTTTATCAACCGAGGTTATTTAAGTAAATTTCCACGGACTGGAGTATCTTAATATTTTGAAAACTCGAGATTTTGGTATTTTGCAAAGTAAAATCATTTTGACAAACGTTGAAGGTGTCTGGTAATTTTACAATATAGGGGCATTTTTGTAATTTTGTAGATCGAGAAAACATCTTTCAAAATCAGTTTAGGGTTTAACAAACCAAAGGGTACATTTGAAAATTTTAAAACAGAGGGTTTTAAAACAGTAAGGCCAATCCTTCGGGTTTTAGTAAGCTGGTTTAGCCTATGAATAAGTCCTCTTGGTTAAGGTGAACCATAGCTACGCACTTGGGTAGGGTTCGAGTAAGAGGAGGTGAGTCACTAGGGCTTGCTTAAATACCAAGCTCTTCTTGAATACCACTCCTGACATGCGTCTGAGTGATTACCACACCTTAACTCGACTTACTTCACAGGTTTGTTTAGCAATCTTTAAGTCTTATGCATGTATTTGAGTAGACTAATCCTAGGGTCCAAAAGCCTTAATATTCTAACCTCTGAGCCCAATCAAGCCCGATAAATCACACAAACAAATCACTTCAAGAGCTAGAAGTACTTACAGTGGACTTGGTAGGAGAATCTGAGTGCCATGCGAATAACTGAAAACTTTTATAAAAGCCCATATTTTGAAAAGCCCATTTTGAAAACTATTTGTGGCCCAAACCTCAAAGTGAGTTTTGAGCAGACTCGATACCAATTTGTAATACCCAAACCCGACCCGAGCCTTGGTGGATCTGGTTATGTCACTCTGGAAAGACGGTTGAAAATCTTCTTGTGACTTTAGAGTAAAACATGAAAATATACTAACTTTTGAAAATCATGTCCATTAAAATTACAAGTGACACTTTGTTATTGTAAAATGTTCAAATTAAACTTTAGCATATAAATAATTTGAATAAATAGGTTCTTGAAAATAAAATCATCTCCAAATAGCAATTCGGTTTCATCAAGCCATAGTTAAAATAATACCCAAAATAATAATAATAAGGCCTTTATTACAACCCATACTTAAACAAGTACTTAATATTAAGAAGGCTTAAAAATAATTAAAACATTTCCTTTACGCATGGAATTAAGCTTCGCATGGCCACCTTTGCACCCTCCAAACCCGGTCAACCTTACGTATCACGAAATGGTTAAGAAAATAATTGGGTGAGTCCATGACTCGGTGCATAATCATGACACATGTTTCCACACGTATGGGCTTAACCCATACCCACACGATCCATACCAATAGATATGCAATTATGACCAACCCGACCTAAGTCCATCCAATACACCAACCTTAGCGAGACTCCACCCAAGGTAGTGGCTAATCCACCGATCACAACAGGTGATCCCACATATCTTACCTAGGCGGACACTGCTTTGCACAAGGCCGTGGGTGAGCCACCGATCAACCAAGTGATCCCAATAGTAATCAGTCTACGGTGATGCACCACGACCATCAACCGCGAGATGGGCACCAAGCCAACACCTCCTTGATGTAGCACTCGGCTAATCATCAAGCGCTAATGCAAGACGAGGCTAACATTAGACCACGTACATAATATGTACTCCCGTCCTTCATTGCTCAAATCCAATCTCCATGCACATATGTCCATATATCATGTCAAATCAACATATAGAGTGAGTATAATCACATGCTCATTACCATAACAAGCAGGCACCATAAATAATTTACTATCACCAATGACTAACTTTAACCGATTACCCCAAACATGGGTATCCATCACTTTAGCCTTTATTGTCGGTTGCCACACATCATACACAAGCATATACATCAATACATATTACAGGAAAAGCGGTCGATAATTCGCACCTTAACATGAAGTTCTAAACTCTCGATCCCAACACTATCGCTAAACGAGACTACAACTATCTGTCTAACTTGCTCTACTGACTGCCCACACCGGTGGCCAATCCCGAACCAGCAGAACGACTCTTTTCTTGAACCGGATAGGGACTTTCCACCTCCCTTGGTAGTAGTTGCCTCCATCAAAACAACAATCGGATAATGGTTAAACCCCAAGTCGTAAACTAAGTAATGAAACTTACTAAATACTTCTTACCAAACAACTTGAATCCCGGTTGCTCCTTTCAACCTGTCGAAAATCTTATGCAAACCGAACCTTAAAAGATCCTTAGCGTTTCCTTCCCTTGGCTACACACGAAAGAAAAACCAGATTAAGACCATACAAACATTCGGCCAACTCCAAACACCAAGACCACCCTTTAGGTTCGGCACCCGAACAGAAAGAAGCAAACCAACTACTAAAGTGGAGAGTACTTACTACCAAATGCTCCAAAAAATTAAGGAGAGTATCGATGGCCTCGAGAATCGACAGCAAGATGTCAAAAGAAGAAAGGTTTTGGCTAAAAGTACTTTCGGCTTTGGTGAAAATAAGAGAAGAAAAGAAATGTTGATGGCTTAAAGAAGTTCACTCTGACAACAAGGAATGGAGAGGATTTGATTGAAGTGACTAAGGGAAAATGGAAGGAAAAGTGACCTTGAGGTTTCACCAAGTGACCGATTGAAGAGAAGAGGGCGTTTACGGTGTTGGTAGAGTATGGGAAGAAAAAGAGTGAAGGCTTTAGATGAAAAAGCTAAAATTTGGCTAAAGGAAGAATACACCCCTTAAATAGAATTACCACCTCCCCTAACCTTCATAGTCGAAAATACCCTCATGAGAACCCCTAGCCGTCCAACTCCTCTCCATCCACCCAATCCCTTGATTCCTCCTAAAACATTCCACACCAACCTTTCAAACAAATTCAAAATAAAACCAACTCAACATATGCATACTTGCCTTTCATGCATACTTAATGCACATTCAACGTACCGAATCGGATATTCATTCACTTAATTGATCATAGCTCGGATATACCATTTGTATTGCGAGACTTGCCCGTTGAACCCATAAGAACCTAGTAGGACACTCGAAAGCTCGAAATAGTAGTACAATGCCAACGTCCCAGACGAGGTCTTACATGCACTCGTATATCGATGCCACTGTTCCAGACAGGGTCTTATATATAATCAGATAATGATGCCTACGTCCCAAATGAGGTCTTATGTATAATCAGATAATGTTGCCTACGTCCCAGACGAGGTCTTATGTATAATCAGATAATGATGCCTACGTCCTAGACGAGGTCTTACACAAAATTTCAAATCAACACCAACGTCCTGGATGTGGTCTTACATGATAAAACAGAATAGATACCTATGTCATGACATGGCTAATCCTATCTATTCCTAGGTTCGTATGGGACTTCTCGACTTTATCACTATATCAAACTTATTTCAGAACTCACGCACTTAGCATCTAATACTCATTCATTTTCATCGATAGACATATGTATACATATATTCAATTCAATACAGATAAGTTTATTTGCATAGTGACTTACCTCGAATTTGGTTTATCAAACGAAAACGGCTACTCGATTATTTTCACTTTCCCATAATCTAAGTCCGTTTTCCTCGATTCTTGATCTAAAAATATTCAGAATTAACCCTTTTATTCACCATTCCATTCAATTCAATCCATAGACACACATTTAGGGCTATTTGCAATTTAATCCTCATATTTACACACTTTAACAATTTAGTCCATTTTTCACAAAACATCGAATTCACAAAATCCACACACACACATGATTGGCCGAACCTCTCTAGGGACTATATAAGCCCAAATATTTCATCAAATTTGCTATTTAGTCCTTTAATTTACCATTTTCTCAACTTAGCCCTATTTAGCTAAATTCATCAAAACTTCAAGAACATAACATGTTCATCTAGCTCAAATCTTTCATTAAACAACTAAACTCATCTCAAAACTCAACATATCAATAATGGCCTCTCACACAAACATCATCAATTCACAAAATTAATACATGGGTTTTGTAGCTCTCAAAGCAACGATTGCAAAAACGTAGAAATTATCAAAAATGGATCGAAAACTAATCTTGAATTAGACCAAAACTATGGCCGAACCCTTGCCTAAGTTTTTATTTTTCTTTCTTTAATTATTCGGTCAATGAAGAGAAAATAAAAGATGGACACTCATCTTTTGTTTCTTTAATCCAATATCATTTATTCAATTACTAAAATTCCCATCCATTAAACATATAGAACAAATTAATACTATGGTTATTTAGACATTCCATCATCCACTATCTCAATGATGGCAGATTTGCCATATAAGGCCTCCAACTTTAAAAAGCCACAACATATTGGTACTTTAACAAATAGCATACAACTTTCACATTTAATGCAATTCAATCCTTTTGTCAAATTAATCACACAGACGAGCAATTTAACATACAAAACTTTACCACATGCTTAATCACATATCAATGACATAGAAATTATTATTAAAATATTATACGAACTCAGATTTGTGGTCCCAAAACCACTATTCTGACTAGGGTATAAACCGGACTATTACACGCTGTACATGTTGTCTCGATCGACCATGGGCCTTCTGTATGGTCAGTATGTGGTTAAATATGCTATAAAACATGAAATTTGGTCATCTATCAATATAATTTCTGATATCTGTAAGTGTATTTGAATTGTCATATGATAATTTAAACTGAGAATGATGTTATATATGTAAATGATTTGTATATGAAATATTATGCATGATTTTTGCTTTGACTGTATCTGATTCTGGGTGGGATACAATATATGGAGGAAGTGTTTACGTGAGGCGATATCTACATTTATTGTCTTGGCAAAGACAAGCTGCAAATATTCTAAAAAGTGTCATACCGACACTAAGTGGTGTGTAGGGTTGGATGGGTATTTAATACACTATATGGTGTGTAAAAATGGTCAGAGATGGTGTGTAGCAGATGAGGGTAGGATTGTAACTTGCATGTGATTCTGATTCTCTATAAGATATACGTCTGTATCTGCTCTACTACGTAATAAATCTGAAATTAAGTCTCTAATTATGTTTTCTTTAAAGTTACACATTGAGTTATGAAAACTCACTTCTGTTTGTTTGTCACTTTCAGGTAACCCTCAGACTAATGCGGGTTGGTGCGATGGAAGTTCGGTTATAGTCATGTTTTCGTAAATTTAAATTATTTAAATTTTGGGTTTAAGAGTTTTGTAAATTTTGGACTATCTGGACGTTTTTGGTTGTTTTTGGGTTTTGGACTTTAACTTCATTTTCGTATGATACTGCTTAAATATTTTATCAACAATGATCATTTTTCTGCAAAATAATGGGTTTCAAATCAACAAACTGTGTTTTCAATAATATAATTTTCTAAGGCTTTCCACTGCAAAGTAACCGATTTTTAGAAAATGAAATAGAATATGGTTTCAATTAAAAAGATAATTAAGAATAATTTCATATAAATAGGATATTTCTTTAGAAACAAAAATTGAGCTATCTTTCAATGTTTTGGAAAGTTAAATTTTCAAACCATTTTACGTAAGACCATAACGTCTAAGTCAGTTTTGGGGTGTTACATTTAGTGGTATCATAGCCAGGTTGCAAAACTTGGGCTGTGAAATTTTGGATTCAAAATTGTTTTGAGAAAAACCATTTGTTCGAGTAAAGTTTATTTCTAGATGAATCGAAAAAGAATTATGTGAAATACCGAGTCTCTGGCGTCGATCCTGTAAGTATTTCTGAATTAGAAATATTTTAGTTTAGAAAAATCTAAAATGATTAAAACCATATTAAGATAGTTATAAATTGAAACATTTTTGGGATTTCTAAAATTCTTCTGATAAATATTTGAAGCATAAAATATCTGTTAATAAATACTGAAACTGATACATAAAACTTTGTAATGTAGATAATCTGTAAATATAATGAGTACTCGTGGAAATGTGAATGCGATACCTGTGGGAGTGGCGGGAGCCATAGAGGGGTTCGAGTTGAGTCATCCTCAATGGGTAGTATGCCTAATCTGGATACGAGTGAGACACCATCTACATCTACTACTAAGATCAGGTTTAAAAGTCGCTCGGTTGGGGATGACTCATTGTCCCAAGCTATGCTTAGAGTGTTGGAGAGGGTTGCTAGGCCCCATTCTGGTTCTGGGAGCCGTGGGTCGGTAATTGAACGATTTTGGTCCAACAGCACTGAGTTGTTTAGGGGCATCACTGGTGTAATAGCCCGATTTTAGGCCTAGTCAAAATAATGGTTTCACGCCATAAATCCGAAGAGGAAAATATTTTTTATTATATTTTTATGGTCTATGATTTCACAGAAAGATTTCATGAAAATTTCGTTAGAAAATTTCGACGTTTGGGCACTCAATTTAGTCAAAAGGGCTAAATTGTAAAAAGTGCAAAAGTTGAGTTCTACATGTTAGAGGTGTCCAGTTGTTATGGAATTTTAAAATTGAGGTCCTTAAATGATAATTAGACCATTGGTTAATTTGTTGGATAAAAATGGACATGAAATAGGTGAAATAGAATATTTTTAAGTTAGGGGCATTTTGGTCATTTAGTAATTAAAATGAATTAAAAACAAAATTAAATGTCAATTTTTGTCCATCTTCAACCCCATGGCCGAATTTCACAAGGGGAAACCATGGCTAGGGTTTTTCAAGCTTCCAAGCTCGACTATAAGTGTAACACCCCTAACCCGTATTCGTCGCCAGATTAGGGTTAAAGGTATTACTTGACAGATCGAAAAATTTTTACAGACATTACATACAACCATTCATCAATCACAATCAAAGTATCCCTTTTGTAGGTCAAGGAGACCTTAAACATGCTTTAGAATAGGGTTGGGACTAAATCGAATGCATATAAGATTTCTTAAAAATTTAAAACTTTTCTAAGTTACAGAGGTCATACGCCCGTGTGGGCAGGCCGTGTGCCTCCCATGACTACTAGACACACCCATGTGTCCTTACCATGCCAAAACAGTTCATGAATACTAACTTTTCTACACGGCTACCAGACACGCCCGTGTGTCTTGTTCGTGTAACATTAGGCTAGCTACTGACTTACTCACACGGCTACCAGGCACGCCCGTATACCATGGTCGTGTACACTTAAGTTAGCTACTGACATATACCCACGGCCACTAGGCCCACCCGTGTGCCACAGCCGTGTAGGCAAAACAGACCACTTGCAAGGTCAAAATGCCACCCATACTAAAATCATCTCTCCTAGATACACACCAATTCATTTCATGCACAATTAACATCTAAAGATAAGTCAAACTAAACAACCAATATTCACACCCAATCTCCTTTCTAATCATACCACTTTGCCAAACTAAAAACACATATACTTTCAAACATATTTCATCCACACTTACCATAATTTGACCATTTCTTTGCTCAAACATATATACTCATAATACACTCATATGCTTACCATAGCCTTGGCAATTCCATTAGCTATCAAGCCATACCAAACATACATCATGTATCATATTTACTCAAACACAATACCAAAATTTACCTAGCCATATCACATTTCTATGTACACATCTCAAGCATAACTCAAAGTGAATAGCCTATTCATGCCATATCTAGCTATATACATATTTTAAAAGTACCAAAATGAGTTTAAGTAGTGTGATGACAATCCTCGACGGTCCCCAAGCCTTCAGTAGCTTTGACGATCTATAAAACAGAGCAAACACACACAGAGTAAGCTTTCAAAAGCTTAGTAAGCCATATACAAATAAACTTAGTATAAAATATACATAACCATATTGATACTATGACATTTATGGTTCTCATAACAAATTCATCACATATATTTCTTTAACTCATTTGCTTAGCCATATCTTACCACATTCTTCAACTCAATGTCACATATACACATAGCTCTTTTAAGCATCTCTTCACATATCATTCTATCATATCATTTCACATATCCATATTAGTAAGTTCATATAGATACTTACCTTTCATACACACTTAGTGTACGTAACAAGCGTACCTCAAACCGAAGTTACAAATCACATTGTTGTTCGTATCTCGGATTTGCCCATTGAACCATTCGAAATCTAATAGGATACTCAGAGTGTTCGGAATATTCGTACAATGCCAATGTCCTAGACGTGGTCTTACATGTAATAAAAAATCGATGCCAAATCCCAAATAGGGTCTTACACGAATCATTACGATGCCAATGTCCCGGACATAGTCTTACATAAATCTCATATCGATGCCAACATCCCAGATGTGGTCTTACACGAATCTCGAATCAATGCCAACGTCCCAGACATGGTCTTACATGATATCACATAACAGACACCTATGTTATGACATAGACTACCCTATCTATTCCTAGGTTTAAACGGGACTTCTCGGACATTGTCACTATGTCGATTCTATCTCAAAATTCTTGAATACATCATCTTATATGCATTCATCATTATCAATAGTTATATGAACATACATAATTCAATACAAATACATTTATTTATTTATTGACTTACCTCAAATTCGGATATTCGTTCGGACTTGGTTATTCTACTACTTTCATTTTCCCGTGATCTAAGTCCGTTTTCTTCAGTTCTTAATCTATACACATTCAAATTTAACCCTTTCATTCATCAACTTATTCAATTTAATCCAAAAACATTCATTTAGGGCTATTTGTAACTTAACCCTCACATTTGCACATTTTATCAATTTAGTCTATTTTTCACAAAACATCAAATATACAAAATCACCATATATCCATGCTTAGCCGAATGCCCATGTCTTTCATACAAGTCCAAACATTTCATCAAATTCACAATTTAATACCCCAAATAATCATTTTTCTCAATTGAGTCCAATATACTCAGATTCAACAAAACTCCAATGATAAACTATGATAATCATATACATATCTTTCATATTTCACTATAAATCATTGCAAATCACATGAGTTCATCAAAGACTTATCTCATAAACATCATCAATTCTTCAAATTTCAACATAGGCTTGATAGTAGACTAAGCAACAATCTCAAAAACATAAAAATCATCAAAAACGATAGTCAAAACATACCTTAATTTGGATCAAAAGCTAGCCGAATATAAAAGAATTCAAACCCCTCTTCTCTATTCCTATTTTCGGTGATGAAGTAAAAAGATGATGGAGTTTGGCTTTTTGATTTTGATTAATAAACTTTAATTTATCAATTTACCCATTTGGCCTTTTAATAAACATTTAATAACATATGAACATTAAGGGCATACTTGTCCAACTAATATCCACTATCTTAAAAGTGGTTTAATTGCCTCATAAGGCCACAACATTCAAAAGCCACAACTTCTAAGTGCTTTGATAAATAGCATACAAATTTTGCATTTAATGCAATTTAACCATTTTCTCAAATTAAGCACATTAATGATCAAATTTTCATACGAGGCTTTCACACATGCTTAGTCACATATTAAAGGCACAGAAAATAATATTAAAATATTATACTAACTCAAATTTGTGGTTTCGAAACCACTGTTCGACTATGGTCTAAACTAGAATGTTATAGTAAGTCCGTTCTTGCCCCGTTTTTAATGATTTTTACATTTTTGAAATCCTCGTAACAAGATCTATCTATTTCTACCACTAATCTGAGATATGGTTAAAGTCTAGGGTTTTGACCCATGATTAATATGTGTGTATTTTTGTGTTTAATGGTAGAAAATGCATGTTTATGGTTAGAGAAATGAATTTTACTAAGTGATCTTCGGTAAAAAAGCCTAAAAGGACTAATTTGTAAAAGTTATGAAATTTATCATAAAATTCTAATTAATGGAAATTGTTGGCTATTGTAGTTATGAAAATGGTTTGGCTAGGCTTAAAATACAAGGAAATTGAATAAAAATCATTTTACGAGCCTAAGGAAAAAATATAAATATGACAAAGTTTAGGGGCAAAAATGTAAATTTTACCAAAATGTGAATTTAGACCAATTTGAGTAGCAGGATGAATAAATGATTTAACTGTGTTGTTATAGATCAAGGAAAACAAGATTGGAAGATTGACGAATAAGTCCTTTTCACTTAGGTAAGTTTGTATGTAAATAATACGTTTTAATATTTTGTTATAATAACAAAGAATATTGATTATGGATGAATTGGTAAAATTTTGAAAAGTGAGAATTCGACCTTCCGATAAGTCCTTTAGTACTAAGTGCGAGGCTACTACATGACCGGATGGATAGGTGCATGTGTAATACCAGCTAGGGGTAAGTTAACTCAAGTGATGTAAATAATACATCATTTTTTTTTATTTATGTTTTAATATTTTGTTATATTATATGAGATAAGGCACTGGTTGAATATGTAGTAATTACTTGATGTAAATTACGTAATTGTGATTGAAAACACATCCCTATGGATGAATTGGTAAAAGCTTTCCTTAGAAAAGTGAGTTGGTCGAATTTTTATGGTCTTAATATGGTATTTCTTTCGGTGTGGACCTTCTTTTGAGGCTTGAATAAGGGTTTTCGAAAAGATACAAATGAGGTAGTTAGATCACAACGCTTAGATTTAGTACTATCCGATTAAGCGTTTTGATGGAGGCAACTACCATCAAGGTGGGCAAGAAAGTCCCTATTCTTCAAGAAAAGAGTTGCCTCGGTGTTCGAGATTGGCCACCGGGGTGTGGGCGATGTCGGAGAAGCGCGAGTTAGGCAAATCACCGTAGTCTCATTTAGCGATAGTGTTGGGATCGAGAGTTTAGAACTTCAAGTGTTAAGATATGTAATTATCGCACTGGTTCTCCTGTTATTTGTGTATTAATGTGCTAATATAAGTTGTGTATGCTAAATCGGGTTTATGTGGATGTGGATTTAATACCCTAAGGGTATGTGCACGGATTCGGGTAAGTTCGTTTCGTTACGAGTTCTGTTGTTGATTTACATGATATCATGATTTATGATGTATGTGCTATGAGATGCAACACTAAACATGTTAGCATGATTTGCATGATTTGCATACTTTACATGAGTCGGTATGATGATGGGTGATATGAGAGGAGGGGGAATATGATATCCGTGTCTTTGGGACACTAGAGGTTTGGCACCTCCAGTGGTTTGGTACCACAGATCGATTTATTGTGACTTTGGGTCACCAGAGGTTTGGCACCTCACAGCGACTTGTCCTGGTGGCTTAGTACCACAGTGGGTTGGCCCCATAGTTGATATTACGGGATCGTCGCCAGTAATTTGGTATCACACGTGGGTTGGCCCCACAAACTTGACTATTCATGACTTGGTCACGGTGATTTGCAACACTAAACATGTTAGCATGATTTGCATGATTTGCATACTTTACATGAGTCGGTATGATGATGGGTGATATGAGAGGAGGGAATATGATATCCGTGTCTTTGGGACACGGAGGTTTGGCATCTCCGGTGGTTTGGTACCACAGATCGATTTATTGTGACTTTGGGTCACGGAGGTTTGGCACCTCACGGTGACTTGTCCGGTGGCTTAGTACCACGATGGGTTGGCCCCACGTTGATATCACGGATCGTCGCCATGATTTGGTATCACACGGGTTGGCCCCACAAACTTGACTATTCGTGACTTGGTCACCGGTGATTTGGTATCACATTTGTGACTTTGGGTCACCGAGGTTTGGCACCTCATTGCGACTTGTCTCGTGGTTTAACACCACGTGGGTTGGCCCCACATTTGAGTTACGGATCGTCGCCATGATTTGGTATCAAGCGTGGTTGGCCCCAAAGATGGATTATTCGTGACTTTGGGTCACCGTGGTTTGGCACCACATTGATGGATATCGTGACTTTGGGTCGCCAGTTGGTTTGGCACCACCAGTGGTTTGGTACCACACGGGGTAGAGAAAGGTGTTTGGATGGCTAGGTTGGGTGCATATTGAACCTTGTGCATGTTAAACTTGATTATGATTTGTGTATGATGTTTTGCTAAACTGGGAAAAAGGGTTACACACTGAGTCTTGGTGACTCACCTTTTTCCTTTAACATTTTCAGGTGATACGTAAAAGCCGGACCGGTTCGGAAAGGACACGTGGTGGCCCATGCGAGAAGAGGATATTTGGATTATTTTATACATTTTAATGTTAAGTATTTTGTTAAAATATTGGGTTGTAATAAGGGCCTTACTATTATTTTGGTATTATTTTAAATAGGGCTGATTACATTGAATTATCATTTGAAGTTGATTTTGTTTTAGCAACTCGTTATTCAAAAGATATACACTAAGGTTTTAATTTGGATATTTTATAATATCAAGTTTTTCACACAAATATTAAATGGACATGGTTTTCGAAAGGTTAATAATTTTTCATGTTTTACTCTAAAGTCACAAAAAGATTTTCAACCGTCTTTCCGTAGTGACATACCAGATCCGGTCAGGGCTTGTGGGCCGGGTTTGGGGATGTTACAGCATGTGTAGTACTAAGTGCTGGCTACTATGTGTACCCGATAGCTTTGATCACGTGTGTAGTACTAAGTGTAGGCTACTATGCGTACCCGATAACTTCGATCACATGTGTGGTACTAAGTGCAGGCGACTATGTGCAAGTGATGGTTTTGGTCACATGTGTAGTACTAAGTGCAGGTTACTATGTGCACCAGATAGCTTCAGCTACAAGGGTGGTACTATGTGCAGGCCTCCGTGTATCTATTATTGTTCCGATGAGTTCAAAGGGAAACTGACTAAGTGAAAATACATGTGATCATGTAACGACTAAGTGTAATTGAATATGACTATGTGATGAATAAGTGCAGGTATAAGTGTAAAAATTTATGAACAATGTGCTCGATATTTGATCGAACCTTCGATAAGATGAAATGGAGTAAGTGAAATTATGAAAGAGTAAATTTAGCAACAAAAAGGTTTTGGATAGCAACAGTTGTATGAATTTTAAAAATCACCAAAAATGATGGAAATCGAATTAGAGGTTGAATAAGATATGGAATTAAATCTGAATGAGTCTATTTCATATAAAAGAAACGGTCTAAACAAAAGAATTTCATATTCTTGTGATATTCAAATTTTGTGAGATAGGGTTAGAATGATGTTAGAATCCCCTATTCCAAATTTGGAAAATCATTAAAAATTTTATAAAAATAAATATGGTTTATAATTTATATTCTTAAATTTCTTAATGAGTATACTTTCAATAGAAACAAACAGGAACATTATCCAAATTCTGTACGATGAGATAATTAATTTTTAGTGCAGAGGGATCAGAATTATCAGACAGCAAAACAGGGGAGACTTTAATGAATAAACTGTACCTATTGGCTAAACCAAAAATTTTGAAAATTTTATGGTGAGAATGATATGTATGTGTTAATGGATACAATGGATTAACCATAAGTTGTGGAATATGGATAAAATGTTATCGTTCCGATTGATCATTGCATTTTGATAAATCAGAGTGACCTTTTGCAGTGAATAACATGAAAAATTTATTTTGAGATGAGCTTATTACGATTGGTTGATATTTATATGTGATAATGCTGAGTGTGTTACTAAGATATTTGAAAATGTGTTCATGATTAGTAGAAACCTAGAGATGTGTAATCAAAGTACATGATATTGTGTTGGTATTAAATGCTATATAGTATGTGTGTGTGTATGAGAGTCAAAACTTTAAAGACTTTGCAATCTTCACCCCCTTATCGGTATAGTGTCATATGACAAAATTCACGAGATTTACATTGAATAAGCTCACAAGTGGGGAACTAAAGAGTTCAGTGGTGGAATAATTAATAATGTGATCAGAGATGGGAATGACTTAGCAAGTAAAAATGATTATGAGAGAGATATTAGATTATTCTAAAGATTATTTGGAATGCACAATGCCACAGCTAGAGAAGAAGTTAATCTCGGCTAATCGACTCATTCAGGTATGATGTCTAAAGACTGTACTTACTCGAAATTCTTCTGAATTGATTTTTGTTAATGAATGAAATATTACGGGATTAATGATGACAGAATTAGTTTGAAGAATGATGTTTGAGTATGATAGCTACAGTTGAGTAGTTTATGACTATCTTTTCTGGGTATTCTATGTATCAATACATTCTCAAAGGCAATGTAATTGTTCATTTTCTGATGAAAGCATCGTTGGTTTGATTGATTTATGATCGGCATTCTCTATCTTCCATTGGTATTCTATTCCATTACGTCTGAGATAAAAAGTTGACGATGAATTCATATAAAACTATTCTCCTCTTTCTTCTAGCATTGTTCTGTTTATATCTATATGGAATATATATTATCTCTGTTACAATTGATTTTAGAAAGTATGAATAGTGTTTCTCTTTCTTCTTGTTTTCTCTGAAGAATTATCAAGATTCTCTATTATTTCATATGAGTGGTGTCCTCAGACATTCAATATGGTCTTATATCTCAGATTTCATCATCTCAGCTTTCTTATCATCCTTATTGTTTAATTTATCAAGTATGGCTTATCTTTGAAGTCGATATCGGCAAAAGTGTGGATTATGACAGTCAAGTTCAAATTATATACTGATTTTCTTCCCTCGGATAATTTTGATTGTTATTAGTGAGTTCAAGCAAGATGTTAGGTTTTGTCTGAGTTAATACAGTTAGTAAATATCTATGACTGGCATGTTGAAAGAAGTATGAAAGATTGTATGTTTGAACTGTCCTAACAACATGAAGAAAGGGGCATTTTGTTATGTTATTATTTGATAATCGAAATCGACTTAGTTGTTCTTATCAAAGTGAATTGGTCAGTTGAAATGTGATTTGAGTTACATGTAGTTAAAGCATCCTCAGTTATGGTAATAAATTTGTACATTCATGAGTATATCGATGGACAGTCTGAATGAAGGATTGATGTTCTAGAAAGTATGATACTGAGGTACACCTATTAGGATTGTTCTAATCTGATGATGTTATTATGAGTTAAAGCTGCTCTGAATGATATGGTTATCACATGTGCATGTTAGCAAAGTTGAAAACTATAATACCCCTTACCTGTATTCATCACTTGAACCGGGAGCAAGGCGCTACCGAACTTAACTTGCTCAATCATGCAACATCGATTCATGAAAACTTCATTTCAATTTAAAACTTTTCATTCAAGACCTTAATGTCTTTATTATAGGTCTATGAGACCCTAAAATTGAACTCGGCATGGTTTGGGACCAAATCGAAACTTTCAAACGCTTAGAAAATTTTGACATAAAACAGGGCAACACGCCCATGTGAAAGAAGAGTCAAGCCCGTGTGGCATATCGCATGCCCGTGTTCCACACCCGTGTGGAAATATTTACTAATTTGAACCTACATGGGTTTTCACACGGCCGAACAAGCCCGTGTCCCTCACACGGCCATGACACACCTGTGTCCTCGCTCGTGTGTGAAAACCTTGACATTTTGTTTATGATGTCATCATCTCAATAAGGTCACACGGCCAAGGCACACACCCGTGTCCTTTGTAACACCCCAAACCCAGCCTAGACGTTACGACCGAATTCAGCATATCACATGGTTGGGTTGTTTAAAAGCTGTGTTCTCGTTAAAAACTTCATATATTTTTATTTTAAGACTTTGGCTTTGTTGTGTGTGAAAATCAGTTTCGCTTTTATGGTGTTGTTGTAAAACGTTGTTTGTTATAACCATTGAAACCTATTTTTATAATAGAAATTAGGTTCAATTATTTACAAAGATGCGATATTTTAAAAACAGTTATCGTCATTTTAAGAAAACCACGTATCAATAAATTTAGCAGTATTAAAGAAAACTTAAAGAAAATAAACCAACGGCCTTATTACAAAAATACTAACCCCCAAAATAAATATAAGACTAAATTAAAACAAAACAAAAATTTACTAAGTTCGTGAAAATAAATCTTGATGTATGGCCACCACAGAGTCCTCTACAGCTTCAAATCCACTAACGCTGGGGATTACTTGCAAAGTTAAAATGGAGGGGTGAGTTACGAGAACTCAGTGTGTAACCCCGATTTCAGTCACAGTCATAGTCTTAGTTTGGGCCTAAGCCCCATACAGTATCAATTTGGACCCACGGCCCCAAAATCATGGTAATGCAAATGGAAAATGCAACCCAGCTTAATAATCCATCCGCTACACTCCACCCGTACCAGCCCTACACTCCATGTGGGGACCAAGTCAACCCACCCAACCCTACACTCCAAGAATGTAGTCGAGCTACCAGTATAAACGCAGCAAAGATGCCAGTATCAGTATATGTGGTTGAGCCACTAAAATTAGTATATTGTGGCATAGCCACCAGTACAACACTTCCTCCATCATTGCAACCCATCCCAATGCAACATGTCATGGCATAATATTTCAGTGTATGCAAAATGTATCATCAAGGTAGTTAATCAAGTTATACACAATCATACCAAATCTGCCTCTAAGGGTATAACAGAAATTTTACCCGAGGGTATCTCAGTAATTTACCCACTGAGGGTATTTTAGTAATTTTACCAACTTATGGCCTTTCTGAAGGCCTACCGTTGCCTCGAGCGTCATGAGACCCTTTTTAGGTCTCTAAGGAGCTACTAGGCCTAAAATCCATTTTAGTCCCAAATGGGCACACACGCTCGTGTGGCCCATTTCGCAATGTTATAGTCTCGATTTCCAGATTTTGCAACCTCACTTACTCCTTTACAATTTTCCATCAATTTTGCCCATGTGGGAAAAATAGCCCATTGGGCCCGTTTGGCCCGTTTCAGCCTGAATAGGTCGATTTTAGCCTCAGTATCGCGAGAGTGACACGCTCAACGACTTGACATCACGTCTCACATCTCGTTTTACCACTACGAGCGCTCGCGCGCTCGAGTAGTCATAGTTGTCAGATTTTTTGGCATTTCGGCATTTGGCCATTTCACAAATGTTTAACACAAACATTTAGAGAGGTGTGAGATTACACACCTTTTTCCGATTAGCAGTACTCGACACTCTTTCCAAACACCTGATATCAACGTTGACTAATAGTTAGTCTAAAAACTTAATACAACTCCTTCCAAGTATTAAGATTGATTAACAGTCTACAACGCTTACCAGTAATCCCAAAAACCACTGCAAGGGATAGCTATTTAGTTGGCCTTCTGATTAAGCATGTCGAGACCCTAGCAGTGTTTGGCACCAAAAAAATTGTTAGCAACCCCCTAAGCAAGACCACAACCAAATTCAAATAGCTATTTGGCTGAAGTAATAAATCAATCGAATAATACAACCCCAACACCCACATTCGGCCACAACCTTACTTACCAACCCACTTCCAAAAACCAAAGGCTAGAAGATAGATGAAAGTGTCTGCTAACACTCTGACAGATTCGACCTTAGACAAAAGAAACAAGGTGAAATTTCAACTTTTAGCAAAGGAACAAGAAGTGAAAAGAAACAAGAATCTAACAAAAAGTAATACTAACCTTAAATCAAAGATGATCCAAATGGGAAGAAGAGATTTGGCCTTAGCAACATTATAAAATAACTCAGGGTTCGACTATGGAGGATATATCAAAATGAAAACTATGCAAATGACATAAGTCGAAATGGTAGATGTAGGAAATGGTTCGACCAAAGGAAGGAAAGGGTTAGAAGAGAATTCGGCTACAAGTGTTTGGCAACCACCAATGAAAGGAAAGTGTTTGAAACAGAACAGAGAAGAAGTCACTTGAGAGGTTGAGGTTTCAGCCAAGAAAGAGTTGAAGAGAAAGACTCAAAATGCACTATCCAAAATGAAAAATAATGCCAAAAGTCCCTAGAGAGTTTCGACACACATACACAAAAAGATTTTAGTTTTGACACACATACACAAAAATATTTATGTAAACTTGTCGAGTATTGACCCAATTCCTATGACCACTAACAAAATGAATTTAGCAACATTAATAGCTAACACTTTGGCTAGCAAATATGACTTAAAAAAAGAGATTAAGTCGTATACATGCCATACTCAAAATGAATTTAACTATGCTATACCAAAGAGTAGTCGATAGTGTGATTTCTGAACTCTGGCGTTCTATGAATTCTCGAGCTAACTTGGTAATGCTACAAGGAAAAAGAAAATGAGAGGAATAAGCATAAAGCTTAGTAAGTTTGTATGAAGCAAATAACAGCATAAAGTTCTTAATGTCATCCATACATAACATTAAATAAAATATAAAGTCTTAGGCATACTGCCATAACTTACTCATGCTTACTCTTACAAATTGCATATCATATCACATATCGTAAACTTTTCTCGTGAATTACTCACATGTACCTATACTACTTCATCACACGGATTTAGCACTAATCTCATTTCTATTACAAGCTTAACTATTACCACATTGAATCACATGGGATAATCAAAAGAACATAATCGTCATCATTTACATAAACACGATGCCAATGCCATATCCCAGATATGGTCTTACATGGGTTCACCTTTAGATGCCGATGCCATATCCTCGAAATGGCCTTATACGGGATCTCATATCGATTGTCGATGCCATATACTGGATATGGTCTTATACGATTCTCATATTCAATGCTGATGCCATATCCCAGATATGGTCTTATACGGGATCTCAATTTGCTACCGAGGCCATGTCCCGGACATGGTCTTATACGGGACCTTACATCTACCCTTCTCAAGTCTTGGTGATATTATTCTCTCATTTATTAAAGTCTAACTGAGACTTCCACATCCGAAATCCTCAACATGTTGTCATTCAACATCATTGTTCAATTTCATGGCAATATTATAAAACATCATCAATATCATTATTTAGAAACTTAAATAACATGATGTTGAATTTATTGCACACAAACTTACCTCAATTTCAAAATAGGCTAGATTGTCGATCTAATCCGATACTTTGCTCTTTCCTCGGTCGAGGTTAATTCTTCATTCTTCTTGATCTATAATAACAATTTAGCTCACTTAATCGCCACATTAATAAATATATTTCAATAATTATAATTTTGGAAAAATTACTATTTTGCCCTTAAGCTTTCACAAAATAACCATTTTATCCCTAGGCTCAAAAATCATTTTAATCAAATTTCTTTATTTAACGAGCCTAGGTGAACATTTATTTCTCTTATGATAATCATCAAAACTCAATATTTCACACATTTACTTCTTATTATACAACCTTTACAAAAAGGTTTGTAACATCCTAAAATTAGGGGTTCTGCATTTTACACTATTTCATGCATGTGGCTAGCTATGCTTGTTGTTTTGGTGTGATTGGGGGTCTTGGAGAGGCTCGGGTTCGAGCCAGGGCTTTAGAAAAATTTACTTTTTAGAGCACTTTAGGAGGAGAGCTTGTGGAAGTAGGCCTTAAGGGTAATTATGTGCGTTTGATGACAAGAAATGAGCTCTTGGTGGAGTGGTGTTGGTGTCACTTGTGAGGCATGGGGTGAGGAGTTCGAATCCCATCTGCTGCATTATGGACCTTTATTTTTGTGCTAGGATGGAGAAGAGGTGGCTTTCGGCTGGGACTCTACCATGGTGGCTGTGGAATGGGTCAAACAAATTCAAATGGATGGAAAAGAGGAGCTTGAGGAGTTTGAACTGGTCAACCGATTTGAATTGGTAGATGGAGAGTGAATGGAGGAGAAAATCATGGGAAGTGGGGACTGAGAAGGAGTTTGGCCGAAAGTGGAGTGGTGCTAAGGGGGGAGCAATTTAGTTTTGGCTAGTGGATGTGTGTGCCGAAATTTCTTTTAGTCCTTAGGCATGTTCATCTTAGCTTATTCGGTCATAGTGTGCAGGGGGAGTGCCGAAATCTCCATCAAGTGCTTTTAGCTTTTCTTTTTGCTTTTCTTTCAATTGGTGCATTTTTGTTCTCTTGAGCATTCGGGTTCTTTGTGCCTCTCTTCTTGCCAAAACCCCAACTCTCTATTTGTTTCTTTTATTCTCTCTTTGTAAACATTTTTCCCTTGCCGTGGTGAGTGTCGAAATACCATAGCCGAATCCTCTTCTAGCCTATTCTCTTCTTTTAGCTGAATCTTCTCAACATTTTATCTCATCTATTTCTTTCTTCTTTTGACCGAAACACTTTCTGTACCCTTCCATTTTCTTTAACTTCCTTATACCTTAGCTGAATCATTCTTCTTATGTACTCTTTTCCTTTCATAGTCGAATCCCTGCTCATTATTTTCCTTTCTTTCAATTTATTCTTGTTCTAATCTTGAGCCGAAACCTTCTTAGCATCTGCTGCTTGTGCCGAATCTTCTTGGACTCCATTTGGCTTCTCTCTATTTGAGGTAAAGAACTTTTCTTTATTCTTGTCATCTCCTTACTTCTTCTAAGGAAGCAACCACTCATTCTTTAATCACAAACTGGGTCTGGTTCCTCTTCCGTACTAGATTACTCTATCTTTTGTAATCCATTTCTTTCATCTTTTATTAGTAGCTGAATATCAAGAAGCAAGGTGCTAGTTGGCTGCTGAGGGTCCCTCTTCAATCAGTTTTATTTGTACAAGGTAATGGAAATTATTTTGTCCCTTTCTCTATCTTTCGGTCTTATGCGTCATAGTCGAAATGGCTATGTCGTCTCTTAATGTTAGTTCACGGCTAATTTCTTCTATTTTTCTCTCAACGTGGCATGTTCATGTCGGATTAGATTCTACAACCAAATCTATTGGTGTTCGATTCTTATTTGACCAAGGTAAGGAGGTTTCTTTGACTTCAGCTTGTCTATTCTCTTTTCTCTTTCTTTGTCATAACCAAACCTCTTGTTTGACAATCATCGTTTTCACTATGATACTTTACTGATCAAATATTCTCTTCATGGATGTGAGTGCTAGCCAATCTAGGGAGGGGAGTGGACTCGTAGTCTCTGCTCCCAAGTTCAAATGGCGTGTGGTGTCGGCAGTTCGAGACTTTTCGCCGGGTTGTGGTAGAGAGCCGACATCCATTTGGGATAGGCAGATAGTGGTTATTCGCGCTAGTGAGAATAGCAATGATCAGGAGTGTCTATTTTTTTGTGTAATCAGGTGTGTAATTCTCACACATTCATTTGTTTGACTAGTAATAATTATATGTATTGCTTAAAAGCTGAAATATCGGTAACGGCTATTGAGTTACCCTTAGAGGGTAAGATTGGAGATACCAGGTTAGTTACCTATTGGAATATGAAATTTTAATACCCTAGCATGAAAATATATATGGTTCAACTATTCGATGTACATTGATATATGTTGCATTCATTACATTATGATTAAACGTTGCATGAGGTTGGGATATGATGTTGATAAAAAGGGGCAGTGTATATCGATGACTCTATCACATTATTTCAATGGCTCGGTGCCACATATATCGGTGACTCTGTCACATTATTGCAATGGCTAGGCCACATACATCGGTCACTCTGTCACATTATATCGGCTTTGAGCAGTATGACTGTCAGCATGACTACCAATGAGGAGTGTAGCGGATGGAGGGTTGATTGTAGAAATCCCCACAGGTGTGTTGAGGTTGGACATATGGAGCGATGTGTAGCGGATGGAATACTAGGTTGGGCTGGGTTGCATTGCATTCACTATTTATGCCATGTTGTTAGGGCTACGGTCCCGTTCGATTCGTATGGGCTTTGGCCAAATTCATTACTGTGGGAGCTAAGGCTCCCTGTGCTTCTGTGGGCTTAGACCCTGATTCTGTTCGTAAAGGGAATTATACACTTAGTTCTCGTAACTCACCCCTATGCTTAGTTTTGCAGGTAATCCCTAGCTTTGTGGATTTGGAGCCGAGGAGGACTCTGTGGTGGCGATGTGTTATTTCTTGAGTAAACTCCGTTTTCTTTACTTAAACTTATTTTAATTTGGGAAATATTTTATGTAATAAGGCCTCCGGGATTTTAAATTTGGTCTTTTTGGATTTAACGCGATTATTATTTATTATGAAATGTTAAGTACGGAGATTTTTTTCCTAAAAATATAAACAATCATTTTCCAAATTATTAACAAGCGGATAACAAGCAAATAATTAATTAATTTTGGGATTTTCTTAGAACTAAAAAAAACTATTTCAAAAATGTCACATTTATGAAATCCACTATTTTTTGATTTTACGTATCACAAAACTAGTTTCCAACTATTTGTATTGGAAATTAAAGTTTACAAGAAAACCTTAAACCTGAAGCTGATTTTTGAAATGAAAACAAAACGCGAAGTTTTGAAAATTTCAAAGTTTCTTTAACAACCTTTCCATGTGACATGCCACATCCGGTCGTAACTTCTACGCTGGGTTTCGAGTGTTACAAGGTCCTTCTTGGTGTTTTCATGGTAACACCTTTCACAAAAGTTATTTATCTAACAACTAAGACTCATTTTCTTCCATAAAAATGCAGCAAACAACTTAAAAGCTGACATGGTAAAACTTTAAACTTTCAACCATTTTGCAAAATAGTCCCCTCATTAGCTAGCTTGAGCTTTAGGGGTTCCAAAAGTATAATTTTTATCAAGAAATGATCAAATAACCTACTTGTAAAGAGAGAAGCTTGCTGAAATTTTTGAGCTCTCAACCCCTATTTTTGTGGCTAATTTTCGGTGGAAGGAAGGAGAAGAAAAGATGATATCTTTTCTTTCTTTCTTTTATTTTATTTCATCAATTTGATCCACCTACTACACCCACTTTGACTAATTTTGACTTCTTTGTCCCCGTATGGCCAGTCACCTCTTAAAACAAGGCCTAATTGCACATTTGGGACCTCCAATTAACATTCTATGGCTATTAGGCACCTTTAGCTTGTAAAATAGAACTTTCGCACTTTATGCGATTTAGTTCTTTTTCGCGATTAAGCATGAAGTCGCTAAAATTAAAGCACCAAAATTTTCATGCACCTATATAATCATGCTCTAACTCATAAAATAACATAAAAAATAATTTTCTCTGACCTCGAATTAGTGGTTCTAAAATCACTATTCCGACTAGCGCCTAAATCGAGCTGTTACAAAAACAATTGAAGATACTATTAACTGAAGCTCTGGTTCTGAGTTCAGTTTGAATTGAGTAATGAATTCATGGTTTTTCAGTGATGTATTATTGAACGGATTGGAATGTTTTTTATTACTAGAATGTCAAGTGATGGTTCATGTTTTCATACGGTTAGTGTCACATATTCCCTGATTTCAAGAATTAAAGTATCGAAGGTCATAGAAAGATCTAAAGTTAAGATAGTGTTAAAGACTTGGGCTATTGAAAGATCACGAGTAGTTATTGATTAATCTCTGGGAAAGCAAATATAGTCACAGATGTTACCGGATTGTGATTGATCATTTGTGTAAAGATTTCTTATTTAACAAACCAGCCGAGTAAGATGTTTTTGGGATTATTCGATTATGCAAAGTATCAATCTCCATTATTTCAGATTGAGATCGAGGCTAAATCTAAATTATGGAAATAGTTATAGGAAACTATGAATATGCAATTGCATCTTGGCACGATAATACACCTGTAAATTGGTGGTAAGTGTGAGAAAGTAATTCAAAACTTTGACGATATGCTTCGACACGAGGTGTTAAAGTTCAAAGGTCACTAGAAAGAGATATGAGGTTGATTTGATTTGTGATTTTGAGAAATTAGTGGAAGTGATTCATGAGAGTTGAAAGCAATTTCTTCTGGTAAGATTTTCGGGGACAAAAATCCCTAAGGGAGAGAGTTGTAATAGCCCGATTTTGGGCCTAGTCGAAATAGTGGTTTCGGGGCCATAAATTTGATGAGGAAAATCTTATTTTTATTATATTTTTATGGTATACGATTTCATAGAAAGATTTCGTGAAAATTTTGTTCGAAAATTTTGACGTTTAGGCACACAATTTTTGTAAAAAGTGCAAAAGTTGAGTTCTACATGTTAGAGGTGTCCAATTGTTATGAAATTTTAAATTTGAGGTCATTAAATGATAATTAGGCTATTGATTAATTTTTTGGATAAAAATGGACATGAAATAGGTGAAATAGAATATTTTTAAGTTGGGGCATTTTGGTCATTTAGTAATTAAAGTGAATTAAAAACAAAATTAAATACCAATTTTTGTCCATCTTCAACTTCATGGCCTAATTTCACTAGGGGAAACCATGGCTAGGGTTTTTCAAGCTTCCAAGCTTGATTGTAAGTCCGTTCGTGCCCCGTTTTTAATGATTTTTACGTTTTTAAAATCCTCGTAACAAGATCTATCTTTTTCTACCACTAATTTGAGATATGGTTAAAGTCTAGGGTTTTGAACCATGATGAATATGTGTGTATTTTTGTGTTTAATGGTAGAAAATGCATGTTTATGGTTAGAGAAATGACTTTTACTAAGTGATTTTCGGTAAAAATGCCTAAAAGGACTAATTTGTAAAAGTTATGAAATTTGTCATAAAAGTGTGAATTAGTGGAAATTGTGGGCTTTGTAGTTATGAAAATGGTTTGGCTAGGCTTAAAATGCAAGGAAATTGAATAAAAATCATCTTACGAGCCTAGGGGAAAAGTGTAAATATGACAAAGTTTAAGGGCAAAAATGTCAATTTTGCCAAAATGTGAATTTAGGCTAATTTGAGTAGCAGGATGAATAAATGAGTTAAATGTGTTGTTATAGATCAAGGAAAACGAGATTCGGACATAGAACGGGGGAAAAACAAAGAATATGACGAATAAGTTCTTTTCACTGATTGGGCTACCTAGGTAAGTTTGTATGTAAATAATACGTTATGCTTTAATATTCTATTATATTATGTGAGATATGGTTGAATATGGAGTCATTTATTTGATATAAATTATGGCGTAATGATTGAGTGGATGAATTGGTAAAATGTTGAAAAGTGAGAATTCCCGGTTGAACCTTCAGAATAGAAAAGATATGAATAAGGTTGTTAGGTCACGTGTGTAGTTATAAGTGCAGGCTACTATGTGTATCAGACAGATAGGTCGCATGTATAGTACTAAGTGTAGCCTACTATGAGCACCCGATAGCTTCGATCACGTGTGTAGTACTAAGTGTAGGCTACTACGTGTACCAGACAGATAGGTCACATGTGTAGTACTAAGTGCAAGCTACTATGCGTACCCAATAGCTTTGATCACATGTGTGGTATTAAGTGCAAGCCACTATGTGTAAGTGATGGTTTTGGTCACATGTGTAGTACTAAGTGCAGGCTACTTTGTGCACTAGATAGCTTCGGCTACAAGGGTGGTATTATGTGCAGGCCACCGTGTATCTGTTATTATTTCGATGAGTTCAACGGGAAATTGACTAAGTGAAAATACATGTGATCATGTAACGACTAAGTATAATTGAATATGACTATGTGATGAATAAGTGCAGGTATAAGTTTGAAAATTTATGAACAATGTGCTCGATATTTGATCGAACCTTCAGTAAGATGAAATGGAGTAAGTGAAATTATGAAAGAGTAAATTTAGCAACAAAATAGTTTTGGACAGTAGCAGTTATGTGACTTTGAAAAATCACCAAAAATGGTGGAAATAGAATTAGAGGTTGAATAAGATATGAAATTAAATATGAATGAGTCTATTTTCACATAAAAGAAGCGGTGTAAACAAAAGAATTTCATATTCTCTGATATTTGAATTTTTGTGAGACAGGGTCAGAATGATGTCAGAATCCCCTGTTCCAAATTTTTGAAAATCATTAAAAATTGTATAAAATTAATTATGGTTTATAATTTATATGATCAAATTTATTAATGAGTATAATTTCAATATAACCAAACAGTAACATTATCCAAATTCTGTACGATGAGATAATTAATTTTTAGTGCAGAGGGGTCAGAACTGTCAGATAGCAAATTAGGGGAAAATTTAATGAATAAAATGTACCCATTGGCTAAACCAAAAATTCTTAAAATTTTATGGTAAGAATATATGTAAGTCTAGTTTTAGGGAAAATTTGCGATCTTAATTTGGAGTTCCGTAACATAGGATATAAATAATTTGGTGACTGTGACTCGAGTAGACAGCTTGAGATGAACATAAGTAAATAGTGAAATTATAACAGCCCGATTTAGACCCTAGTAGGAATAGTGGTTTTGAGACCACAAATTCGAGGTCAAAAAATATTTTAATATTATTTTCTATGTTTACAGTATGTGATTGAGCATGTGTGAAAATTCTGTGTGAAAATTTTTTCGTTTGTGTGTAGAATTGAGAAAAAAAGACTTAATCGCATAAAAATGTAAAAGTTGTGTGCTACTTGTTAAAGTGCTTATTTGGCATGGCTTTTTGAATGAGAAGTCCTTATGTTGTAATTAGACCTTTGATAGTGGAGATGGACATAAATGGCCATTAAATGGATGAATATGTAATGTTTTAATTAAGGGTAAAATGGTAAATGGCATATTAATGTTATTATAATTAAAAAAGAAATTAAAGGCCATTATCATCTTCCATTATCAAAAATTGAAAGAAAAAGAAAGAGTTAGGGCTTTGAAACGTTCGGCCATTGTTGTTCTAAATCAAGGTATGTTTTGAGCTCGATTTTTAATGATTTTTACGTTTTTGTGATCGTTGCTTTGTGTTCTATCAAGCCCATGTTTTAATTTTAGAATTTGATGGTGATTTTGAGATGTGCCATTGATGAATTCTTGAGCTTTGTGATAGTTGATGATGAAATATGAAAGATATGTGATAGATTAACATATTTTGTCTTTGAATTTTTTATGAATTTGACTATTTTGGGCAAATTGTGAAAATGAGAAATTGAAGGACTAAAATGTGAAATAAATGAAGTATGTGGGCTTGTATGGACATGAGGAAAATTTGGCTTAAGCATGGTATGATGAAATTGTGTATATTTTGTGATTTTATGAAATAGGGACTTAAATGTCAAAATGTGTAAATATGAGGGCTATTTTGTAAAAGGCCCTAAATATGTGTGTTTGGATTGAATTGAATGATTTGGTGAATGAATGAGTTAAATTTGAATATGTATAGATCAAGAAAAGAGAAATTCGGACTTAGATCGAGGCAAGAAGAAAGTGCTCGATTGATCGACTTGTTTCATAATTTTGACGTCCAAGGTAAATTCGTGTATAATATGAAAATTTTAAATCATGTTCATATGTTATGTGATAAATAAATATATGTGGTTGATGAGTTAGTAATTCTATATGTGGATTTGAGTGTTGTGGCACTAAGTGTGTGAAATAGAATTGATACGTTGGTGAACTGCACTATGTGTGCGAAATAAAGAAAGTATCGACTATATTGATTGGCATTGTGTGTGCGATACCAAGTTAAATTTCATTTTATGTAAAGGCACTAAGTGTGCGATGATATTAAAACTTTAGCTAAGAATATTGGCACTAAGTGTACGAGTAAATCAAATGATTAATGAAGACTGAACGATATGTGGTATTGAGCATTGAGTAGCAAAAGTAATCGTTAACTAAGTGTTGGCACATGCATGTACGGAACTTATGTGGTTGATGACATCGTATATGGATAAATGGATGATTATGTGAGTAATGACTATGTATGAGATAGTATGTCAATGTGAATTGAACCATGTGATGGTTATTTTGTATATTGAATTTGAATGGTTAAGTTAAATGTATTATATGACAAACTACTAAGCTTTTTAGCTTACTGTGTGAAGTGTTTATCTATTTTATAGTGTCATTAAAGCTAGCTCGGATCCGGGGATCGTCAGCGACTCAATTACACTATTAGCTATCTAATTTGGTACTTTTAGAAGTTGTAAATTTGGTATATGGCATGTATAGGCTAGTGTTTATGGTATGTTTTGAAGTGTATAAATCTTTCCAAGTGATATGGCTTGATAGTTTAATGATGTTGGCATATGCTTTAGGTAGATGTAAAGGATGGCTAATATGTGCATGTGTGTTCTATGTGAATGATCATCTTGGCTTAAATTAGTAAAATGGAAATGGTATGTTTCATGTTTAGATTTGATAAGGATTAAATGATGAATGGATTATATGTTTTTGAATGTGTAATTGATACTTTGTGATAGTATGTTGAGTTGAATTGTATAGGGAGATAAATGATGATGTTAAGAGGTTAAATGAGCATGTTTTGGTATGTTTGGATGCCATTTGGGGTATGAAATTGAATTGGTTAATGCTTGTAGATGTGACCAAAGTGTGGGTGGCAAATTGGCCTTGCAAATGGCCTATATTTGCCCACATAGTTGAGCACACAGGCGTGTAGCTCAATCGTGCCCCTTAAATTTGTAATTTGATTCAAGTCAGACTTGCATACGGGGCTGGACACACGGGCGTATGATTGGCCGTGCGAAATAAGTCAGTGTCGACCACGGGTTAAGCACACGGGCGTGTCTTCTACCGTGTGGACAAGTCAGCATGTATGCCCTGTTTTGACATGGCCTGGACACACGGGTGTGTCTAAGGCTGTGTGAGGCACACGTCCTACTCACACGGGCATGTGACCTCTTTAGCTTTAAAAAATGTTAAGTTTTTTGGAAAATTTCATATGAGTTTGGTTTAGTCCTAAGCCCTTTCCAATGCGTGTTTAAGGCCTCGTAGACCTTATTAAAGGACTTAGTGACATTGTTTGATTATGATTTAATGATGTATGAATAATGAAGATTAAATGTTATGATTTGATCAGTAATGCCTCTTAACCCTATTTCAGTAACGAATACGGGTCAAGGGTGTTACATTTTATTAGTATTAGAGCTAGGTTTAGTCGATTCTAGGACTAACGTAGCGTGTGAGAGTCTAGCTATACATGCCATATATATGCCTGCGATAGTGTGATGATTCCTGACAGTTAAAAATGTGTTTTTATACAGCAAATGGATCCCGATCGAGTAGTAGCTGATGATGTCAAAAGTAATGTGCCTGCTCCCGCTCAATAGACAGCGTCGGCTAAATCTATGCCGATTGCTAGTAGTCACGAGGGAGTGGCAAAGCAAGCCTTCTTCTAAATGATGAGTGAGTGGTTTACGGAGTTCGTTTGAATGAATCTGGCAGCTCAACAACCTCCACCCCCACAAGTTCCTGTGGTGCCACAAGTTTCAAATCCGATCCAATTGAGTAAACCTCCTGTGGATAAAATCTGAAAGTATGGAGCCGAAGAGTTTAGAGCCACAGTTGATGATGATGTAGAGCGAGATAAATTTTGGCTTGAGAATACAGTAAGAGTGTTTGATGAATTATCGTGTACTCCTAATGAATGCTTGAAATGTGCTATTTCATTGTTGAGAGATACGTCATATCAATGGTGGAAAACATTAACATCTGTGGTTTTGAGAAAGAGAATCACCTGGGATTTCTTTCAAGCTGAGTTTTAGAAGAAATAAATTAGTCAACGGTTTATAGACTAGAAACGTAAAGAGTTCCTAGAGCTGAAATAGGGCCATATGTCAATTACGGAATATGAATGGGAGTTTGTGAGATTGAGTCAGTATGCGCGAGAATATGTTTAACATAAACTACTATGTGCAAATGATTCATTGAAGGTTTGAATGAAGACATTAAATTTTGGTTAGAATACTTGATTTGAATGAACTTGTAGTGTTGGTTGAAAGATCCTGCAAAGCCGACGAGCTTAGTAAAGAAAAGAAGAAAGTGGATTCCGAACCTAGAGATGAGAGAAAAAGATCGACGAGTAAGTAGTATCAACCTTCGTCAAAGAGATTTAGAGATGCAGCTAAATGCTTAAATGTTTCATTTGGACATTCGAGTAAAGATCGTGTGAAATAGAATACTAGTCTTAAAACTCAAACTCCAATGGAATCAAGTGTTAGAAGTGTCAAAAGCAATAAACTTGAGTGTAGATAGTGTAGGAGACGTCATATTGGAGAATGCTGGGGCAAGTATAATAATAGAGCTTGATATAAATGTGGATCACGAGATCATTTTATTCGGGATTGCCCAGAGTTAGTTGAAAAAGATAATGTTCAGAGTATGAGACAGAGTAATACGACGGCTAGAGGTAGACCACCCAAAAACACTAGAAATGTGAGTGCTATTCAGAGAGGAACATCATATTCAACTATGCGATCTAAGGCGAGAGCACCTGCCCGAGCTTACGCTATTCGCTCTCACGAAGAAGCGTTATCTCCAGACATCATTACTGGTACTTTTACTCTTTTTGATACTGATGTGATTGCATTGATAGATCTAGGATCTACTCATTCATATGTGTGTGTGAATCTAGTATCTAGTAAGACTCTACCTGTTTAGTCTACTGAGTTTGTAATTAGAGTATCAAACCCTTTAGACAAGTGTGTTCTGATTGATAAAGTATGTAAGAACTGTCCATTGATGTTTTCGAGATATTTGTTTTTCGGTTAATCTGATGCTGCTACCCTTTGATGAATTCGATATTCTGGGTATGGATTGGCTAACCTTGCATCATGCTATTGTGAATTGTGAATGGAAGAGTATTGATTTGAGAAGTCAGGATGCTGAGATAGTTCAAACTAAATCTAGTGATTTAAATAGGCTACCAGCTGTTATATCTTCGATGAAAGCTTTGAATTATGTGAAAAAGGGGTGTGAAGCTTATCTTGCATATGTGATAGATACAAAAGTGACAGAAAAGAAAGTTGAATCTATACCTATAGTTTGTGAGTTCCCAAATGTGTTTCCTAAAGAATTATCGGGATTACCTCCGATATGAAAAGTTAAGTTTGGCATTGAGTTAGTGTCGGGGACAACTCTGATATCGATAGCTCCGTATAGAATGGCACCGATAGATTTGAAAGAGTTGAAGTCTTAGTTGCAAGAGTTGACCGATAGAGGATTTGTTCAACCGAGTTTCTCGCCATAGGGTGCTCCGGTGTTATTTGTGAAAAAGAAAGATGGAACTATTAGAATGTGCATTGAATACAGACAACTCAACAAGGTGACTATAAAGAATAAATATCCTTTGCCACGTATTGATGATTTGTTTGATCAGCTGAAAGGAGCTACAGTGTTTTCTAAGATAGATTTGAGATCGGGTTATTATCAGCTACAAGTTAAAGAATCAGATGTGCCGAAAACTACTTTCAAAACGTGGTACGGACATTATGAATTCTTAGTTATGCCTTTTGGACTAACGAATGCTCCTACAGTATTTATGGATTTGATGAACCGGATATTCAAACTGTATTTGGATCGATTTGTCATTGTGTTTATTAATGATATTCTGATTTATTCTCGTGATGAGACAAAACATGCCGAGCATTTGAGAATCGTGTTACAGATTCTGCGTGAGAAGAAATTGTATGCAAAGTTTAGCAAATGTGAGTTCTAGTTACGTAAGGTTGGTTTTTGGGACATATAGTGTTAGCTGCGGAATACGAGTTGATCCGAGCAAGATTTTAATAATTTTAGATTGGAAACTTTCGAGAAATGTGTCTGAAGTCCGTAGTTTTCTGGGACTAGCGGGATATTATAGACGATTTGTGAAAGGCTTCTAGATGATTACAACTCCATTGACAAAATTGCTAATAAAAGGTGTTAAATTTGAGTGGTCAGAAAAGTGTCAACAGAGTTTTGAACAGCTAAAAATATTGTTGGCAGAAGCACCAGTGTTAGTTCAACTTGAATCAGGTAAAGAATTCGTAGTTTACAGTGATGCATCGTTGAATGGTTTAGGCTGTGTGTTGATGCAAGAAGGCAAAGTTATAGCCAATGCTTCGAGAAAGTTAAAATTGCATGAAAAGAACTACCCAACTCATGATCTTGAATTAGCAACTATTGTATTCGTATTAAAGATTTGGCGTCATTACTTATTTGGTGAGAAATGTCACATTGATACTGATCACAAGAGCTTGAAATATCTAATGACTCAGAAAGAATTGAATTTACGACAGTGGAGATGGTTAGAATTGATAAAAGACTATGGATTAGTAATTGAATATCATCCGGAAAAGCTAATGTTGTTGCTAACACTTTGAGTCGAAAGTCTTTATTTGCTTTACGAGCAATGAGTACTCAGATGAATCTATGTAATGATGGTTCGATTTTGGCTGAGCTGAAAGTGAGACCAATGTTTATACGTCAGATTTATGACGCCTAGAAATGAGATGCTGAGATGATGGCCAAATGAGCTCATGTGGTTTGAATTCTGATTCAGGATTTCAAGTTGATGATGATGGTTGTTTGAGATTCTGAGATCGAATTTGTATTCTAAGTTTGAATGAAGCTCACAGTAATCGTATGTCTGTTCATCCGGGAAGTACAGAAATGTACAATGATTTAAAATAGTTTTATTGGTGGCATGGTATGAAACAAGATATCTCAGAGTTTGTTTCGAGATGTTTAGTTTGTCAGCAAGTTAAAGCTGAACATCAGGTTCCATATGGTTTATTACAACTGATAATGATTCCTGAGTGGAAATGGGAGAGAATCACAATGGACTTTGTGTCAGGATTGCCTTTATCTTCGAGAAAAAAGATTCGATCTGGGTGATAGTTGATAGATTAATGAAATCAGCTCATTTTATTCTGGTGAGAACATATTATTCGCTTGATAAGTTAGCTGAGTTGTATATTTCGGAGATTGTGAGATTGCATGGGGTACCATTATCTATAGTGTTTGATAGAGATCCGAGGTTTACTCCGTAGTTTTGGAAGAAACTACAAGAGGCTCTAGGTATGAAGCTTCATTTCAGTATTACATTTCATCCACAAATGGATGGTCAATCTGAGCGGATCATTTAGATTTTTGAGGATATGTTAAGATGTTGTATTCTTGAGTTTGAAAGTATATGGGTAAAGCATTTGCCATTGGTTGAATTCATGTACAACAACAATTTTCAATCTAGCATTAAAATGGCACCATATGAGGCTTTTTACGGTTGTAAATGTAGAACTCCATTGTATTGGACTGAGCTTAGTGAGAATAAGATTCACGGGGTTGATTTGATTAAAGAGATTGAACAGAAAGTGAAAGTAATCCGTAATAGTTTGAAAGCAGTGTCATATCGTTAGAAGTCTTACGCAGATTTGAAACGAAAAGATATTGAATTTGAGATTGGTGATAAAGTGATTTTAAAAGTGTCTCCGTGGAAGAAAATACTTCGTTTCGACAGAAAAGGCAAATTGAGTCCGAGGTTCATCGGGCCGTAAGAGATTGTTCAACGTATCGGGCCGATTGCTTAGAGATTGTTGTTGCCACCTGAACTAGAGAAGATTCATAATGTGTTTCACGTATCGATGCTTAGACAACACATATCTGATCCATCACATGTGATTGCCCCTACTGAGGTTGAGATTTAGTCTAATCTATCGTATAATGAAGAACCAATTCGAATTCTAGCACGTGAGATCAAAGAGTTGAGAAATAAGAAAATTTATTTAGTGAAAGTATTGTGGCAGAAACACGGAGTTGAAGAGGCTACGTGGGAGCTTAAAGATACTATGAGAGAGTAATATTCGAATTTATTCATTGTAAGATTTTTGGGGACGAAAATCCCTAAAGGGGGAGAGTTGTAACAGCCCGATTTAGACCCTAGTCAGAATAGTGGTTTTGAGACCATAAATCCAAGGTCAGAAAAATATTTTAATATTATTTTTGTGTTTACAGTATGTGATTGAGCATGTGTGAAAATTCTGTATGAAAATTTTATCGTTTGTGTGTCGAATTGAGAAAAAGGACTTAATCGCATAAAAATGTAAAAGTTGTGTGCTAGTTGTTAAAGTGCTTATTTGGCATGGCTTTTTGAATGAGAAGTCCTTATGTTGTAATTAGACCTTTGATAGTGGAGATGGACATAAATGGCCATTAAATGAATGAATATGTAATGTTTTAATTAAGGGTAAAATGGTAAATGACATATTAATATTATTATAATTAAAACAAAAGAAATTAAAGGCCATTATCATCTTCCATTGCCGAAAATTGAAAGAAAAAGAAAGATTTAGGGCTTTGAAACATTCGGCCATTGTTGTTCTAAATCAAGGTATGTTTTGAGCTCGATTTTTAGTGATTTTTACGTTTTTGTGATCGTTGCTTTGTGTTCTATCAAGCCCATGTTTTAATTTTAGAATTTGATAGTGATTTTGAGATGTGACATTGATGAATGCTTGAGCTTTGTGATAGTTGATGATGAAATATGAAAGATATGTGATAGATTAACATATTTTGTCTTCAAATTTTTGATGAATTTGACTATTTTGGGCTAAATTGTGAAAATGAGAAATTGAAGAACTAAAATGTAAAATAAATGAAATATGTGGGCTTGTATGGACATGAGGAAAATTTGACTTAAGCATGGCATGGTCATGTTACACGGCCATGTGTCCTCTAGTGTTGAAATTGGAATGAAGTCAATATGCTCCACACGGTCTCACACACGGGCGTGTGACTGGCTGTGTGGCACAAGTCAGTATAACCCCCTAATTGGCACACGGCTTGACACACGAGCATGTGACTTGGTCATATTGCATAAGTTAGGTATACCCTATAGGTTTGGCATGGCCTAATACACGGTTTGGCACACGGGCGTGTGTAGCCACTTCGAAGGGTACACGGGCTAGACATACGGGCGTGTGGTTGGCCGTGTGACCCAAGTCAGTATGTACCCCCTGTTTTCACACGACCTGTGACACGGGCATGTTTGGTGGAAGTGTGAGACATTTGGCCCGGCCACGTGGGCGTGTGTCCTCTGTTTGAAGCAAAAACTTTTTTAAGTTTCACAAAATTTCCGAATTATCGGTTTAGTCCCGAACCATTTCTAATGCATGTTTAAGGCCTCGTAGGCTCGTTTAAGGGACACTATCATTGGTTGTGATTGAATTGTATTTGATATGATAAATTATATATGAAATTTATGTTTATAAGTGTTGTAAGTCCGGTAATGCTCCGTAACCCTATTTTGGTGTTGAATACGGGTGAAGGGTGTTATAGTATCCAATAAGAGTTATCATATGGTATTTGACTAAATTATCGAGCTTTTGTAGGGCATTCATCAAGCTAGTTATAGAAGACTATCGAGCCAAGATAGCTTGGCCTTCGAACATGTAACACCCTATGCCCGAGTCGATTGTTGAATCCAAACTATAGGCTACTATACTCAGGATCCAAATTTCTATCACCTTCGGATTAATATTATATCTATAGGTATATTTATTTTGCCATTTGAACTTAATGTGAATTATATTAGAACTCGGTTGTCTAATCATTCCTGCCACATGCATTCCAATTTCATAATCACATGGTATAAGTATTATAAATTCTCAATCATTTAATGAACTTTGTAAGGCACATGAATTTAGCTTAGATTCTTTCTTTAGGTTTAGATTTTTTCTCTTTCTTTCTTAGGCTTTTATAATTTTAGTTTATTTGTTTTCTTCAAGAGATCTGATTGTAAAAGATATCAATTTTTTTTGGATTTGCTCTATTCATCAATATTAACCAGGCTTTCTTAAACTCACTATTTCAATTCATTCCCTATGTTTAATTCTTCCATTCTTTCCATGTTATTTATGAACTAATCCTTCTATGGGAGATTACCGAGTGGAGGCATGATCTTTTAACTGTTTTATAGGGGAACTCAATCAACTGTTTGGAAAAGGAAGGGCGTGAAACAAACCCTAGGCTTGATGATCGGCTGTTTAACGTCATTGCAATAATGTACAAGTGTGCACTGTCGATCCAAGTATAGTAGATAGATGTGAGTCTGTCGGATATTGATCCCATAAAGATGGTAGTTTTTTTGTCTATTAATGTCGGTGCAATAACTGGATATAAAAGAGATAAATTGTAAGGATAGTTTTCGATGCAATAACTTGAGAACAATAAAAGAAAATATGATGAAGATAAATTAGGATCCCCAACATGAATCTTTAGTAGAATACTAAGTGCTCACAAGGTATAAAAGTATAGGTGATTGCTGATGCAATTAAATTCAATGTATATCTTACTCATCGTTACTCCTCTAGTTAATCTCATACTTAAACATGCATATTAACCTCACCTTCCGATGATGGCAATATGGCACTATTAAGAACAAGTAGACTACATTCCTCTTGTAATGCTTGTTGGCTCAAACTGTCACTGCACTTTTTGTGTTAAAAAACATTCAAACCCTAAGATTAAACAATAAAAGCAAGATAAAATAATATAACATTTCACCAAGAATTCATCAGTACTTCCATACAATCAGAAAGTAGAGAGTAATCACCAGCATTTAGAAAGAAATAAAAAACAATCAAATGGAGAATACTATCCCTAGACAACTCGACTGAATCTCTCTATTCCCTATTGTCGCGCACTTAGGTCTCCTCGTTAGGAGCTAGTTTGCATCTAGTTTTTACATTGGCTCACCGTGAGAGGTTTAGGCTGCCATGGCCGCAAGCTTCAAGGTTGGATGATGAAGATGATGATGGAGAGAAAAGCTTAAGAAGGCCCATTTTTCTTCTCATGTCCACCTTTTATGTCCTCCCCCACAGAAAGGTGCCTTTTCCCTAAAATTATTCTATTCTTGTTTGTACAGGTTGGTTCGACCAGACTGGACAGTTTGTGCAATTTTGGTTCTTATCCGAATAGCTGTTAGGTGCGACAACATTTCTAAGCGCAATTTGGAATTAACCCATACAGCGACATTGCGGACATCTGTCAAGTGCGGCAACAATTCTAGACGCAATCTGGACTTAACTCATGCAACAACATTAATACAATAAGATAGCAAAATTAAGGATAAAATAGGCTAGGATTGACTGAGTTATAAAATGTAATTTATTAAACTGAAAATGCTAAAATATATGGTAAGAATAACTAACTGGGAACAATTAACCAATAAGTAGGGGAAAACCTATGTTCTTTCTAGTGCTATCACTTGACAACCTTGGGAAGTTATCAAGGTGGGAATTAACCCAAAATTAGTATTGCCTATTTGTGAAAACCTTTACCCCAAGCCAGTCTGGACTGTGAGGTGGGAAGATAAGTAGTTCTTGTTGTCTCTTTATATTAGAGAAAGATCGGAAGATCCTGCTGGGTAACAACTAGTTGGTTGACGAGGAACCCGAGATGATAGTTAATTTGGATTTCCAAAGTGAGCTGATCACCCATCCTCATATTTGATTCACTTTACCTATCTCTATCTCTTGCAATTTTAATTATTTTTTATGTTTTTTATTTTATTATTTTACAAACCCTAAACATATATCTTATTTTACTCTCGTACTATAATTGACTTAAAGTATTAATTAGATCTTTAATTGTTTAGGTTAAGATTGATTTAGTACTCGCCTCCCTACGGTATGATCCTTGAAGTACTCGCCTACTTTGTTGTAAAACCTATATTAAAACTTGACTCGTATACTTGTAGATATCACCTCATAACTCTTTATTTTATTGTAGTATTCACACTTTGGACGTTAGTACTCCTGCGCAATTCCTAGAGAAAGAATAGAAACAAGCAAAGACTTTTCATCCTTTTTCATTATACCTAACCTAATTGCGTAAGAATTTGTTCTTTTTACAAATTTGATGATTAAATCCACGATCTAGAAATTCATTTGGTAACCTTCTCAAAGTGTTTCTTTTAAGAACCAAAAGATCATGGACGTTTGAAGTACTATTACTACCAAATCCACCCACATTAGATTAATTGTTAATGGTTGATCGAGTTTGTAGGTCATGTTAGTTACTAACTAGATGGGTGAATAAGACAGGCCACTGGTAGGGCATGTTAGTTGCTAACTAGATTGCCGTGTGTGCTTAGTCTCTAGTAGGTCAAGTTTGTTGCTAACCAGCTTAGTGATATGGGTGTTGCCATTGATAGGGAATGTTGGTTGTTAACCATGGCAAAGAGCCTTAAATTTTTTAAAACATGCATGTCTTCAAAATCACGTGAATTATAATATCTGTTCTGATGTGTAAATATGGGATCCAAGGTGAACATAAGGAAGAGCGAGAAACAGAGTAAGAAAATGTAAATTCTGATTTGTTATTTGTAATGCAAGATATGTATATCTTAATAGAGGAATGAGATGCTAAGTAATAGTGTTTGATAATGAAATTATAGTGTATGATAATATTGCACTATAAGTGGTAAATCTTAATCATATTACTCATTTGAGTATGTAGTGTATTCACTAAGTTGTGGTTTTTAGTGTACAACATCCATCCAAGTGTAATTGAATCGAATAGATGCATAAGTACTAGTCAATCAATATTTTGAGAATATAAGCGAAAGAGTTGGTAGAATTCGTGTTCCTGAAGTGAAGTATCCGTTCCGTTGATTCTAAGGCAACTATTCTCTGGGAATGTAAAGGCGAAAGGTATTCGCTCGGTGATAGTCTACCTGCGGATACTATCTGCCAAGGATATGTATCCGCCTTTGATCTATGTATGAGTGTATACGCCCAAATGTCTCTACATGTAAAATGTTGACTCAATATTTTATATGTATGTGTGTGTGTATGTATATATATATATATAGATGTTGTGATATTCTTGTTCATGGAATTTTTTTGGAAAGGGTTGAACATTTTTTATTGATAAAGTTCATTAAGTTCTTTCAAATTTACTCCATTTCTTTCAATTTTCCAAGATGTACCACGACATTAAGGGCTCGTGGAAGGGGCTTAGCCAGAAGATAGTGACCTCTATCGTGAGCCTTACCTATGTTTGTGTTGTAACATGCATATACTTCCATTTTGGTTGGGTGGCATGTAGGCCTATTTTGTAACCAACATTTGTAATAATTTTCATCTTTCGCCAAGTCATTGTTTGAAGAAAAGATTTACGTACACTTGAAGTATAGGTTAAACCTTTTTGAATTATGGTTTATGAGACCACCTTTTAATCATATAAGCCAAAATGATTTAAACAATATTTAACATCCAGTGATGCACTTGAAACTTTTGTGTGGGAAATAACTCACCTTGAGTTTTATATAAACCTGTTGACCTTTGTAAGGCTTCCACCTAAAGTTTGTTTTCAACCATGTTTTATATTATACAACATATCTTGATTTGATTGTTTTGACTTTTAAAATTTTGGGTTAATACCCAAGTTCAGTGGGTATACATCAAAACCTCAATAAAAGTACAAACCAAGTTGGAGCCTACTTTTAGTGTAACGCCCAGTTCTCCAGCAAGGGTTAGGGTCTTACATTATATGTTAGGACCTCTAACATTTTACAAAAATATTCAACATACTAACCATTTACCTAAGTTGGAAAATGATATTCTAAATGCAACTAGTTATAATTATAACTAAGACCCGAGGCGGACGCCTCAAGACTGCCCAACTGTATGCATATTACGATTAAGAGACAATCTATCTCAGCTCGGTGGATTCTGGCCTGGTCCTTTCTCAAACTCTTAAATTACTCTTTTTATCTGCAGTACATAATAAAACATGTGTGAGTTCTAAAGAACATAGCGAGTTGTCATACCTTTAAAATCACAACACGATCACACTTGAGTTTCACTTTGGATTATTTTGTAATATGACAGTTCACTTGAAATAGCCTGTTTTCAGTGAAATCAGAATAGTGGTTTTGAGACCACAAATCTGATGTGGAAATATTTATTTTATTATTATTTTAATGTCTATAGTATGTTAGCAAGGTTGTATAAAAATTTTGTTAAGAAATTTTGACGTTTGTATGCTTAATTTAGTAAAAAGGACTAAATCAAAAAAGGTGCTAAATTAGAGTTCTATAAGTTAAAGGTAGTAAATGGCTATGAAATTAAATAGATAAAGGATCTATGTGGTAGTTATACCATTGTTAATATGAGTGGACAAATATGGTCATTAATTAAGTGATTTTAAAGGTAAATAATTAAGGTTAACATTGTAAATTAGTAAAAATATGTTAATAAAATAAAGAAAAGACAAAAGCTATCGTCTTTTCTATCTTCTTCCACCGAAAAACCAAAGAAAGAAACTTCCATGGATGCATGCTTACAAGCTCAATTGGTGAGTGAACTTTAATCCGTTTTTAATGATTTCTATGTTTTTGGAGTCGTTGTAGCTTAATCTACCTAGCCCATGGACTAATTTGTGAAACTTTTAAAGTATTAGGGTTTTACCATTGATGAATGTGTATGTGTTTTGATATTTGAAAGTAGAAAATAAATGGTTATTGTTAGATTAACAAGTTTTGTAAAGTGATTTTGGTTGAAAATGTTAAATAGGGATTAAATTGATAAAATCTAAAAGTTATGTTGTAAATATGTGAAATAATGTAATATATCAGCTGCTATGGGCTTAGATGAAATTCGGCTAGCATGGGTATGTCCCAAATTGCATGAATTTGCATTGTTATGAGCTAGGGACTAAATTATAAATAAGTCAAAAGTCTAGGGGCAAAATAATAATTTTGCCAAATTATGAATTTTTAATTGAATTGAATAGAATAATGATTAAAATATTTAAGTTTGATGATATAGATCAAGAAAAACAAAATTCGGAAGTAAATCGAGGAAAAGACAAAGTATTGGATTGATCGGTGAATTATCTTCGTACTAATTCGAGGTATGTTCATATGTTAATAAGCATTAAATAATTGTGTGTTAAATGCTTTAATATTGCATTCTTGATGAATATGACTTCACGAAAATATTTGATGAAGATTTGGCGACGTATAAGATCTCTATTGAACCTTAGAGATAGATAGGATACGAATGACATGTCATTAGAGCGTTTACCGTGTTATAGGTGTTGCTCTTGCACATTCTACCGATGGCTGAGGATTCCAGCATGTATTGCGATTACTCATCAGCTTCTGTGAGCAGCACCGTGTTGTTACGTCTTGACCGTCAGCTTGTGTGAGCAGACCTAGTGATAGCTCGAGAGTGAGCATCTATATGAGATATGAGATAGAGATGGTTTCGATCATGTATTGGCACTTAGTGTGCGAGTTACCTGAGTATCCATTATTATTCCAAATGGTTCAACGGGTACAGTGATGTTATAAGAGTATGTGAATTCAATACAAACCAGTACATGTATGTATGTGAATCATGTGAGAATTAAATCTATGAGACTAGTGATTTCATGTTTAACTTTGTGGATGAATATGTGCTAGGCTTGTGGATCAAATTGTGATGCATTGTGATATGTTTCATACTTAATTTGTGATTAAATGGTAAGATGAGTTTTATGGTATACGAACTTACTAAGCTTAATTGCTTACTCTACTTACTTTTTCGTGTTTTATAGTGATTCAAAAGTTCACTCGGATTGAAAGTTTTTAGAGACCTCATCACACTATCCAGTAGTTGTTTTAGTACTTTTGGACTTAATGTATTTTGGTTATATGGCATGTATAGGTCATTTGGCTAATGAAAGCCTATATGTTTTGGTTATATAATTAGCCATTTGATATGGCTTGATTTGGTATATGTTGGTATGTATATATGTGTGGTTAGCCTCATTTTGTATGTTGTTTGGATTGCCATGGGAATGCCTTGATTGTGATTTGGAAATTTTGAGTATCATATGGTTGAGATTGAGAAATGGCATATAGGTTGTGTGTTAGGCACAAAAGTGTATATATGCATTTGACCATTTAAGTAACTTTTAGAAATGATATTGGTATTATTTTGAATGGCTAGTTGTGATGCTTAATAGCTTATGATTGTTGGTAATGAAATTGAATGACTTAGACTAGATTTTTGGTTGGTTTAATGCCTATTGATGATATGGTCATATGATTTTTGGTATGTGTATGTTGTTATAAAATTTTGGGTGAGGAATGTGGCTTGGAACCTAGCCTATTTTGTCCACACGAGCAGAGACACGGGCGTGCGTCTCAGCCATGTGTGACACACGGTCAGGTGACACGGCCATGTGTTCCCTATAATTTTTAATGAAAGCAAGTCAATGAGTTACATGGGTTAGCCACAAGGGCATGTGGTTGGCTGTGTGACCCAAGTCAAGGAGTTAGATAGGCTGGGACACTGTCATGTGATCCCTTTTCGAATGTCTATACAGCTTGAGACACGGGCGTGTCTCTTGACCGTGTGAGACACACGGCCTGGCCACACGGGCATGTCCCTTGTATTTTGAAAATTTTCAATATTTTCCTAAAATTTCCTTGAGTTCTCAATTTAGTCCCGAATTATTTTTAATGCTTGTTTTGGCCATTGAGGGTTCGTGTTAGACATTATATGATTGAATTTGAATGATTTTTGTTTGGTTTTGACTAATGAACATGAAATATCTGTTTGTTTATGTGATAAGTTTGGTAATGCTCCGTAACCTTATTCTAGCGACGGATATGGGTTAGGGTTGTTACATTTATTGGTATCAAAGCTATGGTTTAGTCGATTCTAGGACTAACATAGCGTATGTGAGTCTAGCTATACATGCCATCTTTAACCTGTGATAGTGTGATATCTCCTAATAGTTTTTAAATCATGTTTTCATATAGTAATGGATTCCAATTGAGTAGACTCCGATGATGTAGAAAGTAATGTGCCAGCCTTCATTCACGGAGCATCGCCGTCTGGTTCGAGACCCATATCTGAGGGTCGTGGAGGAGAGGCCAAGGAAGCCTTTTTCCAAATTAATAATGAATGAGTGGTTCACTGAATTTGTCCGAATGAATTCGCCTGCTCAGTAACCTCCACCCCCAACTATTCCCCAATCAATTCTTGTAGCTTCTCAAGTTCTGGAATCCATACATTTAAGCAAACCACCTATTAATAAAATTCAAAACTATGGGGTTGAAGAGTTTAAAACTACAGTTGATGATGATCCTGAGAGAGCTAAGTTTTGACTTGAGAATATGATTTGAGTTTTTGATGAGTTGTCATGCACACCGTCAGAATGCGTTAAATGTGTTTGTCTCTTTTGAAAGATGCAACATACCAGTGGTGGAACACTTTAATATCTATGGTGCCGAGAGACCAGGTCACATGGGAATTCTTTCAGACGGAATTTAAAAAGAAGTATATAAGTCAATGATTTCTTGATCAAAAGCACAAAGAATTTCTAGAGTTGAAATAGGACCATAACCGAGTATGAAAGAGAATTCGTGAGACTAAGTATGCATGAGAGTGCATCTCCACTGAAGAAATTATGTGTAAACGGTTCGAAGATGGATTGGATGAAAACATTAAGCTTTTAGTCGAAATTCTTAAACTGAGAAAACTTGTTGTGTTAGTTGATAGAGCACACAAAGACTAGGAGCTTAGAAAAGAAAAAAGAAGAGCCAATTCTGAGGCTAGAGATTCGAGAAAGAGGCTAATGGGTAAATCATATCATTCATCATCAAAGAAATCAAGGGATTCTTATAACCGTTCGACTGCTTTAGTGGGGGTATTCCAACAGAGATCGTGGAAAGCAACACACGAGTCCAAAAGCTCAAGCCACTTCAGTATCGAGCATTGGTAGTGTCAAAGTCAACAAACCTAAGTGTCAACAATGTGGAAGACGGCATTTTGGAGATTGTTGGATGAATAATAAAGCCTGTTTCAGATGGGGCTCGCAAGAGCATTTTATTCGTGATTGTATTGAGTTACCTAGAAAGACAAATTTCTGACTATAAGGCCGAGCAATACAGTTGCCAGAGGGAGACCACCTCAAAATATTGGAAATGTGAATAGTAGCAAAGGTGCAACAAAGGATTCTACTATGAGATTTGAGGCTCGAGCACTAGCGAGCTTACGCTATTCACACTTGTGAGGTTGCATCTGCACCAGATGTTATCTCCGATATTTTCTCTTTATGACACTGATGTAACCGCTTTGGTTGATCCAAGATTGACCCATTCATATGTCTGTATGAATTTAGTGTCTAGTAAGAGTTTACCTGTTGAGTCCACTAAGTTCGTGACTAAAGTATCGAACCCCTTAGGCCAGTATGCCCTAGTTGATAAAGTTTGCAAGAATTTTCTTTTGATAACACAAGTTACTATTTTCTGGCTGATTTGATCCTTTTACTGTTTGATGAATTCGGTATGATTTTGGGTATGGATTGGTGGACTCTACATGATGTTGTTGTAAACTGTAGACAAAAGACTATTGGGTTTAAATGTCAAAATAGTGAAATTTTTCGTATTGAATCCGATGATTTGAGTGGGTTGCCTATTGTGATATCATTATGTTAGCACTGAAATATGTGAGGAAAGGTTACGATGCTTACCTTGCTTATGTACTGGATACAAAAGTGTCTGAATCAAAGATTGAACTAGTGCCAGTGGTTTGTGAATATCCAAATGTGTTTCAAGAAGAGTTACCTGGGTTGCCACCAGTTAGAGAAGTTGAGTTTGCTATTGAGTTAGTACCGGAACATCATCAATAGCTCCATATAGAATGGCTCCTACAAAGCTAAAAGAGTTGAAATCTCAATTGCAATAGTTAACAGATAGAGGATTTGCACGACCTAGTTTCTCACCTTGGGATGCACCAGTTCTATTTGTTAAGAGGAAAGATGGATTAATGAGATTGTGTATTGACTATAAATAACTTAACAAAATTATGGTTAAGAACAAGTATCCATTGACGCGAATTGATGATTTGTTTGATCAGTTGAAAGGAGCAACAATATTTTCTAAAATTGATTTGCATTCTGGATATTATGAGTTGTGGGTTAAAGATTCTGATATGCCGAAAGCTGCATTCAAAACCAGGTACAGACATTATGAATTTCTTGTTATGCCATTTGGGTTAACTGACGCTCCTGCAGTATTTATGGACTTGATGAATAGAATTTTTAGATCGTATTTAGATAGATTTGTAGTTGTATTCGTTGATGGGATTCTGATCTATTCTCGAGATGGGTTTGATCACACTGAGCATTTGAGGATTGTGTTATAAACATTGAGAGATAAGCTATGGTTTGCTAAATTCAGCAAATGCGAGTTTTGACTCCGAGAAGTTGGATTTCTAGGACCATTGTTTCAGCGAAAGGCAACCGAGTTTATCCGAGCAAAATTTTAGCGGTTGTTGACTGGAAACCACCAAGAAACATTTCCAAGGTCAAAAGTTTCTTGAGGTTAGCAGGCTATTATCAAAGATTTGTAAAAGGATTTTCAATGATAATGTAACACCCCTAACCCATATCTGTCATCGGAACAAGGTTCTAGGGTATCACCAGTAAATACAAAACATTTTTACAATAATAATATCAATTCCTATTCCTCAATCTAAATAACCATAATGCCCATTAATTGAACCCTCGAGGCCCAATACGAACATTAGAATCAAATCGGGACTAAATTGGAGTCTAATATCAAAATTTTAAAATTTCACTTATGAACAGTACCTACATGCCCGTGTTGTCAGGCCGTGACTACACATGCCCATGTAGTCTAGAGACACGCCCGTGTGACCCTTAGACATGCTCGTGCTTTAGGCCGTGTCTTCCTTAAGGTGCTCTCTGACTTACACACACGGTCATGCCACAAGCCCGTCTGGTTAAATCAATTTTCAAAAAATAGGTGCAGACTTTGCACGGTTGTATTGCACACCTGTGTCAGCCATACGGCTGAGACACATGCTCGTGTGTTAAATTCTGGATATTCTATTTTGCAAATTTTAGAAGTAGGGGACACACGGCTAGATCACATGCCCATGTACCCAGGCCATGTGTCACACACGGCCTAGACACATGCCCATGTGTCTACCCGTGTGGAGGAAATAATGCCATTTTCAAACCCCATTTCTCACCCAAATTTAACCATTTTCCTGCACCAAAACTCACAAGTATAAACCAACCAAATCTAACCAATTTCCATCAGCCAAATTGATACATTATTTCCTATATCATACTTTTAAGATTACCTTCATATAATCTCATATAATATGCTTCATGAAAGTCCTATTTAACTTGTTTCACATGTAAGAACTAACATATTGTAAATTCATACCATATCAAAAACAACTATTTCAAGCCATTCCAATGGCTAGACTACAAGGTAACATTATAAATCATCATTTGGTCATGTTAGCCTATACATGCCATTATATCAAAATAAGATTGACATTTATACCAAAATCAAGGAGTTGATAGTGTGATGATCACTCCGATCGATCTCCAACCTTCACGAGCTTTGAATACTATAAAACATGGAAAATAAACCTAGTAAGCATTATATGGTTAGTAAGCTCGTATAACTAAAATTACACTTACCAATCATATTTAACATTTAAAACATGTAAAGCATATACCCATCAATTTGGAAAATTTTCCTAGTCACAAGCATTCAATCAAAATGTTAGTAAAAAATATACCAAAATGCATAGATGAGCTCATCATGCCACATTCACATTCCATTTCATCTTTTCCAGGTCAGTTATTCACTGTTTTCGTTGAATTATCTAATTTTGGTGGATGTTTCTTATAGTACACTCAAGGTACACAATTTCATTATCAGTCAATTCATATCCAGTAGTACCGTCTAGGTACACTCTCGAGTCCACATATCATACAGCAGAATTACTAGTCCGGGCTAAATTCTAGCTGTAGCACATATACTCTAAGGGCTTTGTCAGATTACCAGTTCAGGTTAAATCCTTGTATGACAAAGAATTCCCTATAGAATTCAATCTGGATTACCAGTCCAGGCTAAATCCTAATTGAAAACACATATGCTTGAGAGTCCATTATATTTTTTGTAGGATTACCTATCTGGGCTAAATCTTTACTGCACACATGCAGTATCTCATTTCACATCGGGAATCCCCTATCCAATCGGAATTCAATATTCAAACGAATTTTAACCCTTTTTCAGTTATTTTTCCATTATATACATATTTCATGTTTCACGATATTCATACTTTACGTACATATAATTCACATAACGTTTTTCATACAATTCAACAATCAAATCAACACATATTCATGCTTATTTAAGTTATACAAACTTACCTTGATAATTGTTCATATCTACTAACTTTTTCTTTTCCTCAATCTTTCTCTTTGTCTGGTATTTTGGATCTATATAAATGAATTTAATCATCAATTCCATACATTTAACATTCAATAAAGCCCATTTCACATTCTAGGCAAAAGTAACATTTTACCCCTAAACTTTTAATTAATTCCAATTTCGTCCCTAGGCTCGAAAATTGAAATTCATGCAATTTAATCTTTATTCCAAGCCTAGCCAAAATTTTAATATAACTTTTACAGCACACATAAAATTCAGAACTTTTCCATGAATTTCATCACTTTTCAATTTCGTCTCTAAACATGTTTCCATCAAAAATCACTTTGTATAAGTTGTTTATCTATTAACAACCTTTCAGTTTCTACCATAATTAGCATATTCATCCATGGAAAATTTTCTATACTTTGATTTCTTTTCAAATTAACCTCCCAAATAGAGAAATTAAGCTTTTCCGATCTCAAAAAATATAAAAATTACTAAAAATGGGACATAGAAACTTACCAATTTATGCCTTGAAAGCTTATTTTCTCTCTCCTAGGGTTTCCATGCATTTTAGGTTGAAGATGATATGAAAATAAGATGATATTTCATTTAATTTAAATATCATCTTTAATTTTTCTCATTTCAATTTAGTCCTTAACCTTTTTCAATTTTTCCATGGATGATTCACTAAAAATATCACATAGTTTTTATCAATGGTCTAATTACCATATAAGGACCTCACATGTGAATTACATAGCTATTTGATCCTTATAGCTACTAGAATTAAACTTTGACATTTTATACAATTTAGTCCTTTTTGTAATTAGACACGAAATCGATAAAAATTTTCTAATAAAATTTTCATGCAATCTTTCTAACATGTTACCAATCATTTCATGAAATTTAAATAAATTTTTTTGACTCGGATTTGTGGTCCTGAAACCACTGTTTCGATTTCACTGAAATTGGGCTGTTACAGATAGCTACACCAATGACTCAGTTATTTCAAAAAGATGCAAAGTTTTTAGTGGTCATAGAATTTCCAACAAAGTTTTAATCAGTTGAAAGCACCGTTAATCGAAGCACCACCTTTAGTTCAGCCTGAGTCGAGTAAAGAGTTTGTGATTTTCAGTAATCCATCGTTAAATGGTTTGGGATGTGTTTTAATGCAAAAAGGCAATGTTATAGCGTATGCTTACAAACAGTTAAAGACGTATGTGAAGAATTATCTGACACACGATTTAGATTTGGCCGCAATCATGTTTGCGTTGAAAATTTGGCGACATCATTTGTTCGGTGAAAAGTGCCATGTATTTACTGATCACAAGAGTTTGAAGTATTTGATGTCACAAAAAGATTTGAACTTGAGACAATGAAGATGGCTCGAATTGTTGAAAGACTATGAATTAGTGATTGATTATCACCCGGGAAAACCAAATGTAATTGTGAATGCTTTGAGTAGAAAATCTTTGTTTACTCTGAAGACGATGAATCAACGATTGACTTTTTCTAATGATGGTTTGAACGTAATTGAGTTAAAAGTTAAACTGATGTTTTTACAACAAATTTGCGAGGCTCAAAAATGTGATAATAAATTGCAAGCTAAAAGAGTACAGTGCGAGTCGACTACTGATTCAGAGTTTCATATCGGATTCGATGAATGTTTATTGTTCCAAGGTAGAGTTTGTGTGCCGAGGAATACTGAGCTTGTAAAAAATTTTACATGAAGCACACAGTGTGTAACACCCTTAACCCGTATCCTCACCGGATTAGGGTTAAAGGCGTAATCGGATAGATCGAAAACTTTTACAAACAATTTAAACATAATTCATGAATTCACATCAAATGCAATCAAATTGTCCCTTAGATAGGTCAACGAGACCTCAAGCATGCTTTAGAATAGGGCCGAGACTAAACCAAATACATACAAAAAATCTCAAAAATTTCAAAAATTTTCAAAGTTACAAAGGTCACACGCCCGTGTGTCTAAGCCGTGCCAAAATAGGGCATACATACTAACTTGTCCCCACGGCCTGAGACACACCCGTGGTCGATCCTGACTTGTACAACACGGCTAGTCAGACACTTGTGTGTTGAGCCCGTGGTCGATCCCGACTTGTTTTGAATTACAACAACGAGGGACACGGTCGAGCCACACGCCCGTGTGGGAAAATATAGGCCATTTTCAAGGCCAAATTGCCACACACACTTGGGTCATTCCTACAAGCATCCAAAGTAACCAACTTATTTTAAGCATTCAAAAGCCTATCAAACTGAACAACTATTGCCACAATAGCTCAACTAAATTACAATCATTTTCAAGCATACTTCATCATATACATACCATTTCCTTATGATAACCATTCATCAAATGCATGCTACTAAGCATCCACAAACTTACCATTATCATGATCATTCTAAAACCTTGTAAACATACCAAAATCAACTTCATATAACATAGCATCATATACAAGACACAATCACTTATCTAGCCACATTACATGGCTATATATAAACATGTCTCAAACACAACTCCAAAATAACTAGCCTATACATGCCATACTTAGTAAATACATTTTCAAAAGGTACCAAAATAAGTTAGAGTAGTGTGATGATGATCCTCGATGGTCCCTGAGCCTCTCCTAGCTTTAATGATCTATAAAACAGAATAAGCACACACAAAGTAAGCTTTCTAAAAGCATAGTAAGCCATATACAAATAAACTTAACATATAATCATTCATAGAATAACTATTTACATTCTTTATCATATCTTCATTTCAAACACATATATAATCTCTTTGGCTCATTTGGTTTGCCATTGCTTACCACTTCATCATATCTCAAACATTTCATTTGCTCATATTTCAATCATACACATATCTCAAATATTCCTTTGTATCAATGCACATAGTTACTCACATTTCATGCTTATACAAAGCATGCATATCAACGTACCTGAAACGAATGTACAACTCACATAGTCTTTCATTTTTCAGACTTGCCTGTTGAATCGTTCGAAACTAAATAGGATACTCAGAATGCTCAAAATAGTCGTACAATGCTAACGTCCCAGACATGGTCTTACATGTAACCAAATATCAATGTCACTGTCCCAGATAGGGTCTTACACGAACCAATACAATTCCAATGTTCCAGACATGGTCTTACACATAGATTTCATATCGATGCCAACGTCTTAGATGTGGTCTTACACGAAATCTCATATCGATGCCAACATCCCAGACGTGGTCTTACATGAAATCTCGAATCAATGCCATCGTCCCAAATATGGTCTTATATGATATCGAATATCGGACACCTATGTCATGACATATATAATCCTATCTATTCCTAGGTTCATACGAGACTTCACATACTTGACACCTTGTCGATACTATCTCGGATCTCATATATCATCATACCAAGTATTAGTCATAGCAATTCAAATTTTATATATGCACAAATAAGTTAATTCAAATACATTTATTTGTATATCGACTTTCCTCGATTCGGATATTTGATCGGATTAGATTATTCGGCTACTTTCAATTTCTCGCGATCTAAGTCCGTTTTCTTCGATTCTTGATCTATACATATTCAAATTTAAACCATTTATTAACCAAATCATTCAATTCAATCGAAGAACACACATTTAGGGCAACTTGCAAATTAGCCCTTATATTTTCACATTTGGACATTTTAGTCCCTATTTCACAAAATTACAAAACGTACCAAATTTCATGATACTCATGCTTGGCCGAATATCACCCATGCTCATTCAAGTCCACATTCCATTTATTTCACAATTTAGTCCCTCAAAATACTATTTTCTCAATTAAGTTCAAAATACTCAAAGTCATCAAAAACTCAAAGACAAACTATGTTAATCAAACACATATCTTTCATATTTCATTATCAAACATCATAAAACTTATGAATTCATCAATGGATTATTTAAAAAACAGCATCAATTCACAAAATTGAGACATGGGTTTTGAAGAACACAAAGCAACGATTGCAAAAACGTAGAAATTATCAAAAACTGAAATATAAACATACCTTAATTAAATCCAAAAGCTAGCGAAACCTAGCTTCTTTTACTTTTTTTCATCTTTAGTATTTTCGGTCAAAATATAGATGAATAATTCCCACTTTCATACTTTTTTTATTATAAAACATTTTAATACATGAATTACTATAATAACCTTGCTAATTTAATTAGAAAATCATGTCATCCAAGCCCTTAATCGTCCATGATATAAAAAAATGGCGAAATTTCATTTTAAGGCCTTCATAGTAAAAGAACATGGTAATTTAGCAATTAAACAAATAGCTTGATACTTTTCCTTTTATGTGATTTAGTCCTATGCTCAAATTAAGCACACAAATAACCAAATTATTTCACAAAATTTTCACACAAGCTAAATCACATATCATAGGCACAAAAAATAATATTAAAATATTATTTTGACTAAGATTTGTGGTTTTAAAACTACTATTTTGAATAGGGTCTAAATCGAATTGTTACACAGTGGTTACTTGTCTATTCATCGAGGGAGTACTAAAATGTATAGTGATCTGAAACAGATGTACTGGTGGTCGAGCATGAAACATGACATTTCAGAATTTTTGTTGAGATGTTTGATTTGTCAACAAGTTAAAGCTAAACATCAAGTACCTTTGGGATTACAACAGCTAGTAATGATACCTAAGTGGAAGTGGGATAAGGTTATGATGGATTTTGTATCGGGATTACCCCTATTTCCAAAAAAGAGAGACGCTATCTAGGTTATTGTTGATCGTTTGACAAAGTCAACACACTTTATTACAGAACGTACAGACTTTTCACTTGACAGATTAGTTGAATTGTACATTTCAGAGATTGTTAGATTGCATGGAGTGCTAGTGTCCATTATTTCGGATAGAGATCCGCAGTTTACATCATGATTCTAGAAGAAATTGTAAGAGGCTTTGGGTATACGTTAAATTTTAGCATTGCATTTCATCCTCAGACCGATGGACAGTCTGAGAGAGTGATTAAGATTCTCGAAGATATGCTTCGTTGCTGTGTTTTAGAGTTTGAAGGCAATTGGGAAAAATATTTACCGTTGGTGCAATTCGTGTATAATAATAGTTATCAGTCAAGCATAAAGATGGCATCGTATGAAGCTTTATATGGTCATAAATGTCAAACTCCATTGCACTGGACCGAGTTTAGTGAGAAAAAGATTCACGGGGTTGATTTGATCAGAGAGACTGGAGAAAAAGTTAAAGTTATTCGCGACAGTTTGAAAGAATCTTCAGATTGATAGAAATCGTATGCGAATTTGAAACGTAAAAATATTGAATTTCAAATCGACAAAAGAGTGTTTCTGAAAGTATCGTCGTGGAAGAAGATTCTTTGATTTGGTCGCAAAAAGAAATTGAGTCTGTGGTTTATTGGGCTATATGAGATTATAGAGAGAATAGGGCCAGTTTCATATCGACTTAAATTACTGTCTGAGTTGGAAAAGATTCACAATATGTTTCATGTATCAATATTACGATGGTACCAATCAGATCCTTCACATATAATTTCTCCAGCAGAAGTTTATATTCAGCCTGAGATGTCGTATAGTGAAGAACCAGTCGGAATTATAATACAAGAGATTAAAGAGTTAAGAAAAAAAAGCATAACTTTAGTGAAAGTTCTTTAGCAATGTCACGACATTGAAGAGGCTACGTGGGAATTCGAGGAAGCTATGAGAAAATAGTACCCTAACCTATTTCTTGGTAAGATTTTTGGGGACAAAATTTCCTAAGGGGGAGAGTTGTAATAGCTTGTTTTCAGTGAAATCGGAACAGTGGTTTTGGGACCACAAATTTTATGTGGAAATATTTATTTTATTATTGTATGGTAGCAAGGTCATATAAAAATTTCGTTAAGAAATTTTGAAGTTGTATGCTTAATTTAGTAAAAAAGACTAAATCGAAAAAGGTGCTAAACTAGAGTACTATAAGTTAAAGGTAACAAATGGCTACCATTGTTAATATGAGTGGACAAATATGGACATTAATTAAGTGATTTTAAAGGTAAATAATTAAGGTTAAAAGTGTAAATTAAGAAATATATGTTAGTAAAATAAAGAAAAGACAAAAGCTATCATCTTTTTTATCTTCTTACACCGAAAAACCAAAGAAAGAAACCTCCATGGATGCATGCTAGGATCAGACAAGCTTGCAAGCTCAATTGGTGAGTGAATTTTGATTCGTTTTTAATGATTTCTATGTTTTTGGAGTCGTACTAGCTTAATCTAGCTAGTCCAGGCACTAATTTGTGAAACTGTTAAAGTATTAGGGTTTTACCATTGATGAATGTGTATGTGTTTTCGTGTTTTAAGGTAGAAAATAAATGGTTGTTGTTAGATAAACAAGTTTTGTAAAGTGATTTTGGTTGAAAATGTAAATAGGGATTGATAAAATGTGAAAACTATGTGGTAAATGTGTGAAATAATGAAATATGAGTTGCTATGGGCTTAGATGAAATTTGGCTAGCATGGGTATGTACCAAATTGCATGAATTTACATTGTTATGATTAGGGACTAAATTATAAATAAGTCAAAAGTCTAGGGGCAAAATAATAATTTTTCCAAATTGTGAATTTTGAATTGAATTGAATAGAATAATAATTAAAATAGTTAAATTTGATGATATAGATCAAGAAGAACAACCTTTGGAAGTAAATCGAGGAAAAGACAAAGTAGTGGATTGATCGATCAATTGTCTCCATACTAATTGAGGTAAGTTCGTATGTTAATAAGCATTAAATAATTGTGTGTTAAATGCTTTAATATTGCATTCTTGATGAATACGACTTCACAGAAATATTCGACGAAGATTTGGCGACGAATGAGATCTCGGTTGAACCTTAGGAATAGATAGGATACGAATGATATGTCATTAGGGGTTCCGTGTTATAGGTGCTGGTCCTGTACGTTCTACCAGTGGTTGAGTTTTCTGGCATGTGTTGCGGTTACTCATCAGCTTGTGTGAGCAGCACAGTGTAGCTACGTCTTGACCGTCAGCTTGTGTGAGCAGACCCAACGATAGCTCAAGAGTGAGCATCTATATGAGATATGAGATAGAGATGGTTTCGATCATGTATTGGCACTTAGTGTAACACCTGAAAACTGACCCAAACATTATGGCCGAATCTGGCGTGTCACATCAAAGCGACATTCAAAAATTGAGTTTGCTGTTAAAAGTTCATTTCAATGTTTAAATCCTTTTGCTCGAGTTTAGCAAATCATCTTGTCAAAAACGCTTACTTAATGTTTGGCATTGATACTTTAGCTTATTCCAATCGCGGAAGCAAGTAAAGTTTGAAATATAAAAAAAAGTCTGCTTTTAAGTGTTTTTGAAAATATTTGTTAATTTTGAAAATTCGTGTTTAGCAGTTTTAAATAAGAATATCTAAAGCCTATTTAGAAATTTAATCCCTCAAAGGCCTTATAATAGAATTAAAACCCAAAATATAAAATTCAAATAAAAAGTTTACAGTAGAGCATCAGCAGTTGTGTGGCCACCTCCGAGTCTCTCGCGGCTCCAAATTGCCTAAGGCTGGGGATTACCCGTACAGTTAGACAGAAGGGTGAGTTTGTAGAAACTCAGTGTGTAATCCCTTATAATGCAAACAGTCAAATTTATGGTATGCATAAATAGACTGGGCCTGACCCTATCACAGACACAGTATCAGGTGGGCCTTAGCCCATTAACAGAACCAGGTGGACCTAAGCCCATTACAAAATCAGTATTAGATGCAGATATGCAGATAGAAATCTAGCCCAATCCAACCAATACACCACCTATACCAACCAATACACCAAGTGGGGATAAAATCGACCCACCCAGCCAACACACCAAGCTTAGCACCGGTTGCGGTATTGAGTCAATAGAACGGCTTGGCACCGTAGACAGAATGGCTAAAAGCTATAAATATCACAGAAAGGATGAAAGCCTTGTACAGAATGGCAATGGGCCTTACACTTCCTCCGTAACAATGTCCCAACCCCATGCAATATGTCGTGTAAGTCATGCTCAATCATCACAAGTGTATGCAGAATGACCATGCTCAGTAACAGTCATTTAAACATATATTAAAAGCATATCAGTCACATGACCACAGTCAAGTCAGTTAAAACATAGTCATATGATCACAGTCAAATTAGTCAAATTCATAATCTAAGTCAGTCATTTACCCACAAGGGCAAAACAATTATTTTATCTTGCAAGGGTATTTTGATAATTTTATAAATATTGGGGTCTCGGTACTTATTACAACCTCCTAGAGGGTCTATCATCATTTCAAGCGACTCACATAACCTACACGACCAAAACAGTGTATATGGACCCAAAACCCGCTATTGGGCCCAAGTGGGCCCATACTCTCGTGTGGCCTATTTAGTCCAGATTCACATACGACATTGTGAGACTCATAAACCAACCTATCAATGATCACTTATCGATGATTTTATCCATGTGGCCCACAAGCCCATTGGGTCCCACGAGGCCCATTTCGACCCATCAAGGCCCATAACGGCCCGAGTCCACGAAAATGCATGTAGTGGCCTCTGCAGTCTGCTACCCACAATATAGGGCTCAGTTACCCCACGTGCATTCGCATGCTCGTGAGGCCTCAAATGTCGAGGTTTTGGCATTTCAGCTTATCGACTTTTACCGGTTCACAGATAGACAGGGTGTGAATACATACATTTACCGGCTTTTATGCCTATTACCGTTTGCAGGGTATGGTTACACACCCTTTACAGCTTTTAAGCCGCTTATCATTTACAAAAATAGTTTCACACTCTATCGGCTTTTGACCGATTAGCAATTATGGTACTAATACTCACCTGAATATGAACTCTTGTGAACAGCCCGCGAGCACCATCCTACATTTAAACAAGATATTTTTCAATCGCTTGACAATAGGATCTCAACTGTAATATCCCGAATTATGGCTTATGCATAATTACTTAATTAAGTGTGAAAGCATGCCTTTGTATGTATGAATGTGTATTTATGAATGTTTGTGAACTTTAGAATAATAGGAAATGCCTTAGAAAATTTTTAGATTTTAAATCTAAAAAGGGAAGCTAAGTAGGGTGGCCTTAAGAGAAAATGTGAGAGAGATATATCACACGAATGGGCTTGGTAATGTGGCTACAAGGCGCTACTTAGGGTTTTGGTGATGACGCCATGGGCAAGGGCCTTGGTTCGAATCACGGGAGTGTGTTTTTATTTTTACTCTTTGCGTCAAGAAGGGAAACTAGGCTAAGGAGGTCTTAAAAGAAAGTCTGTGTGAAGCATGACATAAGAAATGCCTTGGTAAAGTGGCTGCAAGGCACCACTTAAAGCTTGGGCAAGTGACGCCTCAAGCAATGGGTAGAGGGCCCAGGTTCGAGCTGCAGAAATTACACTTTGGCATTTTTTTTATTTTGCGTCAGGTTGGGAAGGAATTGGACGGCACATGGACTTTCAATTGGATAAGGATTTAGCTTAATTCTTCTACTGAAATTCGACTATAAGGTAAGGGATAAGTATTGTTTAATTCAATTTATTTTTGAATAGGTAGCATAGAGGAAAAATAGGAGAAGAAAAGGGGATGTGATAGGGGAAGAAGAAGTGGCCAAATGTGGAGCTCTTTGGGATGAGAAATTCAGTCATGTAAAGGGGGGAGAGTGCCGAAATTATTTATTCTTCTTTTAGTCTTCTTGCCAAAAATTTTAGTTAAGCAAATTCATTCTTTTTCCTCTCTTTTCTTTGAATCAAGAACCAAGTATTGAAGTAGCACCATTGCCAATTCAAGCCTCTCCCATTCTCTTAATCTTCTTTTCTTCAAACTCCATATCAGTTCTTTGTGTTAGCCGAATCTTGTAAGTACTCTTCCTTCCATTTCTATTTTATTTTATTAAGTGTCATAATCGAATCTTAAGGTGCTCTTATTCCTTGTTTTGCCGCAAGTCATTAGAGCCGAAACATCTAGCCAAAACCTACTCTCTTCAAACGTGTAGTGGTAAGTGTATTGACCCTTAATAATCGGTTTACGTTCTTATTCTTTTAAGTGTGCCAAAATCTGGTGATTAGGCCTTGATGTTAGGCATGGCCAAATGTGCATAGTGCCATAATAAGCGTTTTGTGTGTAGCTAGCGATAAGGATCATCAAAGGAGTCTTTCGGGATTTGAAGTATTCAAGGTAAGCAACTATAATACTTGGCCAAGGGCCATTTTTATGGATTGTTGTTTAAAGCCGAATCTAACATGTGGTATAGGGATTTGACGACTTCTAAGGCAAGTGGTGGTTTTGGATTTAGATCCGTAAGGTAAGGCGAGAGTGACTTTCATTATAGGCCATATTTGATGTTTTAAGTCTATTCCTTATTTGATTAAAAAGATGAAACTAATCCTTTAGGTGATCTAGTATAGGCCGATTGCAAGAAGAACCAACACAACATTTTCGGGATTTGTTTGATAACCCAATCGGCAGTAAGGTAAGATTTCTGTCGCAATAATCCTTCGAGATTTAATCTCATAGCCGAATAAACTTTGCTAAACATCAAAGTGATTGACCAAATGTAGGAATTGAGATCTAAATCAGTAGATCAGATTTTTTGGGATTTAAGTAAACCGATAAGTGTATCAGGTGTGTACCCCACACTATTTCTTAATAAGTTTTATGGCATGTTTAATATATATATGCAATATTAAGAATGTGAAAAGTATGGCTAAAGTACCATACAACGGTACAAAGTACTAAGGTACGTTTTCCTACTCCTACTATGAGTATGATATGGTTTGTTATGCCATGAGTGTGAGTATGATAAGAATAAGAATTAAAGCATGATATTGCATAATGTATATGATAGATGGGGGCATATGGGATATTATGAAAAGGGGAAGTGAATGTGGTGACTATTGTCACAATTATCTGAATGTGGTGACTTCGGTCACAATTATCTGAATGTGGTGACTTCGGTCACAATTATTTAATCTAGTGGCTATGCCATGAATTTTATAAGGGTGATGAGCATGTCATTGCAATGATGACGCCTTCGATGGTGTGTAGCGGATGGAGGGTTGACTTAGTAGTCCCCACGGTGTGCAGGTTGGTGCGGGTGATATGTAGCGGTTGGTAACTAGGTTTGGGCTTGGGAATGCATCATTAATTGTATATTTTGATATGAACATGTTTGACTTGAGATGCCTGAATCTATTTGGACCTAGTGTTTGTGTACACATTGAGTCTGTTTGACTCACCCCGTTGTGGGATCATTTTTCAGGTGACACACAGTAATGGACCGGGCCGGCAGGAGCTTAGTGGAGGCCATGCTCAGCAAGGAATTTTATGATTTTGTCCTTTTATTTTTATTTAAGTACTTTAATTTATTTGGGTTTGTTTTGATGTAATAAGGCCATAGTGATAAACTGTTTATGCATGCATTTTAATTATTTCAATACGTTACTAAATTTATCAAATCAAAGATCAAATGTTTTATTGAAAATAAACCCTAAATGTTTTGACACGTAAATACACATGATTTTAATTAAGGATAAAACCTATAATTCGGCCTACCTATTAATTTAAACGTTTTGAACTTAACAAGTAGCATCTTTATAAAAACTTATACTTCCAAAATAAATTGGTTTCCAACTTGAGCCCAACCCAAATCAAGTTTTCTCCCAAAATCACTTAAAGATTTTCTAAGAACCCACGGATTTGAACTGTTTTTACTCGAGGAACATACTAGATCTAGTCGAGGCTCGTGGGCGGATTTGGGGTGTTTCAACTTGGTATCAGAGCCCAGTTTTAAACTCTCGGCCTTGGGTTTAAGGCCCAAAACGTTTTCAAAGTTAAGCCCAAAAAGGAATTTTGTGAATTAAGCAAGTTTTTCTGGTATAGGCCACTAAGTCTCCGACCCGAAGTCCACCAAGTAAGTACTCCTATCTTTTGTGTGATTTATATTATAACTTGTAGAAGGGTAGAAATGGAAGGGAACATAGATTAGTATGATAAGTACTTGAACACTAGGGCTAGTTACCCCAACAATTACATAAGACTTAAATGCCTAATTAAACAAACCTGTGGTTAAGTCGCCGAGTTAGGGTGTAGCAATCATGGTACGCATGTCTAGGATTGGTTTCAGTGGGAGCTTGGTATTTAAGCAGTCCGCGTGACTCACCTCCTCTCCACTCGAATCCTACCTGGTGCGTAGCCTCGATTCACCCTAACCAAGAGGACTTATTCACGGGCTAAACCCCTAACTAAAACTCAAAATGGACTAGCCGATTTTTTTGGAAACCCTAGTTTTTAAAATTACTAAATTACCCTTTTGATTTGTAAAAGCTATTCTATAAAATTTTTCTGAAATATTTTTGATAACTTACAAAATTACTAAAATACCCCTAGTGGTAAAATTACAAAAATGCCCTTAGTTTATGAAATTTCCAAAATACCCACAGTTCTTATCAAAATTTCATTACTTTGTTTAAAAAACCCTAAATTTACAAAATATCAAAATACCTTGACTTTGGAAAAATTATGAAATTACCCCTAAAATGTAAATTACTGAAATACCCCCGAGTTACAAAATTACCAGAATGACCCCCGATCTTCAAAAATTTCTGGAACAACACTGATTTGGAAAACAAATTCTCAAAAATAACCTCCAAGTTTTGTAAATTCCAAAATACCCTTGATTTATTAAGATTTACAAATTTACCCAGGTTAATTACCGAAATACCTTCGAATTTCCAAATTTCCCAAAATTCCCCCGGGAATGCAAAATTACCAGAATACCCCTATTGACAAAATCACCAAGGAACCTTATTTTGACAAATTATGAAAATACCCCTATAGGATAAATTACGAAAATACCCCAGGGATAGGAACGGACAGAAATGTCCGAAGAGTGAATGTGTATGGAAGATACTATGGAATGGATGTGCTTTTCTATGAATTAGGATAGAAGACTTGAAACTTTGATTGATTGAAAGAACTACTACTAAACTCCTTACATAAAACTTCTACGTGGATAATTAGTGGAATAAAGGCTAATTCATAAAATTTTTTAATCAGATTAAAGCGCGGTAGTAGAAATGAGCTCCAGGGGACGTGGTCGCAATGTACGAGGACACGATCGAGGAAGAATGACCGTGTCAAAACCCGTTAGATCGGGTCAAGGATCAAAGAATGAGGTACCACCGCCACCACCACCAGCTGTTGGGGTTGAGCAGCAAGATCAGACGAGAGAAGATGCTATATCGCAGTTGTACTGCGAGTTCTTGAAATGGTGGCTGGTGTTGGAGGGAATATGGGAGCTTGGAAATCTGTACCCTAGCAACTCCGAGCCAATGGAGCTGAAGTGTTTCGTGGAGTATCTGGTGTGGCACCCAGTACAGCTGAATATTGGTTGGAAGCAACCGAGCGCATTATGGATGAGCTCGATCTGACTCTTGAGGAGAAGTTGAAAGGAATGGTGGCACTGCTACACGATGAAGCGTATCAATGGTGGTTAACAGTTTGAAATGGTGCCACAGTTGAGGATCTAACCTGGGAGTATGTTAAGGTAGCGTATCGGAAGAAGTATGTGGGAACGGATATATTGATGAGCAGAGGAAGGCTTTCCAGAAATGGTTCAAGGAACAAGTCCGTAGCAGATATAAAGTGAATTTGGAGGTTGGCCCAGGTATGCTCGAGGAGTAGTGGCTACGGAGCATGAGCGGTGTGTTCGGTTTGAGGACGGACTAAGGGATGACCTGAGGTTGTTAGTCGCTCCACATCAAGAGCGGGAGTTTTCTGCTTTAGTAGAGAAAGCTAAGATAGCGGAAGGAATTAAGGACTTTGTGAGGTAGAACACGGACCAGAATAAGCAGAAGAGAGGATTTGGGTCGTCTAGATCATCTGGGAATGCTCAGAAAAGGCCTAGAGTTGATGGGCCGCGAGGTCAGCAAACTGGTACTAGAGGGCAATATCGTACTTGCGAGCAATGTGGGAAGAAACACTTAGGTGAATGCTTCAAATGTGGGTCAAAGGACCACATGATTAAGAACTGCCCAATAAGACCAGATGGGAATCGACAGGTAGCTTAGAATGCTAATCAGACTGGTAGAGGTGGACAGTAGCCTCAGCGGGGCCGTGGTCTGAATAATAGAGGAAATGGTCTTTGGTAGAGGACGTGGAACACGGTAGAGGTGTCTTTATCTTGAGGCAAAGCGGCGGGTTTGGTTTATCACGGTTAAATCGTAGGGAAGAGGAGATCTGCGGGGGACGTCATAATCGAGACGTTTCTTGTATTTGGAAAGCCTTATTATGCTTTGATTGATGTGGGCTCGACCCATTCTTATGTTGCCTGTAGTGTAGTTGAAACACTAGGCATAGCCTCTGAACCTTCTAGTAGGGAGATAACTGTAGTAAGCCCACTAGGTCAAACTATAGTGGTGAATAAGGTCTTTTGAAGTGTACCTTTAGAAATTCAAGGCATAGTATTTTCTGCCTACCTGATGGAACTTCCCTTTGGAGAGTTTGAACTCATTCTTGGTATGGACTGGCTAGTGGACCATCGGGCTGTGTTAGACTGTACAGATAAGCGAATGGAGTTAAGGACCCTGGGGGATGAGGTGGTCATTATGATAGGAGAAAGAAGAAACTACTTGTCTAATGTAGTTTCGGTGCTAAAGGCTGAAAAGATGGTTCGTAAAGGGTGCAAGGCATTTTTAGCTTTCGTAAGTGCATTAGATGGAAAAGAAGAATGTGCTAGTGGAGTTAGAATGGTAAGGGATTTTGAGGATGTGTTTTTGGAGGAATTACCGGGAATACCCTCAGATAGGGAGGTGGAGTTTGGAATTGACTTGCTGTCGGGAGCAGCTCCTATGTCAATTGCCCCGTACAGAATGGCACCAAAGGAGTTGGTGGAGCTCAAGGCTAAAATCCAAGAATTACTGGATCGTGGGTCTATCCGACCTAGTGTGTCTCTATGGGAAGCACCGGTCTTGTTTATGAAGAAGAAGGACGAAACTATACACATATGCATAGATTATCGCCAGTTGAACAAGCTGACCATCAAGAACAAGTATCCTCTACCAATGATAGATGACTTGTTCGATCAGCTTAATGGGGCGACAGTGTTCTCAAAGATTGACTTAAGGTCAGGATATCATCAGTTGAAGGTGAAGGAGGCGGATATCCATAAGACAACCTTTAGGACAAGATACAACCATTTTGAATTCATGGTGATGCCGTTTGGATTGACAAACTCTCCAGCCGCGTTCATGGATATGATGAACCGGGTTTTTCAACCCTACTTGGATAGGTTCATCGTTGTGTTCATCGACAACATTCTAGTGTACTCCAAGGCGAGGAGGAGCATGATGAGCATCTCCTGATTTGTCTTTGCAGTGTTAAGGAAAAGAAGCTCATGCCAAATTCAGAAGTGTGAATTTTGGCTTAAGAAGGTTGCATTTTAGGGCATGTGGTGTCGTCAGAAGGAATAAGGGTGGATCCTAGAAAGATTGAAGCAGTGTTGGATTGAAAACCACCTAAGTCGGTGGCGGAGATTCGTAGTTTCTTGAGATTGGCAGGCTATTAAAGAAGGTTTGTAGAAGGGTTCTCGTCAATAGCAGCGCATTTGACAAAGTTGTTAAGGAAAGAAGTACCCTTTGTATGGACGGATAAGCAACAGGAAAGCTTTGAAAAGCTTAAGAGGGTATTGACGAAAGCTCCAGTGTTGATTCAGCCTGAGGCAGGAAAGGATTTTACGGTGTATTGTGTCACTTCCCATACAGGTTTGGGTTGTTTATTGATGCAAGATGGGAAGGTAGTCACATATGTGTCTCGACAATTAAGGCCTCATGAGGTTAACTACCCGACTCATGATTTGGAATTGGCAGCGGTGGTCTTTGCTCTTAAAGTATGGAGGCACTACTTATATGGAGAAAAGTTAGTGATCTACACGGACCACAAGAGCTTGAAGTATTTGTTGACTTAGAAAGAGCTGAATCTGAGACAGCGAAGATGGGTGGAGTTACTGAAGGATTATGATTGTTCCATAGAGTATCACCCAAGCAAGGCGAATGTAGTGGCGGATGCCCTAAGTTAGAAGGTTATGTCAGATCTGAGGGCAATGTTCGCACATCTGAGTTTGTATGATGATGGAAGCCTGTTGGCAGAGTTGCAAGTCAAGCCGACGTGGTTGAATGAGGTGAAAGAGGGGCAGTTAGCTGATGAGGACCTAAGTGCTAAGCTACAACAAGTGCAGAATGGAGAGTTGGAAGATTATGGCATTAATGGCGAAGGAGTGTTGTGTTTCAAAAGCAAGGTCTGTATGCCTAAGGATAAGGAACTTAGGTGAAGGATTCTTCAGGAATCGCATAGCAGCCCTTATGCTATGCATCCTGGAGGTACTAAGTTGTACATAGACTTAAGAGAGCGCTTTGGTGGCACAGTGCGAAGAAAAAAGTTCTGAATTTGTCGATGAAGTGTTTGACATGTCAGCAAGTTAAGGCTGAACACCAAGTTCGTCAGGGTTGCTTCAGCCAATAATGATTCCACAATGGAAGTGGGAGAGAATTACCATGGACTTCATTAGTGGGCTTCCCCTTACGCCTACTAAGAAGGACTCGGTATGGGTAATAGTAGACCGTTTGACCAAGTTCGTGCACTTTATTCTGGTAAGAGTTTATTATTCTTCTCAGAAATTGGCAAAGTTGTATGCGGCGAAAGTCGTAAGGTTGCTTGGAGTACCGTGTCGATTATCTCAGATAGGGACTCAAGTTTTACTTCTCGGTTCTGGAAAGCATTACATCAGGCTTTAGGCACTAAGTTGGATTTTACTACGGCTTTTCATCCACAGTCAGACGGGCAGTCTGAATGGGTAATCCAAGTGTTGGAGGATATGTTGAGGGGCTGTGGGATGGATTTCAGAGGAAGTTGGGAGGAATATTTGCCTCTAGCGGAATTTACCTACAACAACAGCTATCAAGCCAGTATTCAAATGGCACCGTATGAAGCATTGTATGGTCGGAAGTGTCGGACTCCTACATGTTGGACGGAATTGGGAGAACGTCAAGTATTGGGTCTAGAGTTAGTGGAAAAATCCGAAGAAAAGGTTGAGATAATTCGGGTACGATTAAAGGAAGCATCTGATAGACAGAAGTCGTATGCGGATCTCAAAAGGAAAGAAATAGAATTTGATGTGGGAGACCAAGTGTTTCCTAAAGTTTTACCTTGGAAAAAGGTAATGAGATTTGGTCGGAAAGGGAAGTTAAGTCTGAGGTTTATAGGACCTTATAAGGTTTTGAAGCGAATTGGACCAGTGGCATATCAGTTGGAGTTGCCACCAAAATTGAAGTAGATGCACGACGTATTTCATGTTTCCATGCTACGTCGATACCGATCGGACCCATCTCATGTAGTCCTTGTTGAAGAGGTGGAGCTAAGGCCAGATTTTTCCTATGAAGAGGAGCTGATTCAAATTCTAGAATGGGATGTGAAAGTGTTACGACGGAAATCAGTACCCTTAGTTAAGATGTTATGGCACAATCATGGATCGGAAGAAGCTTCTTGGGAGCCGAAAGAAGCAATGCGACATCAATACCCCCACCTATTCTAGCCAAGTAATTTCGAGGATGAAATTATTTTAAGGGGGTAGAACTGTAATATCCTAAATTATGGCTTATGCATAATTGCTTAATTGAGTGTGAAAGCATGCCTTTGTATGTATGAATGTGTATTTATGAATGTTTGTGAACTTTAGAATAATAGGAAATGCCTTAGAAAATTTTTAGATTTTAAATCTAAAAAGGGAAGCTAAGTAGGGTGGCCTTAAGAGAAAATGTGAGAGAGATATATCACACGAATGGGCTTGGTAAAGTGGCTACAAGGTGCTACTTAGGGCTTTGGTGATGACGCCATGGGCAAGGGCCTTGGTTCGAATCACGGGAGTGTGTTTTTATTTTTGCTCTTTCGTCCAAGAAGGAAACTAGGCTAAGGAGGTCTTAAAAGAAAATCATGTGAAGCATGACATAAGAAATGCCTTGGTAAAGTGGCTGCAAGGCACCACTTAAAGCTTGGGCAAGTGACGCCTCAAGCAATGGGTAGAGGGCCTAGGTTCGAGCGAAATTGCACTTTGGCATTTTTTTTATTTTGCGTCAGGTTGGGAAGGAATTGACTGACACATGGACTTTCAATTGGATAAGGATTTAGCTTAATTCTTCTATTGATATTCGGCTATAAGGTAAGGGATAAGTATTTTTTAATTCAATTTATTTTTGAATAGGTAGCATAGAGGGAAAAAAGGAGAAGAAAAGGGGATGTGATAGGGGAAGAAGAAGTGGCCAAATGTGGGGCTCTTTGGGATGAGAAATTCAGCCATGTAAAGGGGAGGAGAGTGCCGAAATTATTTGTTCTTCTTTTAGTCTTCTTGCCGAAAATTTTAGTTAAGCAAATTCATTCTTTTTCCTCTCTTTTCTTTGAATTAAGAACCAAGTATTGAAGTAGCACCATTGCCGATTCAAGCCTCTTCCATTCTCTTAATCTTCTTTTCTTCAAACTCCATATCAGTTCTTTGTGTTAGCCGAATATTCAATCACCTTTCTAAGGGCTTAGCCGAATCTTGTAAGTACTCTTCCTTCCATTTCTATTTTATTTTATTAAGTGTCATAATCGAATCTTAAGGTGCTCTTATTCTTTGTTTTGCCGCAAGTCATTAGAGCTGAAACATCTAGCCGAAACCTACTCTCTTCAAACGTGTAGTGGTAATTGTATTCACCCTTAATAATCGGTTTATGTTCTTATTCTTTTAAGTGTGCCAAAATCCGGTGATTAGGCCTTGATGTTAGGCATGACCGAATGTGCATAGTGCCATAATAAGCATTTTGTGTGTAGCTAGCGATAAGGATCATCAAAAGAGTTTTTCAAGATTTGAAGTATTCAAGGTAAGCAACTATAATACTCGGCCAAGGGCCATTTTTATGGATTGTTGTTTAAAGCCGAATCTAACATGTGGTATAGGGATTTCGACAGCTTCTAAGGCAAGTGGTGGTTTTAGGGATTTAGATCCGTAAGGTAAGGCAGTAGTGACTTTCAGCTATAGGCCATATTTGATGTTTTAAGTCTATTCCTTATTTGATTAAAAAGCCGAAACTAATCCTTTAGGTGATCTAGTATAGGCCGATTGCAAGAAGAACCAACACAACATTTTCGGGATTTGTTTGATAACCCAATCGGCAGCAAGGTAAGATTTCTGTTGCAATAATCCTTCAGGATTTAATCTCATAACCGAATAGACTTTGCTAAACATCAAAGTGATTGACCAAATGTAGGAATTGAGATCTAAATCAGTAGATCGAATTTTTCGGGATTTAAGTAAACCGATAAGTGTATCAGGTGTGTACCCCACACTATTTCTTAATAAGTTTTATGGCATGTTAAATATAGATATGTGATATTAAGAATGTGAAAAGTATGGCTAAAGTACCATACAACGGTACAAAGTACTAAGGTACGTTTTCCTACTCCTACTATGAGTATGATATGGTTTTTTATGCCATGAATGTGAGTATGATAAGAATAAGAATTAAAGCATGATATTGCATAATGTATATGATAGATGGGGGCATATGGGATATTATGAAAAGGGGAAGTGAATGTGGTGACTATTGTCACAATTATCTGAATGTGGTGACTTCGGTCACAATTATCTGAATGTGGTGACTTCGGTCACAATTATTTAATCTGGTGGCTATGCCACCAATTTTATAAGCGATGAGCACGCCATTGCAATGACGCCTTCGATGGTGTGTAGCGGATGGAGGGTTGACTTAGTAGTCCCCACGGTGTGCAGGTTGGTATGGGTGATGTGTAGCGGTTGGTAACTAGGTTTGGGCTTGGGAATGCATCATTGATTGTATATTTTGATATGAACATGTATGACTTGATATGCCTGAATCTATTTGGACCTAGTATTTGTGTACACATTGAGTCTGTTTGACTCACACCATTGTGGGATCATTTTCAGGTGACGCACAGTAATGGACCGGGCCGACAGGAGCTTAGTGGAGGCCATGCTCAGCAAGGAATTTTATGATTTTGTCCTTTTATTTTTATTTAAGTACTTTAATTTATTTGGGTTTTCTTTGATGTAATAAGGCCATAGTGATAAACTGTTTATGCATGCATTTTAATTATTTCAATACGTTACTAAATTTATCAAATCAAAGATCAAATGTTTTATTGAAAATAAACCCTAAATGTTTTGACACGTAAATACACATAATTTTAATTAAGGATAAAACCTATAATTCGGCCTACCTATTAATTTAAACGTTTTGAACTTAACAAGTAGCATCTTTATAAAAACTTATACTTCCAAAATAAATTGGTTTCCAACTTGAGCCCAACCCAAATCGAGTTTTCTCCCAAAATCACTTAAAGATTTTCTAAGAACCCACAGATTTGAACCGTTTTTACTCGAGGAACATACCAGATCTGGTCGAGGCTCGTGGGTTGGGTTTGGGGTGTTTCATCAACCTTCCTTGATAGTTATCTGCATATAAAGTGAATTTAGTAATTAGGATTGCTTATACATATGGGTTGAATCTATGATTATCAGCCTAAAGAAAATGCAAACCCCAAACAAGGGAAAAGCATATTCGACCAATACCAATCCACGACAACATATTCTAGTTCAGATCATTCATTGCGAGCAGTATTACCTTCGGTCAAGAACGAAAGAGAAGGGTCCAATCATTTCTACAGTGCTAGGGAACTCTTCCACTCCTCACAAATTCCTTAAACCCAAAAAAACACCATAACAAAGGTAAAAAAGAAGATAAGAATCGGCATCTAATGAAATAGAGGAGAAAAGCCGAAAGAGTGGAGATTCAGGGACCTACCAACCGATATTCTACCAACAAAAACTATTTGAGTGACAGGGAAGAGAAGTTAGAATTGAGAGGAAGATGAGATGGTCATCCACCACGGCTTGAGAGAGAGGCAGAATAGAAGAGAATCGATAATCAAGGACAAGGGAGAAGATTGATGGCACATACAATATTCGGCTAACAAGGGAGGAAATGTTCAACTACCCAAAACCAAAATAAGTAAAGGCAAAGTACCAATGAAGGAGAGAATGGAAGTTGATCCAGCAAAGAACGATTTTAAAGAAAAAAAACCCAATTACCCGAATGGACACTAATGGTACTCGGCTACCAAAACACACAATACATAAAAGGGAGAAAAACAACACAACAATAGGTATAAAAGTCATATGATCAAATTTGCACCATGGAAAACCCACTTTCGGCCAACTACTACTGCACCCCTCATTCCACTCCCCAAATCTCTCAACACCCCTAATTTGAAACACTTTCAAACTCCTCGAAATCATTATCCCGTGAATCACTCCCCCAAGACCAATTTCACAGCCACCTGAGCAGAATCCCACTATAACACAACCACTAGGCGTCACAAATGTAAAATAAAACCTCCCTTGCTCATCCCAAGACTTGAACCTCAGACCTCTTAGTTACACCACATGCCACCTTGCCACTACACTACCAGCTCTTTTTGTGTCACCTTTTACCACATTTTATTCTTAAAGCCTACTTACTTACTCTTAGGGTTTTATTCACCTAAAACCAAAATTTTACTAAAGCCCAGGTTTGAACCCAAGACTTTTCCAACACTTCTCAAGACCCTTAACCACTCAAGCAGTTATTTATTTGTGTCATTTTCTATCTCACATAAATTTTTATGCATAATTTTCTAACCGTTCCCTTACTCAAGGCCCAATACTTCTAGGACCAAATTCTGAGGCGTTACACTTAGTGTACAAGATACTCGAGTATCCGATATTATTCTAAATGGTTCAACTGGCACAATGATGTTATTAGAGTATGTAAATTCAATATGAACCAGTTCAAATATGTACGTGAATCATGTGAGAATTGAATCTATGATATTAGTGATTTCATGTTTGACTTTGTGGATGAATATGTGTTAGGCTTATGGATCAAACTAAGATGCATTGTGCTATGTTTCATTACTTAAATTGTGATTAATTGGTAAGATGACTTTTATGATATATGAACTTCCTAAGCTTAATTGCTTACTCTGTGTAATTTTTCGTGTTTTACAGTAATTCGAAAGCTTGTTCGAATTAGAAGTTTTCGGAGATCTTATCACACTATCCAGCAGTTGTTTTGGTACTTTTGGACTTAATGTATTTTGCTTATATGGCATGTATATGTCATTTGGCTAATGAAAGCCTATATGTTTTGGTTATGTAATTAGCCATTTGATATGGCTTGATTTGGTATATGTTGGTATGTATATATGTGTGGTTAGCCTCATTTTGTATGTTGTTTGGATTGCCATGGGAATACCTTGATTGTGATTTAAAAGTTTTGAGTATCATATGGTTGAGATTGAGAAATTGCATATAGGTTGTGTGTTAGGCACAAAAGTGTATATATGCATTTGACCATTTAGGTAACTTTTAGAAGTGATATTGGTATGATTTTGATGGCTAGTTGTGATGCTTAATAGCTTATGATTGTTGGTGATGAAATTGCACGACTTAGACTTGATTTTTGGTTGGTTTAAATGCCTATTGATGATATGGTCATATGCTTTTGATATGTGTATGTTGTTATAAAATTTTTGGTGAGGAATGTGGCTTGGAACATAGCCTATTTTGGCCACACGGGCAGAGACACGAGCGTGTGCCTCAGTCGTGTGTGACACACGATTAGGTGACACGACCGTGTGTCCCCTATAATTTTTAATGAAAGCAAGTCAGTGAGTTACACGGGTTAGTCACACAGGCGTGTGGTTGGCCGTGTGACCCAATTTAGAGAGTTAACAGGATTGGACACAAGCTGGGACACGGTCATGTGATCCCTTTTCAAATGTCTACACAGCCTGAGACACGGGCGTGTCTCTTGACCGTCTGAGACACACGGCCTGGCCACACTAGCGTGTGTCCACTACACTTTGAAAATTTTCAATATTTTCCTAAAATTTCTTTTAGTTCTCAATTTAGTCCTGAATTATTTTAAATGCTTGTTTTGGGCCTCGAGGGCTCGTGTTAGAGACTATATGATTGAATTTGAATGATTTTTGTTTGGTTTTGACTAATGAACATGAAATATATGTTTGTTTATGTGATAAGTCTGGTAATGCTCCGTAACCTTATTCTAGACACGGATATGGGTTAGGGTGTTACATCACCTATCTCGTTGGCGTAATATCTTCCTCACAAAAATTGAATTGTATTTGGAACATACCCCTCTATGATACCATCACCCATTTGATTTTAATAACTTGAAGGTAAAGGTTCTGTGTGCAGCTATATGAAGCCTATAGCTTGCACTGATAAGATTTCTTAAAGGCAATCTTATTGGCAATTGATCTCTTGGCAGGTTAATCCTTGTAGATTCTTTCTTCACCAGTTGACTTCACAGATTCATATACATCTATTTCCATTAGAAGGAAACTTTGTGGGCGCTTTCTTGTGGATAGGTGAAACATGGCCTGTAACACCCCAAACCCGACCTAGAAGTTAGGCTCGAATAGGGCGTGTCACAAAAAAAAACTCGTTTGAAAATTTTGGCCTCTTTGTTAAAATCCAAAACAACTAAAGCAATTCTGTCTACGCGAAAACATAATTATCTTTTATAAACCTTTTCGGTTGCGAAAGCATATTTGAAATAAACGATTTGCGAAAACTAGAGTTGTAACAACTTTTTGAAACATTTCGGAAACGTAGATAAAATACAAGTAATTTGATAGAATGATTGATGAGTCCAAAATCGAGGTAGTGAGCTTTTAAAACCGTGACTTTTGAGAAATATCATTTGATAGTTTGAGAAAATAGCATCTGTGTTAAAATATTTATAAAGTTTATTAAGAAATCCATTTGTTAATCGATTTTGGAAAACCTTTCTTTTAGCTTTTAGAAAAATTCTCGTTTAAAACAATTTAAGCAAAATAATAAGTAAACCAACCATAAAGCAAATAATAAAATACTCCAGAGGCCTTAATACAACTTAAACCAAAATAGCAAAATAATAAAATAAACAGAAATAGAATTTAAAATTTGAAACACCATTTCTGAAATATGGCCTCCATCGAGTCATCCATGGCCCCAAGTCCTCGACACTGAGCATTACCTACAGGGTTAAGAAAGAAGGGGTGAGTTACAAGAACTCAGTGTGTAACCCACTTACCAAGTCCACTGGGCCAAAACCATTTAAGCATATAATTGGGCTTGAGCCCATTTACAAATGTACAATATAAAAAAAATGCATATGATATGCAATTCCCAACCAAGCCTAATTTCCATCCACTACACACCACTCGTACCAACCATCACACCTGTGGGGATCAAGTCAACCCACCCCGCCAACACACCAATAGCAGGCATTAAGCCAATTATAATATTGTGGCAATGAGTCACCAACTTGATTTTGAGCAGGCCATTTATAATATTTGTAGTAGAACCACCGAACTAGATTTTGGCAACATGCCATTGTGATAGAGTCACCGAACTAGATTTTTGGCAACAGCCATTCTTCTCTTCGCCAATTATCCCAACCCATGTAGTCATGTATATATATAGATAATGCATAACAATATATTCATAAGGTAAATTTCAACAAAAACCCATATTACAAGTTATTAATTTGGCCCACTTGTCAAAATAACAATTTTGGCCCATTTAACGATCTAGCAAATTTTGGCCCATTTAACGATCTAGCAAATTTTGGCCCATTATAACAATTTATCAAATCTGGCCCATATATCAAATATCACATTTGGCCCATATAGCAAACATCACATTTGGCCCATATAGTAAATATCACATTTGGCCCATATAGTAAATATCACATTTGGCCCATATATTGCTTTTATCGATTTAGTCCATTGAGGGCAATTCCGTAATTTGGCCCATAAGGGCATTTTCATAATTTTACCCACTAAGGGTAATTTAGTAATTTACCCATTAAGGGTATTATGGTAATTTCACAACCTAGGCTTAACTACTAATTTGGAGCATAAAATCAAAATTGTCCATCTGCATCATACTAACTAAATTGAACATAACTCGAGTTAGAAAACTCAAAATCTAAATCCGTAATTTTTCCTTGAAAGTAGACAAATATATCTTTCTCCTATAATTTTTCCAGAATTTTAGCTTAACCATTTGGTACAATTTATTCCTTAAAGTTTTCCTTGTTTCACTGTCCAATGATTCTGACCTCTCTTTTCTTAATCACAAATATCTTACTGTACATTTTTCATCTATTACTACCACCTGTTTCCATCGAAAATAAGTTCAGTAAGGAATCCATACATATAATTTGTGTCCCATAATTCACTTTGTACAATTTTATATGATTTTTCCAAAATAGAACATTATACCTCGAAGTCATTCAGACTAGTCTCACTAAAATTAACATATCTTAGAATATAATATTCCCTTTCCTTCTCCATTTCTTCCATATTAAAGTAGACACAGTAAGCTTTAATCTGATATCTTACTCACTTTGTAATTCCTTTTATCCAATTTTTCGTGATTTTTACTATTTCTGACCGAAACTGTTTTATTACAAAACATGATTACCACTACGATCATAGCACGTCCGAGTGATCACGGATGTCAGTTATCGATTTTATTCAGTATTTCTACTGGATCAAAGAATATTTCATGTAAACTTTCAGAGAGATGTGAGATTTACTCACCATTTCAAACATATATTCGGAAAGGTACGGGATTACACACCTTATTCGGAATCTGTAACATAATATTCTCTGCGGTACCTAAAGATACAATCGGTCAACAATTAGTCCAAAGCTGAATTTACCACTTCAACCAAATATTTCGATTGATTAACAATCAATATCACTTACCAACAATCTGAGTCTCTTATTATGTGGGATAGATCGATCGATTTAGTCCCTAAAAATATAATCGATTAGTCACAACCACTATTTCGTTAAGCAAAATAACCGATCAACGAAAAAGATCCAAAAATAACCATGATGAATCCCTTACCTTAACGATATTTGTTCCAATTTCTAATGATTGTACGATGGCTACGGATGAGTCAAAGTTTCAGCCTTCCACTATCACTTGATTGATCAAAGGAGTGAATGTCAACACAATTGAGAAGAAATGATTAAAAGAAAGGAGAAGGTGTATCAAGGTGTTTGAAATGTTTCGATCAACACAATGGCTTGTAAATTCGGTATAAAGCAAAAGAAATTTGGAGAGTACCAAATAGTACAAAGAGGAAGGTTTTTGGCCTAACAAGGACCAAAAATTAAATCAAAAGGCAATGGAGAATTTCAGCTATCAAAAAAGGTGGAAACAAAATGAGTTTGTGGTCAAAAAAAGAGAAAGGAAATGCACTATCATGCTAATAGGTTTCGGCAAGGAGTGTTGCAAATTTGGGAAAGAATGACACAAAGTTGTCAAAGGAATTTTGGCCAAAACAAAGCTAATACTTTACCCAATGCTAACTAAATTTTTTTTTCAGCCACCTATCTACCTCAAAATCATCCACATGCATCCCCCCTAGGATAATAGTTTGGCCACCCATACTTTCCAAAACACCTCCCCCGATACTTGCCTCTTGTCCCCCTTTCTTTCCTATTCATCTTGATTCCTTTCCCAAACTTTAACCTTTCCATATTCTTTTAGCCACCTTACCAAAATAATGAAGTCCACCCTTGCCATAAATAGTCCTTGGTGACACTTAAGGAAAGAGTGCAAAAATAAAAGTCAAAATTGCACACAAAGGGATTTGAACCTCTTCCCTCAAAGTCCATCACTTAATGCCATAACCTCTTTACCATATGCTCCATTATGCTAACCATTTATTCATTTATTTCAATAAGCCTTGAAGCTACTTACTATCTCTCCTTAAAGTGCTAAAATACCAAATTTTTTCTAAGGCCCAATTAAACCCGAGACTTCATAGAAACCCCATAAACTCCAAATTCACTTAACTAACTAGTCCAATTTGCAATATTATCATTCTCTTGTTCTCAAAATTTTAAACATTCCTACACCCACGGCCCATTGGGCCCAATCCTACTAAGCCCAATTTCGAGATGTTACATGGCCCCTAGAAGATATTCATAACATATCTTCCATCGCTTGTTACATAACACAATCTTTGCAAGTAGACCCTATTATGAACTGTTATCAATTATATGTCCTAATGATCTATCGTAATTCGATGTAGTAGATTAAAATAGTTTTCATATTTTAGGAGTTTGAACATGAGCATTTTATTTAAGCTTCAATTAGATTTCCATAAGTATTAGTTAAGTTAATAAAATGTGTAATTTGAGACCTTTATTGACCTTACGGGCCGAATGAGGCCTAAGGGTGAGCTAATATACTTTGTAAGTGTGCAATAGACCCTTAGAAGGCACATTAACTCAATACTGATCGTTATGTTTCAACTCAGAGCATGCGATGTTGCAACATAGAGAGTAGAATAGAAGAAATCCAAGACTACCTTCAATATCACTACACAGCCTGAGGATGTCGCGACATACCCTGAGGATGTCGTGACATACCATTAAAGGCACCCTGAAGCTAAGCATGCTAATCTCAATGTCATGACATAGGACTTTGTGTGTCACGACATTGCCACTGTATGGGAAATAATTATGAGCCAAGGGCATTTTGGTCCACACAATCAAATGTTAAACACGGGGATGACAGCTGACCTAGGGTTAAGGACGACGGCCACCCTAAAATTTATAAATAGGTTTATCTAGCACATGTTATATACACCTTTTCATATTGTATATTTTTCTCTTTAGATTGAGTCTTTAGTTTTCCCTTTTCTTAGGTTTTAGATTTTGTTCTTGTTTTTTACTTTAGTGAAGAAATTAGATTCTAGAATTATTATCAAACTCTATGAGAATTTTGCACTTAATACAAATCAATCTTCTTTTAAACTCTATTCCTGAATTTTTCTTTATGTTTATTCTTTCATTCAAGTTTATATTGTTTATTAGATCCATGAGGAACTAATCCTCCTATGGGAGATTAGCAAGTGGAGGTATGAATAATTAACTATTTTGTAAGGATTTCTTAACGGATCAACTGTTCAGGAAAGGAAGAGGCAACCTTAAGAAGTCATTAAGGTGGGAATTAACCCATATTTTGTATGGCCTATCCATGAAAAACTTAACCTTGAACCGGTCTGGACTGTGAGGTCAGAAGATAAGTAGTTCTTGCCAACTCAGTCTTTCATTGGACGCATTAGAAGATCCTGCTAGGGATTGACTAGTTGATTGAACAAGAAAACCTAAGGTGACAATTGATTATGAATACCAAAGTGAGCTAATCACCCATACCCAGATTTGATACATATTCGATTATTCAATTTCTTGTTTTTCATTTATTTAATTTCCTTTTATTTCCTTTCTTATGATTTTTAGCATAGTTTATCAAAACCTTCCTTTTAATTCTTCATATTGTAATTCGATTAAAGTTCTAGTTAGATCTATTTATGTTTAAATTAGAATTAATTAAATGCTTGCCTCCATTGGGTACGATCCTTGGAGTACTTACCTACTCCATTGTAACCATATTACAACCTGACCTCTATACTTGCAAATATTGGTTTTCCCATCTTTTGTGTAGGATTTCTACTCTAGACGCTGGTACGTCTGAAGGCGATGAATTTGTTGGTGTCGTTGCTGAGGAGGCAATAGCACTAAATGATTTTTAATTTTTACATATTAATAGAATAATTAGGAAATTTTTAGATTATAGTTATGAATTTAATTTTCTTGTTTTCTACTAATTTTATCTTTTTGGGTTTAGTGTATGACTCGTATGACTCGTACTAGGGGAACACTTATAGAGCCAATGACAATCCAGAGGGAATAATTTGATGAAATCATCGACAACAACAGCGACAACAGTAGTAGGCAATGCAAAATCAGTTACCTACTAGAGGGAATCTACCACTATGCAAGAATTTGGTGTTCAACAATGTTAACAATAACAATCTATAAGATCCACCACCACCACCACAACTACCCGCAAATATAAATATAGCGCATAACGAGAGGCACTCTAAAAAAGTATTTCCTACCAAATATGGATATGGTTCAAGGGAGTATAACGAGGCTAGCTATCATGCCCAAATAATTTCAAGATTAAGCAATATATGATCCAGAATAATTTGCAGTTTTATAGAACAATGATAGAGGATCTATGTCAGCATTTAAAATGGTTCCTCCAGCTTTGTGATACCTTCAAATAAATGGGATCACTGATGATGCTATTCGTATTTAGTTGTTCCTTTTCATTATTTGATAACACCTTTTCTTGGCTAGATTCATAGGCACCAAGAACAATCACTACATAGGATGAACTTGCAGGGAAATTCCTACAAAGGTTTTTCCCCATTAGCAAGAAGGTCCAGCTAAGAACGAAAATTTTGATGTTCGAGTAGTTTGAAGGGGAAATCTTTCATAAAGTATGGGAGTGTTTTAAGACACTAATTCAAAAATGCCCATACCATGGATTATATGAATGGTTACCACTGCAAATTTTCTACAACAAGTTGGATGTGCATTGGAGGCTAGGATTAGATGGAGTAGCAAGGGGAGCCTTATTTAACAGAACATATGAGGATGCATATGAATTAATAGAAAGTATGGCGATGAATCCTGTCAGTGGCCAGCTGAACGTTATACATATGGCCAAAGACCATCTAAGGTGAAGGTTGTTCAAGAAGATGATAGATATTAACAGTTAGTGGACAGAATCAACTGAATAAAGGTTGAAAATAATGAACCATCTATTTACAGAGGAGCCAAACCACTCTTCCACTATATTAATAATCCTACCAAGGATGTGAACTATATCAAAAATAGGAGTGGAAATCCCTATTCGAATACATACAATCCCAGATGGATATAATAGCTTGAACCAAGTTAAAAATTCTAACTCTCAACCTCCTTATTTATAGAAACCTCAGGAAAGAGCCAATCCGAATGACCATACTATATTTGGTCAACGTCTGGATAGAATTAGGGGAAATGAAGTCAATGAGAACTGATGTAAAGTAGGTGTAGTCTGAGTACACCAATTCAATAAAAACATTGACTAAACTTGAATATCATATGAGTCAATAGATGAGCACGATGGGTGATATAAAAAGACAAATTGGCATAAGTATTCCTAGTAATACTAAAAATAATCCTCGAAGATAAAGGAAAGAGCACGTGAAAGCAATAGCGCTCTGGTGGGTAAAGTACTGAGTAGCCCAAAAACCCAACTCAAGAGGTAAATATGGAGAATATAGATGATCTTCAAGAAGAACTATTAAAAGCTAAAGATGAACCAGGACTCAGAAGAAGCAGTTACATCGATAGTTGAACCAGATATAGAAACAACTAAAGATTATACCATTGCAAAAATATCGTTCCCTTCAAGGCTAGAAGAGAAGCAAAAGTGGGATGAAGACGAGTTTGTAAGTTTTCTAAACTTGTTCAAAACGCTAAATGTTAACGTGCATCTGATTGAATTTATTGAAAAAGTTCCTAAGTACACTGAGTTTTTAAAGGAAATTATGTCTAAGCATAGGAAAATTAAGGTAGGTGAATAAGTTAATATAAGCGCTTCCTGTAGTGCTATTATTTTGAGATACCAAAAATTAAAAGACCCAAGAAGTTTTACTATTCCCATAGAGATAGGGAGCATTCTTTTAATAGAGCTCTATGTGGCCTAGAAGCTAGTATCAATTTAATGCCTTTATCTATTTATGAAAAACTTGAGTTAGGGACACTACAGTTAGTGAAAGATCCTTAGTGCATCCGAAAGGAGTACTGGAAGATGTGTTAGTCAAGGTACGCAATTTTATCATTCCAATAGATTTTATGGTTCTAAACTTTGAGGAAGATCGATAAATACCAATACTACTAGTTAGACCTTTTCTAGCCATATCAAGGTCCGCTATTGATTTAGAAAAAATAAACTAACCATGAAAATCAATGGTGGAACTGAAACTTTTAAGTGTGGTCACCAACAAATCGAGGAAGGTAGGAGGAAGTCAATGTAGCATTACAATGAATTATCTATTTCTAATAGTCCTGATATAAGGGACATACTTCTTTTAATCTATGCAGGTCAAAAAAATAAGTTTAAAGAAATAGATAATTGGACAAAGGTGAAACGACACAATGGGCGATGGACTAATACTGATAAAACCAAATAATCGTCCTTTTGTGAATTAATAATGTTGTCGGATGAATTCGACAGTAAAACTTGAATTATTTAATTTTTGTAAATTAATGTATATTTAGCTAACTTTTTAGTCTAGATTTTAATTTTATTAAACTTATGTTTTATAGAAACCATAACACTTTAGAAATTGGAATTTTGGGTGAAAATAGAGCCAGTGTCGCAACACGATAACCCCATGTCGCAACATCAAGGGAAAAATTGACAAAATAGAGAAAATCATTTCGATGTCGTGATAGAGCCTTTGTGTATCGTGACACCGAAGCTAGAATACCCAGAAATCCAAAAGTCCAATGTGTGATGCAACATTGAACCCCAATGTTACGATAATGGAAAAATGGCAGGGATCTAGTGCTCGCCTTAGATTGAGTCTTTAGTTTTCCCTTTTCTTAGGTTTTAGATTTCTAATCTTTAAATTCTTCGTACTATAATTTAATTAAAGTATTAATTAGATCTATTTATGTTTAAATTAGAATTAATCTAGTGCTCGTCTCCTTTGTGTACGATCCTCAGAGTATTTACCTCCTTCTTTGTAACTATATTACAACATGACTCGTATACTTGTGGATATCGCTTTACTCATCTTTTGTGTAGGATTTCTACTATGGACATTGGTACGTTTGGAGGTGGTCACCTAACAAATTTTGATTCATAGTACAATCCTCATAGGATCTTATTCAAATCGACATAAGCATATTTACGCTTTTCAAACATAACAACAAACTCATAAAGAAGGCCCTATCTCATCCTACCTCTGTTTCACAACAACAGATATCCCATTCTTGGTGGTCTTTAACCGCCTCCAAATGTACTTATGCCTAGAGTGTAATTCTTGCAACCAAATATTATCATTAGGTGATTTCTGCAAGTATATGGGTCATGTTGTAATATAATTTATACAACAAAGTATGGAAGTACTTCGAGGATCATACCAAGGAAGGCAAATATTAAATTAATTCTAACTTCGACATTAATAGTTCTAATAAGTATTTTGATTAAATTATATTACGATAAAACATAAAGTGAAGAAAATTTTTATTATATAAAAATAGATAAATTGCATTAAAAGAAAAATGGAAAACTAATTTGCTGACTTAATCGATTCTAAGAATGGAAGACTAGCTCACTTCGGTGGTGTAACACCCCTCACCCGTATTCACCGTCAGAATAGGGTTATGAGGTATTACGGATCAATACATATCATTTAACATCCAATATGCATACATTTATGCATTCATACTCAATTACCATTTCAACACAAACACATTGTCCCTTAGAAGAGCCTACGAGGCCTTAAACATGCTTTAGAAATGGTTTGGGTCTAAACTGATAACATACAAAATTTTGGGCAACTTAGAACTTTTTCATTCATTCAGGGGTGACACGCCCGTGTGAACAGGCCGTGTGAAATGTAACAGCTTAGTTTAGACCCTAGTCGGAATAGTGGTTTTGAGACCACAAATCTGAGGTTAGAAAAATATTTTAAGATTATTTTTCGTGTTTACATGATGTGATTAAGCATGTGTGAAATTTCTGTGTGAAAAGTTTTACGTTTGTGTGCTTAATTTGAGAAAAGGACTTAATCGCATAAAATGCAAAAGCTATGTGCTGATTGTTAAAGTGTTTAATTGTCATTACTTCTTAAATGAAATGTCCTTATGTTGTTAATAGACCATTTAAAAGTAAATGGATGATAATGGTGTGGCATTGGTTGTTATTATTAAAATTTATTATGGTTAAAATAGTAAATAAGATAATAACATGAATTAAATAAAAAAATGAAATAAGTTAGTGGATTGTTCATCCATCTTTGCCAAAATTTTGAAATAAAATAAAAGAGATCTAGTCATCGAGGGTTTGGCCATTCTTGATTTCAATCAAGGTATGTTTTGAGCTCGATTTTTGATAATTTTTACGTTTTTGTAATCGTTGCTTCATGCTCTACAAAACCCATGCTTAAATTTTGTTAATTGGTGATGAAATTGAAATGTACCATGGATGAATTCATGAGCTTTGTGAAGTTTGGTGATGAAGTATGAAAGATATGTGTTAGATTAACACAGTTTGTATTTGAATATTAGGTGAAATTAAATAATTTGGACTAAATTGTGAAAATAATATTTTGAGGGACTAAAATGTGAAATAAATGAAATATATGGACTTATATGAAGATAGTGAGAATTCGACTAGTCATGGGTACAAGCAAATAATGTGTATTTGATGATTTTATGAAATAGGGACTAAATTGTCAAAATGTGAAAATGTGAGGGCTATGTAAAATGCCCTAAATATGTGTTTGGACTAAATTGAATAAATTGGTGATTGAATGAGTTAAATTTGAATATGTATAGACCAAGAAAGGAGAGATTCGAATCGGGACCGAGGTAAAGACAAAGTACTCGATTGATCGACAATTCTCGGTATTTTGACGTTCGAGGTAAGTTTGGATATAATATGTGTACTTAACTATGTTTAAATGTTATGAAACGAATAGTTATAAGATTATTGAATTATAAATGCTATGTGAGGAATTGAGTTATATGGCACTAAGTGTGCGAATTTAGAAACGAGACAAAGATGATTAGCACTATGTGTACGAAACAATAAAAGCTTCGGCTTATTGATTTGGCATTGTGTGTGCGATACCGAATTAAGTTTGGTTTTACACTGAGGCACTAAGTGTGTGATGTTATTTAAGTTTCAGCTATAATGTGGGCACTAAGTGTGCGATTAAACCTAATGAAAGAAAAAGGTTGATCGAAATGCAATATCAAGCATGAATTAGCATGGATGGTAAGTAACTATATGTTGGCTAAGGTATGTATTGAACCTTTGAGGTTGATGAGATTGTATATGAATTTGAGAATAGTTGAGTGAGCATACTAGCTATGGATGATATGGTGTAGACATTTGAGAGTTAATCTATGTGATGGATTCATTTTTATGCATTGAAATTGAGTTATTAAATTGAATTTATTATGTACTGTAACACCCCTAACCCGTATCTGTCGCCGGATTAGGGCTAAAGGCATTACTGGACAGATCGAAAACTTTTATAGACATTTTATAAAACAATTCATCATTCGCAATCAAAGTGTCCCGTTTTTAGGTCAACGAGACCTTAATCATTGTTTAGAATAGGGTCGGGACTAAATCAAATACATACTAAAATTCTCAGAAATTTAAAACTTTTCTAAGTTACAGAGGTCACACGCCAGTGTGGGCAGGCCGTGTACCTCCCACGGCTACTAGACACACCCATGTTCCATGCTATGCCAAAATAGAGCATGGATACTGACTTATCCACACGGCTACCAGACACGCCTATGTGCCATGGCCGTGTAAAGTTAGGCTAGCTACTGACTTATTCACACGGCCACTAGGCACGCCCGTGTGCCACGGCCGTGTATGCAAAATAGGCCATTTACAAAGCTAAAGTGCCACCCACACTTGGGTCATACCTACAAGCACATATAAGCCTATTTTCACACACAATTTGGTAACCAAATGCATGTCATATAATCAACAAATCTTCACATTTAATCTCATTTCTCAACATGCCAATTTGCACAATCAATCCACATGTAATTCCTAGCATATTTCATCCACACTTCACTAAATCATTATGGCATCAACCTATCAATATGCTTACCATTCATAAGACCATTTCACCACCATCAAGCCATATCTAAACATGCATCATATATCATTTTCTCTCATGTATATTACCAACATTTATCTAGCCAAATCACATGGCTTAGGTAGTGTGATGACGATCCTCGATGATCCCGAGCCTTCAGTAGCTTTGACGACCTATAAAATAGAATAAACACACACAAAGTAAGCTTTCCAAAAGCTTAGCAAGCCATATACAAATAAACTTAACATATAAGCATTCAAAACATATAATCAATATGGATTCACTATTAGCTGAATTGCATAGCCATAATTCATCTTGGCACATTCACTTAGCTATTTATCTTTCAATCTTGCATATCATCATATACTTTATTGCATCATAGCTTGTCCATTCATGAAACACAATTTACTTTCTCTTATTCAAATACATAATTCATCTAAGTAAGTTTATGAATATACTTACCTTTTTATATACACAATGTGTACATATCAAATGTACTTGAAATGGATATACAAATCACATAGTCATTCATTTCTCGGACTTGCCCGTTGAACCGTTAAGAATCTAATAGGATACTTAGAATGCTCAAAATAGTCGTATAATGCCAACGTCCCATACATGGCCTTACATGTATCCAGATATCGATGCCACTGTCCCAGACAGGGTCTTACACGAATCAAATACGATGCCAATGTCCCAAACATGGTCTTACACGTAAATCTCATATCAATGCCAACATCCTAGACGTGGTCTTACACGAGATATCGAATCAATGCCAATGTCCCAGACGTGGTCTTACTTGATATCACGTAACAGACATCTATGTCATAACATATGCATTCCTATCTTTTCCTAGGCTCATAAGGGACTTCTCGGACTTTAACATTTTATCGACTTATTCGTAAACTCAGATTTCACATACATTCCATCTCAATGGATATTAATAGCAATTCAAATCCATATGTACACAAATAATTCAATTCAAATACATTTATTTGTATATCGACTTACCTCATATTCGGTTTAACGGAAACGAATACGGCTACTCTATTACTTTCGATTTCCCACGATCTAAGTCTATTTTCTTCGGTTCTTGATTTATACATATTCAAATTTAATCCTTTTATTCACCAAAACATTCAATTCAATCCAAAAACACATATTTAGTGCAATTTACAAATTAGCCCCATATTTTCACATTTAGACATTTTAGTCCCTAATTCACAAAATCACAAAATACCCCAAATTTGCTTTCACCCATGTTTGGTCGAATACACCCTATGATCATATCAATCCATACATTTCATTTATTTCACAAATTAGTCCTTCAAAATTTCATTTTCTCAATTTAATCCAAATTACTCAAATTCACTAAAAATCCAAATACAAAATATGCTACTCAAACACATATTTTCCATATCTCATCATCAAATATTTCAAAGCTTATATGTTCATCAAAGACACATTTCTAAAACATCATCAATTCTCAAAATTATGACATGGGTTTTATAGCATACAAAGCAACGATTGCAAAAACATAGAAATTATCAAAAACTGATAAAAAACACCTATCCGATTTAAGTTTGAACATTGGCCGAATGAAAAAAAGCCTAACTCTTTCTTTTCTTTTCTACATTCGGTGGATGAACACCAAAAAAATGGCCACCATTTTTTTTATTAAATTATAATAACATTAATAAACATTTTACCAAATTACCATTAATGAAAACATTTATAATTCATAAAATGTATGGCTATTTTTGTCCATTACCAACCACTATTTATTTAAATGATTTAATTGCCTCATAAGGCCTCCCCATTAAAAAGTCATCTCAAATAGGCCATTAATCAAATAGAATACTACTTTTATAGTTTATGTGATTTAATCATTTGCTCAAATTAAGCATTCAAACAGATGAATTAACTCAAAGAAATTTCACACATGCTAATTCATATACTGTAGACATGGAAAATAATATTAAAATATTTTACTGACTTAGATTTGTGGTTTTGAAACCACTGTTTTGACTAGGGTTTAAATTGACATGTTACAATTCTCTCCCCTTTAGAGATTTTCATCCCCAAAAATCTTACCGTTAAATAGATTTGGATATTACTGTTTCATTGAATCTTTAGGCTCCCACATAGCCTCTTCTATTCCGTGTCGATGCCATAACACTTTTACTAATGGAATTTTCTTGTTTCTCAACTCTTTCACTTCATGAGTTAGGATATGGATTGGTTCTTCCTCGTAAGTCATATTAGATCGAATTTCAGATTTAGACGGAGTAATCACATGTGATGGATTAGATCGGTATCTACGGAGCATTGAAACATGGAATACATTATGTATTTTTGCTAGCTCAGAGGGCAACAATAATCTATACGCAACTGGCCCAATACGTTCAATAATCTCATACGGTCCGATGAACGTCGGACTTAACTTGCCTTTACGTCCGAATCGGAGTACTTTCTTCCACGGAGACACTTTTAAGAAAACTTTGTCACCAATTTCAAATTCAATCTCTTTTCATTTCAAGTTTGCATAAGACTTTTGACGATCGGATGCTGCTTTTAGACTGTCACGGATTACTTTCACTTTCTGTTCAGTGTCTTTTATCAAATCGACCCCGTGTAACTTACTTTCACTGAGCTAAGTCCAATACAGAGGTGTTCGACATTTATGTCCATACAAAGCTTCATAAGGTGCCATTTTAATGCTCGACTGAAAACTATTTTTATCTGCAAATTCAATCAATGGCAAATATTGTTCCCATGAACCATTAAACTCAAGGATGCAACATCTCACCGTGTCCTCGAGAATCTGAATAATCTGCTCAGATTGACCATCCCTCTGTAGGTGAAAAGTGTAAAGCTTCTTATAATTTCTTCTAGAACCTTGATGTAAACCTCAGATCTCTATCTGAAACAATGGATAGTGGCACCCCATGTAATCTCACAATCTCAAAAATATAAAGCTCAGCTAATCTATCAAGTAAGTAATCAGATCATACCAGAATAAAATGGGCAGACTTCGTCAAACAATCAACTACCACCCAAATCACATCTTTCTTTCTCTGAGTCAAAGGCAATCCCAAACAAAATCCATCGTTACTTTATCCCATTTCCACTCGGGAATCAGAATCGGTTGTAGCAAACCAGATGGAACCTAATGTTCAGCTTTAACTTGTTGATAGATTAAGCATTTCGACACAAAATCAAAGATATCTCGTTTCATACCAGACCACCAATAGTGTTGCTTTAGATCATGATACATCTTCGTACTACCCAGATGAACAGATAGACGACTATTATGAGCTTTACTCAAAATTAATTGAATTAACTCTGGGTTTCTCGGAACACATAATCGATCTAAGAATCTCAAGTAATCATCAACATCAACTCGAAATTCAGATTCAGAGTTTGAATCACATTGAGCTCGTTTCGCTAACATTTCATTATCAACTTTCTGAGCATCACATATTTGTTGTAAAAACAATGTTTTTTCTTTTAATTCAACTATCACTAAACTATCATTAGACAAATCTAATTGAGCATTTAAAGCATGGAGTGCAAACAGTGATTTCTAACTCAATGCATCGTAACGACATTAACTTTACCCGGATGATAATCTATTACAAGTTTATAATCTTTTAATAGCTCTAACCATCTTCTCTGTCGTAGATTCAAATCTTTTGAGTAACCAGATATTTCAGACTTTTATGATATGAAAATACGTGACATTTCTCATCGAACAGATAATGTCGCCAAATCTTTAATGCGAACACAATCGCAGCTAGTTCAAGGTCGTGTATCGAATAGTTCTTTTCATGCGGCTTCAATTGTCTCGAGGCATAAGCTATGACTTTGCCTTCTTACATCAGTATGCATTCCAGACCATTCAACGAAGGATCACTGTAAATTACAAATTCTTTGCCTGATTCTGGCTATACTAAAATTGAAGCTTCAATTAACAGAGTTTTCAATCGATCAAAACTTTTCTGACATTTGTCGGACCATTCATATTTCACATCTTTATGAAGCAATCTAGTCAACAGGATAGATATTATCGAAAAGCCTTTTACAAACATTCGATAATAACCAGCGAGTCCCAAAACTTTTGACACATTTTTCGAAGGTTTCCATTCCAAAATAGAAGAAATCTTGCTCGGATCAACTCGTATTCCTGATGCTGACACAATATGCCCCAAAAAACTAACTTCATGTAACCAATATTATCATTTACTAAATTTCGCATACAATTGCTTTTCTCTTAGAGTTTTCAACACAATTCTCAGATGTTCAGCATTTTCAATTTCATCCCGTGAATAAATCACAATGTCGTCAATGAATACAACAACAAATCGATCTAGGTACGGTCTAAAAAATCTGTTCATCAGATCCATAAAAACAACAGGAGCATTCGTTAATTCAAAAGGCATAACTAAAAATTCATAATGGTCGTATCTTATTCTGAAAGCAGTTTTTGGAATGTCTGAGTCTTTTACCCTCAACTGGTAGTGACCCGATCTTAGATCTATCTTAGAAAACACAGTGGCTCCTTTTAACTGATCAAACAAATCGTCAATCCTGGGAAACGGATATTTGTTCTTTATAGTCACTTTGTTAAACTGATGATAGTCAATGCACATTCTCATCGTGCCATTTTTCTTTTTCACAAATAGAACGGGAGCACCCCAAGGTGAGAAATTCGGTCTAGCAAACCCTCTGTCGGTTAACTCTTGCAACTGTGGCTTTAACTCTTTCAACTCTGTTGGTGCCATTCTATATGGAGCTACCGAAATAGGTGTCGTACTAGGCAATAGATCAATACCAAATTCAACTTCACGTATCGGAGGTAATTCCGGCAATTTTAGGAAACACATCAAGAAACTCACAAACAACTTGCACAGACTCAACTTTCTTTTCGACACTTTCAAATCAATTACATAGGCAAAATAAGCTTCGTAACCCTTTTTCACATAACTCTGAGCTTTCAACACAGATATCACAGCAGGCAATCCATTCAAATCATTAGACTCAACCTGAACTACTTCATCATTCGGACATCTCAAACCAATAGTCTTTCTTTTACAGTTCACAATAGCATTATGCAATGTCAACCAATCCATACCCAAAATTATGTCGAATTCATCAAAAGGTAACAGCATCAAATTAGCAGAAAAATAGATATCTCAAAACATTAACGGACAATTCTTGCATACTTTGTCAATCAGGACACTTTTACCTAAGGGGTTCGATACTTTTATAACAAACTCAGTAGACTCTATAGGCAAAGTCTTTCTAGATACTAAGTTCATGCATATATACGAATGTGTAGAACCAGGGTCTATCAATGCAATCACAGAAGTATCATAAAGAGTAAATGTACCTGTTATAACATCTGGAGATGAAGCTTCCTCCCAAGCTTGGATAGCATACGTTCTAGCAGGTGTTCTAGCTTCGGATCTCGCAACAGTATCTCTAGTAGTTCTCTAACTATCACTGACATTTCTTGTATTTTGGGAAGGTCTACCTCTCACTAGAGCATTATCGGACCTCGGATTCTGCACAATTTCTTGCTCAACAGACTTTGGACAGTCACGGATAAAATGATCTAATGATCCACATCTAAAGCAAGTTCGATCATTTAATCTACAACCTCTCAGATGCCTTTTACCACAATGTTTACATTCAAGACGCTCGAATCGGACGTTCCCAACACTTGCCATTGAAGTTGCTAGAGCTTTGGAACTCAACTGTGATCTAGCTCGATCTCTATTCGGATGTCCCACATTAGCTCTTGGACAACTTTGTTCATCACTGAATTTCTTCGAAGTAGACTGAAATGATTTACCCAGAAATCTCTTTCTCACGTCTCTAGCTTCAGACTCAGCTTTTCTTTTATCTTTCCCGAGTGCCTTAACTTTACTCGCTTGGTCAACAAGTACAACAACTCTTTTATCTCCAAAATCCCAACTAGCAAGCGGATATCTTCATTAAGGCCATCTTTAAACCTCTACACATTATTACTTCAGATGATACACATTCTCGGGCATGCTAACTCAACCTCACGAACTCTCGTTCGTATTCAGTGACAGATATTTGGCCCTGCTTCAATTCCAAAAATTCTTTTCGTTTTTGATCAATGAATCTCTGACTAATATATTTCTTTCGAACTCAATATGAAAGAAATCCCAAGTAACACGTTCCTTCTGAACAACAGAAATTAAAATTTTCCACCACTGATAGGCCGTGTCTCGTAACAAGGAAAAAACACATTTAATACTTTCTTCTTGTAACACCCCTAACCCGAGACCGTCTCCAGAATAGGGTTAAGAGGCATTACTGAACAACTACAACAAAATACATCCATTCCATAACACATAGTCTATCATTAATCATACATGCTCAAATACAAACATATGGTCCTTTATCTAGGTCTACGAGACCTTAATCTAATGTTAGAAAGGGGTCGGGACTAAACCGAATGCTTACGAAAATTTTCAAAATTTCAAGCCCTATTCAACACTGTTGAGGTCACACGCCTGTACAACCAGACCGTGTGCCTCCCACAGTTACCAGACACACCTATGTGTCCAGGCAATAGGGCATGTATACTGACTTCTTCACATGGCCATCAGGCACACCCGTGTGCCAAGGTCGTGTGCTCTTAGGCAATATACTGACTTATTCATACAGCTACTAGGCACGCCCGTGTACCATAGCCGTGTGCTCTTAAGCTAGCTACTGACTTTATCCCATGGTCAATAGGCAAACCCGTGTGCCATAACCATGTAGGCAAAACAGGCCATTTGTAAGGCCAAATTTCCATCCCACAATAATATCATACCTACAAGCATCAATACAATACCAATTCATGCTTTCAAAGGCATTCAAACATACCAATTCATGCATTATCCAATCACCAACTAAACCATTTACTATCATGCTCATTGTCATCACAATTAAAGCCATTCAAAGTGACAAATATACATCAAAACATGAATATACCAAACATCATGTAATCCAAATCATAAACTTTCTTCAAACACATCTTATCATCAACCACACCATCATAAAATATACCATTTCCATAACTCATTCATAAGTTCAACATCATTCAACTTCCAAGCCAACTCACATGGCAAGGATTAAACATTTCAGGACATATCTTATCTACTAGCCTATACATGTCGTAATTCAACTATATACATCTTTCCAAAGTACCAAAATAGATTGCCGATAGTGTGATTGAGATGCTGACGATCCCCGGATCTAAGCTAGCTTTATTTACACTGCAAAGTAGAGAAACAATCACATAGTAAGCTTTCAAAGCTTAGTAAGTTTGAATTATAATACAATTAAGTCAATAAACCAATTCAATATAAAGAAAAAATGGAAAATGAAATGTTTTTTTGACAAAAAGAGGACTTAGCTTACCAAAATGACCAAAACAATGCACCAAAATGCAAAGGCATATTCGGCCTTCCCTCTCCCACACCAAGTCACTACCTCCTCCAACTCCCCCAAATTTCGCCACAATCCCCAAAGCTCCCATTCACTCATTTGAAATGAGTGGACCAAGTCCTCCTCCCCACTTTGCTCTCCACCATCCAAGTCACCACTTGACCAAGTCCAAGGTAGAGTTTAAATCATCCACAACTCCTTCCTCCTATGCCGTCCAAAATGGTTGCAAAAGGGGTGGGATTCTTGCGACTTGAACCCCAGACCTCCCCCTTGGAGATGACGCCCCCCAAGCTCCTCCCTTGTGGCGCATGCCTTGCCACTTAGCTAGCTCCTCATTTGTGTTATAATTCCACTTAATTTATTTATAAGCCCCATCTCCTTCAGCTCCCTTCCCCTAAAGCCCAAAATAAAACTTATTCACCTACTCAGCTCACACCTAGCCAACAACTAAATCCGAAAACACCAAACAACATCATAGTAAGCAATTAACCATGCAACAATGCCAAAATAAAATAGCCCTTAACCCGGATATTACGGTTCTACCCCTTTAAAATAATTTCGACCTCAAATTACCGGTCGAAGAGTTGCGGTATTGTCTGTCTTATCATATCCTCGGGTTCCCACGTAGCTTCTTCTACACCATGATTCCGCCTAAAGAACCTTAACCAGAGGCACAGACTTCCACAGCGAACCTTTACATCCCGATCTAAAATCAGACAGGGCTCTTCCTCTATGGACATATCTGGATTTACCTCGATCTCCTCTCTGTTACCACATGTGATGGGTGAACGATATCGCCAAGCATCGAACGTGGAACACATCGTGAATCGACTTAGCTCACCGCAACTCGAGTGATATGCAAGCTAGTCCCACTCGTCTTAGTACCTTATATGGCCCAATAAACCCTGACTAAGCTTGCCTTTCTTCCCGAACCTTAATACTTTCTTCCACGGTGAGACCTTCAGAAAACTCGATCTCCACAAAGAATTCAATATCTCTCGCTTAAGATCAGATAGGACTTCGCCGGTCGAAGCTTCCTTCAATGAGCTGAATCAACTTAACCTTGTCTTCGGTCTCAAAGAACCAACTCGTCCCAACAACCGCCGCTCACTTAACTCTGTCCAACAAGTCGGTGAACGACACTTCCCTCGCATAACGCCTCATAAGGTGCCATCTTAATGCTCGCTTGGTATTGTTGTTGTAAGCAAACTCACCAATGGTAGATACTCCTCCCAACTACCCTCAAGTCCAATACACAACCTCAAGCATATCCTCCAATATCGATAACCTTTCGATTGCCCGTCATCATGGATGAAATGTCAGTCTGAAATCTAACTGTACCCGAGCTCGATGTAAAGCCTTCCAGAACCTTGACGTGAATCTGGGGTCCCTATCCGAGATAATCGATACGGGCACCCCGTGCAGTCTCACAATCTCTGACACATACAGCTTCGCCAACCTCAAGTGAGTAATCCACCACCGAATAAAGTGAGTCGATTTAGTCACCGATCCACAACTACCCAAATCGAATCCTTCTTGCTCGGTGTAAGCGGTAATCCACCGAAAATCCATAGTGATCCTTTCCCACTTCCATCATGGAATCTTCATTGGTCAAGCAACCAGACGCAAGAATCGATGCTCACCTTGACTTGTTGACATGTCGACACTTTCCTACAAACTCTGTCACCTCCTTTTTCGACCGGCCACCGTAATCGCTTCTCCGAGATCCTATACATTTTGCTACCTCCGGGATGCATAGCGTAGGGTCGCTATGAGCATCCTGAAGAATCCTCCGCCTCAAATCAAGATCTCTCGGATACAAGCCTTCCCCGAAACACGAACCCCATCATTTGGACAAGTCAGAACCCTTCAAACCATTATTCTCGCACTGAGTCCTCTTCGCGCCAAAACCTCATCCAACAACTGCTTTTCTCGATCGCTCAACCTAAGTAGGCTTAACTTGCGCTTCGCGAATACTCCGTCATCGTACAAACTCAAGTGGGCAAACAATGCTCTTAAATCCAAACAACCTTACGGCTCAACGCGTCGCCACGACGTTAGCTTGCGGATGATACTCAATTGAGCAATCGTAGTCTTTCACAGCTCAATCCATCGGTATTGCCTCGATTCAAGTCTTTCGAGTCGAGGTACTTCAGACTCTTATGGTCCGTATAGACTACCGATCTCTCCGCACAAGTAATGCCTCCATATCTTTAGGGCAAAAACTACACCGCAAGCTCCAAATCGTGCGTGGGATAATTAACCTCATGTGGCCTCACCGCCGGGATGCGTGAAGCCACAACCTTCCTTCCCGCATCAAGACACAACCCAAGCTCAGATGTGATGCATCGCGAGACATTGAATTCCTTACTACCTCAGTCGGATCGTAACCGAGCTTCATCAAAATCTTCTTTAACTTATCGAAGCTCTCCCGCCGCTTCACCCAAACAAACGGAACTCCCTTCCTCAATAATTTGGTCATCGGTGCTGCAATTAACGAGAACCCCTCTACAAATCTTCGGTAGTATCCTGCCAACCCCAGAAAACTCCGGATTTCCGCTACTGACTTAGGCGGCTTCCAATCCAACACCGCTTCTATCTTACGGGGGTCCACTCTAATCCCCTCAGCCGACACTACATGACCCAAAAATGTCACCTCCCTGAGCCAGAACTCGCATTTACTGAACTTCGCATAGAGCTGTTTCTCCCTTAGAATCTGCAATACCACCCGTAAATGAGCGTCATGCTCTTCCTCAGTCCTTGAGTATACCAAGATGTCGTCAATAAAAACTACCACGAATCGATCCGTAATTGTTGGAACACCCTATTCATCGATCCATGAAAGTCACGGTCGTTAGTCAACCCAAACCAGCATAACCAAGAATTCAAAATGCCCATACCGAGTAACGAAATGCCGTCTTCACGATATCCGCCTTTTTACCTTCAATGGTGATATCCCACCTTAGGTCAATCTTCGAGAAAACAGACGCCTTCACCGATCAAACAAGTCATCTATCCGAGGCGGTGGATACTTGTTTTTAATCGTCACTTTATTCATTATGTAGTCTATGCACATCCGCATAGTACCGTCTTTCTTCTTTACAAAGAGTAAAGGCTTCCCCACGGCGAAATACTTGGCCTCGATAAAGCCTCGTCCAATAACTCCGGATTTGAGCCTTAAGCTCCACTAATTCTTTAGGTGCCATCACAGACGAACAATGGATATTTGGCGCGAGCCCGAGTAATGATCAATCCCGAACTCTACCTCCGATCTGGTGGCAAACCCTAAGCTCCTCGAAACACATCCACAAATTCCCTCGATCGTCCGACGGTCTCCACGAAGACTCCTTAGCCTCCAAGGCATACACATGCACCATATATGCTTCAACCCTTTCTAACCATTTTCTCGCTTTCAGAGCGAGATACCAAGTTGGATGATATACACATTTAACAATCACATTGATAATTTACCAATGGTACACAAGTTCAACTTTATCTAATACTCACATAGCATTCCATTCATTTACTTTCAATTTCATTAACCACATAGGAATCATACATACCTTTGCCAACACGTAGTAACTTCACCAACCATGCTACTTAATCATTCGACTTTATACTTCGATCAATCTTTGTTATTCTCTTGCTTATGTCGCACACTTAGTGCCAATTTGTAAACCCAACATACTTGTCATCGCACATTTAGTGCCATTATGTTAAACCGAGTTTATATCGGTATCGCACACAGTGTCGATTCAATAAGCTAAAGCTTCTATCAACTCGCACACACGGTGCCAATCATTTCTATCGCGTTTCTAATTTTGCACACTTAGTGCTTTCTAATTTGATTCAGCACATAGCATTTCTGAGCTCATATTATATAGATATTTATTCAATTCATATCACATAAAACAAAAATTAACAACTTGTATTATATCCGAACTTACCCTGGACGTCAAAATACGGAAACAATCGATTAATTGAGCACTTTATCTTTGCCTTCAAATTCAATCCATTCAATCAATAATTTATTCATTTTAGTCCAAACACACATATTTAGGGAATTTTACATAATAGCCCTCATATTTTCACATTTCAACACTTTAGTCCCTAATTCACAAAACCACGAAATACACATAATTTCATTTCACCCATGCCTAGCCAAATTCTATCTATATTCATACAAGTCCACACATCTCATTTATTTCACAATTTAATCCCTCAATTTACACTTTTCACAATTTAGCCCAAAATACTCAATTTCACCAAAGATCCAAATACAAACTATGTTAACCTAACACTAAGCTCTCATATTTTACCATCTATCAACACAAAGTTCACATATTCATCAATGGAACATTTCAAAAACATCATCAACTCAAAAAATTAAGACATGGGTTAGCTAGAGTACAAAGCAACGATTATGAAAACATAGAAATAAACAAAAACCGAACAAAAATCACATACCAATTTTCACTTTAAGCTTGCCTCAGGTTCAAAGCTTTAAACTTTCTTTTCTTTTCTTTGTTTTCGGTGGAGATGGATGAACAATCCACTTACTCTTTTTTATTTGTTTTTATTATAACTTTAGTATATAATATAAAGTAATATACCTTATTTTAACATATAAAAACATATATGTTATCATTTAATGCCGTCCACTATACACAATTATAGCCAAATTGCATCATAAGTTCTTCTCATTATAAAGACAACCACTTAGGTACTTATAAATCAGCACACAACATTTTACACTTTACGCGATTAAATCCTTTCTCTTAATTAAACACACAATCGATAAAATTACCACACAAAATTTTCAAGCAGGCTATATCACATATAATTCAAACCAAGAATAATATAAAAATTTATTCCGACCTCGAATTTGTGGTCTCAAAACCACTATTCTAATTAGGGTCTAAACCGGGCTGTTACAACTCTCTTGCATTAGGGATTTTCGTCCTCGAAAATCTTACCAGCGAAATAGTTGTGGATATTGCTCTCTCATAATGTTCTCAGGCTCCCACGCAACCTCTTCTATTTCGTGGGTGTGCCACAACACTTTCACTATGGAAATTCTTTTGTTTCTAAACTCTTTAGTCTCTCGTGCCAGAATTCGAATCGGTTCTTTATTGTACAACAAATCTGGCTAAATTTCAACTTCAGTAGGGGCAATCACGTGAGACGGATCAGATCTGTACCTTCTAAGCACTGACACAAGAAAACGTTATGAATATTTTCTAACTCAGGTGACAACATCAATCTATAAGCAACTGTCCCTATTCGTTTAATGATCTCATATGGCCCGATGAATCTCGAACTCAACATGCCTTTCCGGCCAAATCGAAGTATTTTCTTACACGGAGACACTTTCAGAAACACTTTATGACCAATCTCAAATTTGATTTCTTTCCGTTTCAAGTCCACATACGACTTCTAACGATCTGAGGCCGCTTTCAAAATGTCTTGAGTTACCTTCACTTTCTGCTCAGTTTCTTTGATAAGATCAACCCCATGAATCTTATTCTCACTCAGCTCAGTCCAATACAATGGAGTTTGACATTTTCGACCATAAAGAGCTTCATATGGTGCCATTTTAATACTAGATTGAAAACTGTTGTTATATGCAAATTCGATCAACGGCAAATGTTTTTCCAACATACTCTCAAACTCAAGTACACAACACCTCAACATATCTTCAAGAATTTGAATGATCAGCTCAGATTGACCATCCGTTTGCGAATGAAATACAATACTAAAATGTAGCTTCGTGCCTAAAGCCTCTTGCAATTTATTCATTTTAGTCCAAACACACATATTTAGGGCATTTTACATAATAGCCTCATATTTTCACATTTTGACACTTTAGTCCCTAATTCACAAAATCACGAAGTACACATAATTTCATTTCACCCATGCCTAGCCAAATTCTCTCTATATTCATACAAGTCAACACACCTCATTTATTTCACAATTTAATCCCTCAATTTACACTTTTCACAAATTAGCCCAAAATATTCAATTTCACCAAAGATCCAAATACAAACTATGTTAACCCAACACTAAGCTCTCATATTTTACCATCTATCAACACAAAGTTCACATGTTCATTAATGACACATTTCAAAAACATCATCAACTTAAAAAATTAAGACATGGGTTAGCTAGAGTACAAAGCAACGATTACGAAAACATAGAAATTAACAAAAACCGAACAAAAATCACATACCAATTTTCACTTTAAGCTTGCCTCAGGTTTAAAGCTTTAAACTTTCTTTTCTTTTCTTTATTTTTCGGTGGAGATGGATGAACAATCCACTTACTCTTTTTTATTTGTTTTTATTATAACTTTAATATACAATATAAAGTAATATACATTATTTTAACATAAAATTTTAACATATAAAAACATATATGTTATCATTTAATGCCGTCTACTATACACAATTATGGCCAAATTGCATCATAAGTCCTTCTCATTATAAAGACAACAACTTATGTACCTATAAATCAACACACAACATTTTACACTTTACGTGATTAGGTCCTTTCTCTTAATTAAACACACAATCGATAAAATTACCATACAGAATTTTCACACAGGCTATATCACATATAATTCACACCAAGAATAATATAAAAATGTTATTCTGACCTCAAATTTGTGGTCTCGAAACCACTATTCTAACTAGGGTCTAAACTGGGCTGCTACACTTCTAGAGCCAAAGACATCTCATCAAATACTCAGATAATGTTTTCTAACATAAACTCGACTTTTTTGGCATCTTCATCACTGGTAACCCTGAATTCTTCAGCCCTATACTTACAAATTTTGTCAACCGGAGGCTTGTTCAATAGATTTAGATTCATAGTCGGAGGCATAGTAGATGTCTGAGGGGGATTAAGCGGGGGCGGAGGTTCTTAAACAGTCGGGTTATTTCGCACAAACTGACTGAACCACTCACTCATCATCTAGAAGAAAGCTTGTTTAGGTTCTCCTCTTTATCGCTCGTAGTCTGTCTCAATTCAGATGGCACTGTCCCTTGAGCGGGAGCAGGCGCATTACTTTATACATCGTCAGCTATGGCTCTTTAGGGATCCATTGCTATATGAAAATCACATTTTACATGTCAGAAATCATCACACTATCACAGTTCAAATATATGGCATGCATATCTAGGCTCTCACACGTATGTTAGTCCAAGAATCGGCTAAATCATAGCTCTGATACCAACAAAATGTAACATTCCTAACCCCTATCCATCGCTGGATTAGGGCTAAAGGCATTACCGACAGATCGAAAACTTTTATAGACATTTCATAAAACAATTCATCATTCGCAATCAAAGTGTCCCTTTTTAGGTCAACGAGACCTTAATCATGATTTAGAATAGGGTGGGGACTAAACTGAGTACATACTAAAATTCTTAAAAATTTAAAACTTTTCTAAGTTACAGAGGTCACACGCCTGTATGGACAGGCCGTGTGCCTCCCACGGCTACTTGACACAACCATATGTCATGGCTGTGCCAAAACAGATCATGCATACTGACTTATCCACACGGCCACCAGACACGCCCGTGTGCCATGGCCTTGTAAAGTTAGGCTAGCTACTGACTTATTCACATGGCCACCAGGCACGCCCATGTGCCATGGCGTGTATGCAAAATAGGCCATTTACAAAGCTAAAGTGCCACCCACACTTGGGTCATACCTACAAGCACATATAAGCCTATTTTCACACACAATTTGGTAACCAAATGCATGTCATATAATCAACAAATCTTTACATTCAATCTCATTTCTCAACATGCCAATTTGCACAATCAATTCACATGTAATTTCAAGCATATTTCATCCACACTTCACTAAATCATTATGGCATCAACCTATCAATATGCTTACCATTCATAAGACCATTTCACCACCATCAAGCCATATCTAAACATGCATCATATATCATATTCTCTCATGTATATTACCAACATTTATCTAGCCAAATCACATGGCTATTTACATTTCAAATAAATACCAAATGACTAGTCTATACATGCCATATTTAATATATACATTTCCAAAAGGTACCAAAATGAGCTTAGGTAGTGTAATGACAATCCTCGATGATCCTGAGCCTTTAGTAGCTTTGATGATCTATAAAACAGAATAAACACACACAAAGTAAGCGTTTCAAAAGCTTAGTAAGCCATATACAAATAAACTTAACATGCAAGCATTCAAAACATATAATCAATATGGATTCACTATTAGCTGAATTGCATAGCCATAATTCTTCTTAACATTCACTTAGCCATTCATCTTTCAATCTTGCATATCACCATATACTTTATTGCATCATAGGTTGCCCATTCATATAACACAATTTACTTTCTCTTATTCAAATACATAATTCATCTAGGTAAGTTTATGAATATACTTTCCTTTTTATACACACAATGTGTACATATCAAACGTACCTAAAACGGATATACAAATCACATAGTCGTTCATTTCTCGGACTTTCCCATTGAACCGTTAGGAATCTAATAGGATACTTAGAATGCTCAAAATAGTCGTACAATGCCAACGTCCTAGACATGGTCTTACATGTATCCAGATATCGATGCCACTGTCCCAGACAGGGTCTTACATGAATCAAATACGATGCCAATGTCCCAGTCATTGTCTTACACGTAAATCTCATATCGATGCCAACGTCCCAGATGTGGTCCTATACGAGATCTCGGATCACGTAACAGACACCTACGTCATGACATATGCATTCCTATCTATTCCTAGGCTCATAAGGGACTTCTTAGATTTTAACATCTTATTGACTTATTCGTAAACTTGAATTTCACATACATTCCATCTCAATGGGTATTCATAGCAATTCAAATCCATATGTACACAAATAATTCAATTCAATTACATTTATTTGTATATCGACTTACCTTAGATTCGGTTTAACAGTAATGGATACAGCTACTCGATTACTTTTGATTTCCCACGATCTAAGCTCGTTTTCTTTGGTTTTTGATCTATACATATTCAAATTTAATCCTTTTATTCACCAAAACATTCAATTCAATCCAAAAACACATATTTAGGGCAATTTGTAAATTAGCCCACATATTTTTATATTTGGACATTTTAGTCCCTAATCCACAAAATCACAAAATACCCCAAATTTGCTTACACCCATGTTTTGCCGAATACACCCTATGATCATATCAATCCATACATTTTATTTATTCTCAAATTAGTCCTTCAAAATTTCATTTTCTTAATTTAATCCAAATTACTCAAATTCACTAAAAATCCAAATACAAAATATGCTACTCAAACACATATTTTCCATATTTCATCATCAAATATTTCAAAGCTCATATATTCATCAAAGACTCATTTCTAAAACATCATCAATTCTCAAAATTAAGACATGGGTTTATAGTATACGAAGCAACGATTGCAAAAACGTAGAAATTATCAAAAATCGATCAAAAACACATACCTGATTTAACTTGAACCTTGGTCGAATGAAACAAAGCCTAACTCTTTCTTTTCTTTTCTACATTCGGTAGATAAACACCAACAAAATGGCCACCATTTTGTTTTTATTAAATTATAATAACATTAATAAACATTTACCAAATTACCATTAATAAAAACATTTATAATTCATAAAATGTATGGCTATTTTTGTCCATTACCAACCACCATCTATTAAAATGATTTAATTGCCTCATAAGGCCTCCCCATTTAAAAGCCATCTCAAATAGGCCATTAATCAAATAGAATACTACTTTTATGGTTTATGGGATTTAATCCTTTGCTCAAATTAAGCATTCAAACGGACGAATTAACTCACAAAAATTTCACACATGCTAATTCATATACTACAAACACGAAAAATAATATTAAAATATTTTACTAACTCAAATTTGTGGTTCCGAAACCATTATTCTTACTAGGGTCTAAACCGAACTGTTACATGTACGAACTTACTAAGCTTTGAAAGCTTACTATGTGATGTGTTTCTCTATTTTATAGTGTCAATAAAGCCAACTCGGATTCAGGAATCGTCAGTGACTCAATCACACTATCGGCAATCTATTTTGGTACTTTTAAATGATGTACATATTTGGTATATGGCATGTATAGGCTAGTTGATGTGGTGTATTTTGAGATGTTGGGCTGTGTCATGTGACATCCCTTAAAGGTTGAATGATGTAGTAAATATATGTGTGGGATAAGGGTATGATAAATATGGTTTGTTCATGCTTAAATGGTTGATGTAAATTGTAATTTAAATGTGAATTGTGGTAATGGTTATATGATGCTTGGCCTATATGTATTGGGTTGTGAAATTAAGTGTCTTGGATGGACTTATTTGAGTAGAAATTTGAGTATAAGAATAGATGGCTTAGTTGATGAATAATTTGTGCTTGAAATGGTATGTTTTGGTTGCATTTGAGGTATGAATTGGTATTGATTTAATGCATATAGGTGATTCTAAAGTGTAGATGGTAATTTGGCCTTGAAAATGGCCTATAATTACCCACACGATTGAGCAGACGGGCATGTGGCTCGACCGAGTCCTTCGTGGTTGTGTAATTAAAGCAAGTCAGGCTCGACTACGGGCTGGACACACGGGCATGTGACTGGCCGTGTGGTGCAAGTCAGTGTCGACCACAGGTGAGGCACATGGGTGTGTCTCACGCCGTGTGGACAAGTCAGTAGGTATGCCCTGTTTTTCCATGGCTTGGACACATGGGCGTGTCTGAGGCCGTGTGAGACACACTACCCACACCAGGCGCAGGACCTCTCGTAGAATTTAGAAAATGTTAGAATTTTAAAAATTTTTGTATGAGTTTGGTTTAGTCTCGGCCCTATTCTAAAGCATGATTAAGGTCTCGTAGACCTTATTAAGGGACTCTTTGAATGTGAATTAGTATGTTTGGATGTAGAATTATATGAAATGTTCAGATGTGATTAGTAATACCTCTTAACCCTAGTCCAGAAATGATTACGGATTAGTGATGTTACATTTTATTGGTACCAGAGCTACGATTTAGTCGATTCTAGGACTAACGTAATGTGTGTGAGTTTAGCTATACATGCCATATATATATAATTACGATAGCGTTATGAATCTTGACAGTTAAAATGTGTTTTTATATAGCAAATGGATCTCGATCGAGCAGTTGCTGATGATGTAGAAAGAAATATGCCTGCTCCCACTCAAGGGACAACGCTGGCACATCTATGCCGAATGATAGTAGCCAAGAGGGAGAGGCTAAACAAGCCTTTTTCTGAATGATGAGTGAGTGGTTTTTAGAGTTTGTTTGAACAAATCTAGCTGGTCAACAACCTCCACCCCTACAAGTACCGGTTGTGCCACAAGTTGCAGATTTGATCCGATTGAATAAACCTTCGTTAGATAAGATCCAAAAGTATGGGGTCGAAGAGTTTAGGGCCATAGCTGATGATGATGCCAAGTGAGCTAAATTTTGGCTCAAGAATACCATTCAAGTATTTGATGAGATGCAGTTAACACCTGATGAACGTATCAAATGTGTTGTTTCGTTGTTGAGGGATACAATGTATAATTGGTGGAAAACGTTGATTACATTGGTTCTGAGAGAGAGGGTTACCTGGGATTTCTTTCAAGTCAAATTCTGAAAGAAGTATATCAGTCAACGATTCATAGATCAGAAACGTAAAGAATTCCTTGAGCTGAAACAAGGCCACATGTTTGTTACTGAGTACGAGCGAGAATTTCTTAGATTGAGTCAATATGCAATGGAATGTGTTTCGATCGAAATTACTATGTATAAACGTTTCATTGAATGGTTGAATGAAAACATCAAATTATTGGTCGGAATGCTTGACATAAATGAATTTGTTGTATTAGTTGAAAGAGCTTGCAAATTCGAGGAGCTTAGCAAAGAAAAGAAGAAAGCCGATTCGAGGCTAGAGATGAAAGAAAAAGATTGATGAGAATGTCATCTCAAACTTCATCGAAGAGATTTAAAGATGCGAACAATCATTCAAATGTTTCGTTTGGACATTTGGGTAGAGATCGTGCAAGATAAAGTGTTGTTTCGAGAACTCAAGCACCAACTGAATCAAGTGTTGGTAGTGTTAAAAGCAACAAGCCTAAGTGTAGACAGTACAGAAGATGACACGTTGGAGAATGTTGGGGGAAGTACAATAATCAAACTTGTTACAAGTGTGGATCACGAGACCTTTTATTCGAGATTACCCAGAGTTAATCGAGAAAGACAATGTTTAGAGTACAAGACCGAGAAATACGACGGCTAGGGGTAGACCATCCAAAAGCACCAAAAATGTGAGTGGAAGACAAAGAGGGACTACGGATACAATTGTGAGATTCGAGATGAGAGCACCTGCCCAAGCCTATGCTATACGTGCACGAGAAGAAGCATCATCTCCAGACGTCATTACTGGTACTTTTACTCTATTTGATACTGATGTGATTGCATTGATAGATCCAGGTTCCACTCATTCCTATGTGTGTGTGAATCTAGTATCAAGTAAGACTCTACCCGTTGAGTCTATTGAATTCGTGATTAGAGTATCGAACCCCTTAGGTAAGTGTGTTTTGGTGGACAAAGTGTGCAAGAATTGTCCATTGTTGTTTCAGGATGTTTGTTTTCTAGCTAATTTGATGTTACTACCTTTTGATGAATTTGATATCATTCTGGGTATGGATTGGCTCATTTTACATCATGCTACTGTGAATTGTAAATGAAAGAGTATTGATTTGAGAAGTCAGAATGGTGAGATAGTTCGAATTGAATCTAGTGATTTAAATAGGTTGCCATGTGTCATATCATCAATGAAAGCTCTGAATTATGTGAAAAAGGGTCGTGAAGCTTACCTCACGTATGTGATAGATACAAAAGTAACTGAAAAGAAATTTGAATCTATTCCTGTAGTATGCGAGTTTCCAGATGTGTTTCCTAAAGAACTACCGGGATTACCTTCGATATGAGAAGTTGAGCTTGGTATTGAATTGGTACCGAGAACGACTCCTATCTCAATAGCTCCGTATAGAATGGGACCAACAGAACTGAAAGAGTTGAAGTCTCAATTGCAAGAATTAACAGATAGAGGGTTTGCACGACTGAGTTTCTCACCTTGGGGTGCTCCTGTGTTGTTTGTGAAAAAGAAAGATGGCACTATGAGAATGTGTATCGACTACAAGCAGCTCAATAAAGTGGCTATAAAGAATAAGTATCTGTTGACATGGATTGATGATCTGTTTGATCAGTTGAAAGAGGCTACAATGTTTTCAAAAATATATTTGAGATCAAGCTATTATCAGTTACGAGTTAAATACACTGATGTGCCAAAGACTACTTTCCAAATAAGGTGCGGACATTATGAGTTTCTGGTTATGCCTTTCGGACTTACTAATGTACCTACTATTTTCATGGATTTGATGAATCAAATCTTCAGACAGTATCTGGATTAGTTTATGGTAGTATTCATAGATGACATTTTGATCTACTCCCGTGATAAAATCGAGCGTGCCAAACATCTGAGACTTGTGTTATAGATTTTGTAAGATAAACAGTTGTATGCAAAGTTAAGTAAATGTGAGTTTTGGTTACGTAAAGTCAATTTTCTAGGCCGTATTGTATCAGCATCGGGTATTCGGGTTGATCCGAGTAAAATTTTAGCTATACTTGATTGGAAACCTCCTAGAAATGTCTCTAAAGTTCAGAGTTTTTTAGGACTTGCTGGTTATTATAGACAGTTAGTGAAAGGCTTCTCTATGATTGCAACACCGATGACGAAGCTATTATAGAAAGATGTTAAGTTTGAGTGGTTAGAAAAGTGCCAGAAAAGTTTTGATCAGTTGAAGATCTTTTGACCGAAGCTCCAGTGGTAGTTCAGCCAGAATCGAGTAAAGAATTTGTCATTTATAGTGATGCATCTATGAGTGGTCTGGGTTGTGTTTTGATGTAGGAAGGCAAAGTCATAGCTTATGCTTCGAGATAGTTAAAGCCGCACAAAAAGAACTATTCGATGCATGATCTGGAATTGGCAGCTATTGTGTTTGCATTGAAGATTTGGAGCCACTATCTGTTCAGTGAGAAATTTCATGTTTATTTTGATCATAAAAGCCTGAAGTATGTGATGACTCAGAAAGATCTAAATTTGAGACAACAGCAATGGTTAGAATTGTTAAAAGACTATGAATTAGTGATTGATTATCATCCGTAAAGCTAATGTAGTTGTTAATGCTTTAAGTCAAAAATCTTTATGTACTTTATGAGCTATGAATACTCAGATAGATCTATGTGATGATGGTTCAATTTTGGATGAGTTGAAAGTGAGGTCGATGTTTATACGCCAAATGTGTGACGCTCAGAAAAGTGATGGTGAGTTGATAGCAAAACGAGCTCAATGTGGATTGAATGTTAATTTAGAATTTTGAGTTAATAAAGATGATTTTTTGAGATTCAGATATAGGATTTGTGTTTCGAGGAATTTAGAGTTGATTCAAATGATTTTGAACGAAGCTCATAATAGCCGTTTGGCAGTTCACCCGGGGAGTATGAAAATGTATAATGATCTGAAGCAGTTCTATTGGTGGCATGGTATGAAGCGAGACATCTCAGAGTTTGTTTCAAGATGCTCGATTTGTCAGCAAGTTAAAGCTGAACATTAGGGTTCATCCGGTTTGTTACAACCGAGAATGATTCCTGAGTGGAAATGGGAGAGGATCACGATGGACTTTATGTCGAGATTGCCTTTATCTCAGGGAAAGAAAGACACAATCTGGGTAATAGTTGACAGATTGACAAAATCAGCTTATTTCATTCCGGTGAGAACATATTATTCCCTTGATAAATTAGCTAAATTATATATTTTGAGATTATGAGATTACATGGAGTGCCTATTTCTATTATTTTGGACCGAGACTCGAGGTTCACATCGCGATTTTGGAAGAAATTGCAAGATGCTTTAGGTACAAAACTACACTTTAGCACAACTTTCCATCCACAAACAGATGGATAGTTCGAACGAATCATTCAGACACTTAAGGATATGTTGAGATGTTGCATTCTCGAGTTTGAAGGTACGTGAGAATGATACTTACCTTTGATTGAATTTTCTTCTAATAATAGCTTTCAATCTAGTATCAATATGGCACCATATGAGGCTCTTTATGGTAGAAAATGTTGAACTCCATTGTATTGGACTGAGCTGAGTGAGAATAAGATTCACGGGATTGATTTCATAAAATAGATTGAGCAGAAAGTGAAAGTGATACGTGAAAGTTTGAAAGCGGCTTCAAATCGTCAAAAGTCCTATGCATATTTGAAATAGAAAGATATCGAATTTGAGATTGGTGACAAAGTGTTTTTGAAAGTGTCTCCGTTGAAGAAGATACTTCGATTTGGCCGAAAAGGCAAGAGTCCGAGGTTCATAGGGTCATATAAGATCATTGAAAGAATTGGGCCAGTTTCTTATAAGTTGTTATTACCACCTGAATTAGAAAAAATTCATAATGTATTTCATGTATCAATGCTTTGACGATATAGATCTAATCCGTAGCATGTAATTTCTCCTACTGAGGTTGAGATTCAGTCAGATTTGTCATATAGTGAAGAACCGATTTGATTTCTGGCACGGGAGATCAAAGAGTTGAGAAAAAAGAATACCGTTGGTGAAAGTGTTGTGGCACAAACACGAAATTGAAGAGGCTACGTGGGAGCCTGAAGATGTTATGAGAGATCAATATCCAAACCTATTCACTTGTAAGATTTTCGGGGACGAAAATCCCTAAGGGGGAGAGTTGTAATAGCCTGGTTTAGACCCTAGTCAGAACAGTGGTTTTGAGACCACAAATTTGAGGTCGAAAAAATATTTTAAGATTATTTTTTGTGTTTACAGTACGTGATTAAGCATGTTTGAAATTTCTGTGTGAAAATTTTTACGTTTGTGTGCTTAATTTGAGAAAAGGACTTAATCGCATAAAATGTAAAAGATATGTGTTGATTGTTGAAGTGTTTAATTGTCATGACTTCTTAAATGAAAGGTCCTTATGTTGTTAATAAACCATTTGAAAGTAAATGGATGATAATGACATGGAATTGATTGTTATTATTAAAATTTATTAAGGTTAAAATGGTAAATAAGATAATAACATGAATTAAATAAAACAAATGAAATAAGTTAGTGGATTGTTCATCCATCTTTGTTGAAAATTTGAAAGAAAATAAAAGAGAACAAGTCATCTAGGGTTCGGCCATTGTTGATTTCAATCAAGGTATGTTTTGAGCTCTGTTTTGGATAATTTCTATGTTTTTTTTAATTGTTGCTTCATGCTCTACAAAACTCGTGCTTAAATTTTCTTAATTGGTGATGAAATTGAAATGTGCCATGGATGAATTCATGAGCTTTGTAAAGTTTGGTGATGAATTATGAAAGATATGTGTTAGATTAACATAGTTTGTATTTGAATTTTAGGTGAAATCGAGTAATTTAGACTAAATTGTGAACATAATATTTTGAGGGACTAAAATGTAAAATAAATGAAATGTATGGACTTATATGAAGATAGTGAGAATTCAGCTAGGCATGGGTACAAGCAAATGTGTATTTGATGATTTTATGAAATAGGGACTAAAGTGTCAAAATGTGAAAATGTAAGGGCTATTTTGTAAAATGCCCTAAATATGTGTTTGGACTAAATTGAATAAATTTGTGATTTAATGAGTTAAATTTGAATATGTATAGAACAAGAAAGGAGAGATTTAGATCGGGATCGAGGTAAAGACAAAGTACTCAATTGATCGACAATTCTCGGTATTTTGACGTTCAAGGTAAGTTCGGATATAATACGTGTACTTAACTATGTTTAAATGTTATGAAACGAATAGTTATGAGATTATTGAATTATAAATGCTATGTGAGGAATTGAGTTATATGGCACTAAGTGTGCGAATTTAGAAACAAGACAGAGATGATTAGCATTGTGTATGCGAAACAATAGAAGCTTCGGCTTATTGATTTGGCACTGTGTGTGCGATACCGAATTAAGTTTGGTTTTACACTGAGGCACTAAGTGTGCGATGTTATTTAAGTTTCGGCTATAATGTGGGCACTAAGTGTGTGATTAAACCTAATGAAAGATGAAGGTTGATCGAAATGCAATATCGAGCATGAATTAGCATTGATGGTGAGTAACTATGTGTTGGCTAAGGTATGTATTGAACCTTTGAGGTTGATGAGATTGTATATGAATTTATGAATGGTTGAGTAAACATACTAGCTATGGATGATATGATGTAGACATTTGAGAGTTAATCTATGTGATGGATTCATTTTTTTGCATTGAAATTGAGTTATTAAATTGAATGTATTATGTACGAACTTACTAAACTTTGAAAGCTTACTGTGTGATGTGTTTCTCTGTTTTATAGTGTCAGTAAAGCCAGCTTAGATCTAAGAATCGTTAGGGACACAATCACACTATCGGCAATCTATTTTGGTACTTTTAAATTCTGTACATATTTGGTATATGGCATGTATAGGCTAGTTGATGTGATGTACTTTGAGATGTTGGACTTTGCCATGTGACATGGCTTAAAGGTTGAATGATGGAGTAAATATATGTGTGGGATAAGGGTATGATAAATATGGTTTGTTCATGCTTAAGTGGTTGATGTAAATTGTGATTTAAAAGTGAATTGTGGTAATGGTTATATAATGCTTGGCCTATATGTATTGGGATGTGAAATTAACTGTCTTTGATGGACTTATTTGAGTAGAAATTTGAGAATAAGAATAGATGGTTTAGTTGATGAATAATTTGTACTTGAAATGGTATGCTTTGGTTGCATTTGAGGTATGAATTGGTATTGATTTAATGCATATAGGTGATTCTAAAGTGTTGATGGTAATTTGGCCTTGAAAATGGCCTACAACTGCCCACACAGTTGGGCACACGGGCATGTGGCACGACCGTGTCCTTCGTGGTTGTGTAATTGAAGTAAGTCAGGCTCAACCATGGGCTGGACACACGGGCGTGTGACTGGCCGTGTGGTGCAAGTCAGTGTCAACCACGAGTGAGGCACACGAGCATGTCTCAAGCCATTTGGACAAGTCAGTAGGTATGCCCTATTTTGCCACGGCTTGGACACATGGGCGTGTCCGAGGCCGTGTGAGGCACACGGCCTACCCACACGAGCGTGTGACCTCTGTAACTTAGAAAAATGTTAGAATTTTAAAAATTTTTGTATGAGTTCGGTTTAGTCCCGGCCCTATTCTAAAGCATGATTAATGTCTCGTAGACTTCACTAATGGACTCTTTGAATGTGAATTGCTATGTTTGGATGTGGAATAATATGAAATGTTCGGATTTGATTAGTAATACCTCTTAACCCTAGTCCGACAATGGCTACGGGTTAGGGATGTTACATGAAAATAGGGCATACATACTGACTTGGGTCAAGCAGCCGACCACATGCCCGTGTGTGTATCCTGTGCCCTTTGAAGTGGCAACACACACCCGTATACCAGGCCGTGTACTAGGCCATGCCCAACCAGTAGGGTATACTGACTTATGCAACACGGCCAACCCATTCACCCGTGTGCTAGGCTGTATGCCATTTAGAAGGTACACTAACTTGTAGCACACGGCTAGTCGCACGCCCGTGTGTGAGACCGTATGGAGCATAATGACTTCAATTTAATATCAACACCAGGGGACACACGGTCGTGTAATTAACAATGTGTCACACATGGCTGATGTAACACCCCGCACCCAAGACCGATACTGGGTTTGGATACGAGACATTACTATGCTTGAACTCACTTAAACATGTACTTACAAATTATAAAATTTCGTTCCATCCTAAAAACTTCACTTTCTTAGTCAACACTTATAACAAGGGCCTACGAGGCCTTTAACTCATGTCAGAAAACTTTTGGAATTAAAATCAAATAACTCATTTTTGAATCATGGTTCACATGCCCGTGTGACTTGGCACACGCCCGTGTACCCTTAAGCACGCCTATGCCCACAAACCGTTAAGGGCTATTGACTATTTCCACACGGCTTAGACACGCGTGTTCTACCAACCGTGGAAGGTTATTGACTAATTTCACACGGCCATGACACGCCATGGGCATAGATCGGTGCTAATCCTTGATATACCGACTAAATCAACACGGTCTAGGAACACACCCATGTTCCAAACCGTGTGCCTTACATGGCACACATCAGAATACCCCAAACCCTGCCTACACACCACGAATCAACTGTATGTCACAGGAAAAAGGGTTTTGAGAGGTTTAGGTTTAAGTTTAAAAGTTTGAGGAAAACACTTCGCTAAATTATGTATTTGAAGAAAAACTTGAGTAGGTTTGATTGAAATCGATGATGTATTTGAAAACCCGAAAATTTTAAAACTTACTCCGATGGGTAGGTAAAACAGGTTTATCTCGTTAAGAAGTCTGAGTTGTTTATCATTGTTACAAAAACATTTTGTCTTAGTAGAAGATCGTGTTTAAGTTAGAAAACATTTGAGTTCTTCTTTATTCCAAATCTTAGTGTGATACAGATGGTATAGTTTAAAATGTCACTTTTGTAGTTTTGAAATCGTTATCTTTCCAAATTTTAGCACATTTTAACCCAATTAATTTGTTAAGGCATATTAAACATTTACTTTAAGCATAAACAAGCAAACCATAATTTTAAAAGGCCTTTTACAACCCAAAATAAAACCACAGAGAAATAAATAACTAATGTACCAAATTTTATAAAGTCTGAGCAAATCCTTTATTAAACATGGCATGAGCACCTCGAGTCCATCCCGGCTCCATGTCCGCGTCTAAGTGTCACCTGAAAAAGTCAAAGGAGAGAGTGAGTCGCGAGACACAAAGTATAAATCCTCTCCAGTATAACATGCCAACACACATATCATAACAAAATAATGCAAGTAATGCACCGATCCTAGCCAACCATATCACCTTTTCTACCCCGTGGTACCAAACCACCGGTGGTGCCAAACCACCGTGACCCAAAGTCACAAATAATCCAATGATGGGGCCAACCCATCGTGTGATACCAAATCACTAGCGACAATCCCAGATCTCATAAGTGGGGCCAACCCATGGTGGTGTCAACCACGAGGACGAGTCGCAATGAGGTGCCAAACCTCCGTGTCCCAAAGACACAAGCAGATACCAAATCACCGGTGACCGCAATACAAATGATGATGGGGCCAACCCATCGTGTGATACCAAATCACCAAGGCCAATCCCAGATAATCAATCGTGGGGCCAACCCATCCAACGAGACGCCGAGGTGCCAAACCTCTCGTGACCCAAAGTCACAAAATATCATTGTGGTACCAAACCACCTGAGGTGCTAAACCTCCGTGTCCCAAAGACACAAGTGTCCCAAAGACACGGATATCATACTCCCCTCCTCTCACATTACCCATACATGTCATACTAACTCATGTACCATATTCAAATCATGTAATTCATGCCAACATGCCCAACATTGCATCTCATAGCATACATATATATCATGGATCATCATATCCAACGATCAACAATAGAACTCGTAATGCTACGGACTTACCCGAATCTGCGGAACATACCCTACCGGGTATCATGATACCATCAATGTTTCATTTACACAAACAAAGTTATCACATTACTTAGTCAAGATAGTGTGTTGGTTTACACACCAAATAGCGAAGATTAAATCCTAAGAACCGATCTAAGTCCCTTGATCACCTCGACAACCCCGATCCTACAATCGGCCAACAATGGATTAATCACTATACCATTCGGCCAAAATAGGTAACCCAAGGGTTGCGTTAAGCCTTACCTTTGCAAATGGTTCGGTTTCCAACCACGCCCAACCAACACCGATCCTTCCGATAATCGGCCTCCCTCTCAAACATAAACATTAGTCTCATCACACTTTGGCTTAACAACTCTAAAGAAACCATTATAGCTACCTTTTTCCACCACTTACCGAAAGTGCTTAACAGTAAGAAGGCTCTCCTTGCTTGATTTCGAACTCCAAAGGCCCTATACGCAAAAACGATTACCAATACAAGTGATTAACTCCTTTAATAGATACCAAATCGCCTTAAACATACTAACAATCGGCAAAGTACCGGAGAAAAGAAAGGGCCATTCTACCAACACTTACCCTCTTAGTAGACCGATTGTACAAGACTCCAATCAAGAGGAATAGGTTCTTTGATCAAGAAAAGAAGAGCTTTAAAAAACAAAGAAGAAATCGGCAAGGGTTGTAGTAAGGTTCTGGCTAACAAGTTTTGGAAAAGAAAGAAATAGATTGAAGATATGGAGAGGTGCTTTGGTTTAAAGAAAAGAGATGGATGATGGTGATTTTGGAGGATGAGTTTGGCTTGAAAGAAATGGGTAACACAAATGGTGACAACGGCTAACAAGTTTAAGAAGAGAAAGAAAATGAAAAGGTGATGGAAAGGGTGGTGCTTTCGGTTTAGAAGAAGAAGGAATGGAGGAAGGTCTCCTTGGAAAATAAAGTTTCGGCACAAGTTGTAGAGAAAACACAAAGCTGGTTTCGGTTTAACACAAATGAAGAAGAAAGGAAAATGAGAGAGGCATTCGGCTTCTACAAAAACAAAAGAAAAGAATGATGGAAACAACAAGCAAATTCGGTAAAGATGGAAGCACTTGGGGTTTCGGTTTCAAGCATGAAAAGAAAAACAAAATGGTTTCGGCTTAGGCTATTTGCAAGTGAAGAGATCTTTTACTAGCTTTTGACTAACCAAAAATTAGTTTACCAAAATAAAATCGTGACCGAAAATGCACATTTGCCTAAGTGGAAATTTCGGCACTCTCCCACAATAACAACCTACCACTCTTTTCCCTCCCCAAACTCTCTCCAAATCCTACCAACCTCCCCAAATACTCCCAAGCCACTAATTCAAACTTGTTGAACTAGTCTCCTCCCACATTCACTCACCACCCACCATTTGAATGTGTTGACTTAGTCCATGGTAGAGTTTGAACTACCAACAACTCCTCCTCCCCATGCCGCCAAAATGAGAGCCAAATGGGGATTTTCGCAGCTTGAACTCAGGACCTCCTCCTCCCTTGCAATTGACGCCATACACATGCTCCAAGTGGCGCATGCTTGCCACTTTGCTAGCTCTTCATTTGTGCTCAAGAACACCAATTAAAATATATAAGACCCACTCCCTCACTCCTATCACATAAAGCCCAAAACTAAATTTTTTCCACCCACTCGTGCTCATTCCTAGCCTACAACTAAGCCTCGAGACCACACAAACAACAACATAACAAGCCATTAACATGCAGACAATGCCAAATAAAATAGCCCCTAACCCGGATATTACACACACACACTGTCGTGGATTTGCCCATGGCCTATTATGATTAGTAATACTAAGGTGGGTTAACTTTTGACAAAAGCCAACCGTAGGCACTTACAATTTATTTACCAAGCCTTTAGCCACCTCAAATGAAGATCATAACCATACACAATTCAACGATGCAATAACAACCCAATTTTAAGAATAATACTACATGCTTCATTGATCTCAACAAGCATACATGCTTAGTCAAATTTGGCCAATCACTTAGCCATATACAAAGAATAATAAACTTGATAGCCTTTACAAAGGCCCTTCTTAAAACATATCCACAAAATGAATGTTTCCTATGCATGCCATACTTAGTAAAGTAACTTGGCTATACCAAAATAAGAGTTGATAGTGTGTTGCGAGCTCCGACTTTAATGATCCACGAGTTAGCTTGGTGGAACTGCATAGAAAGAAAGAATCATAACGTAAGCATATAGCTTAGTTAGTTTGCATGTAACAACTCATAGCATCATCATTGCTTAATATAAACCATTTCACATGAACAATGGTATCGTGAATTTTAGCTAAAGAGCTTACTTACTCATATAGATTCTTACATGTCTCATGACACTTACTATTATCATACTTGGAAGGTAACCATGATACCTATATCACTTGATCACATTGATCAGTATACTATACTAACAATAATCATGATATCTACTTTCTCATTCACAACATGAATAATACTCAACTTCATCTAACTTCATCTTGATACTAACTTTACTTTCTTAGCTTTATTGCTATCTTCTTTTAGCTTACTCATTTGCCCGATGAAGTTCTGCGAATAATCGAGGATACTAAATCTCTTCCTACATAATATGATGCCAATGCCATATCCTAGACATGGTCTTACATGGGTTATCTCATCTTTGGTTTCAAGGCCATGTCTTGACATGGACTTATATGAAATCTTGCTCTTAATAACATACTCAATGCCAAGCTTGAATCCTTGGACTTACATGATAACTTGCTTGCTAACTTGTCAATGCCAAGCTTGCCTTGGACTTACATGATAACTTGCTTGCTAACTTGATCAATGCCAAGTTTGCCTTGGACTTACATGATTTCTTGATCAATGCCAAGCTTGCCTTGGACTTACATGATATCTTGCTTGCTAACTTGATCAATGCCAAGTTTGCCTTGGACTTACATGATATCTTGCTTGCTAACTTGATCAACGCCAAGCTTGCCTTGGACTTGCGTGGTCGATCGAGTATCCTGGGAAATTCATCTCCCATCGGGACTTGCTCGTACTTATCATCATGATTTCTTGATTGAACATAACATGATCATTTCATACAATTATTGTACATTATATTAAGCAATTTAATGATAATAATCATAAAGCTTAGAAATCATACAAACTTTCCTCAATATACAAAATGTATGTAGATGTGCAATTTAGACCTCGACTTTGTTCTTGCCTCGATTTCGATCCGGGCTTCATTTTTCTTGATCTATTATCATAAATAGATCATTTAAAACCCATTTTGACTAAATTGATTCATAACTCAAACTTTGGCAAAGTTACTATTTTGCACCTATACTTTCTAATATTTGTACTTTTGCCCCAATTCTCGTAAAATGATTTTCATGCAACTTTCTTAAACTTCATGCCCAACTGAATCATTTTCTCTTCTATAACAATCATCAATGCTCACTATTTCTAGTAGGTATGACTAATTTTATAACTGTTACAAAATGGTCCCTACTACCATTTTTCATGAAATTCATTAAGGAAAAGATGTTTATCTAACATCAAACTCTCTTAAACTTCCATAAAAATCATTTAACAAGCATGTCATTCAAGGGTAGATTTTTGAACATGCATATTAGCTCATTTAATAGCTAAAAATGGCTAATTCATAATACGAGAACATTAAAAATACGAAGAATATCAAAACCGGGCTTAAGAGCACTTACTAGCAAGCTTGAAAAATTGAAGAACCCTAGCTATGGCTTCCTTCAAATTTTAGGCAATAAGGGAAGAAGATGATTATATTTTTCTCATCTTTTTCCTATTTTAATAATTTAATTCATAAATGACCAAAATGCCCTTATCACTAAAAATTTCTATAACACCATCTCAAGGCCCAAAATTAAATTTTAGGTAAATTGCTATTTTAGGGCTTCCAAAAATTAAATTTTAGGTAAATTGCTATTTGAGGGCTCCTAATTATTATTCTAAAGCTATCTCATACAAAAAGCTTCTAGAAACTCATATTTTACAACTTTTGCAATTTAGTCCTTTTTGAACCAATTTACCTCAACTTAATAAAATTGATTTACAAAACTTTCATACTAGCATGCAAACATGGCATAAACCTGGAAAACTCATAATTTCACCTTGAGTTTGTGGCCTTGCACCACTATCCCGACTAGGCCCTAAATCAGGCTATTACAATTCTCCTCCTTAGATATTTTCGTCCTCGAAAATCTTACTAGCAAAAAGGTTTGGATACTGATTTTTCATACTCTCTTCTGATTCCCATGTAGCTTCTTCGATTCCGTGCCTTTGCTACAATACCTTTACTAAGGCAATACTCTTATTTCTTAGTTCCTTGACTTCTCGAGCCAAAATCTTGACTGGTTCTTCACCATAAGTCATGTCGGGGCTCTCTATTTTTGAAGGGGTAATTACATGCGAAGGGTCTGATCTGTAGTGTCGTAACATTGACACATGAAACACATCATGTATCTTCTCTAATTCTGATGGCAAAGCCAAACGGTAAGCTACCGGCCCAATTCTCTCCGTAACCTCGTAAGGTCCAATGAAACATGGGCTTAACTTGCCTTTATGGCCAAATCTGAGAACTTTTCTCCATGGTGATACTTTCAAAAGACTTTAACCCCAACTTGGTACTCGATCTCTTTTCTCTTTAAATCCAAATAGGATTTCTGTTTGTCTGAGGTAAATTTTAAACATTCTCGAATTACTTTCACTTTCTCTTCAGCTTCTTTAACCGAATCAACCCCGTGAATTTGGTTCTCCTTGAGTTCAGTCCAAAATAAGGGAGTTCGGCACTTACGCCCATATAGGGCCTCATAAGGCGCCATCTTTAAGCTCGACTGAAAGCTATTATTATAGGCGAATTCTACCAATGGGAGAAACTTTTTCCAACTGCCTTGGAATTCCAAAACACAACATCTGAGCATGTCCTTGAGTACTTGAATTAACCTTTCTGAATGACCGCAACTGAGGGTGAAAAGTCATATAAAACTCAATTTTGTACCCAAAGCTTCTTGCAGCTTCTTCCAAAATCTAGTTGTGAATCTCGGATCTCTATCCGATATAATCGATAAGGGAACTCCGTGAAGTCTTACTATTTACGAAACATACAAGTTTTCCAACTTGACTAGGAGTAATCCACTTGTATAGGTATAAAGTGGGCTAACTTCGTGAGTCTATCAACCACTACCCAAGCAACATCTTTCTTGCTCGGAGACAATGGTAAACCCACATCTGAAATCCATGGTGATACAAATCCCATTTCCACTCGAGAATCAAGATAGGTTGAAGTAAACCCAAGGCACTTGGTGTTCAAATTTTTACTTGTCGACAAATCATGCACTTGGTAACAAATTCAAATGTCTTTCTTCATTTTCGGCCACCAATACTATTGCTTTAGATCATTATACATCTTGGTGCTACCCGGATGTACAGATAAACATCCGTTATGTGCCTCGTGCAAAATTTTCTGAATAAGCTCTTCTTTTCTCGGAACACAAACTCTATCTCTGAACATCAAGTATCCATCATAATTAATCCGAAAGTCAGATTTAGCATCTGACTCAGATTGAGCTCTCGCATTGAGCTCTCTTGACTTGAAACTCACTATCTTCTTTCTGAGCTTCAAAGATCTCTTGAAGGAACATTAGTCTAGCTCTCAACTCAGCTAAAATAGAACCATCATCGTATAAAGATATTTTTGAATTCAATGCTCTCAAGGCAAATAGGGATTTTATGCTTAAAGCATCGGCAACCACATTCGCTTTTCTAGGATGGTAATCAATGACCAATTCATAATCCTTTATCAACTCTAACCATCTTCGTTGTCTTAAGTTCAACTCTTTCTGCGTCATCAAGTATTTCAAACTTTTGTGATCGATAAAAATCGACATCGTTCACCATATAAATGGTGTCTCCAGGTCTTCAATGCGAAGACTATGGCGGCCAATTCTAGGTCATGCGTCGGATAATTCAACTCATGAGGTTTTAACTATCTTGAGGCATAAGCAATCACTTTGCCTTCTTACATGAGTACACAACCCAATCCATTTAAGGATGCATCACTGTAATCTACAAATTCTTTCCCTAATTCGGGTTGTACTAAAAATGGAGCTTCTATCAGCATTACTTTCAACTTCTCAAAACTTTGTTGGCATCCTTCCGACCACTCAAACTTTACGTTCTTCTATAACAATTTAGTCATCGGGGTTGCAATCATAGAAACCCCCTTGACAAATCGTCTATAGTAGCCGGCTAGGCCTAGAAAACTTCTAATCTCAGTGATGTTCTTCGGTGGTTTCTAGTATAGCTGAGATCTTACTTGGATCTACTCGGACTCCATCTCTCGAGATAATATGTCCCAGGAATCCCACTTCCTTGAGCCAAAATTCACTTTGACTAAATTTGGCGTGCAACTGATTTTCTCGAAGAGTCTATAAAGCTATCCGTAGATGATCAGCATGTTCATCATTGTCTCGGGAATAAATCAATATGTCGTCAATAAAAATGACTACAAACTTGTCAAGGTATGGTCTAAAATGCGGTTCATTAAGTCCATAAATACCGCAGGAGCATTGGTCAGCCCAAAGGGCATGACTAAAAATTCGTAATGCCCATATCTTGTTCGAAAGGCAGTCTTAGATACATCTGAATCTTTCACTCTTAGCTGGTAGTACCCTGATCTTAAGTCTATTTTGGAGAACACAGTCGCTCCTTTCAATTGATCAAACAAATCGTTGATCATAGGTAATGGGTACTTGTTCTTTACTGTCACTTTATTAAGCTGACGATAATTAATGCATAATCTCATGGTGCCATCTTTCTTTTTCACAAACAAAACCGGAGCGCCCCATGGTGAACAACTTGATCTTGCAAAGCCTTTGTCTGTCAACTCTTACAACTGTAACTTCAACTCTTTCAACTCTATTAGAGCCATTCTATAAGGAGTAATGGATATTGGTGCAAGATCGGAGTTAGCTCAATGTGAACTCAACTTCTCTACTGGTGGTAATCCCGGTAATTCCTCGTGAAAACATCCACATACTCACATACTATCAAGACCGATTCAATCTTTAACTCTATCTCTTTATCATTCAATACAAAGGCCAAAATGCCTCATACCCTTTTCTTAGATATCTCTGCGCCATCATATGAGAAATTATTACCGACGCTCTACCTTGCTCATCCGATTCTACATGAAGAGTATCCCCATTCTCACATCTCATCTCAATGTATTTCTTCCCACAATTTACAATTACATTATGAGTAGTCAACCACCCATACCAAAAATGAGGTCGAATTCATCAAAAGGTAACAACATAATATTTGCTTTAAAGTAATGACCTCTAATCATTAATGGACAATCTTTACAAACTTTATCAACTAACATACTCTTGCCTAAAGGATTAGACACCTTAATCACAAATTCATGGTATCTATAGGCACACCCAAATCGGTACTAATTTCATGCAAATGTAAGAGTGTGTGGATCCGGGTCTATTAAAGTAATAACTTTGGTATTGTAAAGAGAAAAGGTACCGTAATAACATCGGGGAAGATGCCTCTTCATGAAAAGCGAATAGCATAAGTCCTTGCAGCGCTACGCCTCGGGTCTCACTACCGCTTCTCTGGGTTACCTTTTCCACTTGCCCCACTTTCCGGTTCCTCTGGGTCTCCTCGACCATACTTTCGATTTCGGGTTCGAAGTTCTCTTCTTTAGTCATCTCTGGAAAATCCTTTATGAAATGGTCTTGGGAACCACATCTAAAACATGCATTTTCGTGTGCTCAGCATTCTCCCAAATGGTGTCTGCCACATTATGGACATTCTGGTCTGTCACGTCTAAAATTCCCAACACTTGCAGCTGAAGTGGTCTGTGCTTTATTTCCTGAATACTGCTTACTCTTGTCTTTCCTTGAAAACCCAGTGGAAGTACCTGATCGAGCTGGAAAATCTCTTGACTTCTTGGATGACGATTGGAACAACGTGTTCCACTGTCTCTTTCTAGAATTGCAAGACTCCATTTCAAATTTCTTCTTCTCTTTTACTAGTTCTTCGGCTTTTCAAGCCCTTTCCACTAGCATAATGAATTTTTTAATTCGAGGACAAAGAACAACCACTTTAATGTCCTCATTTAAACCATCTTCAAACCTTTTACTAATAATGGCCTCAATGGACACACATTCATGAAAGCATACTTGCTTGAGTCGCATAAACTATCACTCATAATCGCCATTAACATCTTGCCTTGCTTCAGCTATAGAAATTCTTTCCTCTTCTAGTCTACAAACCTCTGGCTGATATACTTTTTCTTAAACTCTTCTTGGAAGAATTCCCATGAGATCCTTTCCCTTGGTACCACCGACACAAGGGTGTTCTACCATTGATAAGCAGAATCTCTTAAGAGAGAGACTACACACTTCATGCATTCATCAGGGGTGCAGGACAGCTCGTTAAATACCCTGATGGTATTTTCTAACCAGAACTCAGCTCTTTCTGGATCATCATCTTTTCTAGCTTGGAATTCTTCTGCCCCACGCTTTCTGATCATATAAATTAGAGGTTTATCTCCTCTTACCACCTCTACTACTTGAGGGGCTACTGGAGTAGGTTGTGGAACAGGCGGGGGTGGAGGGGGTTGTGCATTTGGGTTCGCTCGAACGAACTCCGTATACAAGGCATTCTTCATATGGAAGAAGGCTTTTCTAGCCTCTTCTCCTCCTCCTTCTTGACTCACCTAGTGGGTCTATTCTCATTCTCAAACGACACCATCCCTTCTGCGGGAACTTGTGCGTTACTTTCTACATCATCCGCCTCAGCTCCTTCGGGATCCATTTACTATATGTATAAACATATTTTAAGTAGTCAGGAGTCATAACACTATCATTATAAAACATTCTTACGTATGGCATGTATAGCTAGACTCATGCTCATGCTACGTTAGTCCTAGAACTGACTATACCGTAGCTCTAATATCACTAAATGTAACACCCCATATCCAAGACCGATACTGGGTCTGGATACGAGACATTACTATGCTTGAACTCACTTAAACATGTACTTACGGACTATAAAATTTTGTTCCAACCTAAAAACTTCACTTTCTTAGTCAACACTTATAACAAGGGCCTTCGAGGCCTTTAACTCATGTCAAAAAACTTTCAGAATTAAAATCAAATAACTCATTTTTGAAGAAGGGTTCACAAGCCCATGTGACTTGGAACACGCCCGTGTACCCTTAAGCACGCCCATGCCCTCAAACCGTGTAGGGCTACTGACTATTTCCACATGGCTTAGACATGCCCGTGTTTACCAACCATGGAAGGTTACTGACTAATTTCACACGGCCATGACACGCCCGTGGGCTTAGACCGTGTACTAATCCTTGATATACTGACTAAATCAACACGGTCTGGGAATACGCCCATGTCCAAACTGTGTGTCTTACACGGCACACACACACGGCCGTGGAATTTGCCCGTGGCCTATTATGATTAGTAATACTAAGGTGCAGGGTTAACACGATCTTGACACACGCCCGTGTGTCCAACCGTGTGGGCACTTGCAAGCTATTTACCAAGCCTTTAGCCACCCTGAAATGAAGATCATAACCATACACAATTCAACGATGCAATAACAACCCAATTTTATGAATAATACTACATGCTTCATTGATCTCAACAAACATACATGCTTAGTCAAACTTGGCCAATCACTTAGCCATATACAAAAGAATAATAAACTTGATAGCCTTTACAAAGGCCCTTCTTAAAACATGTCCACAAAGTGAATGTTTCCTATACATGCGATACTTAGTAAAGTAACTTGGCTATACCAAAATAAGAGTTGATAGTGTGTTGCGAGCTTTGACTTTAATGATCCACAAGTTAGCTTGGCAGGACTGCATAGAAAGAAAGAATCATAACGTAAGCATATATCTTAGTAAGTTTGCATGTAACAACTCATAGCGTCATCATTACTTAATATAAACCATTTCACATGAACAATGGTATCGTGAATTTCAGCTAAAGAGCTTACTTACTCATATAGATTCTTACATGTCTCATGACACTTACTATTATCATACTTGTAAGGTAACCATGATACCTGTATCACTTGATCACATTGATCAGTATACTATAATAACAATAATCATGATATCTACTTTCTCATTCACAACATGAATAATACTCAACTTCATCTAACTTCATCTTGATACTAACTTTACTTTCTTAGCTTTCTTTCTATCTTCTTTTAGCTTACTCATTTGCCCGATGAATTTTGTGTGAATAACCGAGGATACTAAATCTCTTCCCACATAATATGATGCCAAAGCCATATCCTAGACATGGTCTTACATGGGTTATCTCATCTTGGTTTCAAGGCCATGTCTTGACATGGACTTATATGAAGTATTGCTCTTAATAACATACTCAATGCCAAGCTTGAGTCCTTGGACTTACATGATAACTTGCTTGCTAACTCGATCAATGCCAAGCTTGCCTTGGAATTACATGATATCTTGATCAATGCCAAGCTTGCCTTGGACTTACATGATAACTTGCTTGCTAACTTGATCAATGCCAAGTTTGCCTTGGACTTACATGATATCTTGATCAATGCCAAGCTTGCCTTGGACTTACATGATATCTTGCTTGCTAACTTGATCAATGCCAAGTTTGCCTTGGACTTACATGATATCTTGATCAATGCCAAGCTTGCCTTGGACTTACATGATATCTTGCTTGCTAACTTGATCAATGCCAAGCTTGCCTTGGACTTACATGATATCTTGCGTGGTAGATCGAGTATCCTGGGAAATTCATCTCCCATCGGGACTTGCTCATACTTATCATCATGATTTCTTGATTGAACATAACATGATCATTTCATACAATTATTGTACATTATATTAAGCAATTTAATGATAATAATTATAAATCTTAAAAATCATACAAACTTACCTCAATATACAAAATGTATGTATATGTGCAATTTAGTCCTCGACTTTGTTCTTGCCTCGATTTCAATCTGGGCTTCGTTTTTCTTGATCTATAATCATAAATAGATCATTTAAAAATCATATTGACTAAATTTATTCATAACTCAAACTTTGGCAAAATTACTATTTTGCCCCTATACTTTCTAATATTTGCACTTTTGCCCCAATTCTCGTAAAATGATTTTCATGCAACTTTCTTAAACTTCATGCCCAACTGAATCATTTTCTCTTCTATAACAATCATCAATGCTCACTATTTCTAGTAGGTATGACCAATTTTATAATTGTTGCAAAATGGTCCCTACTATCATTTTTCATGAAATTCATTAAGGAAAAGATGTTTATCTAACATCAAACTCTCTTAAACTTCCATAAAACATCATTTAACAAGCATGTCATTCAAGGGTAGATTTTTGAACATGCATCTTAGCTCATTTAATAGCTAAAAATGGCTAATTCATAATACGAGAACTTTGAAAATACGAAGAATATAAATATCGGGCTTAGGAGCTTACTAGCAAGCTTGAAAAATTGAAGAACCCTAGCTATAGCTTCCTTCAAGTTTTCGGCAATAGGGGAAGAAGATGAGTAGATTTTTCTCATCTTTTTCCTATTTTAATCATTTATTTCGTAAATGACCAAGATGCCCTTATCACTGAAAATTTCTATAACACCATCTCAAGGCCAATTTTTGTCCAAAAATTAAATTTTAGGTAAATTGCTATTTGAGGGCTCCTAATTATTATTCTAAAGCTATCTCATACAAAAAGCTTCTAGAAACTCATATTTTGCAACTTTTTCAATTTAGTCCTTTTTGGACCAATTGACCTCAACTTAATAAAATTACTTTTCAAAACTTTCATACTAGCATGCAAATATGGTATAAACCTGGAAAACTCATAATTTCACCTCGGGTTCGTGGCCTCGCATCACTATCCCGACTAGGCCCTAAATCGGGCTGTTACAGCTGAGACACACCCATGTCTCTGCCCGCGTGGACAAAAATAGGCAAATTCCAAGCCAATTTGCCACCCATTATGCACATACCTATTCAAGCTCAAATGGCACCATTTCAAGACACTAATAGGCATCCAAATACCAATAATACCAATCACAAACATAATATAGTTTGCCATCAATTTTTCATACCTAAATTCACATATATAATTCAATCAACTAATCATTCCACACTTACATTAATCACATATAATTTCACTAGTACATATAATTATCAATTTCCATCATACCATATTAGTCAATTACCAAGCTCCAAACCTAACCATTTTGGGCAACCAAAAACCATAACCACATTCATGCTAAATTATACCAAAATAAGAAATCACCCATGGCTATATATACAATCAAAACATATGCATTTACAAGTCTTTTCTACTAGCTAAACACACAACCATATTAACATCATTTACAATCCGACTCTCAAGGCTATATTCACAACCAAAACACCACAAGTAGCCTATACATGCTATATACTTATATACACAACTCAAAAGTACCAAATAGATGTCTGATAGTGAGATGATGATGTTCCCGATGACTTTCAAATCCGAGCTAGCCTTGATTCTCTATAAAACATAGAAAAATAACACAAAGTAAGCTTCATAGCTTAGTAAGTTCATACTAATATACTCAACAATTCATAAAATACAATTCATCAATTTGAACAAGTTAATGTATCATTCATGATAAAATCAAACCGTTCATAACTTATTCATACACTAATATGCAGAGTCATAATCTTTTCTATTTGATCTTCATACTTACATGTACAAACCCATATAAATTCATAACGAACTCATACCTTCCTGTAGCACTATCGAATACTCAATGTTTTGCACACTAAGTGCCATCGTATAGTAGAAGCTATTATAATTCCACACACTAAGTGCCTTACTCGATGTTTCGCACACTAAATGCCATCGCATAGCCGAAGCTATTATAATTACGCTGTAATAGACCGAATTTGACCCTAATCGAACGGTGGTTTCGGGACCACGAATTCGAGCCCGAGAAATATTTAAATATTATATTTAGTGTTTATTATATATGAATTTATGTGTGTGAAAGTTTCGTAGAAAAATTTTATCGTTTAAGTATTGAATTTGATAAAAAGGACTTAATCGCGTAAAAGGTAAAAGTGGCATACTAAAGTGAAATGTGCTAATTTGAGCATGGATTTTTAATATGGAGTATTAAAAGTGAAATTAACCCATTTTATGAGTTAATGGGTGGCAAAGGTCAAGTATAACCTTATGTTATAATTTGTTTTATTATATAAAGGTTAAAATGGTAAAATATAAGAAAATGTTATTATATGTTATATTACATAAAATTAAAAGCCATATTTTTTGTTCTTCATCTTCAAGTGCCAAAAGTTAGCCATGAAAATAAGGGTTTAAAAGCTTGGAAGGTTCGGCCATCATCTAGCTAAAATTCAAGGTGTGTTTTTCTTCGATTTTTAATAATTTCTATATTTTGAGATCGTTGTTTCAGATATTACCCAACCCATGCTAGAATTTATAATATTAGAATGTATATATGATTTGGCCATTGATGAATTCTTGAGATTTTTATGTTTGATGATTTCAAATTAAAGATGAGTTAAAGATTTACAAGTTTTGTATTAGAAATTTTGGTAAAAGTTTGTAATTAGGGCTAATTTATAATAATAAAATTTTAAAGGGACTTATTTGCAAAATAAATGAAATAAAAGGACTTTTAAGGTCCCTAGGAAGATTCGGCTCTTGAGTAGCATGGGAAATTTTGAGTATTTTGTGTTTTGTGCAATTAGTACTAAAATGCAAAATGTGAAATAGTGGGGGTAAAATGGTAATTTTCTTATTTATGTGCTTAGGGACTAAATTGAGATGAAATGTACTTGAATGAGCTAAATTTTAATGTGTTTTAGATCAAGAACAAAGAAAACGCATTTAGATTGGGAAAGACGAAGGTTCTCGAATAATGATTTGCATGGTCATCGACAACCGAGGTAAGTCCTTAAGTGAACATATGTTAAAAGTTTATTTATAAATCTAATGTATGATGAAATTGGTATAATTATAGTATGAAGTCATGAATTGGCGAATGTGATGATAATAAAATTGGATTGGTTGAAATTTTATTTAATGTGAAATGAAAGATTAACTATAATTTATTTGGCTTTAATACCTAGCGAGCTTCGTTGGGTGATTTATTTCGCTTTAATGCCTAGCAAGCTTCGTGCGGTGAATTATTTCGGCTTTAATGCCTAGCGAGCTTCGTCTTGGTGATTTATTTCAGCTTTAATGCTAGCAGAGCTTCGTCTTTGTTTAAATCTCGGACCTTTGGTCTAGCGGTGTTTTATACCGTTGATTGTTAATACGAGCTTATGCTTATGAATGAAATGGTCTAGGTATGATGGTATTTGAATAAGCCAAGGTTTATTACTATAGTATGAGTGTTCAACCAAAAGTTATGTATCGAATCAAGTTTATGATATATGTGATGCTTCTTGAATAAGCAAGTTGATAGAAATGTGTTCATATATTGGTACTTAAGATACGTGATTAGAAAAGACATTGAGTTGATATGTTTACTTGCTTACTTGAGATTATTATATTGATATGAGAAATTATATCTATATAGGTTCGCCATGAGCTATACATATAGATAATTGTACACATTCAATTATGTGCCTCATCTTAAATGTACACGGAAGATATTATTCATTGTAAGTGGAAATATATATATCTTTGATTAGCAATCTGGTACTATTGATAAGTCACACATTTTAAGTGTACATTGAATAATATTTCACTAGGTATGAACATTGATAATCGGCCATGATAGTACATATGTGTTATGTTAGTTCATAAATGTTAATAATGTTATTCTATTCAATTGAATTGAATACCTAGTTGAGTTGTAAAGTTGCTTAAGGCTTACTAAGCTAAGTTAGCTTACTCGTATGTTTTCACTGCTTTTATAGATTGTGATCAAGCTATAGGCTCGAGGGTTCATCGTTGAAGTCATCCACACTATCAACTTATTTTGGTACTATTAGAAGTTGAATTTTAAACACAAGGCATGTATAGGCTAGCTTGTTATTTTGAAGGATACTATGTTAATGTTTATAGCCATGCGAAAATGGCTTGTCTTTTATTAATTAACTTAAGGTTATGCAAATCTTGAATATGGTAAAAGTGCAAGTTTGCTTGAATAATAATTATGGATGTGTTTTTAAATCATGCTAAGCAAAGCGTTGGAATATGTATGTTTGATATGTGATCACCTATATGAGTTTTTGATAGACCTTTTGAGTGCGAATAGGTGTGGTAGTTTAGTAAGTTTGGATTAAGACTCGGTGTATATTATTTGGATGTGTAATTTGGAAGCATGAGTTAGCCTTGTAAACTTTGTATTCGGTAATAGGGGATACTAATGAACATGTACTTGAATGGCAAATCCGGTTATGAAAGTCATAGGTATATGAGTATCAAATGTGTTTTATGTGAATTAGTAATGAGATAGCCAAATGAGGAAATATGGTCTTGATGGCATTCGCCATATGCTTGAATATTGTATAATTTCAAATTGGTAATATGTGTATGTATGTGATGATAGATAGATTAATTTTTGAGTCTATTATGCCATGCATTACATTTACTAAATTATGATTTTAGAAGTTGATCTTATTATGCATATCTAGACAAAAGAGATTGCATATGGAAAATTAGTATATGCTTGAATGGTATGCAAATTAGGTACAGTTGGTGCATGCAAAAGTAATGAATAAGTTGTATAAATATTTGTGGCTCAATTATGCGCATGTTAACAAATTTTAGGTGTGCATTGGATCGATTGAGTATTGGTTCTATTTGATTTTGGTATGAGAGATGTAATGTGATCTCATTTATGTTTATTTAAATGCCATGACTATTACATAGTTAAAATTGATTATCTTTGTATATGACTTAAGTGATTGATTAAAAGTTGTGATATAACTAGTAATGCCCCGTAACCCTAATCCGGCGACGGATACGGGTTAGGGGTGTTACATTTTATTGGTATCAGAGCTACGGTTTAGTCGATTCTAGGACTACCGTAGTACGTAAGAGTCTAGCTATACATGCCTTTGAATTTTTATATGTGATAGTGTGGTGACTTCACGACAATTTCAATTGAATTTTATATAGAAATGGATTACGATCCCGATAGAGTCGTGGCGATGATGTGGAGAGTGTTGCGCTGGTCTCCCACATGGATCGATGCCATTAGACTCTCAACCAGATTCGGGTAACCACGAGGAGAGGCTAAACAAGCCTTCTACCAATTGATGAATGAATGGTTTACCCAGTTTGTTCGAATAATCCTTTTGACAACAACCTCCACCCCGAATAATCCAACTCCGTACCTTTAAGACTTAGATGATAGATCCAATGAGATCTAGTAGGCCTCCTGTGATAAAATCGGAAATTTGGGGCCGAGGAATTCAAGGCTAATGATGATGATGATGTAGAGCGAAATGAAATGTGGCTTGATAACACTATTCGGTACTTGATGAGCTATCCTACACTCGCATTTAATGTTTGAAATGTGCTATATCTTTACTTGGACACCGCCTATCACCGGTGGAATACACTAGTATCGGTGGTTCCAAAAGAAAAAGTGACATGGGATTTCTTCCGAATGAATTCGCAAGAAATATATCACCAGAGGTTCATCGACCGAAGCGTAAAGAATTTCTTGAACTAAAACGAGGCAAATGACCGAATGGCGAATATGAGCAAAATTTGTCAGATTGAGCCGATATGCTCGGGAGTGTGTATCAACTGAAGCCATCATGTGTAAAAGGTTTGAAGACGGTCTGAATGAAGAGATAAAGTTGCTTGTTGGCATTCTTGAAATTCAAGAATTTTTGACTCTAGTTGAGCGAGCTTGCAAAGCTGAAGAGCTCGGGAAAGAGAAAAGAAAGGCTGAGACAGAAGCTAGAGACATTCGTAAGAGGTCGTCGGGTAAGACTTTCCATTCCACATCTAAGAAGTTCAGAGATGATTTCAGCCGACATAAAGTTACTTCAGATTTACCTAGACGTGATCGACCTCCAGTGGGCTCCCGAGCTACCTCGATGGCCAGTGTTGGTAACGTTCCACAGAATCGAGTTGAATGCAAACATTGTGGAAAATGGCATTCTGGGAGTTGTAGAGTTCGTGATCGGTCCTATTTTAAATGTGGATCCTCAGACCATTTTATTCGAGAGTGCCCGATGTTAGGCGAAAGCGTAATACTGCATGTAACTTTAGACCGAAGCGATGCATCAACACGAAGCACCACTCGGGCATTACGCAATGTAGGTGGTAGTCAGAGAGGGACGAAGAACACAGCAGTTCGATCTGAGGTTAGAGCTCCAGCTAGAGCTTATGTTACTCGAGATAGAGAGGATGCTGCTTCTCCAGATGTCATTATCGGTACTTTCACCCTTTATGATACTACTGTGATTGCATTGATTGATCCTGGTTCGACCCATTCATATGTATGTGAAACTCTGGTATTCAGTAAGACTGTAACACCCCAAACCCGGTCTATGCATTGAGACTAGATTTGGTTTGTTACATGATTTGAGCTATTCTTAAATCTTTAATGAGTTGAAAACTACAATGTTATTTACTGAGGTTTAAAATTTGAAGAGTATTTGAATTTGATAAATATTTGAAAACATTAGTTGAAAATCATTGTATTATCAAAACCTTTAAATAGTTTGTTAAAGAGTTAACTATAATAAAAAAAATTTATAAAAGAATTCCATATACTTGAAAACCCAAATTTATTTTAATAAAACATCATAAAATCACACCCATAATTAAAAAGTCCAAAGTTTAGTTTAAATCCCAAACACACATAAAATCCATAAGTTATTTATAGAGGCCCTTATTACAATAATCCATAATAGTAAAAATATACTTATTAAAAGTTCGAGTTTAAATAACCCTCTTTTCGCAAAGATGGCCTCCACGAAGTCATCCTCGCCCAAGTCCACATCAATTTCCATTACGAGATGGAAAGAAATTAAAGGGGTGAGTTACTTAGAACTCGATGTGTAACTCACTTACCACCATTATTGGGCGAGATCATCAAGATATTATCTTTGGCTTGAGCCCAATTCGAATTCAACAATATATCATGAATTTAAAACAATTAAAATGCATGTAAAATGTAATTCCCAATCCCAAACCTAATATCCATCCGCTAACACCCCGTACCAACCATCACACCTGTGGGATCAAGTCAACCCACCCCGCCATCACACCAATCGTAGGCATTAAGCCTTTTTATAATTGTGGCATAGCCACCGAACTAGAGGCAATAAGTCGTTAATGTGGCGAAACCACGAACTAGAGGCAATAAGTCGTTAATGTGGCAGCGAAGCCACCGAACTAGAGGCAATAAGTCGATAATGTGGCGAAACCACCGAACTAGATTTTTGGCAATGGCCATTCTTCTCTTCATATATCCCACCCCATGCAATCGTATGCATAAAAATATAATCATATAATAATTTCATTTATTTAATTCATAACAATGGTGGGTTTATCATTTCATTTGGCCCATAAACATATTATAGCAATTTGTCTATTTAGCAATTTAGTGGGCTTTGGCCCATTTACCGAACTAGAGTATTTTGGCCCAATTTATCGAACTAGAGTATTTTGGCCCAATTTATCGAACTAGAGTATTTTGGCCCAATTTCACGAAACATCCAATTTACATAATAACAATTAATTTCTCGAGGGCGTTTTCGTAATTTTCACGATTTAGTCGTTTTTACGTATTTTCGTCAAAATATCAATTTTTACGTTTTTACCGATCTAATCGTTTTTACGATTTACTTCCATACCGAAATTTGACATCCAACCGAGAAAATAATGAGTGTGAAATTACACACCTCGTTACTGAGAGTACTAATCCTTCTCGCTCCTCGGCACCTAAAACATATTTTGATCCGTTAGACAACTATTTCGTAAAATAAATCTTAATCGATAATAGATCCAAAATCTTACCCTCTTGATTTTGAATCACTTCGATTTTTGGCTTTTCCTCGTTTATTGATTCGTTAGCCGCCGAGAATCCACCAACGATAACAATTTCTAAGTTCGTACTACTTGAATAATGGACTTCCTTGGAAGATGGCCCGCAACCGGTGGAAAATCCTTGACCAAGAAACCGCTCTTCGTTTGAATAGGGATTTACGGATCCGCCTCTTAACGTGACTAACCACCGCCCTTTTCTTCCTATTTTGAAAGTCTTCAAGATCCAAAAGAATTTTAGTTAGATCTATAATATCAAATAATACTAGAGATTTTAAAGAGTGGGATTTCCTTACCACGAGGAAATGTTTCCAACGTTTCCATAATTCCCCCGTTCACTTGAGTTCCGATCTCCGTTATTGCACTAAATAATAACGAAAGAGACGTTATTAGAATGAACGTTATATCAATCCAAAAAGACCCTCATAAAACCAATGATATTCGGCCATGACACTAACAATAAATCGAAAATGGAGAAGAACCCTTACCTATTTCCCACGGTCGAAAGGAAAGGATTGAGAGTGTTGTTTAATTGATGGAAGATTCGGCTATGTATGATTAAGGAAAAGAAAATAATTTTGGCTTATAGGCACATTAGCATTCGGCTATGGGAGTGTAGATGGAGAGAACTTCGATTGAAAAGAAATAGAATACAAGAAAAGATGGTGATGATGTTGCTTTGATTTCAAGGAGATTAGGAGAAAAAGAAAAGAAGAAGACAAGCTTTAGGAGAGATGTATATTAACAATGGCAAAAAGAAAAGAAAAGGATTGGCTTTTGGTATATGTGATTTTCGGCATTCAAAGAAAAGGTACAACCAAGTACTAAAGCAATAAACAAGAATGACCAAATGGTCAAAATGATCAAGGCTTACCAAAGCAAAATTCGCCAAGGGAGAGATAGGTTGAGAGAATTTGCAAAAATATGCACAAAACTAAAGAAAATGACCAAAACAAAAGACAAATTTTCCTAGCCAACTATCACCAAAATTCGGCCTCCCCCAGCCATATTGTCATCCATATGCATGGTCCAATGCCATGATTTTGTTTCCAAAATTCTCCTTGATATGTGCCTTATGTCCCCCTATCTTTCCTTAAATCTTTGCTTCCATGCCATAAGTTAGTTGTTTCCTCAATCCATTGATACACTAACCAAAAATAACATGGTCAACACCTTCCTTATATGTTCATTCATTGACACTTCCTATCCATGAGCGTAAAATTAAAACAAAATTTCATCTAGGTGCTATACAAGGATTCAACCTCTTCCTCTTGCTATAACCCATGCGCCAATACCACCATGCCATATGCTCATCTTATGACACTCTTTAGCATATAATTTAACTTAAGTCCTAATGACATTTGTTTCACTTCAATAAATTTTCAATTAATAAATTTTCCTTCTCCAAATCATGCTTTACTCCTCTTTAGGACTTCAATAAGCACTAAAGTAAAAATAAAATTTTTCCTTTAAAAACTAAACATCAATTTATGCAATATAATAATACTCGATTTTTAGGGTGTTACAACTCTACCTCCTTAAAGAAAATTTCAGTCCTCGAAATTTACACGGTTGAAAAAGGTGAGGGTATTGTTGCTTAATTGCATCCTCCTGGCTCCCACGTAGCTTCTTCCACTCAGTGGTTACGCCATAGAACTTTGACCAACAACGCTTTTCTTCCTTAGTACCTTGACATCTCGGTCTAGGATTTCCACCGGTTCTTCTTCAAAAGACAAATCAATTCACTCAATTCTTCTACTCAGTATAATGTGCAAAGGATCCGATCTATAACGCCTCAACATGGAAACATGAAAGACATTATGAATTTGATCTAACTCCGGAGGTAACTCAATCTGATATGCCACTGGACCAACACGCTTAAACACACGATAAGGTCCAATGTATCTAGGACTTAGCTTGCCCTTCCTTCCAAACCTGAAGATCTTTTTCCAAGGAGAGACCCTCAAGAAAACCTGATCTCCCACACCATACTCGATGTCCCTTCGCTTCAGATCTGCGTACGACTTCTGTCTATCTGAGGCTTCTTTCAACCGTGCTCGAATAACTTTTACCTTATCCTCTGTCTCAGATATCATCTCAGGACCTAACATCATCTTTTTTCGCCTTTCTCACCCAACAAATAGGAGAGTGACACTTACGACCATACAATGCCTCGTAAGGTGCCATCTGAATGCTAGACGATAGTCATTGTTATATCGCGAATTACGCGTTGGTAGATAATCCTCCCAACTACCCTCAAGTCGATTACATCCTCTTAACATATCTTCCAATATCTGAATTACTCTTTCCGACTGACCATCAGACTGAGGATGAAAAGCCGTACTGAAATTCAACTTTGTCCCCAAGGCTTCATGCAGAGCTTTCTAGAATCGTGATGTAAACCTAGGGTCCCTATCCGATATAATAGATACAAAACCCCATGCAACCTCACAATTTCGAATACGTCATTTAGCCAATTTACGCAATGAATAATCCGTACGAACTGGCAAGAAATGAGCAGTCTTCGTCAACCGATCAACAATTACCCAAACGGAATTTTTCTTAGTAGGTGTTAAAGGTAACCCACTAACAAAATCCATAGTTATCCGCTCCCATTTCCAAAGAGGAATCTTTATCGGTTGTAACAATCCAGACGGTAATTGATGTTCTGCCTTCACTTGCTGACAAGTCAAACATTTTCCCACAAACTCGTAATCTCACGCTTCAACCACGCCACCAATACATTCACGGAGATCTCGATACATCTTATTTCCTCCGGATGCATAGCATAAGGGCTACTATCGCCTCCGTAGAATCGGTTGCTTGGTCCGAGTCCTTAGCATGCATACTCTTCCTCAAAAGCACAACACACCCTCCGTGTTTATTCCAAAATCTTCAATTTCACCGCTTTCAACTTGTCGAAGTAAGGGTCCCAACTTCTCATCGATGTACATTTTTCCTTGATTTGTTCCGACCACGGAGGTTTCACCAAGTTACGCTAACAAACCGCCATCCTCATCTGAGACTCAAATGGGCAAACAAAGTGTTAATTCAGATACCGCCTTACGACTTAACGCGTCGGCTACCACGTTAGCCTTTCCAGATGGTATTCGATGGAGAAATCGTAATCCTTTAATAATTCTACCCATCTTCTTTGTCTTAAATTCAACTCTTTTTGGGTAAGGAGGTATTTAAGGCTCTTGCGATCCGTGTAGATTATGGACTTCTCACCATAGAGATAGTGCCTCCAAATCTTTAGAGCAAAGACAACGGCTAACTCCAAATCATGAGTAGGGTAGTTTACTTCGTGTGGTCTCAATTGACGAGAAGCATAGGCCACCACCTTTCCATTTTGCATCAATACACAACCTGCACTGTGAGATGCATCACAATATACTGTGAATTCTTTTCCACCTCGTTGAATTAAAGCTGAGCTTCATCGGGATCTTCTTCAATTTCTCAAACTCTCTTGTGCTTTTAGATCTAGATATCTGAGCTCCCTTTCACAACAGTTTAGTTAGGGGTGCGAGAATCAACGAAAACCCTCTACAAAACGTCTATAGTATCCACCAGCACCAAGAAACTCCAAATTTCACTCATCGATGTTGGTGGTTTCCAATCCGAATAGCCTCAATTTTTGAGGATCCACTCTTATTCCTTCTGATACTACATGACCAAGGAAAGTCACCTCCTTTAGCCAAAATTCGCATTTACCAAATTTGGCATACAATTGCTTATCACGAAGTAGTCGTAATACTCTCATAAAATCTTTGGTCATGTTCCTCCTCATTTCTCGAATAAACCAATATGTCATCTATGAACACTACCACAAACCGGTCTAAATATGGTTGAAAGACTGGTTCATCATGTCCATAAATGCAATTTGGTGCATTGGTTAGTCCAAACGGCATCACTACAAACTCATAGTGTTCGTGATAGCGGTCCGAAATGCCGCCTTATAAATGTCCGCTTCTTTCACCTTAAGTCGGTGATAACTTGACCTTAAATCAATTTTGGAGAAAATCAAGCTCCTTTTAATTGATCAAACAGTCGTCAATTCTCGAGAGGATACCGATTCTTGATCGTCAATTTATTCAATCGTCGTAGTCAATGCACATACGCATCGATCCATCCTTCTTCTTGACGCAGGCTGGTGCTCCCCACGGAGACACACTTGGTCGAATAAATCCCGATCCAAAGAATTCTTGAATTTGAGCTTTGAGCTTAGCCAACTCCTTGGTGCCATTCTATAAGGAGCAATGGACACCGAGTCATCCCGTGCAAAAGCTCAATGCCAAATTCTACTTCCGATCTGAGGTATACCGGGAAGTTCTTCGAAATACATCGGAAATTCCTTCACCGTCCTCACATCATTCACGGATAATTCTTTGGCATCCAAAGCACGGATAAAGGCTAGGAATGCTCCGCACCCTTTCCGCACCAACTTCTTAGCTTTTAATGCAGATACCACATTTGCGGATAGTTCCTTCGTTCACCAATCATTATGACTTCCTTATCATCCGAGGCTTTTATCGACATTTATTTTTCAGCACAATCCAATTCGCCCGATGTTTGACCACCAATCCATGCCCGAATGAGATCGAACTCACATGAAAGGTAGTTCCATCAAGTTTGCTAAGAATACCTCCTCTTGGATTTTTAAGGGCACGTCTTTAAATATTTTATTAACAATTACCGATCGTCCTAAAGGACTAATCACCGCTCATCTCATTTTGGTAATTTCGATTCTAAATTCAGTTTCAGATATGGCACTAGCTACGTATGAATGGGTAGAGCCAATATCTATTAAAGCAATAACAGTACATCAAAAATGAAGAACGTGCAGTTATCACATCAGTGCATTGCCGTCCTCGCGGCGCTAACTACATAGACCATCCAGTGTCTTGCATCGCATTTCCTCTATTACCATTGCCTCGACCGGTGCACCTTGACCACGACCAGCCCCATTACCACCACGACCGGTCCACGTCCTCTCGGTGGTACTGCGATTACCTCTGGTAGTTGTGCATCATTATTACGGACTTCTTGAGTCGTATCCATTCGTCGAGGACAACTTTTGTCTTGATGTTCCATTGAACCGCATTTGTAGCATGCGCCTGCTTTTCCTCTAACATTCCCAAAATGTCTTTTCCCACACTCGGTGCAATCTCGACTTGATTATTTGCTACCGGGTTACGCTTTGAACCGATTCATCATTCCGGTTTCTTTTGAAATCTCTTTGAAGATCCAGATCGTGTGTCTCTCTCTTGTTTGGAATCTTTCTGCTTACTGCTTACGAGTTCTTAGCCTCTTCGGCTATTTTGGCCTTCTCCACCAGAGTGGAAAAATTTCTAACTTGTTGCGGAGCAATCAGAACCCTCAGCTCATCATTAAGTCCATCTTCGAAACGTACACAACGTTCATGGTCTGTTGCTACAATTGTCCGGGCATAGCGGCTCAGACGTACAAACTCGCTTCATATCTTTGCACGGTCTTACTTCCTTGAACAAGATTCGAAATTCCTTCCTTGACGTCTACATAGCTCGTTCCAACATATTTTCCTTGGAAGGCAGCTTTAAAGAATTCCCAGTTAATCAGTGCGGCTTCAGTGCCTTCTCGAACAGTGAGCCACCACTGATACGCCTCATCTCTCAATAAGGATACAGCTCCTCTCAGTTTTTGCTCGACAGTACATTCCATATCATCCATAATCCGTTCCACAGCTTCGAGCCAGTATTCGGCCACATTCGGAGCTACACCAGAGACACCTCTGAAAACTTCTGCATTATTCGCCTTAAGTCGCTCTGAAATTGACCCACGAGTTGTTGGCCCAATTCTAGTTCCAGCGACCCTTTCCAAGACTCGTAGCATTGCTTGAGTCAATGCATGATCTTCTTCCATGTGATCGCGTGATCCCGTTTCACTTTCAATTGACGCAGGTGCGTCTGCTTCCGGCATATGATTTGGTGCTTCAGCCATAGTACCTCGGCCTCTGCCACGGCCACGTCTACCGCGTCCACGACCACGTCCTCTAGTGCTCATGATAGCTTGTTCGTTTATCTGATTACAAGTTTTATGAATCAGAAATTTTATTTCGGTGTTTATTAACGATATTTTATGAGATTTGAGATATAAAGTTGTTTTTCTAACGTGTCCTATAGTCTCAATCTCTCTGCTTTTCACATCTAAAACTAGAAGTTCTAGAGTATTCCTATGATCATATCATAGTAATCATTAAGTAGTAAATACTTACTTGACTTGTTGCTTGATGCTTGTGGTGCCATCTTGATTTTTGAATGATTTCATACGTAAATTATTTGCGAACCCAAACCACGTAGAAGTTTTTGAAACGGGCTCGATACCACTAAATGTAACACCCCAAACCCTATCTATGCATTGAGACTAGATTTGGTTTGTTACATGATTCGAGCCATTCTTAAATCTTTAATGAGTTGAAAACTACAATGTTATTTATGAGGTTTAAAATTTGAAGAGTATTTGAATTTGATAAATATTTGAAAACATTAGTTGAAAATCATTGTATTATCAAAAACCTTTAAATAGTTTGTTAAAGAGTTAACTATAATAAAAAAAATTTATAAAAGAATTCCATATACTTGAAAACCCAAATTTATTTTAATAAAACATCATAAAATCACAGCCCATAATTAAAAAGTCCAAAGTTTAGTTTAAATCCCAAACACACATAAAATCCATAAGTTATTTATAGAGGCCCTTATTACAATAATCCATAATAGTAAAAATATACTTATTAAAAGTTCAGAGTTTAAATAACCCTCTTTCGCAGTATGGCCTCCACGAAGTCATCCTCGGCCCAAGTCCACATCAATTTCCATTACCTAAGATGGAAAGAAATTAAAGGGTGAGTTACTTAGAACTCGATGTGTAACTCACTTACCACCATTATTGGGCGGATCATCAAGATATTATCTTGGGCTTGAGCCCAATTCGAAATTCAACAATATATCATGAATTTAAAACAATTAAAATGCATGTAAAATGTAATTCCCAATCCCAAACCTAATATCCATCCGCTAACACCCCGCACCAACCATCACACCTGGGGGATCAAGTCAACCCACCCCGCCATCACACCAATCGTAGGCATTAAGCCTTTTTATAATTGTGGCATAGCCACCAACTAGAGGCAATAAGCGTTAATGTGGCGAAACCACCGAACTAGAGGCAATAAGTCGTTAATGTGGCGAAACCACCGAACTAGAGGCAATAAGCGTTAATGTGGCGAGCCACCCTTGAACTAGATTTTGGCAACGGCCATTCTTCTCTTCATATATCCCACCCCATGCAATCGCATGTACAAAATATAATCATATAATAATTTCATTTATTTAATTCATAACAATGGTGGGTTTATCATTTCATTTGGCCCATAAACATATTATAGCAATTTGTCTATTTAGCAATTTAGTGGGCTTTGGCCCATTTACCAAACTAGAGTATTTTGGCCCAATTTATCGAACTAGAGTATTTTGGCCCAATTTATCGAACTAGAGTATTTTGGCCCAATTTCACGAAACATCCAATTTACATAATAACAATTAATTTCTAGAGGCGTTTTCGTAATTTTCACGATTTAGTCATTTTACGTATTTTCGTCAAAATATCAATTTTACGTTTTTACCGATCTAATCGTTTTACGATTTACTTCCATACCAAATTTGACATCCAACCGAGAAAATAATGAGTGTGAAATTACACACCTCTATCGAGAGTACTAATCCTTCTCGCTCCTCGGACCTAAAACATATTTTGATCCGTTAGACAACTATTTCAGAAAATAAATCTTAATCGATAATAGATCCAAAATCTTACCCTCTTGATTTTGAATCACTTGATTTTTGGCTTTTCCTCGCTTATTGATTCGTTAGCCGAGAATCCACCAACGATAATGGCTCTAAGTTCGTACTACTGAATAATAGACTTCCTTCTAAGATGGCCCGCAACCGGTGGAAAATCCCGATCGCCAAACCGCTCTTCGCTTGAATGGGGATTTACGGATCCGCCCTCTTAACGTGACTAACCACCGCCTTTTCTTCCCTATTTTGAAAGTCTTCAAGATCCAAAAGAATTTTAGTTAGATCTATAATATCAAATAATACTAGAGATTTTAAAGTGGGATTTCCTTACCACAATGAAACGTTTCCAACGTTTCCATGATTCCCGCTCACTTGAGTTTCGATCTCGTTATTGCACTAAATAATAACGAAAGAGACGTTATTAGAATGAACGTTATATCAATCCAAAAAGACCCTCATAAAACCAATGATATTCGGCCATGACACTAACAATAAATCGAAAATGGAGAAGAACCCTTACCTATTTCCCACGGTCGAAAGGAAAGGATTGAGAGTGTTGTTTAATTGATGGAAGATTCGCTATGTATGATTAAGGAAAAGAAAATAATTTTGGCTTATAGGCACATTAGCATTCGGCTATGGGAGTGTAGATGGAGAGAACTTCGATTGAAAAGAAATAGAATACAAGAAAAGATGGTGATGATGTTGCTTTGATTTCAAGGAGATTAGGAGAAAAGAAAAGAAGAAGACAAGCTTTAGGAGAGATGTATATTCAAGAATGGCAAAAAGAAAAGAAAAGGATTGGCTTTTGGTATATGTGATTTTCGGATTCAAAGAAAAGGTACAACCAAGTACTAAAGCAATAAACAAGAATGACCAAATGGTCAAAATGATCAAGGCTTACCAAAGCAAAATTCGCCAAGGGAGAGATAGGTTGAGAGAATTTGCAAAAATATGCACAAAACTAAAGAAAATGACCAAAACAAAAGACAAATTTTCCTAGCCAACTATCACCAAAATTCGGCCTCCCCCTAGCCATATTGCTATCCATATGCATGGTCCAATGCCATGATTTTGTTTCCAAAATTCTCCCTTGATATGTGCCTTATGTCCCCCCTATCTTTCCTTAAATCTTTGCTTCCATGCCATAAGTTAGTTGTTTCCTCAATCCATTGATACACTAACCAAAAATAACATGGTCAACACCTTCCTTATATGTTCATTGCCGACACTTCCTATCCATGAGCAGAAAATTAAAACAAAAATTTCATCTAGGTGCTATACAAGGATTCAACCTCTTCCCTCTTGCTATAACCCATGCGCCAATACCACCATGCCATATGCTCATCTTATGACACTCTTTAGCATATAATTTAACTTAAGTCCTAATGACATTTGTTTCACTTCAATAAATTTTCAATTAATAAATTTTTCCTTCTCCAAATCATGCTTTACTCCTCTTTAGGACTTCAATAAGCACTAAAGTAAAAATAAAATTTTTCCTTTAAAAACTAAACATCAATTTATGCAATATAATAATACTCAGATTTTAGGGTGTTACAACTCTACCCTCCTTAAAGAAAATTTCGTCCTCAAATTTACCTCGTTGAAAAAGGTGAGGTATTGTTGCCGAATTGCATCCTCCTGCTCCCACGTAGCTTCTTCCACTCTGTGGTTACGCCATAGAACTTTGACCAACAGCACGCTTTTCTTCCTTAGTACCTTGACATCTCGGTCTAGGATTTCCACCGGTTCTTCTTCAAAAGACAAATCAATTCACTCCAATTCTTCTACGGTAGATAATGTGCAAAGGATCCGATCTATAACGCCTCAACATGGAAACATGAAAGACATTATGAATTTGATCTAACTCCGGAGGTAACTCAATCGATATGCCATCGGACCAACACGCTTCAACACACGATAAGGTCCAATGTATCTAGGACTTAGCTTGCCCTTCCTTCCAAACTCAAGATCTTTTTCCAAGGAGAGACCTCAAGAAAACCTGATCTCCCACACCATACTCGATGTCCTTCGCTTCAGATCTGCGTCGACTTACATCTATCTCGAGGCTTCTTTCAACCGTGCTCGAATAACTTTTACCTTATCCTCTGTCTCGATATCATCTCGGACCTAACATCTCGCTTTTCGCCTTCTCACCAACAATAGGAGAGTGACACTTACGACCATACAATGCCTCGTAAGGTGCCATCTGAATGCTAGATCGATAGTCTGTTGTTATATCGCGAATTACGCCATGGTAGATAATCCTCCCAACTACCCTCAAGTCGATTACACATCCTCTTAACATATCTTCCAATATCTGAATTACTCTTTCCGATCGACCATCGATGAGGATGAAAAGCCGTCTCGAAATTCAACTTTGTCCCCAAGGCTTCATGCGAGCTTTCTAGAATCGTGATGTAAACCTAGGGTCCCTATCCAATATAATAGATACAGTACCCCATGCAACCTCACAATTTCGGATACGTCATAGCCGCCCAATTTCGCAATGAATAATCCGTCTGGAATCGGCAAGAAATGAGCGGTCTTCGTCAACCGATCAACAATTACCCAAACGGAATTTTTCTTAGTAGGTGTTAAAGGTAACCCACTAACAAAATCCATAGTTATCCGCTCCCATTTCCAAAGAGGAATCTTTATCGGTTGTAACAATCCGCACGGTAATTGATGTTCGCCTTCACTTGTCGACAAGTCAAACATTTTCCCACAAACTCGTAATCTCACGCTTCAACCCCGCCACCAATACTGCTTCACGGAGATCTCGATACATCTTATTTCCTCCGGATGCATAGCATAAGGGCTACTATGCGCCTCAGAGAATCGCTTGTTTGTGTCCGAGTCCTTAGGCATGCATACTCTTCCTCAAAAGCACAACACACCCTCCGTGTTTATTCCAAAATCTTCAATTTCACCGCTTTCAACTTGTCGAAGTAAGGGTCCCAACTTCTCATCGATGTCTGTTTTTCCTTGATTTGTTCCATACGAGGTTTCACCAAGTTACGCTAACAAACCGCCATCCTCATCTGACTCAAATGGGCAAACAAAGTCATTAATTCAGATACCGCCTTACGACTTAACGCGTCGGCACCACGTTAGCCTTTCCAGGATGGTATTCATGGAGAAATCGTAATCCTTTAATAATTCTACCCATCTTCTTTGTCTTAAATTCAACTCTTTTTGGGTAAGGAGGTATTTAAGGCTCTTGTGATCCGTGTAGATTATGGACTTCTCACCATAGAGATAGTGCCTCCAAATCTTTAGAGCAAAGACAACGGCGACTAACTCCAAATCATGAGTAGGGTAGTTTACTTGTGTGGTCTCAATTGACGAGAAGCATAGGCCACCACCTTTCCATTTTGCATCAATACACAACCTGCACCCGTGAGATGCATCACAATATACTGTGAATTCTTTTCCACCTCTGTTGAATTAAAACTGGAGCTTCATGATCTTCTTCAATTTCTCGAAACTCTCTTGTCGCTTTTCCCAGATATACTGAGCTCCTTTCGCAATGCTTTAGTTAGGTGCGAGAATCAACTAAAACCCTCTACAAAATGTCTATAGTATCCAAACTGCATCTAAGAAACTCCAAATTTCACCATCGATGTTGGTGGTTTCCAATCCGAATAGCCTCAATTTTTGAGGATCCACTCTTATTCCTTCTACCGATACTACATGACCAAGGAAAGTCACCTCCTTTAGCCAAAATTCGCATTTACCAAATTTGGCATACAATTGCTTATCACGAAGTAGTCAGTAATACTCTCCGCAAATGCTTGGTCATGTTCCTCCTCATTTCTCGAATAAACCAATATGTCATCTATGAACACTACCACAAACCGGTCTAAATATGGTTGAAAGACTCGGTTCATCATGTCCATAAATGCATTTGGTGCATTGGTTAGTCCAAACGGCATCACTACAAACTCATAGTGTTCGTGAACGCGTCCGAAATGCCGCCTTATAAATGTCCGCTTCTTTCACCTTAAGTTGGTGATAACCCGACCTTAAATCAATTTTGGAGAAAATCAAGCTCCTTTTAATTGATCAAACAGTCGTCAATTCTCGAGAGGATACCGATTCTTGATCGTCAATTTATTCAACTGTCGTAGTCAATGCACATACGCATCGATCCATCCTTCTTCTTGATTTAGCGTAATCGGTGCTCCCCACGGAGACACACTTGGTCGAATAAATCCCGATCCAAGCAATTCTTGAATTTGAGCTTTGAGCTTAGCCAACTCCTTCTGCCATTCTATAAGGAGCAATGGACACCGGAGCTGTCCCAGGCAAAAGCTCAATGCCAAATTCTACTTCCCGATCCGAGGTATACCGGAAGTTCTTCGAAATACATCGGGAAATTCCTTCACCGTCCTCACATCATTCACGGATAATTCTTTGGCATCCAAAGCACAGATAAAGGCTAGGAATGCTCCGTACCCTTTCCGCACCAACTTCTTAGCTTTTAATGCAGATACCACATTTGCCAGATAGTTCCTTCGTTCACCAATCATTATGACTTCCTTATCATCCGAGGCTTTTACTGACATTTATTTTTCAGCACAATCCAATTGCGCCCGATGTTTGACCAGCCAATCCATGCCTGAATGAGATCGAACTCATGAAAGGTAGTTCCATCAAGTTTGCTAAGAATACCTCCTCTTGGATTTTTAAGGCACGTCTTTAAATATTTTATTAACAATTACCGATCATCCTAAAGGACTAATCACCGCTATCTCATTTTTGGTAATTTTGGATTCTAAATTCGTGTTTCCAGATATGGCACTAGCTACGTATGAATGGGTAGAGCCAATATCTATTAAAGCAATAACAGTACATCAAAATGAAGAACGTGCAGCTTATCACATCAGTGCATTGCCGTCCTCATGGCGTCTAACTACATAGACCACCCAGCCGTCTTGCATCCGCATTTCCTCTATTACCATTGCCTCGACCGGTGCACCTTGACCACGACCAGCCCCATTACCATCACGACTGGTCCACGTCCTCCGGTGGTGCTGCCGATTACCTCCGGCCATGTGCATCATTATTACGGACTTCTTGAGTCGTATCCATTCGTCGAGGACAACTTTTGTACTTGATGTTCCATTGAACCGCATTTGTAGCATGCGCCTGCTTTTCCTCTAACATTCCCCAAAATGTCTTTTCCCACACTCGATGCAATCTCGACTTCGATTATTTGCTACCGGGTTCGCGCTTGAACCGATTCATCATTCCGGTTTCTTCGAATCTCTTTGAAGATCCAGCATCACGGTGTCTCTCTCTTGTTTTAATCTTTCTTGCTTCGCTGCTCGAGTTCTTAGCCTCTTCGCTATTTTGGCGTTCTCCACCGAGTGGAAAAATTTCTAACTTGTTGCGAGCAATCGAACCCTCACTCATCATTAAGTCCATCTTGAAACGCGTCATAACGCTCATGGTCTGTTGCTACAATTGTCCGCATAGCGGCTCGACGTACAAACTTCGACTTCATATGTCGCCACTGGCCTTACTTCCTTGAACAAGATTGAGAATTCCTTCCTTCGAAGCGCCTACATAGCTCGTTCCAACATATTTTCCTTGGAAGGCGGCTTTAAAGAATTCCCGTTAATCGGTCGGCTTCAAGGTTTTCTTGAAAAGTGAGCCACCACCGATCGCCTCATCTCTCAATAAGGATACAGCTCCTCTCGGTTTTGCTCGACAAGACATTCCATATCATCCATAATCCGCTCCACGCCTTCGAGCCATGATTCGCCACATTCGAGCTACACCGAGACACCTCTGAAAACTTCGCATTATTCGCCTTAAGTCGCTCTCAAATTGACCCACGAGTTGTTGGCCCAATTCTAGTTCCAATGACCCTTTCCAAGACTCGTAGCATTGCTTGAGTCAATGCATGATCTTCTTCCATGTGATCGCGTGATCCCGCTTTCACTTTCAATTGACGCAGGCGTCGCTTCCAACATATGATTTGGTGCTTCACCATAGTACCTCGGCCTCGCCACGCCACGCCTACCGCGTCCACGACCACGCCCTCTAGTGCTCATGATAGCTTGTTCGCTTATCGATTACAAGTTTTATGAATCGAAAATTTTATTTCGTGTTTATTAACGATATTTTATGAGATTTGAGATATAAAGTTGTTTTTCGCAACGTGTCCTATAGTCTCAATCTCTACAGTTTTTCACATCTAAAACTAGAAGTTCTAGAGTATTCCTATGATCATATCATAGTAATCATTAAGTAGTAAATACTTACTTGACTTGTTGCCGGATGCTTGTGGTGCCATCTTGATTTTGAATGATTTCATACGAAATTATTTGCGAACCCAAACCACAGTAGAAGTTTTTGAAATCGGGCTCGATATTACTAAATGTAACACCCCAAACCCGGTCTATGCATTGAGACTAGATTTGGTTTGTTACATGATTCGAGCCATTCTTAAATCTTTAATGAGTTGAAAACTACAATGTTATTTACAGGTTTAAAATTTGAAGAGTATTTGAATTTGATAAATATTTGAAAACATTAGTTGAAAATCATTGTATTATCAAAACCTTTAAATAGTTTGTTAAAGAGTTAACTATAATAAAAAATTTATAAAAGAATTCCATATACTTGAAAACCCAAATTTATTTTAATAAAACATCATAAAATCACATTTCATAATTAAAAAGTCCAAAGTTTAGTTTAAATCCCAAACACACATAAAATCCATAAGTTATTTATAGAGGCCCTTATTACAATAATCCATAATAGTAAAATATACTTATTAAAAGTTCGAGTTTAAATAACCTCTTTCGCAGAGATGGCCTCCACGAAGTCATCCTCGCCCAAGTCCACATCAATTTCCATTACCTAAGATGGAAAGAAATTAAAGGGTGAGTTACTTAGAACTCGATGTGTAACTCACTTACCACCATTATTGGGCGGATCATCAAGATATTATCTTTGGGCTTGAGCCCAATTCGAATTCAACAATATATCATGAATTTAAAACAATTAAAATGCATGTAAAATGTAATTCCCAATCCCAAACCTAATATCCATCCGCTAACACCCCGCACCAAACATCACACCCGGGGATCAAGTCAACCCACCCCGCCATCACACCAATCGTGAGCATTAAGCCTTTTTTATAATTGTGGCATAGCCAATTTAACTAGAGGCAATAAGTCGTTAATGTGGCGAGCCACCGAACTAGAGGCAATAAGTCGTTAATGTGGCGAAACCACCGAACTAGAGGCAATAAGCCGTTAATGTGGCGAAGCCAATTGAACTAGATTTTTGGCAACCGGCCATTCTTCTCTTCATATATCCCACCCCATGCAATCGTATGCATAAAAATATAATCATATAATAATTTCATTTATTTAATTCATAACAATGGTGGGTTTATCATTTCATTTGGCCCATAAACATATTATAGCAATTTGTCTATTTAGCAATTTAGTGGGCTTTGGCCCATTTACCAACTAGAGTATTTTGGCCCAATTTATCGAACTAGAGTATTTTGGCCCAATTTATCGAACTAGAGTATTTTGGCCCAATTTCACTAAACATCCAATTTACATAATAACAATTAATTTCTCGAGGCGCTTTCGTAATTTTCACGATTTAGTCATTTTACGTATTTTCGTCAAAATATCAATTTTACGCTTTTACCGATCTAATCGCTTTTACGATTTACTTCCATACCAAATTTGACATCCAACCGAGAAAATAATGAGTGTGAAATTACACACCTCGCTATCGAGAGTACTAATCCTTCTCGCTCCTCAAGCACCTAAAACATATTTTGATCCGTTAGACAACTATTTCAGAAAATAAATCTTAATCGATAATAGATCCAAAATCTTACCCTCTTGATTTTGAATCACTTGATTTTTGGCTTTTCCTCGCTTATTGATTCGTTAGTCACGAGAATCCACCAACGATAATGGCTCTAAGTTCGTACTACTTGAATAATAGACTTCCTTCTAAGATGGCCCGCAACCCGTGGAAAATCCTTGACCGCCAAACCGCTCTTCGCTTGAATGGGGATTTACTGGATCCGCCTCTTAACGTGACTAACCACCGCCTTTTCTTCCCTATTTTGAAAGTCTTCAAGATCCAAAAGAATTTTAGTTAGATCTATAATATCAAATAATACTAGAGATTTTAAAGAGTGGATTTCCTTACCACAATGAAACGCTTCCAACGCTTCCATGATTCCCCGCTCACTTGAGTTCCGATCTCCGTTATTGCACTAAATAATAACGAAAGAGACGTTATTAGAATGAACGTTATATCAATCCAAAAAGACCTCATAAAACCAATGATATTCGCCATGACACTAACAATAAATCGAATGGAGAAGAACCCTTACCTATTTCCCACTATTAGAAAGGAAAGGATTGAGAGTGTTGTTTAATTGATGGAAGATTCGCTATGTATGATTAAGGAAAAGAAAATAATTTTGGCTTATAGGCACATTAGCATTCGCTATGGGAGTGTAGATGGAGAGAACTTGATTGAAAAGAAATAGAATACAAGAAAAGATGGTGATGATGTTGCTTTGATTTCAAGGAGATTAGGAGAAAAGAAAAGAAGAAGACAAGCTTTAGGAGAGATGTATATTCGGCAATGGCAAAAAGAAAAGAAAAGGATTGGCTTTTGGTATATGTGATTTTCGGCATTCAAAGAAAAGGTACAACCAAGTACTAAAGCAATAAACAAGAATGACCAAATGGTCAAAATGATCAAGGATTACCAAAGAAAAATTCGCCAAGGAGAGATAGGTTGAGAGAATTTACAAAAATATGCACAAAACTAAAGAAAATGACCAAAACAAAAGACAAATTTTCCTAGCCAACTATCACCAAAATTCACCTCCCCCTAGCCATATTGTCGTCCATATGCATGGTCCAATGCCATGATTTTGTTTCCAAAATTCTCCCTTGATATGTGCCTTATGTCCCCTATCTTTCCTTAAATCTTTGATTCCATGCCATAAGTTAGTTGTTTCCTTAATCCATTGATACACTAACCAAAAATAACATGGTCAACACCTTCCTTATATGTTCATTGTTGACACTTCCTATCCATGAGCGTAAAATTAAAACAAAAATTTCATCTAGGTGCTATACAAGGGATTCAACCTCTTCCCTCTTGCTATAACCCATGCGCCAATACCACCATGCCATATGCTCATCTTATGACACTCTTTAGCATATAATTTAACTTAAGTCCTAATGACATTTGTTTCACTTCAATAAATTTTCAATTAAAAATTTTTCCTTCTCCAAATCATGCTTTACTCCTCTTTAGGACTTCAATAAGCACTAAAGTAAAATAAAATTTTTCCTTTAAAACTAAACATCAATTTATGCAATATAATAATACTCGATTTTAAGGGTGTTACAAAGACTCTGCCAGTTGAGTCTACTGAGTTTGTGATTCACGTATCTAACCCTTTGGGTAGATGTGTGTTCGTTAATAAAGTGTGTAAAGGTTGCCCATTAATGATTCGGGATTTTTGCTTCCCAGTTGACTTAATGTTGCCTTTCGATGAGTTTGATATAATTTTGGGAATGGACCGTTAACTTCGCATGATGCAAAGGGTGAATTGGAAAAGAAAGCTTATTGATTTGAGACATCGAATCGGTGAGATCATTAGAATTGAATCCAATGATTTAAGTGGGTTTCCTCAGCTTATATGCTCGATGTTAGCTCGAAAGTATGTGAGAAAAGGTGCTGCTTATTTGGCTTATATGTTGGATAATAAATTATCGAGAAACAGATTGAATCATTCTGGTGGTATGTGAATACCAGATGTGTTTCTTGAAGAACTACCTGGGTTTACCCCAAAGACGAGAAATTGAATTTGGCATTGAATTAGCACCGGGAATGACTCCGATCTCAATAACTCCATATCGGATAGCACCTCTCGAGCTAAAAGAGTTGAAAGCACAGTTGCAAGAGTTAATAGATAGGGGCTTTGCACCACCAAGTTTCTCTCCTTGGGTGCACCATTCTTTTGTGAAAAGAAAGATGGAACGATCTTGAATGTGTATTGATTATCTAAGAATCAATAAGGTAACTATAAAGAATAAGTACCGTTACCTTGGATTGATGATTTGTTTGATCATTGAAAGGGGCTTCAGATTTTCAAAGATAGATTTGAGATCGGGTTATTATCGATTCTTGAGTCGAGATATCTGAGATGTGCTAAAGACCCATTCCATTTACGAGTGCGGACATTTTGAGTTTTTGGTTATGCCTTTTGGGCTTACTAATGCACTCATTGCTTTTTATGGATTTGATGAATCGGGTTTTAGACGCTTTTGGATCGATTTGTGGTAGTGTTTATTGATGATATATTGATCTACTCCAAAGATGAAATCGAGCATGTTGAGCATTTGAGATTAGTGCTACAAACTTTGTAAATCAGCAGCTTGTATGTGAAGTTTAGTAAGTGTGAGTTCTAGATGAAAGAGGTCACTTTTTGGGACATGTTGTTTCAAAGATCGGCATTCGAGTTGATCCGAACAAAATATCATTATACTTGATTGGAAGCCACCAAAAATGTTTCCGAGATTCAAAGTTTTCGGGACTTGCGGGTTACTATCGATGATTTGTGAAAGATTTTTCTATGATAGCTACCCGCTGACAAAGTTATTGCGAAAGATGTCGAGTTCAAGTGGTCAAAAAGTGTCGAAAAGTTTTGATCACCGAAAGCCCTTTTGATGTAAGCTCCAAGTTAGTTCAACTTGAATCGTAAAGAATTTGTTGTTTATTCCGATGCTTCTTTGAATGGTTTGGGCTGCGTTTGATGCGTGAAGGCAAAGTTGTAGCCTACGCTTCAAGACAATTGAAGCCGCATGAAAGAAATTACCCGACGATGACTTAGACCTTGCGCCCATTATTTTCGCATTGAAAATTTGGCGTCACTATTTATTTAGCGAGAAATGTCACATTTATTTAGATCATAAAAGTCTAAAGTATTTAATGACTCAGAAAGATCTAAATTTGAGACAACACAGATGGTTAGAGTTGTTGAAAGACTATGAGTTGGTGATTGACTACCATCCGGGAAAAGCTAACGTTGTTGCAGATGCGTTAAGTCGAAAATCATTGTTTGCTCTTCATACAATGAACGCACAGATAGCTATGTTTGGTGATGGTTCGATCATAGCCGAGTTACAAGCAAGACCGATGTTTATCTAGCAAATTTGTGATGCATAAAAAGTTGACAAGGATTTGATTGCTAGTCGAATTCAAAGTGAAAAGGTGCGAATCATTTCCAAATTGATGCAAATGACTGCTTGAATTTTAAAAGTCGAATGTGTGTTCAAGAACTCGATTTGATATGATGATTCGAGTGAGGCCCATAGTGGTCGATTATCAATACATCTGGTAGCACAAAGATGTATAATGATTTGAAACAGCTTCTATTGGTGGCGGGCATGAAACGGGATATATCTCAATTTGTTTTGAAATGCTTAATTTGTCGCCAAGTAAAAGTTGAACATCAAGTGCCATCGACTACTTCACCAATCATGATACCGAATGGAAATGGGATAGAATTACAATGGATTTTGTATCCGGTCTTCCTATGACACCGAGTAAGAAAGATGCCGTCTGGTTATAGTTGATAGACCACTAAATCACTCATTTGTGCTCGTTTCATGCAGACTTTTCACTCGATAAACTTGTCAATTGTGCGTATCGCAGATTGTGAGATTGCATGGTGTACCGAGTTCCATTATTTCAGATGAGACCGAGATTTACATCACGGTTTTGGAAGAAGTTGCAAGATGCCTTAGGTACTAAACTACATTTTAGTACGCCTTTCATCCGCAGAATGACAATTGGTCTGAGCGAACTATTCGTGATACTTGAGGACATGTTGAGATGTTGCGTTCTCGAGTTTGAAGGTGCGTGGGAAAGATACTTACCTCGATTGAATTTGCCTATAACAACAGCTTTTCAATCTAGTATCAAAATGGCGCCTATGAAGCCTTGTACGGCGAAAGTGTCGAACACCATTATATCGGATGAGCTCTGCGAGAATAAGATACACGGGTTGATTTGATTAAAGAAACCAATGTAAAGTAGCTATTATTAGAGATAATTTGAAAGTCGCCGGATCGTCAAAAGTCTTATGCTGATTTGAAACGTAAGGACATTGAATTTCGTGTCTGAGATCGAGTATTTTAAAGGTTTCTCCGTGGAAGAAAGTACTCCGCTTTGGCTTGAAAGGGAAGTTGAGCCCGGGTTCATCGGACCGTATGAAATCATTGAACGTGTTGGGCTGTTGTTTATAGGTCAAGCTACCTCCTAATTAGAAAAGATACATGATGTATTTCACATTTCTATGCTCAGTGATACAGATCGATCCAGTCACATGTGATTGCTCCGTCGAGATTGATATCCAACTGATATGACGATGAGGAAAAACCGATCTGTATTTTAGCTCGGAAATGAAAGAGTTAAGAAACAAAAGGATTTCCTTAGTGAAAGTACTATGGAATCGGCACGGAGTTGAAGAGGCTACGTGGGAGCTGAGGATTCAATGAGGCAACAATATCCGACGTTATTTAATCGGTAAGATTTTCGGGACGAAAATCTTTAAGGAGAGTTATAATGAATCGAATTTGACCCTAATCGAACGGTGGTTTCGGGACCACGAATCGAGCTCTAGAAATATTTAAATATTATATTTAGTGTTTATTATATATGAATTTATGTGTGTGAAAGTTTCGTAGAAAAATTTTATCGTTTAAGTATTGAATTTGATAAAAAGGACTTAATCGCGTAAAAGGTAAAAGTGGCATACTAAAGTGAAATGTGCTAATTTGAGCATGGCTTTTAATATGGAGTATTAAAAGTGAAATTAACCCATTTTATGAGTTAGTGGGTGGCAAAGGTCAAGTATAACCTTATGTTATAATTTGTTTTATTATTATATAAAGGTTAAAATGGTAAAATATAAGAAAATGTTATTATATGTTATATTACATAAAATTAAAAGCCATATTTTTTGTTCTTCATCTTCAAGTGCCGAAAGTTAGCCATGAAAATAAGGGTTTAAAAGCTTGGAAGGTTCGACCATCATCTAGCTAAAATTCAAGGTGTGTTTTTCTTCGGTTTTTAATAATTTCTATATTTTTGAGATCGTTGCTTCGTATATTACCTGACCCATGCTAGAATTTCTAAGATTAGAGTGTATATATGATTCGGCCTTTTTGATGTTTGATGATTTCAAATTAAAGATGAGTTAAAGATTTACAAGTTTTGTATTAGAAATTTTGGTAAAAGTTTGTAATTAGGGCTAATTTATAATAATAAAATTTTAAAAGGACTTATTTGCAAAATAAATGAAATAAAAGGACTTGTAAGGTCCCTAGTAAGATTTGGCTCTTGAGTAGCATGGGGAAATTTTGAGTATTTTGTGTTTTGTGCAATTAGTACTAAAATGCAAAAATGTGAAATAGTGGGGGTAAAATGGTAATTTGCTTATTTATGTGCTTAGGGACTAAATTGAGATCAAATGTACTTGAATGAGCTAAATTTTAATGTGTTTTAGATCAAGAACAAAGAAAAACGAATTTAGATCGGGGAAAGACGAAGGTTCCCGAATAGCCGATTTGCACGGTCTATCGACAACCGAGGTAAGTCCTTAAGTGAACATATGTTAAAAGTTTATTTATAAATCTAATGTATGATGAAATTGGTATAATTATAGTATTAAGTCATGAATTGGCCGAATGTGATGATAATAAAATTGGATTGGTTGAAATTTTATTTAATGTGAAATGAAAGATTAATTATAATTTATTTCGAGCTTTAATGCCTAGCGAGCTTCGTCTTGCTTTGATTTATTTCGGCTTTAATGCTAGCGTGCTTCGTGTTGATGATTTATTTCGGCTTTAATGCCTAGCGAGATTCATGCCGTGATTTATTTCGGGCTTTAATGCTAGCGTGCTTCGTCGGTGTTTAAATCTCGGACCTTTGGTCTAGCAGGTTTTATACCAGTGATTGTTAATACGAGCTTATGCTTATGAATGAAATGGTCTAGGTATGATGGTATTTGAATAAGCCAAGGTTTATTACTATAGTATGAGTGTTCAATCGAAAGTTATGTATCGAATCAAGTTTATGATATATGTGATGCTTCTTGAATAAGCAAGTTGATAGAAATGTGTTCATATATTCTGTGCTTAAGATACGTGATTAGAAAAGACATTGAGTTGATATGTTTACTTGCTTACTTGAGATTATTATATTGATATGAGAAATTATATCTATATAGGTTCGCCATGAGCTATACATATAGATAATTGTACTCATTCAATTATGTGCCCTCATCTTAAATGTACACTAAGATATTATTCGGTTGTAAGTGGAAATATATATATATCTTTGATTAGCAATGGGTACTATTGATAAGTCACACATTTTAAGTGTACGTTGAATAATATTTCACTAGGTATGAACATTGATAATCGCCATGATAGTACATATGTGTTATGTTAGTTCATAAATGTTAATAATGTTATTCTATTCAATTGAATTGAATAACTAGTTGAGTTGTAAAGTTGCTTAAGGCTTACTAAGCTAAGTTAGCTTACTCGTATGTTTTCACTGCTTTTTATAGATTGTGATCAAGCTATAGGCTCAAGGTTCATCATTGAAGTCATCCACACTATCAACTTATTTTGGTACTCTTAGAAGTTGAATTTTAAACACAAGGCATGTATAGGCTAGCTTGTTATTTTGAAGGATACTATGTTAATGTTTATAGCCATGCGAAAATGGCTTGTCTTTTATTAATTAACTTAAGGTTATTAAAATCTTGAATATGGTAAAAGTGCAAGTTTGCTTGAATAATAATTATGGATGTGTTTTAAATCATGCTAAGCAAAACGTTGGAATATGTATGTTTGATATGTGATCACCTATATGAGTTTTGATAGACCTTTTGAGTGTAAATAGGTGTGGTAGTTTAGTAAGTTTGGATTAAGACTCGGTGTATATTATTTGGATGTGTAATTTGGAAGCATGAGTTAGCCTTGTAAACTTTGTATTCGTAATAGGGATACTAATAAACATGTACTTGAATGGCAAATCCGGTTATGAAAGTCATAGGTATATGAGTATCAAATGTGTTTTATGTGAATTAGTAATGAGATAGCCAAATGAGGAAATATGGTCTTGATGGCATTCGACCATATGCTTGAATATTGTATAATTTCAAATTGGTAATATGTGTATGTATGTGATGATAGATAGATTAATTTTGAGTCTATAATGCCATGCATTACATTTACTAAATTATGATTTTAGAAGTTGATCTTATTATGCATATCTAGACAAAAGAGATTGCATATGGAAAATTAGTATATGCTTGAATGGTATGCAAATTAGGTACAGTTGGTGCATGGAAAAGTAATGATTAAGTTGTATAAATATTTGTGGCTCAATTATGCACATGTTAACAAATTTTAGGTGTGCATTGGATCGATTGAGTATTGGTTCTATTTGATTTTGGTATGAGAGATGTAATGTGATCTCCTATTTGTTTATTTAAATGCCATGACTATTACATAGTTAAAACTGATTATGCTGTATATGACTTAAGTGATTGATTAAAAGTTGTGATATAACTAGTAATGCCCCGTAACCCTAATCCGGCGACGGATACGGGTTAGGGGTGTTACATTTGCACACTAAGTGCCTTATTCAATGTTTCGCACACTAAGTGCCATCGCATAGCCGAAGCTATTATAATTCCGCACACTAAGTGCTAAACATTGTCAATTTATTATCGAACATGATCGTAGTCTCATTCATACAATTTATGCAATATCAAAGCTTTAAAAGCATAATTGTAACAATGTTTATCACGTACAAACTTAACTCGTGTTCGGAATTGACAAATCGGATTGACTATTCGACAACCTTGCTTTTCCCCCGATCTAAATTCAATTCTTTCTTTCTTAATCTATATAAATTCAAAATTAACCCATTCAATCAATACATTATTCAATTTAGTCCAAAACATAAATTTAGGCTTATTTACACTTTAGCCCTTAAACTTTCACATTTTTACAATTTAGTCCGTATTTCACAAATACTCAAAATTCACATAATTTCACTAATCCAAAGCTTAGCCGAATTACATATAAGTCCCTAGTGGACCAAAACTTTCATTTATTTCACATTTCAACCACATAATTTGCATATTTCACAATTTAATCCCTATTTGACATTTTCGTAAAAAATCACTTTACAAAACTATTAAATCTATCAATAAACCTTCATTATCTATCATCAATCATCAAATTACTCAATTATTCAACAATGGAAACATGATAATTCTCTAACAATTTTGAAAACTAAGGTACGGGCTGGCTAGAACGCAAAGCAACGGTCACAAAAACATAGAAATCATCAAAACGAGCTAAAATGAACTTACAATTAAGCTCCAAGATGACCGAATGCTTCAAGCTATATTAATGGCTTCCTTAGGTATATTTTCGGTGGATGAATGATAATGGAAGATGATAGATACCATTTTTTTAATTTATTTTTATTTACCAATTTACTATATTCACCTTAGTCATAAACCACTAAAAACATTCATATAATGCCCATAAATGTCATTAGCACTACCAATGGTATAATATCATCATAAGGACCTTTTATTTAATAAACCATAGCAATTAAACACTTTTAACAAATAGAATGTAACTTTTATATTTTATGTGATTAAGTCCTTTTTCTCAAATTGGGCAATTAAACGATAAAATTAGCTCACGAAATTTTCACACCTACATGTTGTCATGCTGTAAACACATAAAATAATATTAAAATAATTTTTTAAAATCGGCTTTGTGGTTCCAAAACCACCGTTCCAATTTAGCTAAAACTGGGTTGTTACAACTCTCCCCCTTAGGGATTTTCGTCCCCAAAAATCTTACTATGAATAGGTTTGGGCATTGTTTTCTCATAGCATCCTCGGGTTCCCATGTAGCTTCTTCAACCCCATGTCGATGCCATAATACTTTCATTAATGCCATTGTTTTATTTCTTATCTCTTTGATCTCACGAGCTAAAATTCAAATCGGTTCTTCAACATACGACATATCAGACTGAATTTCAACCTCAGTCGGGGAAATGACATGTGAAGGGTCGGATTGGTATCGTCGAAACATCGACACATGAAACACATTATGTATCTTTTCCAACTCAGACGGTAAGGAAACCGATATGCCACTGGCCCAATTCTCTCAGTAATCTCATATGGTCCGATGAATCGCGGACTCAATTTCCCTTTTTTGCAAAATCTAAGTATTTTCTTCCACGGTGAGACTTTTAAAAATATTTATCCCCGATCTAAAACTCAATATCTTTCTATTTCAAGCCTACGTATGATTTTCTATCGATCCGAAGCTGCTTTCAAACTATCACGAATCACTTTCACTTTTTCTTCTATTTCTCTGATCAAATCAACTCTGTGAATCTTATTCTCACTAAGCTCAGTCTAATACAATGGTGTTCGACATTTACATCCGTATAAAGATTCGTACGGTGCCATTTTTATACTCAATTGAAAGCTATTATTATAAGCAAATTCAATTAACGGTAGATATTTCTCCCAGCTACCTTCAACATCAATAATGCAACATCGCAACATATCCTCAAGTATTTGAATAACTCGTTCGGACTGGCCATCCATTTGCGGGTGAAACGCAGTGCTAAAATTTAGCTTTGTACCTAAAGCTTCTTGCAATTTCTTCCAAAATCACGAAGTGAATCCTAGATCTCTATCCGAAACAACAGATAGAAGCACTCCATGCAATTGAACAATCTCTGAGATATACAACTTAAAGTGAGAAATCTGTTCGTACCAGAATAAAATGAGCTGATTTCGTCATTCTGTCAACAACAACCCAGATTGCATTTTTTTCGGAGATAAGGGCAAACTCGATACGAAATCCATTGTTACTTTATCCCACTTCCACACAGGAACCATAATAGGCTGTAATAAACCTGACGACACTTGATGTTCAGCTTTGACTTGCTGACAAATCAAACATTTTGAAACAAAATTTGGGATATCTCGCTTCATGTCGTGCCACCAATAAAGTTATTTCAAAGTGTTATATATTTTCGTACTTCCGGATGTAATGATAAAAAACTACTGTGTGCTTCATTTAGAATTTTCTGAATAAGCTCAAGATTTTTTGGTATGCAAATTCTACCTCGAAACATTAAATATTCATCAGGCCCTATTCGAAACTTTAAATCAGAAGTCGATTCATACTGAGTTCGCTTTGCTTGCAATTCATTATCAAATTTTTTTAGCCTCACAAAACTATTGTAGAAATAACAGTCTCACTTTCAACTCGGCTACTATCGAACCGTCATCAGACAAAGCTAACTGTGTGTCCAAAGCACGTAGAGCAAATAAGGACTTTCGATTCAAACCATCAGCAACTACATTCGCTTTTCCTGGATGATATCAGCAACTACATTCGCTTTTCCTGGATGATAGTCAATCACTAATTCATAGTCTTTTAGCAATTCTAACCATCTCTGCTGTAGCAAATTCAAGTCTTTTTGAGTCATCGATATTTCAAGCTTTTGTGGTCGTTATTAATATGGCATTTCTCACCAAACAAGTAATGGCGCCAAATTTTCAATGCGAACACTATCGTGGCTAATTCAAGATCGTGCATCGGATAATTCTTTTTGTGTTGCTTCAACTGTCTCGAGGAATAAGCTACAACTTTGCCTTCCTGCATTAAAACACAACCCATGCCATTTAACGACGCATCACTGTAAACTACGAATTCTTTACTCGACTCAGGCTACACTAACACTGGTGCTTCAGTTAATAATGCTTTCAACTGCTTGAAGCTCACTGAAACTTTTCTGACCATTCAAATTTAACATATTTTTAAAGCCATCTTGTCATCGGATTCGCAATCATCAAAAACCCTTTCACAAATCATCTATAATAGCCGGCTAGTCCCAAAAAACTACAGACTTCAGATACATTTCTCGGACGTTTCCAATCTATAATAGTAGAAACTTTGCTTGGGTCAACTCAGATACCCGCGGCTGAAACTATATCTCCTAGAAAACCAACCTTTGGTAGCCAACACTCACATTTGCTAAACTTTGCAAACAACTATTTATCTTTCAATGTTTGTAACACGATTCTCAAATGCTTGGCATGCTCAGATTCATCACTGGAGTAGATCAAAATGTCATCAATAAAAACAAGTAGAAATTGATCTAAATACAACCTGAAAAGTCGGTTCATCATGTCCATAAAAATAACAGGAGCATTTGTTAGTCCAAAAGGCATAACAAGAAATTCGTAGTGTCCGTACCTTGTTCTAAATGCAGTCTTTGGCACATTGGAGTCTTTAACTCGCAACTAGTAATAACTCGATCTCAAATCAATTTTCAAAACACTGTTGCCCCTTTTAACTGATCAAACAAATCATCTATTCGTGACAAAGGGTATTTATTCTTGATCGTCACTTTGTTGAGCTATCAATAATCTATACACATTCTCATCGTGCCATCTTTCTTTTTCACAAATAACATCGGTGCACCCTAGGGAAAGAAACTTGGTCTAGCAAAACCTCTATCTATCAATTCTTGCAACTGAGCTTTCAATTCTTTTAACTCTGTTGGGGCCATTCTGTATGGAGCTATTGATATCAGCGTTGTTCCCAGTACTAATTCAATACCAAACTTAGCCTCTCTAATAGGTGGTAAACACGATAACTCTTCGGGGAATACATCTGAATACTCACCCACAACTGATACTGATTCAATCTTTGTTTTTGTCACTTTCGTATCTAGTACATATGCAAGATAGGCTTCACACCCCTTTCTTACAAATCTTTGAGCTAACATAGATGAGATCATAACTGGCATGTTGTTCAAATCATCAGATTCAATTCTAATAATCTCATTATTCTAACATTTCAGTTCAATTGTCTTTCATCTACAATTCACTATAGCATTATGCATCCTTAGCCAACCTATACCAAAAATTACATCAAATTCATCGAATGGCAACAACATCAGATTAGTCAGAAAACAGAAATCCCGATGCATTAACGGGTAATTCTTGCAGACTTTGTCAACCAAAACACATTTTCCTAAGGGGTTCGATACTCTAATCACAAATTCAGTAGACTCTACAGGCAAAGTCTTACTAAATACTAAATTCATGCATATATAAGAATGAGTTGATTCTAGATCTATCAATGCAATCACATTAGTATCATAGTGAATGAAAGTATAGGTGATAACATCTGGAGATGATGCTTCTTCGCGAGCGCGAATAGCATAGGCTCTAGCAAGTGCCCTGGCCTCATATCTCACGGTAGAGTCTCTCGTCGCCCCTCGACTACCATTCACATTCTCGAGCATTTCTGATTGTCCTCCTCTAGCCAAAATATTACTCAGTCTTTCATTTTGAGATATATATTTTTCATTTAGTTTGGGACAATCTCTGATAAAATGATCTTGTGAACCACAACTATAACAAGCTCTATTATTATTTTTCATCCAGCACTCTCCAAAATGCAGTTTTCCACACTGTTGACACTGGGTTTAACATCTTTCACATTGCCAACACTTGATACCGATGTAGTTTGAGCTTTAGGGCTGGTTATTACTTTCCAAGATCCTGATTAGAATATCCCACTATAGTTATTGATCGATTAAAATAGTCACTGGATTTCTTCGATGAAGATTGATACGGCTTACTCATTGACCTTTTTCTCGAATCTCTAGCTTCGAATCTGTGTTGCTCTTTTCTTGGCTAAGATCCTCAGCTTTACAAGCCCTTTCAACAAGAACGACAAATTCTTTCAACTCTAGAATTCTGGCTAGTAGTTTTATATCTTCATTCAATCCATGTACGAATCGCTTCCACATAATTTCTTCAGTGGAAACATATTCCCAACCATACTTGCTTAATCGAATGAATTCTCTTTCATACTCTGTTACAGTCTTTCGGCCTTATTTCAACTCTAGAAATTCTTTATGCTTCTAATCGAGAAATCTTTGATTGATGTATTTCTTTTGAAATTCAGATTGAAAGAAATCCCAAGTAACTCGTTCTTTCAGAACCACAGATATCAACATTTCCATCATTAATACGTGGTGTCTCTAAGCAAAGATACAACACAATAATACATTCATCAAGAGTACAAGATAATTCATCAAATACCCAAATCGTATTTTTAAGCCAGAACTCAGCTTTCTCAGTATTATCATCAACACTGGCCCAAAACTCTTCAGTCCCATGTTTACGAATCTTATCTACTGGCGGCTTGTTCAATCTTATTGGATCTACAACTTGAGCAACAATAGGGATATGTTGAGGAATAGGTGGGGGTGGAGGTTGTTGAGCTACTGGATTCGTTCGAACGAACTCCGTGAACCACTCATTCATCATTTGGAAAAATCCTTGCTTAGCCTCTCCCTCGTGGCTACTTGACTTGGGTTTAGATTTAATAGGCGTTGTCCCTTAAGCGGGAGTGGGTGCATTACTCTCTACATCATCAGCTACAGCTCGTTCGAGATCCATTACTATACGAAAACACAATTTAAGCTCTCAGGAATCATCACACTATCGCAAAGTATATATGGCATGTATAGCCAGACTCTCACACACGCTATGTTAGTCTTAGAATCGACTAAACCGTAGCTTTGATACCAATAAATGTAACACCCCTCACCTGTATTCACCGTCAAAATAGGGTTATGAGGTATTACTGATCAATACACATCATTTAACATCCAATACACATACATTTATGTGTTCATACTCAATTACCATTTCAACACAAACACATTGTCCCTTATAAAAGCCTACGAGGCCTTAAACATGCTTTAGAAATGGTTCGAGACTAAACCGATAAGATACAAAATTTTTGGAAAACCTAGAAAATTTTCATTCATTCAGGGGTCACACGACTTCAGACACATCCGTGTCATTGGTTGTGTGAAAACAAGGCATACATACTGACTTGGGTTACACGGTAGACCACATGCCCATGTGTCTAGCCCGTGTGCCCTTTGAAGTGGCCACACATGCCCGTGTGCCAGGCCGCGTACAATGTTGTGCCCAACCTATAGGGCATACTGACTTATCCAACACGGCCAAGTCACACGCCTGTATGCTAGGCCGTATGCCATTTAGGGGGTATACTGACTTCCACCACAAGGCCAGTCACACGCCGTGTGTGAGACTGTGTGGAGTATACTGACTTCAATTTAATATCAAAACCAAGAGACACACGACCGTGTACTTAACTATGTGTCACACACGGTTGAGACACACGTCCATGTCTCCACTAGTGTGGACAAAAATAGGCCATTTGTAAGGCCAATTTGCCACCCATTTTGCACATACCTATTCAAGCTCAAATGGCACCATTTAAAGACAATAATAGGCATCCAAATACGAACAATACTTATCGCAAACATACTATAGTTTGCCATCATTATTTTATTCCTAAATTCATTATCGCAAACATACTATAGTTTGCCATCATTATTTTATTCCTAAATTCACATATGTAATTCAATCAACTAAAAATTCCACACTTACATTAATCACATATAATTTCACTAGTACATAAACTCCTAAATTATCAATTTCCATCATACCATATAAGTCAATTACCAAGCTCCAAACCTAACCATTTTGGGCAACCAAAAACCATAACCACATTCATGCTAAATTATACCAAAATAAGAAATCACCCATGGCTATATATACAACCAAAACATATGCATTTACAAGTCTTTTCTAATAGTTAAACAAGCAACCATATTAACATCATTTACAAGCCAACTTTCATGGCTATATTTACAACCAAAACACCACCAGTAGCCTATACATGCCATATACATATATATACAACTCAAAAGTACCAAATAGATGTCTTATAGTGAAATAATGATGTTCCTGACGACTTCTGGATTCGAGCTAGCCTTGATTCTCTATAAAACATAGAAAAATAACATAAAGTAAGCTTTATAGCTTAGTAAGTTCATACTGATATACTCAACAATTCATAAAATACAATTCATCAATTTGAACAAGTTAATGTATCATTCATGATAAAATCGAACCTTTTATAACTTATTCATATATTAATATGCAAAGTTATAATCTTTTCTATTTGATCTTCATACTTACATGTACAAACCTATACAAATTCATAACGAACTCATACTTTTTTCGTAGCACTGTCAAATACTCGATGTTTCACACACTAAGTGCCATCATATAGCCGAAGCTATTATAATTTCGCACACTAAGTGCTTTACTCGATGTTTCGCAAACTAAGTGTAATCCCATAGTCGAAGCTATTATAATTTCGCACACTAAGTGCCTTACTCGATGTTTCGCACACTAAGTGTCATCGCATAGTGAAAGCTATTATAATTTCGCACACTAAGAGCTAAACATTTTCAATTTATCGTCAAACATGATCGTAGTCTCGTGTATACAATTTATGCAATAACAAAATGTTAAAAGCATAATTGTAACAATGTTTATCACGTACGAACTTACCTCATGTTCGAATCGATGGATCGAATCGACTATTTGACAACCTTGCTTTTCCCCCAATCTAAATTTGAATTCTTTATTTCTTATATGAATTCAAAATTAACTCATTCAATCACTACTTTATTCAATTTAGTCCAAAACATACATTTAGGCCTATTTGTACTTTAGCCCCTAAACTTTCACATTTTTACAATTTAGTCCTTATTTCACAAATACTCAAAATTCACATAATTTCACTAAACTGAAGCTTAGCAAAATTACATATAAGTCCTTAGCAGCCCAAAAATTTCATTTATTTCACATTTTGACCACACAAATTACATATTTCACAATTTAATCCCTATTTGACATTTTTGTGAAAAATCACTTTATAAAACTATTAAATCTATCAATAAACCTTCATAACCTATCATCAATTATCAAATTACTCAAGTATTCAAAAATGGAAACATGATAATTATTTAACAGTTTTGAAAATTAAGGAACGGGCTAGCTAGAATCGAAGCAATGTTCACAAAAACATAGAAATCATAAAAAATCGAGCTAAAATGAAATTACAATTAAGCTCCAAGATGATCGAATGCTTCAAGCTACATTAATGGCTTTATTAGGTATATTTTTAGTGGATGAATGATAATGGAAGATGATAGATACCATTGTTTTGTTTTAATTTATTTTTATTTACCAATTTACTATATTAACCTTAGTCATAAACCATTAAAAACATTCATATAATGCCCATAAATGTATGTTAGCACTACCAATGGTCTAATATCATCATAAGGACCTTTTGTTTAATAAATCATAGCAATTAAACACTTTTAACAAATAGAATGCAACTTTTACATTTTACGCGATTAAGTCCTTTTTCTCAAATTGAGCAATTAAACGATAAAATTAGATCACGAAATTTTCACACCTACATGTTGCCATGCTATAAACACATAAAAGAATATTAAAATAAATTTTTGTCATCAAATTTATGGTTTCAAAACCACTATTCTGATTTAGCTAAAACTGGGTTTCTATAAGTGGTCATAACTAATTTCTATTTCGAGTTCTACTTAATCAACTAGTTGTCAACCTAGAAGGATATCTTGATATTCCACTAAACTAACAAGTTTTTAAGAATTACTTATCTCTCAACGTCACATCCAGGCCGGATTGGGGTAAGGTGTTCACGGATACGCAATACCAATTTTGGGTTCATTTTCACCTAAATAACTTCCAATAGTTGTTAGGCTTAGGGTTTCAAGATCTTCCTATCACAATCAGCTAATTCGTTAAGAAACCCTATATAGAAGTTAATTACTCACACTTCTACTTGCTAATCTCCCACAAGGGGATTAGTTCATCATGGATCCCACAAACAATATAAACATTATTAAAAAGATAAAAGTGAATAATGCATCAAGAATAAAGTTTAAGAAGAATCATTTGTATTAATTATTGAAAGCACATAAATCCACATGAGTTGACTAATCAACAGATCGGATTCTTCGAAGAACAAGAACAAACTAAAACTAAATTACAAATAGAAATAACCTTAGTACAAAATAAACTAAAGAAACTGAAAACTAAATGAAAGTTGTAACCTAAACTAAAAAAGAAGAAGATAAAAGATAAAATATGCTTATGAAATGTTCTGAGAAGCCTATTTATAGATTTAGGGTTGGTGGTCGTCCATTGACTTAATTCGGGTAATGTTTTTTTACATTAAAGTTTGTTGTACAGACCAAAACGCTGTCAACTTATTTATTCTCCACGTGAAGTCGGTGTCACAACATTTTAAAGCTCCATAGGGAGTTACTTAACTAGAATATCTTGAGTGTATAACCATCAACTCAACACCTATTGCATCATGCACCACAAATGAGTCATCATTGGACAATCTCACCAAGTAGCATGCTGTGACAAATTTTCCCCTTTAAAGATAGAACTTCTTGAAATATCATTTGATAATACCTACCATGAAGGATAGTCCAACTATTATACGATCATAAGAGAGTTCTATTTACTTTCAGGAAATCTCATCAATGATATCCACATGACAATCCTACAGTGGGGTTGTAACACCTAATTTTGGCAAGTCTCAAGGGGGAAAGTAAACGAAAATAATCTGTGTGGTGGGATTCTATTTGCCCAATTGATGCTTTTGGCATATAGCTCGAATGTATTGTTAATGATAGAGTATAAGTTAAGGATTGTTCTCAAAATGTGTGGGTATGTATAGAGGAAGGGATTGGTAGGTGTATCAATGATTCGTGAGTAACGAGGGTATCACTTAAAGTAAGGTAAGTCAAGTTGGTCTAGTTACTGTGCAAGTCATGTTTTAGCGAGATGATCAGGATTGAATGAAGGGATAATTAAAGGATACAAAAATATTTTAGATACTTGTATACATTTTTCTAAAGTTGTAAACCACTAATAGGGCAGTTTAAAATTTGGTTACACGTGTCAAGTTCCACTATGAGAATATGGGTTCCATATATATTTATTAATGCGAACTTTATAAGAAACATGGGAGTTATATTCTTTCTTCTATTTGAAACATCATAGCTAGCTTGATTTGAAGTTGATCGAGGATCTTTTCTTGTTTAACTAGAAGTAAAGATCGGAGTTCATGTAGGAGGTTGTTCCATATCTTGGGTAAGTATTATGGACTTGGAAGTTGACTTCTAAAAGAGTAAGTTTGTTTTATGTCCATAAATAGTAAGATAAGGAAATAAGGCGTTGCATGGTGGTTATCTGGGTTACAGATGAAGATAAAAGTTATATGAATGAGTTTGAACAGTATCCCTATGTTTTATAAGTAGTGATTGCTAGGTTTTCTTATTAGATGTTTAAGATCTAGAGAATTAGCTAGTTGTTCGTGGGTGTTAGGTAAGTCCCTAGGCTAACTCTTGTATGTTGTATGTTTTTTATTCTATATACTTCTGTGAAAGATCGTATAAACTATGATATGAAACTAAAAGTGATGATATGATGAATATGATGATATATGAATACTAGAAAAGACTTGCATGTATAGTTGGTATGAACCTGACAAGTATAGAGTATATAATGAGAAATCTGGAGTCAAAAGTATGACTGTAAGAGAATGTATGAGATGTAAGTTATGTTTGGGAAAAATGCATGAAAGTTCTGTTATGTGAGTCTATGTCTGTTCACCGCGGTGGAGTCTAAAAGGGGTCCATTAGAACTTTAATCACGATCTCTAAAATGAAAGCCAATAGCCATGGCACCATATCTTGTAAGACCATAGTTAGGCTATCGTATCATATGGAAAGACCATATCATGTAAGACCATTGTTGGTGGGTTATGGCATCATATGTAATGAACTAAATGAAGGTTATTACATAATGGGGTTTTCTGTGTGATCTAGGATGATGAGTGGAAAAACTTACGAAATGTGAGTTTAGGCGAATCCTTATCTGTATGGGAACCATTTAAGGGAAACACCTCTGTGGCGAACTCTGAAAGAAAGAAATGGTGTTCCCAAACAACACCGAAGGATAATATGTATGGTAAACTTTGAAGGAACGATAGGTATAACGAACCCTAAAGGAAAAGCTTGTGTGGCATTACATGTACACTTCTAATAAGATAATTTAATGTGTTTCCTTTATGAAAAACTCCATATGAGTTGTTGGAGCAAACCCTACATGGTCTTAAGAAATGAACGATAAAATTGGAATGTGCCAGAATATGTGGCAAATTCGAAGTATGGATTAATTAGATTTGAAGAACAAATATGGGTAAGGGCTATGTCTGGTAAGTAAAAGAATGTAATATGTCTGTAATTATTAGGAAAATAATAGTATTCTCTAGAAAGAATCAAATCATATAATTAAAGAATGTATCTTTTACCTATGCACAAAATCATTCATGGATTTCAAAGAAGCGATGGCTTAGGTTATGAATGTAAGAAAAATAATATTTTGTCCATATGGTCCTTTGGAACGGGTATGATTAAGGAATCACGATAGTTTAGAGTGAAGAATGCGAGTAATGTTTTAAGATACAAAAAGTACGGCATGATTTCAGAAGTTAAGGGTGACATCTAGGGTACAAAAAATGGCACTCTAGGAAGGTACTCGCTAGAGACAAGGTGAAGAACAAAGAACAATTATGGCTAATTGAATTGCCGGATGTGAAATACAAAAATGATTCAGGTAAATGGATGTTTATCTCACTAAGTTCTCATGAACTTACCTCTATGCTTTATGTTACAGGTATGTTGATTTGGATATGTGTCAAGAGAGACTATGTCAGGGCTATGCCAAATGAGTGGCGTATCGGGCTATTATGCATACAAAGCAAGTCTATTGGCTTGTTTGAGTCTAAATTGTTTTATAGGAGTCTTTTATAGGGAATAATTGTAATAGACTAGGACATCTATTCAATCATTTTTGTAAATGAATTTACTGTGTATATCAAATGAAAATATCATATTATTCATACTTATGTAATTCTTAAAGAAAATTATAATTAAAATCTTTACAATTAAATGCAAATTTGTATGATTGAGTGAACTACATTTGAATCCGCTTCATCGAATTGGGTTTGAGGCGTTACGAGGTACTTAAATTGCCATGCCATCACAAGAGACCATTGATGAAGGTTGTAGGTCTTATTTAGGGACCTTCGCACACTCGATATTTTAAAAAACTTGCAACTTTTTTAATGTCCGGTTTCAATCATGAATGATAAATATATGCACGACAAGTACATGTGGCATTCTCCCCTAATCTATGTTGCATGCTTATCTCATATATGCATGAACATATATTCACGGTCCTATAATTATCGTCATGCTTATTGTAACATCCTGTTTTTAGTTAAATCGAAATAGTAATTTTGAGACCACAAATTTGAAGCCAAAATAATTATTTTATTATTATTTTAATGCCTACAGCATGATAGTATGTTTGTGTGAAATTTTCGTTAAGAAATTTTATCGTTTGAGTGTTTAATTTGACAAAAAGGACTAAATTGCGTAAAGTGTAAAACTTGTGTTCTATTAGTTAAAAGTATTATATGGTTATGAAATTAAATAGTGGTGGTCCTTATGTGGTAAATATACCATTGTTAATGTTATTGGACTTTTATGACTTTCATGGACATCTTTTAAGTGAATTTCAATGTCATTAATTAAGGTTAAAATTGTAGTTTAATAAATTAAACTAAGTAAATTATTGTAAAAGATGTTGTCATCTTCCAAAATGGTTTTTCATCCATCAAAAATTGAAGTCAAAACCTTCCATGGTAGCTTGTTAATTCGGCTAAGCTAAATTTGGTGCATGGTTAGTATTCTTCAATCCATTTTTAATGATTTCTATGTTTTCGAGATCGTTGAGCTTAATCTAGCTAGCCTAGGGACTATTTTGCAAAAATTTTAAAGGTTTAGGGTTTTTCCATTGATGAATACTAGTGTGTTTTGATGTTTAATGATAAAAATTGCATGCTTCTTGTTAGATAAACAACATTTGTTAAGTGATTTTTAGTAAAATGTCCAAATAGGGATTAAATTGTGAAATGTGTAAAAGTCACGATTAAATTGTGAAATAAATGAAAAATAGGGGCTGCTAGGGACCTAATTGAAATTTGGCTAGAATGGTTTTAGGTTGAATTGCATGAATTTGTATTTTTATGAAATAAGGACTAAATTGTAAAAATGTGAAATATTAGGGGTAAAAGTGTGAAATTACCTTAATGTGTTTTTTGGATTAAATTGAATAGAATGATAATTAAATAAGTTAATTTTGATAACATTTAGATCAAGAAAAGTGAAATACGAATTTAGATCAGGGAAAGAATAAAGGTTTCGGACTAATTGACTTATTTCACCATTTTTACATTCGAGGTAAGTTCGTATGTAATAAGCATTATTATATTTTTGTTTTAAATGCTTTGATATTGCATAAATTGTGAATATGACTTTGCGGACATATTCGACGACGATTCGGCAAGTGTAAAAATCCCGGTTGAACCTTAGGAATAGATTAGGATACAAATGACATGTCATTAGGGGTTATGTGATTTGGGTGTTGGTCTGTACGTCCTGCTGGTTGGTGAGCTATCCAGCATGTGTTGCGGATACTCGTCAGCTTGTGTGAGCAGCACCGTGTAGCTTCGTCATGACCGTTAGCTTGTGTGAGCAGACCCGTTGATAGCTCGAGAGTGAGCATTATATGTGATACGAGATTGAGATAGCTTCAGCTATGTATGTGGCACTTAGAGTGCGAGATTCCCAAGTATTCGACAGTATTCCAAATGGTTCAACGGGTATATCAAAGACATGGATAAGTATGAGACTAATAAGAGGTGGTACTGGTATGTTCATGAACCGTATAAGTTTTGAATAGAAGAAACTTGTGAATTTCACATCTAAACTTATGTTTGAATATATGGAAGGTTTGTTAGCTAATATGAATTATGTGTTGATATATTCAATTGATTGAATTGTGTATTTATGATTAATTGAGTTTATTTCATTCGAGCTTACTAAGCTTTATAGCTTACATTGTTTATTTTTATGTGTTTTATAGTGAAACCAAAGCTAGCTCGGATTTGGGAATCGTCGGAGACTTCATCACACTATCCAGCTATCACTTTGGTACTTTTCAACTTAAGTATTTTGTGTATATGGCATGTATAGGAACTTTGGTCATTATGATATATGTGTTGTTAATGAATTTAGTCATTTGAAATGGCTTGTAATTATTAAGTGTTTGGTTTTGTATATAGCCATGAGAGTTGGCTTATTTTAGTTGATTAGGTTATGCATATAATTGTGCAAATGGCTCTTATTATCTGCTTGATTATGGATATGTGATGCTATTTGGTATTTGTTAATTAGGGGTACTAAATGGTTGAGAATTGAATTTGGCATGTTTGTGAGATTAGGCTAAATGATCCAAAATTGGAAGTGCTCATATTGATGATTTGAGATTATGAGTTTTGGTATGAAATTGAATGGCATATTGTGGTATTGATGTGTTTTGTATTGGTTGGTATTGAAATGGTGTGAATTGTGCTTGGTTGAGGTTGGTTGATTGCCTATTTACGCCATGTTTTTGTGCCAATTGGGTTGGTTTAGGTTTGTGCAAATTTAGGTGGCAAGATGGCTTGGTAAATAGCCTATTTTTGTCCACATGGGCGAATGTCTTAGCCGTGTGTGACACACGATTAGGTTACACGGCTGTGTGTCCCCTCGTGTTGAAATAGAAATCAAGTCAGTATGCTCCACACGGCCCAGCACACGGGCGTGTGACCTGGCCATGTGGCATAAGTCAGTATACCTTACAGGTTTGGCACGGCCTAGGACACGACCTGGCACACGGGCATGTGAGGCTATTTCGAAAAGGCACATGGGCTAGTTACACGAGCGTGTGGTTGGCCATGTGACCCAAGTTAGGGAGTTACACGGGGTCGGACAAGGGCTGGGACACGTCAATGTGATCCCATTTTGAATGTCCATATGGCCTGTGACACGGGTGTGTCTTTGGCCGTGTGAGACATGACCGGGCCACACGTGCGTGTGTCCCTGTAGTTTGAAAATTTTTCTAAGTTTCATAAAAATTTCTTGAGTTACCGGTTTAGTCCCGAACTACTCCTAAAGCTTATTTTGAGCCTCGTAGGCTCGTAATAGGGACGATGTAAATAGTGTTAATGTTGATTAAATGTTATTGAAAATGTATGTGAAATGTATGTTAAATTGTTTAAAAAGTCTGGTAATGCTCCATAACCCTATTCCAGCGTGGAATACGTGTAACATCCTAGATTAGGGGTTATGCGTTCGTGCATAATTCATGAGATAGTGGGATCAGTGGGTGTGTTGGATGTGTTCAAGAGTTTCAAGAACCCTAAGATGAAAGAAAATGAAAGGAAATGTAAGGAAATGTAAGGAAAAGAAAGGAAATATAAGGAAAAGTAAGGAAATGAAAGGAAATGAAAGGAAATGAAAGGAAATGTAAGGAAATGAAAGGAAATGTAAGGAAATGTATGGAAATGTATGGAAATGTATGGAAATGTGTGAAATGTAAGGAGATGTATGGAAATGTAAGGAAATGCTTTAGAAATGTTAAGCTTTGGAAACTAAACTAAAATAGGAAAGTGACCATTTTGGAAACCGAAGTAAATTAGGAAAGTGAACATTTTGGAACCAAGCCAAAAGAGGAAACTAAACATTTTGGAAACTTGGAAAATCTGAGTCAGCTGAAAATTTTTGGAAACTTAAAATGACCTTTAATGTCGAATTTTAGAGCCCAAAGGGGAACTTAGGGCCAAGTGACCCTAAAATATAAAGTACATGAAATTTGACCCAATAACGGACTTGGAAATGTGGCTCAAGATGCCACCTAAGGCCTTAGGAAATGGCCCACATGCAAAAGGTTTTGGGCTTGAGTTCGAGTCACATAAGAAGCAAATAAAATAAGCTTTATTTTGCTTCTAGAAGCCCAAGAGGTGGACGGCACAAAGCTTGCAAAGAGGAGTTTCATTCTCTTTAAAACTCGCTAATTAGAAGATCATAAGGACTCTTAAGGGAAGAGTTTAATTCTCTTTAAAATTCATTAAATAGGTGGATAAATGAAGAATTATTCTTTAATTAGGAAAATAAGGAAGAGTGGTGGCCAAGTAAAGGATTCTTGGCCTAGTAAATTCGGCTATAAAAGGAGGGACTAGGGCCATTCATTATTCATTCTCCATCTCTTTTCCTCTGCCAAATATTCTTCTTGAGTATCCATTCTTTTCTTCTTTTCTTTTAGCCTCCTAGCGATTTCCTTCTAAGCCTATTATTCCTCTCTTCTTTCATCTTTGAAACCAAATACATAAGGGAATCATAGCCGATTGTTCATCAAGTCTCTAAGCCAATCTCGAAGGTTGAAGTGAAGGTGCAATCGATTCCTTCAAATAAGGGTAAGATCCAAGTTTAGTTTTCCATTCTTTTATATTCTAGACTTATTGAAATTTAGAGACTAATTTAGATTATTAATCTTGGTAGAATCATGGAAGAAGAAATTCTTTTCCGAAGGTACACCATAGGCCACGTGTTCCCTAGTTATTCGGTGAATTTGGGATTTAAGATCCACAAGGTAAGTACCTAAAAGTATTCGCCAAAGCTTGTATGATTATCTAGATCGGTTCTTTAATTATTAAAAGCCAAAACTAACCCATATTGAGATTCAAGGTTGGTAGAATATCAAGTGAAGGAAAACCAAGTTTTGGGATTTGAATAAACACCAAATCAGCATCAAAGGTAAGTCTTTTTACAAATCCTACTAGGATTTGGTTTTGTTTTAAGACAAAAGGGTTTATTAATGTGTTTTATTTGGTGGGCCGAATATAGGAATTATTAGATCTAAAGATTAGATCGGGATTTTCGAGATTTCAAGGAACTTTTATTTAAGCGAATAAGGTGTGTACCCTTACTAACCTTCAATATTTCATATGGCTATTATTTAATATATGAATATGTATAAGAATGTGAATGTGGCTAAGTACCACAAATGTGGCAAAAAGTACCCAGGTACGTTTCCTACTTCTGATAGGATTGTGAAAAATGTTATTTAATAACATGCGAATATATGAATATGAACATGAAATTAAGTTATGCAATATATATGTTTTTGGGGCATTCGGGATTTATGTGAAAGGGGGAGAATAGGTGTTGACTTCGGTCTCACCAATGAAATATGTTGACTACGGTCACATTGCGAAATTTAGGTGTTGACTTCGGTCTCACCAACGAAGGTGTTGACTTCGGTCTCACCAACGAAATATGTTGACTACGGTCACATTGCGAAATTTTGGTAACTTTTTACAAAGGTGTCTAATGACACAACGCTTAAATTTGATTATAGTGTCTAAAGACACAACGTGGAGAGTAGCGGATGGAGGGTTGACTTATTAGTCCCCACGGTGTGAATGGTTGGTACGGGAGTGTAGTGGATGGCTAATTAGGATTGGGTTTGGGTTGCATCATAATTTCATTTTATATGGATCGATGTTTTGAACATGAATGCCTAATTTGTTGAATGTTAGTACTGTGTGCACATTGAGTCTGTTGACTCACCCGTTAGGGAACTATTTTCGGTGATGAACAGTGTGGACCGGGCTTGAGACGTTGAGGTGGCCATGCTACATTCTTGAGAATTTATTTAGTTTGGACTTTATTTGATTTAGTTACTTTTATTTTATTTTGGGCTTTACTTGATGTAATAAGGCCATAAGGCCCGATTGGATTTTCTTTATTTCCGCTTATTCATGTTGATTGTGTTACAATTTATTTTTAATTAAAGTTAAGAAAGACAAAATTTATTTCTTTCAAAATAATAAACCCTAAAATTGTTTTGTCACCTCACTTAAGTTGGATTTTCAAAATTTATTAAATGGGTTCCAATCTAAGCCCAATCCAAACAACATTTTTCTAAAATTTTTACAAATTTTCTCTAAGTATCGAATCTTTTGAAACCGGTTTACTTTAGGAACATACCGATCCGGTCCATTCTCGTGGTAGGGTGTGGGTGTTTCAATTTGGTATCGAGCCAGCTTTTAAACTCTCGTCACTGGGCTAAGGCTCAAAATGTTTTCAAAGCGAGCCAAATGACTTTCTTTGAAAATAAGCGGTTTTCGGCATGGCACCTAAGTCTCAGGCCATGATCCACCGGTAAGTACCCTAACTATATGTGTGATTCGTGAACTGCTTAAGGGTAGAAAAGGCATGGAACGTAGAATAGAATGATAGGAACTTGAACCCCAGGATTAGTCTCGCTCAAACACAAATACATAAGACTTAATACACTAGACAAACCTGTGATTAAGTCACCGAGCTAGGGTGTGGTAACTGCACAGCGCATGTCAGGAGTGGATTTAATAAGAGCTTGGTATTTAAGCGATCCTGTGACTCACCTCCTCTTTACTCGAATCCTACCAGTGCGTAGTGTAGCTCACCCTAACCAAGAGGACTTAGTCACTGGCTAAACCCAATAACTAAAACCCAAAGGGACTAGCCGTATTTTTATGGAAACCCTAATTTTAAAATTTCTAAATTTTCCTGAAATATTTCTGATTTACAAATTTACTAAAATACCCCTAGTGGTAAAATTACAAAAATGGGTTTGTAAAATGTTCAACTACCCAACAGCTTTTCCAAAATTTCCTTATTTTGTAAAAGTGTTTAAAACCCTAATTTGCAAACTATCAAAAAAAATACTTTGATTTTGGAAAATTACAAAATTGCCCCTAACTCTAAAATTACCAAAATGACCTTGATTTCTAAAATTTTTGCAACTTCATCATTTTGGAAAATAAAATTCTCAAAAAAACCCTCAAAGTTCTACAACTTGAAATAACCCTAATTTGTTAAATTTACAAAAGTTACCTCGATTTGTGAAAAATTACCAAAATACCCACGAGGTCGAAAATCAAAAAATACCGGATTTCAAAATTTTTAAATTACTCCAAGACTTTGAAATTTTCAAGATAATTGTTGATAAAATCACCAAGGAACTTTATTTTGACAAATTACAAAAATACCTCAGAGGACAAATTACGAAAATACCCCGGGTAGTGGAAAACAACAACAAATGAAAACTACAACGTTTCTCCGAATGAACTAAGGTTCATAATTGTTTGATGGATGTATGAATGAATGAAAAGATCTGTATGCATGTATGAATACGAAAGAACCACTCCTAAACTCCTTTTCATAAAAGCGTTACGCGGTTAAACAAAGGAACAAAGTACTAATGCATAAAACTCTTTAATCGATTAAATCGTGACGTTAGAAATGAGTTCTCGGAACGTGAACTAAAAAAAAGAAGAAAAAAGAAAAATAAATAATGTACCTAGAAAGTTTGATGGCTCTATTAAGATCGAGTGCGCACATAAGCGTAGCGCCATGAGTTAAGATGTACGATTTTTAGTTAGTAAGTAATTTCGAGGACGAAATTATTTTAAGGGTAGAAGCGTAACATCCTAGATTAGGGTTATGCGTTCGTGCATAATTCATGAGATAGTGGGATCGATTGGTGTGTTGGATGTGTTCAAGAGTTTCAAGAACACTAAGATGAAAGAAAATGAAAGGAAATGTAAGGAAATGTAAGGAAAAGAAAGGAAATATAAAGAAAAGTAAGGAAATGTAAGGAAATGAAAGGAAATGAAAGGAAATGAAAGGAAATGTAAGGAAATGAAAGGAAATGTAAGGAAATGTATGGAAATGTATGGAAATGTATGGAAATGTGTGGAAATGTAAGGAGATGTATGGAAATGTAAGGAAATGCTTTAGAAATGTTAAGCTTTGGAAACTAAATTAAATAGGAAAGTGACCATTTTGGAAACCGAAGTAAATTAGGAAAGTGAACATTTTGGAAACCAAGCCAAAAGAGGAAACTAAACATTTTGGAAACTTGGAAAATACAGAGCCGCACGAAAATTTTTGGAAACTTAAAAATGACCCCGGAATGTCGAATTTTAGAGCCCAAAGGGGAACTTAGGGCCAAGTGACCCTAAAATATAAATTACATGAAATTTGACCCAATAACGGACTTGGAAATGTGGCCTGAAGATGCCACCTAAGGCCTTAGGAAATGGCCCACATGCAAAAGGTTTTGGGCTTGAGTTCGAGTCACATAAGAAGCAAATAAAATAAGTTTTATTTTGCTTCTAGAAGCCCAAGAGGTGGACGGCACAAAGCTTGCAAAAGAGGAGTTTCATTCTCTTTAAAACTCGGCTAATTAGAAGATCATAAGGACTCTTAAGGGAAGAGTTTAATTCTCTTTAAAATTCGGCTAAATAGGTGGATAAATGAAGAATTATTCTTTAATTAGGAAAATAAGGAAGAGTGGTGGCCAAGTAAAGGATTCTTGGCCTAGTAAATTTGGCTATAAAAGGAGGGGACTAGGGCCATTCATTATTCATTCTCCATCTCTTTTCCTCTGCCAAATATTCTTCTTGAGTATCCATTCTTTTTCTTCTTTTCTTTTAGCCTCCTAGCCGATTTCCTTCTAAGCCTATTATTCCTCTCTTCTTTCATCTTTGAAACCAAATACATAAGGGAATCATAGCCGATTGTTCATCAAGTCTCTAAGCCAATCTCTGAAGGTTGAAGTGAAGGTGCAATCGATTCCTTCAAATAAGGGTAAGATCCAAGTTTAGTTTTCCATTCTTTTATATTCTAGACTTATTGAAATTTAGAGACTAATTTCGATTATTAATCTTGGCCGAATCATGGAAGAAGAAATTCTTTTCCCGAAGGTACACCATAGGCCACGTGTTCCCTAGTTATTCGGTGAATTTCGGGATTTAAGATCCACAAGGTAAGTACCTAAAAGTATTCGGCCAAAGCTTGTATGATTATCTAGATCAGTTCTTTAATTATTAAAAAGCCAAAAACTAACCCATATTGAGATTCAAGGTTGGCCGAATATCAAGTGAAGGAAAACCAAGTTTTTGGGATTTGAATAAACACCAAATCAGCATCAAAGGTAAGTCTTTTTACAAATCCTACTAGGATTTGGTTTTGTTTTAAGACAAAAGGGTTTATTAATGTGTTTTATTTGGTGGGCGAATATAGGAATTATTAGATCTAAAGATTAGATCGGGATTTTGAGATCTCAAGGAACTTTTACTTAGCGAATAAGGTGTGTACCCTTACTAACCTTCAATATTTCATATGGCTATTATTTAATATATGAATATGTATAAGAATGTGAATGTGGCTAAGTACCACAAATGTGGCAAAAGTACCAGTCACGCTTCCTACTTGATAGGATTGTGAAAATGTTATTTAATAACATGCGAATATATGAATATGAACATGAAATTAAGTTATGCAATATATATGTTTTGGGGCATTGGATTTATGTGAAAGGGGAGAATAGGTGTTGACTTGGTCTCACCAACGAAATATGTTGACTACGGTCACATTGCGAAATTTAGGTGTTGACTTGGTCTCACCAACGAAGGTGTTGACTTGGTCTCACCAATCTAAATATGTTGACTACGGTCACATTGCGAAATTTTGGTAACTTCGGTTACAACAAAGGTTCTAATGACACAACGTTTAAATTTGATTATAGTGTCTAAAGACACAACGTGGAGAGTAGCGGATGGAGGTTGACTTATTAGTCCCCACAGTGTGAATGGTTGGTACGGGGAGTGTAGTGGATGGCTAATTAGGATTGGGTTTGGGTTGCATCATAATTTCATTTTATATGGATCGATGTTTTGAACATGAATGCCTCGATTTGTTGAATGTTAGTATCTGTGTGCACATTGAGTCTGTTGACTCACCCTGTTATGGGAACTATTTTCGGTGATGAATAAAGTGACTGGACCGGCCGGTAGAGCGTTGAGGTGGCCATGCTACATTCGAGAATTTATTTAGTTTGGACTTTATTTGATTTAGTTACTTTTATTTTATTTTGGGCTTTACTTGATGTAATAAGGCCATAAGGCCCGATTGGATTTTCTTTATTTCCGCTTATTCATGTTGATTGTGTTACAATTTATTTTTAATTAAAGTTAAGAAAGACAAAATTTATTTCTTTCAAAATAATAAACCCTAAAATTGTTTTGTCACCTCACTTAAGTTGGATTTTCAAAATTTATTAAATGGGTTCCAATCTAAGCCCAATCCAAACAACATTTTTCTAAAAATTTTTACAAATTTTCTCTAAGTATCGAATCTTTTTGAAACCGGTTTACTTTAGGAACATACCAGATCCGGTCCATTCTCGTGGGCCAGGTGTGGGGTGTTTCAATACGGGTGAGGGGTGTTACACTTATCTCATAAAATTAAAAGCATAAAATTAAATGACTCTGACCAACCAAAGTTTCCAAATTTCGTCCTAGAAAAAATTACAAAATTACAAAATTCACCCTAAAGCTTACTTTGGGTCTTCAATTTTTCCACTATAGACTTCTATTGCAGTACCGATTCAATATTCTATTGTCTTCATCTTTCCGCCACCATTTATGTGTCCCCCTCATCGCTTGCCACCACTAGAGCACCTTCGAAGCCACTGCTGGGCACCACAACTGCCAAACCATCACCGACCACTTATCCATTTGGCTGGGTTAGGTGTGCATCGTCTCGATCGATTTGGATGCGTCTCAATTTTTCTTGTTTCACCAAGAAAAATTAGGTTACAAAATTCCTATGTCCATTTTCAGCTCACATGTTTTATTCTAAATAAATAAATAAAACATCTGTCGTGGTGATAATCCACAATCTAAAATATACATGTCTAAGATAATAATAAATTACAAACATTCATTAGCATACATTCCCCTAAACATGCATACAATTATGAGAATGTCACATCTTATCCAATATAATCATACATGAAGAATAAGTTCTCGATTTAAACTATAAATGTAGCACAATTGTAGCTCTGATACCAATTGTTGAAAAAAATCTGGTTTGAAAATTGTTTTCTTGCATAGCGAAAAATAAAAATTTTGAAAACTGACTGGTTTGTAATATTTATAGTAATAAACCTTAGACTGAATTCATACTTGTGTTCTTGTATAGACGAATCCTTATCGCTCTTGGCTTTTAACCAAATGACCTTATCCACTATTCTTGTACCATTAATTGCTTCACGTGTGGGATCGAATAATTCAAATCAAACACATAACTTGAAATATTTTTCTTTTCTATGGGGCGAAAACAAAAATTCTCTTCTAAAATAGAAACCGATAGAATCATTATTCCAAAAAATATATTTAATTCGTAGAGAATAAAAGTCTCAATAGTTTCGGGTAGAAAAATAATATCTAAAAGTTGTCTTAATAGTCCTACCGGTGTCATTTATTTATATAGAAAGAAGGTAGAACCCTTGTTGAATTGTAGAAGTTTATTTCAAATAGAAAAACAAAATTCTAGTTCAACTAGGATGTAGGGGGTGACAACCCTAGTTAATAATCGTCCCCTCTTATTACATAAGGGCCTTTGGAGCCTCTTCCATATCAGGTCCACTTACAAGTACTTCATGGGATTTTAACCCAATACTTTATAATTTGATTGAACCCAATATTTGTTTTTCTATTTCCCAAAAATAAACTTTAATATATTTCCAATTAAATAATTTTCTCAACCCAATTCTAATTTCATTAAAATCATGACGACTTTATCGTAAAAGAATCTATGAAAAAATATATTTAATGTTTCCACATTCTATGGTTCACTATGACCAAATGATTTATTTCAATTTTCGAACTTCATTTAATTCAAAAGCATATATTCATTTTTCATGTCATTTTTATTTTTCATTTTTCATTTTCATTTTCATTTTCATTTTCATTTTGGAGAAAACCTTAATCATTTTCAAATTTTCCTATTTCTCCATTTCACCATTTTTGTTCATTTGATTCAACATGTAATTCATTTCTAGTTTCAACGAGTTAGTAAAGGGACCGATTGGAATATGCAATTAAAGCTCAAATGATTTATAATTAAGTTCCAGCTTTTTACCTATTAGTTACTCATTTAGGCACGAAGTCATTCCACTATAGTATCGTGATTGAGTTCTTACCAACGACATACCATTACTAAAGCAACTCGATTAGTGCTCATTCAATGACCTTGTCATAAGTGTGTTACCCTTATAGGATATCGTTTATCTCTTTTGGATAATATTCATTCTTCCAATATGATCTTATTTTATCTCATGGTAACCATTACATCTTTCTTCATAAAAAGTCAATTACTATCAAATAGTAATCAAGTCACTCATCACAAAGACGAATGACCTTCTTCAACCATGTATTGCTAATGATAGGATATCATTTACCTATGTCTTGGACTATGAATTACTCTATTGTAAATGACACTACATACTATAGAAGCTGTACACCCAACGTACTAGATTTCGGTTCTTTATCTATTCAAACTCAGGATTTTACTTACATCAAAATGTACGAGTCACACATACATAGTCCGTCATGCACTCAGTATTTAGGTATGCCACATTATGAATGTCACAAGTGAATAAATCCATAAACAGATTCAGGATCTATTCATCTTGGGTCCAGTCTGATGTGCTTTAGTCACATATATGTCTCTATCTTCTAGGAATCATTCGCTCCGATGCCCAAGACTGAGCATCTCCCCAATTGGACTTGATAGACGGCATATTAGTCTTTCAATCAATTTGCTTATTTTTTATTAGACAAAATACATGTTTAGCTTCGTCTACTGACATAAGTTGTCTTTCTGTATTACGATCCGACCACATAATACTACTTAGTATTAGTTTAAACATTAGACAACCAGTAAGCAACATTTGCTTCCATTTTTCTTTGCGTGCAAAAACCATATGAAGACAATTATAAAAAGTAATTAATGTAATCAATGAATTTGTTTTATTAATCAATCTGTTCGAAAAAATCACATGTGTACATAGACGAAAATACTACACTTAGAGAACTAGATCAAACATTAAGTGTAGTGCATTTGTTATTTTATATTTATAATCTTTTGAATAAATTGATTTAAATATAATTTCATCATACATTAATATCATTTGTATTTATCCTTGGCATTTTTGCATGTAAAGCAAAATGTAAGAAAATATTGGCTCAATGATTATCTTATGTTTAACTAATATTAAGTTGCATTATATGGATGAATCATAATGCAAGAAGACAATTTATATTAGTAGATAATCTAAATTGTTCATAAACTAATTGAATATTAGAAAATCCATTGAATGACTATTATAACGTCTTTCAAGTCCAATTGGGAAGATACCTTCTCTTGGGTATTGGATCAGATGACTCACAGAAGATACATATTTAGATTGATTGTTTAAACAAACAATAAATTGGACAGGATGCAAGTTGAATTTATCCTAAATTAGTTTATAGATTTATTCACTTGTGACATTCATTGTGTGACATGTAAAAGTATGCCCAAAGATCAATCATGAGATGGTTGTAATAACATGCTTGATTTACCATGTTTATTAATATAAAGAGTTGTCATTATTATTTCAGTTTTTCTTTCTGGGTGTACAAATAAACTGTTTTACAATAATGTCTTAAGAATAATATGATTATCCTTAAAAGATCCTTAGTCAAGTATTACTGTTGACTAGGACAACAATAATGCATTAAGACTAACATGTAGTTGATTGATGATAAAGAGTTGTCATTGATATGGAGTGTCAAAATCAATGCATGAACATGTGTTTAGAGAACAACATATTGGACTGACCCGCTATGAGTATGGTTCTTGGATTATTATGTAATTGTCACAACACTACTCATAGTGATTATTATGTATATGATCCTCAGACTTGAGATCATCATTATCCTAACATCGTGAGTTGTATATTTTGATACAGCCAAACATACACCGTAAGAGGTTGTTCTATAAAGGCTGATGTTGGATATACCACAATCTATGTAGAGGGATATGGTTGATCAATATAGGATAAGTCCCTCCTACATAATAGGAGTAATATCTTAGGCCACTTGATTCAGTGAGACTAGAAATGCATGGCCATGCTCAAATAAGTTGATATGAGATGTCATACTAATTTGTATATCATAGTCTACTAAGATATCAAGAAACATGGAATGGACTGTGCAAGTGTGACTATTCCATGACTTGTGTCTGTTCCAGAGATAAAGGACTTAAGGATTAATGCATGAAAGGTTAATTACAAAAGGTTATGTCGAATCATGACTTCTTGTAACTTAGGTAGCAATGATGCATTGCTAGATGCCACTTATTGTTTGTGACATTAGAATCGTTCTAGTATTCGCTAACGTTACAAGAACCTCTGAGGTCACACCCTATGGTTGAAATGAACGGAATAAAACATAGTTGGTATTGTGTTTGGTTGTCACATGAATTAAATTAATTAAAGAATTAATTTAATTGGGCAATCAAATATTGAACATATTATATGTACAAGGATGTTGTACACATAATGAGAAATAGTTCTATCAATATATAAATTTGGTTCAGATATAAATTTAAATAAATATAGTTTATCGAAATCCTTGTTATAATTAATGTAATTATAATTTTGGATATAATTAATGTAATTATAATTTTGGTTAAAAACTTTATTGTATTTATTTAATTTTATGATTCATTAAAGATATACCAATTATAAAAGGTAATAAAAGATACAGAGCTTAATATAAACTGTAACAGCCTAGTTTAGACCCTAGTCAGAACAATGGTTCGAGACCACAAATCTGTGGTTGAAATGTTAATTTAATATTATTTTTTGTGTGAATAGTATGTGACATAGTCTGCGTGAAAATTCTGTGTGATGATTTGATCGTTCTAATGCCGGATTAAGAGACTTAATCGTGCAAAGATTAAAAGCTATGTGCTGATTTATAAGTATCTAAGTGTTGTTGTCTTTCAAATATGGAGGCTTTATGATGCAATTTAACCAATATGTACTTAGTGGATGGTGGATGGACATTTTAACCAACTAAAATGTAATATAATATGTTTTTATTAAAGGCTAACATGGTAATTGGATTAATAATAATAGATTAGTAAAAAAAATCATGAAATAAGATGAGTATTCATCTTATTACTCACCGAAAATAGAAAAGAAAGGAGGGCTAGGAAGCTTTGAAGTTTCGGCAAGCTTAGGCACAAATTGGTATGTGGTTTTAGCTCAGTTTTTGATAATTTCTACGTTTTCGTAATTGTTGCTTCGTGCTCTAGCTAGCCCATGTTGTAATTTTGTGAATTGATGATGTTTTTGTGATGAGCCATTAATGAATGTTTGATCTATGTGCTAATTGATATTGAAATATGAAAACTTGGTGTTGGATTAACATAGTTTGTATTGGGATTTTTGATAAAATTGAGTATTTTGGGCTAAATTGTGAAAAGTGTAAATTGAGGGACTAAAATGTGAAATAAATGAAATGTGTGGACTTGTATGAGCATAGTAAGAATTTAGCTAGGCTTGAGTACAACCAAATTTTGTGTATTTGGTGATTTGAAGAATTAAGGACTAAAGCGTCGAAATGTGATAATGTGTGGGCTATTTTGCAAAATGCCCTAAATGTGTGTTTGGATTAAGATGAATGAATTGATGATTGAATGGATTGAATTTGAATATGTTTAGACCAAGAGAAGAGAGGTTCGGATCGAGATCGAGGCAAAGATAAAGTGCTCGATTAATCTACCGTATCGATAGTTCGACGTCTGAGGTAAGTTCGGACATAATACGTATATTTACTTGTGTTTAACATTATGAAATGAATGGTATGATATTGTTAAATGTGGATGTTATGTGATATATTGAGTTAAACAGCACTAATTGTGCGAATTTGGAAATGTGATCGAGATAAATAGCACTGTGTGTGTGCGGAGTAATATAAGCTTCGACTATGTGGTTGGCACTATGTGTGCGATACTGATTCAAGATCTGTTTTATATGATGCCTAAGTGTACGATGCTAATTAAGCTTCGGTTAACTATTTAGGCACTAAGTGTGCAAATAAACTTAAGAAGGGACGAATGTCAATCTATGTGATTCATGAATATTGAGTAGCTTAAATATTTGACAACTAAGTGTTGGCTAAGGTATGTTCGAAACCTAAGTGGTTGATGAAATTTTGGATGATTTTGTGAAAGGTTTAATGAATTTACTAGTTTTGGATGATATGAGATATTGGATTGTGAATTAATCTACGTGATGACATGTTTTGATTTAATGTATTTTGTTACGAACTTACTAATCTTTGGGAAGCTTACTGTGTGAATTGTTTCTCTACCTTGCAGTGTCAGTAAAGCTAGCTCAGATCAGGGATCGTCAGCTTCTAAATCACACTATTGGCATTCTATTTTGGTACTTTTGAAAGTATGTATATAGTTGAAATATGGCATGTATAGGCTAGTTATGTGTATATGTTTATGAAATGAACTTAGCCATATGTTTTGGCAAGTTTTGAGATGATGAATGCTTGGATAAATAAGTTATGTGATTACATATTTTGGTATGGTATGATGCATATGAAATGGTTAAGTTTTGGATATGCAAATGAATGGTTAATGCTTGTGATGATGTGAGTTTGATTCTTTGAAATTGTCATGGTAGGAATTGGTATTGAATGCATGGGTTGAATGACTATTTTTGGTATGTTTTTTTGTGGTAATATGTGCATAAGATGTTTTGGTTAATATGGCTTGTAGGTTTGACCCTTATGGGTGGCATTTTGGCCTTGTAAATGGTCTATAATGTTACACGGTTGTGGCACACAGGCGTGCCTATAGATCGTGGGTGAATTGACAGAATGTAGCTTGGTAGCACATGGCCTCGACACGGGTGCGCGTGGCAATGTGAGAAATGGTAGTATATGATCTAGTAGTACACGGACTTAGCATACGGGCGTGCTTGGTGGTGTGTTAATTTTGGCAGTATATGACCATGGGGAGGACACACGGGTGTGTTAAGTAGCCGTGGGTGAGGCACGGCCTACTCCCACGGGCGTGTATCCCTTGTATTTTGGTTTAGTTGTTATGTTTCCGAGAACTTCTGTATGTGTTTTGATTTAGTCCCGACCCTCTTTCAGCATGTGATAAAGGTCTCCTAGACCTTGATAAGGGACAACATGTTTGTATTTGAGAGTGATTGAAGATGATTGACTATGTGTTGTAAACTTAGATGTAAATGTTCTGAATGATAGGTAATACCTCTTAACCCTATTCCGGCGATGGTTTCGGGTTAGGGGTGTTACATAAACCCTAAGAGATTGCTTGTGAGGTCTAGCAGCCGTCAAGTAAATAAACCTCCAAAACAGTTTTGGAGATTTCTTCCGTTCATAGTCAAACTGGGTGGATTACGTAGAGGCCGACATCGAAAAAAGGTTACGGCTTGGTTCGACAGTAGATCAAAACTCTTGTTGTCGAGGCGTCGCTGTCTACTCAGATTGAAGTTTTGGCAATTTTGAAACCTTTATTTCACCTCGATTCGTTCCTCACATATGGATTCATGGTTTGGATCGCCAGAATTAATTTTATTTTGCTGCACCATGGGGGTGCCGGCGTTCCTACATGACATATCTTAATCTTGAGTGGATGATGGAGTATGTAGGCATCACTCATATACTTTGATGTATTAAAAGCCTGAATTCAAATAGATAAGGAATAGAAAGCTGGTACATTGGGTATACGACTTCTACATTATGTAGCATAATGTAGCATATTTCCACTACAATGGATCATGGCCCTGTAAAGGTATATGGTATCCTATCATTGGCATTACATGATTGATAAAGAAAGCAACGTGGCCATGAGTCGTTTGTCAAAAGGTAAATGATTTAATTACTATGTGTTAGTAATTGACTTTTTCATATAAGAAGATAAAATGGATACCATGAGATAAAATAGGATTATATTGGGACAACATATTCTATCTTAAAAAGATTAGGGATATCTTATGAGGGTAACACACTTATGAAAAGGTCACTGGATGAGCACTTAATGAGCAACTTTCATAATTATATACAATAAAAGAGAGTTCAATTATGGTACTATAGTGTGATGATTCTGTGATTAAATAATATTGTGATAAATAGGTGAAAAGTTGAAACTTAAATACAAATTATTTGAGCCTTAATTATATATGTCCAATCAGTCACTCCACTATCTCGAGATAATCAAAAATGAATTGTATGTAGAACCTGTTAGGATCGTCCCGATTAAGCAACAAGTAAAAAAAATAGCAAAATAAATTGAGAAATTGAACACACAAATTTAACGTGGAAAAACTCCTCTAAAGAGGATAAAAACCACAGGCAAAGATAATTTTACTATAATGGCAAAAGAACGAAGAGTACAAAAGATGGAGATAAAAACTAAACCTTGAAAACCCAAAAACAAAGAACCATCAAAATGTAAACACAAAATTCTCTAAATGTGTTATGAGTTCCAATATCTAATGGGTGTATACTTCTAAGGTTGTAAAAGAACCTATTTATTGGCTAAATTAGTAAGTCAAACAAATTATGCTAATAAATGCTAAATATATTATACTAATAAATACTAAATCTTCTAGAAAGAAAATATATTTTGTTTAACTTGACTTGTAAGCAATCTCTTAGAATTTGGGTCATACAACTCTAATAGAACCGATAACTATGGAATGAATGAAAATGACAATTATGAGAAATCGATTGCATATATCACTATCCCTAGTGAATATATTTTCTTACTAAGTACAAAGATGATTTGAAAATTAATTTAATTTCTTCAAATTATTATTATTTTTAATTATAATTATATATTTGAAGTTTGAAGTGAAAATTAAATTAATTGGTCATCTTAGATTTATTGAATGAGACAATTATATATATTTCCTCTTAGATTCTGAACGGTAAAATTGACATGACTTTACAAAACTAGAATTGGGTTAAGAAAATAATTTAATTAAGGAAATTAATTAATTAATTAATGTTTTGGGAAATTAGAAAAATAGCTGTAACACCCCAAACCCGGTCAACACACCACGACCGAATCTAGCATGTCACAGAGGAAAACGTTTTGAAGAAAATCGAGTTATCGATTAAATTTTGTGGAAAACTCTTTGTTGCTCTATGTTTGTAGAAATCAGGTGCATGACTAGTTAAAAACTGATGGTTTACTTTGAAATCCCGGAAATAAATCTTTAAAACTTAGTTGTTGATCCATAGATTAGAAAACCTTTTTGTAAATTTTTAAAGGAAACCCAAATGATTAATTTGGAAACCGTTTGAGTTGTCGAAAACAATTAAGTTGTCATTTGTTATCAAGTGATTTGTATTACCCGATGGTAAGGTTTTGAAAACCATTGTGTTTTGAAGTTTAGAAAACCTTGCGCTCGCATTATTAAATTAATCAAATAATTCACTTAACCATGTTTGAAATCAAATCCAAAACATATAAATAATTCAAAACATAATTTAAAAAGGCCTTATAACAATACCCAAATAATAAATAAAATGAAATATGAAATAATTACCCAATTCAAATCCAAGTAAAACCAAATGTTTTAATGCATGGGCCACCTCGAGTCCATCCGGCTCCTCATCCGCAATTTACGAGTCACCTGAAAAGTTAAGGGAGAAGGTGAGTCACCAAGATTCAGTGCATAAATCCTCCTCCCGGTTAATGCAACATACTTACACAAATCATAACCAAGCAATACATATAATGCACCCAAACCTAGCCATCCATACTCCGTTTCTACCCCGTGTGGTACCAAACCACTGGTGGTGCCAAACCACTGGTGACCCAAAGTCACGATATCCAATAAAAATGTGGTGCCAAACCACTGGTGACCCAAAGTCACGAAATATCAATAATCCAAGTGTGGGGCCAACCCACGTGTGATACCAAATCACTGGCGACAATCCGATAAATTAATCGTAGGGCCAACCTTTGTGGTGCTAAGCCAATGGACGAGTCGCTATGAGGTGCCAAACCTCCGTGACCCAAAGTTACAAAATAATCGTGGTACCAAACCACTTTGGAGGTGCCAAACCTCCGGTGACCCAAAGTCATGGATATCATCTTCCCCCTCCTCTCATATCACCCATCACAATGCAAAACTTATGCAAATCATGCCATCATGCTTTGTTATGAATCATATAGCAAATACATCATAGATCATGGTATTAAGCATCATATAGCAAATCATATCGAAACGGACTTACGAATCCTTGTTCATACCCTTACGGTATCATATCAAGATCTACACAATTTACGGCTTTTAACATATTCAGGGTTATTAATATATTTACTTAGTTATAAAGTGTGTAAGTTACACACATCACCAACGCAAGCACTAAATCCCGAAGACCCGATCTACCGCACTAGATCTCATTACCCTACATTCGGCCAAACCACCAAACCATTAACAAGGCCATTCGGCCATCCCAATAAATACCGAAACACAAGATAACACATAACTAACACAATCCTCCTTACCATTTTGCCTTGCGAATGCTAATCCCAACACAAGGTACGCGAGACCGATCTTTCCCTACAATCACTACCAATACAACTTAGCCTCAAAAGCCTTGGCTTTTCCAAATAACAAGAATGATTAAACTATTATAAATCCTTACCACACCTTAATGAATCGCTTGACGGAGAAAGAATGGCTCGGATCCACTTGCTTCCAAAGTCCCAAGAACCTAGGAGAAATCGGTTCCTATAGATGGTTAGCAAAACACCCACAAATGCTAAAGTTTGGCTTTTGTCTACACATGTCGACAGAGAAAAAGAGAAAGTGAGAATGATGTTTGGGTCAAGAACCCTTACCCCTTTTCAAAACTGATTAGAGAAAAACCAAAAGAGATCCACCCTTGTTTGAGATTCAGCCAAAATAACACTAGGAGAAACCAAGGAGATTTCGGCACAGAGTATGGTGGATGGAAGAAAAAAGCAATCAATATTCGGCTAGAATGGAGAAAGAGAAAGGAAAAGAAAAGTGAAAATAGGAGAGGGAGGATTCAGCAATGGAGAGAAGGAAAAAGAAGAAAATAGAATGGGAGAGGGATGCTTTCGGCTTCTAAGAAAAATAAAAGATGAGAGGGAGTTCAAGTGGAGATTCGGCCAAGTGCCTAAGGAAGAAATCGACAACCACCTATGGTCTTTTCGGCTTTTGGTTCACTATGGTGCACTAAAGAGAAATCGGCACTGCTAAAAAGGGTTTTCAGCTTTTGATACACCAAACAAAGGCTAGCCAAAATGCACAACTAGGTGCCTAAGGAAATTCGGCACCCCCTTACTCAGCTTCCCAACCGTTCACTCCTCTTCCATCAAGAGTTCAAATTTCATCAAAATTCCCTGAATCACTCCTGGCCAATCATTCAAATGAGTTTGAACTAATTAATGCTTATCTGATAGAGTTTGTGCTAAGCACAACTCTTCCCCCTTGGCGTCAAAATGGTAAGCGAAAAATGGAATTTCGGCCAAAACTTTGCTTTCGAACCAATCGAGTTCTCCTTCCCTACATGTGGCGTCAATCACAGGCCCTAAGTGGCTCTTCCTTGCCACTTTTCCAAGCCCAATCTTTGCTTAAATCCCCACAATTATACTTAACCCCTAGCTCCTTGACTCCCTTTAACTAACACTTAAAACAAAATTTTTCCTACACGAGACATCCTCGGGCCCACCTTTGGCTTATAACTAGCCTCTAGAACACCTCAAATAACAACACAACAACCACACTCATGCAAAACAATTCAATCACAAATAACCCTATTTCAGGATATTATAGTTCTACCCCTTTAAAATAATTTCGACCTCGAAATTACATGGTCAAAAGAGTTGGGGGTATTGCTATCTCATCACATCCTCTGGTTCCCACGTAGCCTCTTCCACGCCATGATTCTGCCACAGGACCTTCACTAATGGGACCGACTTCTTACGCAAAACTTTCATATCTCGATCCAGGATCTGCACTGGTTCCTCCTCTATGGTCAAATCTGGATTTACCTCAATTTCCTCCACTGCCACAACATGCGATGGATCTGAACGATAACGTCTAAGCATGGAGACATGGAACACATCGTGTATCTGACTCAGCTCTGCTAGCAGCTCGAGCTGATAGGCTACTGGTCCCACTCGTCTCAACACCTTATATGGGCCAATAAACCTTGGACTTAACTTACCTTTCCTTCTGAACCTCAACACCTTCTTCCATGGCGAGACCTTCAGAAAGACCTTGTCACCCACGGCAAACTCTATATCTCTTCGCTTAGGATCAGCATATGACTTCTGCCTATCCGAAGCTTCCTTCAAACGATCCTGAATCAACTTAACTTTATCCTCGGTCTCAGTAACCAACTCTGGACCCAACATCTGACGTTCACCTAACTCTATCCAGTATGTAGGTGTGCGACACTTCCTACCATACAATGCCTCATTAGGTGCCATCTTAATGCTTGCCTGATATATATTGTTGTATGTGAACTCAGCTAATGGTAGAAATTCTTCCCAGCTGCCTCTGAAGTCCAAAACACAACCCCTTAGCATATCCTATAGGATTTGTATAACCACTTCATTGCCCGTCGATCATGCGTGAAAAGTCTTTGAAATCAACCTCGTTCCCAAAGCCTGATGCAAAGCTCTCCAGAACCTCGATGTGAACCTTGGATCCCTATCCGAGATAATTGATATTGGCACACCATGCAACCTCACTATCTCGGCCACATACAACTTAGCTAACTTCTGAAGTGAATAATCAACCCTTACCAGTATGAAATGAGCTAATTTGGTCAAACGATCCATAATCACCCAGTCTGAGTCTTTCCTGCTAGGCGTGAGGGGTAGCCCACTGACAAAGTCCATGGTAATTCTTTCCCATTTCCATTGAGGAATCTTTACTGGCTGAAGTAAACCTGACGGTAGTTGATGCTCAGCTTTGACCCGCCTGACACGTCGACACTTACCCACAAACTCAGTCACTTCCGCTTGACTACAGCCACTAGAATCGCTTTTTGCAAATCTGATACATCTTGGTACCTCTAGGATGCATAGCGTATGGGCCGCTATGTGCGTCCTGAAGAATCCTCTACCTTAACTCAACATCCTTTGGCATACAAGCTCTCCCTTGGAAACACAATACTCCATCACTGGACACACTATAACCCTCTACACCACCATTCTGAACTTGCAACCCCCAAGCATTCAAGCCCTCATTCGCAAAGCACACACCAGAACCAAAATCGCCTCACAACCCTTTCTGACCATCTTCTCAGCCTTCAACGCTGATACCACGTTGGATAGATAATCTTTTCTATTACCTATCATCACCACTTCTTCACCCTCAGTTGTTCTCAAAACCATGCGCTTAGCCGCGCAATCCAAACTTGCTTGGTATTTTACCAGCCAGTCCATCCCAAGAATTAGATTGAACTCTCCAAACGGCAGTTCCATCAAATCAACTACAAACACTACCCCTTGAAGTTCTAAAGGTACATCCCTATACAGCTTATTTACTTCTACAGAGTGACTTAGAGGGCTAATTACTGTCATCTCCCTAGAAGTAGTTTCAAAGTCTAGGTTCATGGTCTCTACTATGCTACTAGCAACATACGAATGTGTCGAACCCACATCAATCAAAGCAATATACGGTAATCCAAAGGTTAAGAACGTATCGGTTATGACGTCCGATGCGTCGCCATCCTCTCGACGTCTCGCTACATATACCAACTTAGGCTGTCTTGCTTCAGTGTTGCCTGCACCTCTGCCTGGTGCTCCACGGCCTCTACTAGAGCCATTACCTCCCCTACCGGTACCACGGCCCCTCTAGGGAGGTGGTCCCTCATTTTTGAACTGAGCACGACCCTAACTCTCAGACTGAATCCTGGCTAACTTATGCGGACAGTCCCTCACACGATGATCCAGTGAACCATACTCAAAACTTCCCTTTCCACCAGTCCAACATCCTCCCCAATGAGATTTCTCACATCGATTACACTGTGCTGGTCCTTGATTAGTAGTAGTAGGCCTTCCAGATTGATTCGGCCCACTCTGTCTAGCCCTTTTCTGTGGATTACTGGCCGACCCCGATGATCCAAACCTCTCTTGTGTCTATTCCTATCCAGATTCTGTCTTACAAACTCCTTTACCCCTTCAGCTACCTTAGCCTTTTCCACCAACACAGCAAACTCTTGCTCCTGCTGTGGAGCGATCAGCAATCTCAGCTCATCTCTCAATCCATCCTCAAACCTGACACATCATTCATGTTCTGTAGCCACGATGCCCTTAGCATACCGGCTCAACCTTAAAAATTCTACCTCGTACTCCGAGATAGACTTAGTCCCTTGAGCCAGCCTCAGAAACGCCTTCCACTGCATATCAATATAGCTGGTCCCGACATACTTCTTCTGATAAGCTACCTTAAAATAGTCCCAAGTGAGATCATCCACTGCAGCACTATCCCGAACCGTGAGCCACCACTGGTATGACTCATCTCGGAGAAGCGACACTATCCCATTCAGTTTTTCCTCAGCGGTCAGATCCAAGTCATCCATGATTCGCTCCGTCGCCTCTAACCTATACTCAGCCGTATTGGGCACCACACCAGATACTCCACGGAAAAACTCAGCTCCATTAGCTTGGAGTCGCTCAGGTACCGACTTTCTAGCTCCCATGCCTCCACCTACTCCAGCCACCCTTTCCAAAACCCGCAGCATCACCTGTGATACTACATCATCCCCCGTCTGATCCTGATATTCCACATCAGTGGCTGGTGGTGGTGGCATTTCATTTTCGAACCCTTGACTAGACCTAACGAGCTCTGACACGATCATTCAACCTCTACTACGGCCACGCACATTACGACCACATCCTCTAGAATTCATGTCTATAGTTGCGATTTATCTGTTTAAGAGATTTTTATGAATTAGCTTATGTTTCACTGATTACCCATAAATAAGTTTTATGTAAAGAGATTTGGTAGTGGTTCTTTCGATCATCACCAGTTTTCAGTTCAATTTCCTACCCTCACTCCACTTGTAGGGGTATTCTCGTCATTTTACTACCCGAGGGTATTTTCGTAATTTTAACCTATCAGGGTATTTTGGTAATTCAAATAGGGTTAATTTGAAAACTTTTACAAATCGTAGATATTTTCAAAAATTTCCCGAAATCGAAGGGTGTTTTGGTAATTTCACAAACTAGGGGTATTTTCGTAATTTTTTCATAATCCAGGGGTATTTTTGAAAATTTTTTTTTCAAAATATGGTTTAAGGTGATTTTACAAAATAAGGGTATTTTGAAAATTTCCAATTTAGGGGTACTCGGTAGTTTTCCACACTGAGGGCATTTTGGTAATTTTACATGTCAGGGGTAATTTGGTCTTTTTTTTTCAAATCAGGGGTATTGTGGTAATTTTAAAACTAAAGTTTAAAGTCTTTCGAGGCAAAATAGCTGGTCCCTTTTGGGTTTTAATTATTAATTTTAGCCTGTAAATAAGTCGTCTTAGCTGGGGTGAACCGTCACTACGCACCAGGTAGGATTCGAGTGGAGAGGAGGTGAGTCACTAGGATCGCTTAAATACCAAGCTCCCCAAATTCAATCCTAGACATCGCTGTGGTTGCCACACCCTTGGCTCGATGGCGTACTCACAAGTTTGTTTTGTGGATCATTAAGTCTTATGCTATTTATGTTGGAGTAAGCTATTCACAGGGTTCAATAATTCCTATTCTACTAGTCTACGATCCCGAGATTCCCATTTCCCCGCATATAATTCACTAACAATCGGAAGTACTTGCACAGGCGGATTGGTACCGGGGACTCGGTGCCATGCTTCTCATACCATATATTTTCAAATAAAAACATTTTAGAACCATACTTTAGAACATTTTTGGGCCTCGGGCCCACAGTCGAGCCTTTGAACTTGGCTCTGATACCAAAAATGTAACACCCCAAGCCCGGTCAACACACCACGACCGAATCTAGCATGTCACAGAGGAAAACGTTTTGAAGAAAATCGAGTTATCGATTAAATTTTGTGGAAAACTCTTTGTTGCTCTATGTTTGTAGAAATCAGGTGCATGACTAGTTAAAAACTGATGGTTTACTTTGAAATCCCATAAATAAATCTTTAAAACTTAGTTTCCGATCCATAGATTAGAAAACCTTTTTGTAAATTTTTAAAGGAAACCCAAATGATTAATTTGGAAACCGTTTGAGTTGTCAAAAACAATTAAGTTGTCATTTGTTATCAAGTGATTTGTATTACCCGATGGTAAGGTTTTGAAAACCACTGCGTTTTGTAGTTTAGAAAACCTTGCGCTCACATTATTAAATTAATCAAATAATTCACTTAACCATGTTCGAAATCAAATCCAAAACATATAAATAATTTAAAACATAATTTAAAAAGGCCTTATTACAATACCCAAATAATAAATAAAATGAAATATGAAATAATTACTATAACATCCTCAAAGTGGGCCTACTCATTTATATGATAGTCTAATATGATAAGTTGGGATTGTAAAGGTTGGGCTGACTTTTGATTAAATATATGGATTAGAGTTTAAATAAAGTGATATTTTGGGCTTAAAAAATTGGGTTAGGTGGCTAATAAATGGTGTTAGCTTATAATTTAAGAAGATGGTTAATCAAGTGACAAAATTTGGGCTTGTGGCCAAAGAATTAAAGTGCATTAAGTGTGCATAAGGTGGCGCCATAAGGGGAGGAATTTGGGCCCTTGTGTGGCCGTTTGGGCCCTAAAGATGGGTCAAATTCGGCACTTAAATGGGAAGGGGTGGACGGCAATTAGGCTACCTTTTAGGAGTTATTTCTTTTATTTTAAGCTGTTAAAAAGGCGATAATTAATAAGGAGGAGTTGGATTTAAGGTGGGCTCTCTTAAAGGTAAGATAAGGATTGAGTTATCGGATGAGATGAAGGCTATCGAGAGAGGGAGAGTTGGCGAAATTCCAACTCGTGTGTGTGGGTATCTCAAATTTCTCTATAAATAGGGAGTAGTATTCTTCAATTTGGTGATTCAAACCCTATTCTTCTCTTCTCTTTGAAATTTCCAAGCCTTCTCTTTTTTCTTTTTCTAAGAGCCGAATTCCTTTGTTCATACCCTCATCTCCCATAGCCGAATCTACAAGTAAGATCTCTGTTTTCCCGAAGGTGCACCATAAGCCACATACTCCTTAGTAATTTGGTAAGTTTTGGGATTTTATTCTATGCGATTTCACTCTTTCTTTTCATTCAAATCTAACCCAAACACTTATTTAAGGCTGTCGATTTCCCTCTCTGCTTTTAGTAGCGAATCATCTCATTAAAAGTCTCTGTCTGATTTGGTGGAAAAGCCAAGGTAGGAAGGTGGCGTTTTCTTAGGGATTTTAGGATTCGACAAATAAGGCTCTCGTTAGGGATAATAGATTTTCCACGGTAACGGTGTGTAATACCTCCCCACCATCTAGATCGCCTAATATTGTATGTTCATGTATTTTATATGTTTTGATAAATGCCAAAATCTCAGTTTATTGATGCAACCCCAAGGAGGGTAAAAGCGGATCCCCAGGTTAGTAAATAATCTGTTTAAATGTTATAAGTAAAATGCTTGTATGTGATTGCATGGGTTGGGTTGATGAAAGGAGGAAGTTATACGTTATATGTGTAGTGGCTAATGCCGTGAACTGTTATACGGGCTTTGGCCATTAAATGTTATACGGGCTTAGGCCATTATATGTTATAAGGGCTTCGACCATCATATGTGGATGAGCAGCATGACTGCCATCATGGTGTGTAGCGGTGTGGGTCGATTGTAGAAATCCCCAATGGTGTGAACGGTTGGTATGGGGGTGTGTAGCGGATGGAAACCTAGGCAAACAGGTTGGGCCTTGCATATTAATTGCTATTAATTTTTATTATGATTATTACATTTGTTTATTTTGTTTAATGGGCTTAAGGCCCAAACTCTAGTGGTGCATGAGGGTTGCTGCATCGAGTCTCATGACTCACCCTTTAATTAACATTTCGGTGATACCTAGTGATTTGGACCGAAATGGAGAGAGAACGCATGAGGTGGCCATATAAAAGAATATGTATATTTGGCAAAAGAGACTCAAGTTTTATTTTATCTTTTAATTAATGGAGTTCAAATCTCGTTGTAATAAGGGCATGGGCTATTATGTTTTATTATGGGCTTCTATTACTTTAAGTCGTTTAAGTTTTATTTTAATTAAAATGCATGTATTTAAGTTTGGATTTTACTCTACTTAAGCATATTCTATATAAAACATATTTGGGCTTTTCTTAAAATACGACATGTTTCGATAGAATTTTTCTTGGTGACATACCAGATCCGATTATAGTGTATGGACCGGGTTTGGGGTGTTACAAATTGGTATCAGAGCACGGTTTAAAACTCAGCTCTAGGGGTTTTTGGGCTCAAAACGTTTTCTAAAGATGGGCTTTTAAATAATACATGTTTTAAATTAGCTCAAGATGGCACCTGCGTCTCCGGCCCAAGTCCGCCAGGTAAGTACTCCGAACCATTGTGTGATATTTATATATGTGGGCTTAGTGGGCCTAGTGGGACGTAAACTAAGCTAGAATTAGAACTTTATGGACTCTAGGCTTAGCTTAAACCACTTCTTAAAATTCATAAAACTTAATTTCACTGAACAAACCCGTTAACGAGCATGAGGCTGAGGTGTAATGTAATCATCATACGCATGTCTAGGAAGGATCCGGAAGAGCCTAGTATTTAAGCAGTCCTAGTGACTCACCTCCTCTTCGCTGGAATCCTACCTGGTGCATAGTGACTATTCACCCTAGTTACGAGGGCTAGTTGATGGGCCAAACCCTATGATAAAAACCCGAAAGGGACCAGCCACCTCTTTCTTAAAAAAAAACCCCAAGTTTTGTAAAATTTTCAAAATACCTTTGTTTTACGAAAAAAATTCCAATCAACCCTGTTTCAAAAAAAAACCATCAACGTTTGAAAAATTACCCTTATTTTGAGAAATGGCCGAAATACCCTCAGATTTCCAAAATTACCGAAATACCTTCAATTTCCAAATTACCAAAATACCCCAAGAATGTAAAATTAACAAAATACCCTTATTTTATAAAATCATCAAGGAACCTCATTTCAAAAAAATTTACGAAAATGCCCCCGTAGGATAAAATTACAAAAATACCCTTGGGTAGTGAAAACAACAACCACAACAACAACAACAACAACACTTTTCTGTAATGAACATGAGTTCATGATTGAATGTATGGGTTTCTTAGAGGATATGAACTTGAGGTCAGTATGTTGAATGCAAATTCAAAATAATTACTCTTAAAGCTATTATTCATAAGACCGTATCGTGGTTAAAAAAAAGTGGAAGAAAACTAATAGTTCATAAAATTTCTAATCGAGATAAGCGCAAATCGGTAAAATGAGTACAAGGACGAAGACGCTTGAGATCACGAATAATGGTGCGTACCTACCATAATATACTAAGTGTTTATTTTGGCTTTAGAATTAGAATGTGCAGCAAAAGTCTAGTGGTGAGACTTAAATAGTATGATTTCTAGTTAGTTGGAAATTTCGAGGACGAGATTTCTTTAAGGGGGCAGAACAGTAACATCCTCAAAGTGGGCCTACTCATTTATATGATAGTCTAATATGATAAGTTGGGATTGTAAAGGTTGGGCTGACTTTTTGATTAAATATATGGATTAGAGTTTAAATTAAGTGATATTTTGGGCTTAAAAAATTGGGTTAGATGGCTAATAAATGGTGTTAGCTTATAATTTAAGAAGATGGTTAATCAAGTGACAAGTCGGGGCTTGTGGCCCAAAGAATTAAAGTGCATTAAGTGGCCATAAGGTGGTGCCATAAGGGGAGGAATTTGGGCCTTGTGTGGCGTTGTTTGGGCCCTAAAAGATGGGTCAAATTCGGCACTTAAATGGGAAGGGGTGGACGCAATTAGGCAACCTTTTAGGAGTTATTTCTTTTATTTTCACTGTTAAAAAGCTGATAATTAATAAGGAGGAATTGGATTTAAGGTGGGCTCTCTTAAAGGTAAGATAAGGATTGAGTTATCAAATGAGATGAAGGCTATCAGGAGAGGGGAGAGTTGGACAAAATTCCAACTCAGTGTGTGGGTATGCCAAAATTTCTTTATAAATAGGGAGTAGTATTCTTCAATTTCAGATTCGAAACCCTATTCTTCTCTCATTCTCTACCGAAATTTCCAAGCCTTCTCTATAGTTTCTCTTTTCCTTTTTCTAAGAGCCGAATTCCTTTATTCATACCCTCATCTCCTATAGCCGAATCTACAAGTGAGATCTCTGTTTTCCCGAAGGTGCACCATAAGCCACATACTCCTTAGTAATTTGGTAAGTTTTGGGATTTTATTCTATGCGATTTCACTCTTTCTTTTCATTCAAATCTAACCCGAAACACTTATTTAAGGCTGTCGATTTCCCTCTCTTTTTAGTAGCGAATCTGTCTCATTAAAAGTCTCTGTGCGATTTGGTGGAAGCGAGATGGTAGAAAGGTGACGTTTTCTTAGGGACTTTCAGGATTCGACAAATAAGGCTCTACGTTAGGGATAATAGATTTTCACGGTAACCAGGTGTGTAATACCTCCCCACCATCTAGATCTGCCTAATATTGTATGTTCATGTGTTTTATATGTTTTGATAAATGCCAAAATCTCAGTTTATTGATGCAACCCCAAAGAGGGCAAAAGCGGATCCCCAGGTTAGTAAATAATATGTTTAAATGTTATAAGTAAAATGCTTGTATGTGATTGCATGGGTTGGGTCGATGAAAGGAGGAAGTTATACGTTATATGTGTAGCGGCTAATGCTGTGAACTGTTATGTGGGCTTCGGCCATTAAATGTTAAATGGGCTTCGGCCATTATACGTTATAAGGGCTTCGGCCATCATATGTGGATGAGCAGCATGATTGCCATCATGGTGTGTAGCGGTGTGGGTCGATTGTAGAAATCCCCAATGGTGTGAGCAGTTGTTACGGGGTGTGTGGCGGATGGAAACCTAGGCAAGCAGGTTGGGCCTTGCATATTAATTGCTATTAATTTTATTATGATTATTACATTGTTTATTTTGTTTAATGGGCTTAAGGCCCAAACTCTAGTGGTGCATGAGGGTTGCACATCGAGTCTCACGACTCACCCTTTAATTAACATTTCGTGTGATACCTAGTGATTCTTGAATTTGGAGAGGAACATAAGGTGGCCATCTGAGAAGAATATGTAGATTTGGCAAAAAGAGACTCAAGTTTTATTTTATCTTTTTAATTAATGGACTTCAAATCTCGTTGTAATAAGGCCATGGGCTATTATTTTTTATTATGGGCTTCTATTACTTTAAGTCGTTTAAGTTTTTATTTTAATTAAAAATGCATGTATTTAAGTTTGGATTTTTACTCTACTTAAGCATATTCTATATAAAACATATTTGGGCTTTTCTAAAAATACGACATGTTTCGATAGAATTTTTCTTGGTGACATACCAGATCCAGTTGTAGTGTATGGGTCGGGTTTGGGGTGTTACAATTACCCAATTCAAATCCAAGTAAAACCAAATGTTTTAATGCATGGGCCACCTTGAGTCCATCCGGCTCCTCATCCGCAATTTACGAGTCACCTAAAAAGTTAAGGGAGAAGGTGAATCACCAAGACTCAGTGCATAAATCCTCCTCCCGGTTAATGCAACATACTTACACAAATCATAACCAAGCAATACATATAATGCACCCAAACCTAGCCATCCATAGTCCGTTTCTACCCCGTGTGGTACCAAACCATGGTGGTGCCAAACCACTGGTGACCCAAAGTCACGATATCCAATAAAAATGTGGTGCCAAACCACCGGTGACCTAAAGTCACGAAATATCAATAATCCAAGTGTGAGGCCAACCCACGTGTGATACCAAATCACTGGCGACAATCCCGATAAATCAACTGTGGGGCCAACCCACTATGGTGCTAAGCCACTGGGATGAGTCACTATGAGGTGCCAAACCTCTGGGGACCCAAAGTCACAAAATAATCTGTGGTACCAAACCACTGGAGGTGCTAAACCTCTGGTGACCCAAAGTCACGGATATCATCTTCCCCTTCCTCTCATATCACCCATCACAATGCAAAACTTATGCAAATCATGCCATCATGCTTTGTTATGAATCATATAGCAAATACATCACAGTTCATGGTATTAAGCATCATATAGGTTACGAATCCTTGTTCATAGCATCATATCAAGATCTACACAATTTTGGCTTTTAACATATTCAGTTATTAATATATTTACTTAGTTATAAAGTGTGTAAGTTACACACATGCCACCAACGCAAGCACTAAATCCCGAAGACCCGATCTACCGCACTAGATCTCCTTGCCCTACATTTGGCCAAACCACCAAACCATTAACAAGGCCATTCGGCCATCCCAATAAATCCCGAAACACGAGATAACACATAACTAACACAATCCCCCTTACCCTTTTCCCTTACGAATGCTAATCCCAACACAAGGTATGCGAGACTAATCTTTCGCCTATAATCGGCTACCAATACAACTTAGCCTCAAAAGCCTTTGGCTTTTCCAAATAACTTAAAAAATGATTAAACTATTATAGATCCTTACCATAGCCTTAATGAATCGCTTGACAGAGAAAAAATGGCTCAGATCGATTGCTTCCAAAGTCCCGAAGAACCTAGGAGAAATCGGTTCCTATAGATGGTTAGCAAAACACCCACAAATGCCGAAGTTCGGCTTTTGTCTACACATGTCGACAGAGAAAAAGAGAAAGTGAGACTGATGTTTCGGTCAAGAACCCTTACCCCTTTTCAAAACCGATTGGCGAAAAACCAAAAGATCCACCCTTATTTGAGATTCAACCAAAATAACACTAGAAGAAACCAAGGAGATTTGACACAGTATGGTGGATGGAAGAGAAAGCAATCAATATTCGGCTAGAATGGAGAAAGAGAAAGGAAAAAAAAAGTGAAAATAGGAGAGGGAGGATTCGACAATGGAGAGAAGGAAAAAGAAGAAAATAGAATGGGAGAGGGATGCTTTCGGCTTCTAAGAAAAATAAAAGATGAGAGGGAGTTCAAGTGGAGATTCGGCCAAGTGCCTAAGGAAGAAATCGATAACCACCTATGGTCTTTTCGGCTTTTGGTTCACTATGGTGCACTAAAGAGAAATCGGCACTGCTAAAAAGGGTTTTCGGCTTTTGATACACCAAAAAAAGGCTAGTCGAAAATGCACAACTAGGTACCTAAGGAAATCTGGTACCCCCTTACTCAGCTTCCCAACCGTTCACTCTTCTTCCATCAAGAGTTTAGATTTCATCAAAATTCCCTGAATCACTCCTAGCCAATCATTCAAATGAGTTTGAACTAATCAATGCTTATCTGACAGAGTTTGTGCTGAGCATAACTCTTCCCCCTTGGCGTCAAAATGGTAAGTAGAAAATGGAATTTCTCTTTGCTCGAACTGAATGTGGCGTCAATGGAAGTTTTGCCACTTTTCAAGCCCAATCTTGTGCTTCTCCCTTATAAACCCCTAGCTTAACTAACTTAAAACAAAATTTTTCCTATAGCTCGGGCCTACCTTTGGCTTATAACTAGCCTCTAGAACACCTCAAACAACAACACAACAACCACACTCATGCAAAACAATTCAATCACAAATAACCCCTATTTCAGGATATTAAAATAGCTATTAGATTTGATAAATTATAAGTGTTGGGTAAAATTCTGAATAACATATGTAATTATACCTAATACACGAGATAGACATGAAAACCCAATCCCATGTGAAGAGGGCAACAAACCTTAATCCTAGTAAGGGTAAGCTGTCACCCCCTTGTATTATACATGTATTAAAAAATTTATTTTCTATTAAAATATTATTATTTAATTTATCATCATTAAAGCAAAACTTTTGCACTGACTCTCTATAAATAAGAACTATGAGTAAGACCTAATTACATAAGTTTATACAAGTTATTGAGCACCACTATTCTGTCAAAAAATAGTGACAATTTATTTTTAGAATAATTTCTATTTTCACAAAAAGCTCATTGTTTTCAGTTCTATAGTGAGAATAAACTCTCCCATTGAAAGTTAAGAAAAAGTTTTCATTTTGTGCACTTGAATCTTTTCATTTGAGCCCATACTCAAAGCAATTCAAGGTTTGAGGAAAGAGGAGAATGTCGTTTAATCGAAGTCAATAAATGACTTTGACCGCCTCACAAACAACACAAGTACTAATTCAATTAGTAGTTTATTACTATAAATATCACAAGCTTGGTTTTAAGAAAAAAAAAAATTAAACTTTTGTTTTGCCTTAAAACATTGTTTTGTAGACCAATTTTTCCAATACCACTGTTGAAGATCTCTCATCCCAAGGCTTCGACCTCGTCCAGTCCACCAAGTGAGATATCACGGTAGCATTTTAGCCACAATTTTGAAAGATGACACTCTCTTCCACTCACAATGTTGATGAGGGTCGAAATGGAGCCACTCTTTAATTTTCTTTTGCACCAAGTTGACATTTTTCTCTCAAGTCTATCTTGAGCCTTCAAGGACCCAAGTTATGACCTATTCAATGTGAAACAATATATAGTATCAGCCACTGCTTGTCTTGGTCGCTTGAAGGCATCATCTATGCCTGTCCGAACCACTCAGTCTCAATGCCTTGACACAAAACCATCAAGTTGTGACCTTAAGGAACCCTTGTTGGTTATAGCCCTCCATCGACTGGATATCACCACATCTTTGACACGCTATGGTACATCCATCGGATGTGTCACCAATCTTACACCTGCGGCATCTTTCGTGGATGCATGCATCCCTCTGGAAGTTCGCAGCATGGAAAATCCAGACACATATGCCATCCCCAACTGTTTATTAATTTATATTAGTTTCCAAAACCCTAAACCCCAAATGCAGTGTTAATAATTTATGTTAGCTTTCTCTAATTTTCTTTTAATGTTTTTTTGCTAAGTCCATGCCAACTTCCTGTTTCCAAAACTACTCGTTAAATTTTAAATTAATCATGTATATTGTAGAATAGTTTGCCATTATTTAACCTCCGACATCGAAATAAAGCTTTTTAAGAATGAATTTACTTTTGTCGACAACTAACTATATGTTGAAACCATTTTTAAAATTTGATTTAAAAACTGAGGATCGACTTTAAAACGAAAATGGAGTCGCCACCAATCCCTTTTTACCTAGGTGTGATTGGATCACCTTATAAAACATTTTATTTCAAAACATTATTTTTTTGGTCCACAAAATACCAAAAAATAGGTTCGGGAGTCGATTACGTACGAGGAAGGGTTAGCACCCCCATAACTCCCAAAATTTGGTACCGAATTGGTAACCTCATGTCCTATTGTCGAAGATTTGAAAAGATTTTAAAAAAACATGATTACTTTAAAACTTGAATAATTTAAGTTAAAATTTGAGATTTCTTTGTTCCGAATGAATATAAACATCACATCCAGCACGTTAGAACACGATGTTTTAAAACCTTCTTAATCAAAATCATCTCATGATTTACAAAACTTGTTAAAAGGATATTTAGTTATTTAGCCAAATAGAAAATCGAAACCCAGCACGTTAGGGCACTATTTCCCAATTTCTAAATACAAAACATTGCCTTATTTTCAAAAGCCTTATCTCGAGATAACATAATGTCACATCCAGCATGTTAGGACACGACATTTTGAATTCTCGAGAATAAGTTTTTATTTAACCCGTAAGAGAAAAGTAATAAGTTCTTTGGACTCGAAAAGGAAAATCGAAACTCAGTAAGTTAGGGTATGATTCTTTTCGAACCTTAGAACACAGACCGCTTACTTATTTTGAAACCAAATTTTCGATGCATCAAAGAAAATATAATATAATTGAAAAATAAATTATAATGGCTACATACACAATGAATAAAAGTGTGAGTAATAATATACATAATAATAATGAAGGCAATAATAATAAGTAATAATAATAAACAAATAAAAATAAGTAAATAAAAAGAAAGAAAATAATAACAAAATGAAGCTAATATCAAATTAACAAATAGATAAATAATATGTATAAAATAATAATAATAATAATAATAGTAAAAATAAAAAATAAAATGGAAATATGTTAATAAATAAATAATAATAAAGATAATATTAACAATTATAAAATAAAATGATAATGAAAATAGTGATGAAAATAATAGCAAAAGTAGATATAGTATTAATAATAATAAAATAATGTAAGGATATTAAAATTGATAGTAATAATAAAATATTAATAATAGTAAAGATACAAGTAATATTAATAACAAAATTATAGAAATGATAAAAATAGTAATAATAATGTAAGTAATAAAAATGGTAATAATACTAATACTAGAAAACATAACAATAAAATTAAAAGTAATAATAATAATCGTAATGAAATAATAATAATTAAATAGGAATAACAATGTTAAAAGTAGCGATAATAATAATATTGATAATAGTAAAATAAAATATTAGTAATAAAATAATAATGATTATAAAATAATAATAGTAAAAATAATAATAATATAATAATAAAAATCAAAATTAACAATAATGATAATAAAATTAATAGTAAAATAATAAAAATTATAAAAGAAAAGAAAAAGGATGAAATTTAATCTGTAAATAAAAGTTTGGGGTAAATTTAAAATACAAAATAACTGAATTAAAAAACTAAAAAATGCAAAAGGGCTTAATGCGGAAATAGCCCATTTAACTGAAAAACACGGATCCTCTCTGGGTCGGGTCGAATGCGCGCGGATCTTAGACCAAACGACGCCGTTTTAGTGCCTAAGCGCATGGCCTAAAACGACGTCGTTTTTTATGTGTATATAAGGCCCAAAAATTTTTAAAAAAGGCATTCTCCTTTGAGTTTAAAAAAAAAACAAAACTTTGCTTTTGAATTCTCTCTGTAGGTCCGAATATCGGCAAGCCTTCCAGTGAGGCTCCGTTGTTATCGTCGCCGGCCATTGTACACGGTGGCTGGAATTTTTAAAAAAAGTAAGGTTTTTTTAGTTTTTTTTAAATGTAATATATATTATATATATGGTTTGAATAAATAAATAAATATAAATATAAAAACAATATTCGAATAAAAATAAAAAAGTAAAAGTAAAACAAAACCTCTCTGATTGGGTTATTTTTTTGCTTTTGTATTTCTCTGAATCGGTATGTATCTATTGTTCTCCTGTATGTTCTCCCCTCCCCCTTTTTACAGGTTTTTCATAGGCTTTTATAGCCTTTTGAAATAAATAAAAAAAAGAAATAAAATGCTTTCCATGTTTGCTACGATCTGCTGCTATTATTCTTTCCTTTTTGCAAGTAGACGAGAAGAATGCAGCGACGATGGGGCGTTATCCGCGCTGAATCACGACTCGACGAGGGAGAGGCTTGCGGCGCAAAGGGGCTGGGTGCATGCTCTTGCGGCGCCTAGGGTTTCAAAAACCCTAGGCTTACTGAAACTTTACTTAGGCGTTGGGCTTTTTGGGCCGTGAGTGTGAGTCTGGGTAGGGTAGTTTAGGATCTAGGCTGATAGGTTTGTAACAGGTTAATTTAGGCATTGGGCTAAGGGGTATTGGGTCTGGTCTGGGTCACGGGTTAAATTATTTGGGCTCTGTACATGGACCTTTGGACATTATATTATTTTTATATATTTTATTTATTATTATTATTACGATTTATTCGGCCGGGTAAAAATAGTCCATTACACTATATATTGCCACATGCCTCAACAAACTTAATTAGAAGCAAAAACTTGGTACATTGTATATTATATCTTGTTGGTACATTTATATATAGATAATATTTATATATATAATAAGAAGGGATTCATTTACATTACTAAGAATTTTATAATGATTTTTATTTTAATAATTCGATTATCATATTCTGTGTTCATATAAATCTTTTTGAATTTTTATTAAATAAAAATATTAAATATTTTATTTTACTATTAAATATATTAATAAATAAATTATGCATACTTATTTTAATAAATTTAACAAATAAATTATTAAGATAGTATAAAAATTATAAAAGTGTAGTGAATTCCACCCTCTCTATATATGGATAGACATAAATGTATGTACATGCTTTACATTCAAGCATACGATGTCTAGTTACGTGCTTTTGCATGAATAGATTTAATTCATTAAAGATTTAGGTTTTCTTAATTAAGAAATCAATTTCTTAATATATTGCGAGTCCATTATATTTTCTATGGAAATCACATTTCACTAATTAAATCTCATATATTCCCAAAATTATCTTTTAATTTCCTAATGATCTTTAGATGATTAATAAATTAAAACAACTTATCTAAAGTAGTAATTTTTTTTTTTTTTTTTTTTTTGAGAATAAACAGATTGGGCTTCTTTTAAATTAAAATAAAGACTAAGCAAAACAGTAAAAAGAAATGAAAACGGCTCAATTAAAAGGTCCATAAAAAAGAAGAATCTGGAAGCAAAAAAGGAAACCTAAAGGTAGAAGCACCGCCCTATCACCCAATCAGTGTCTTTGCCAGTCTGTAACGTTAAATCCATCATTTCATCTTTAATGGCTAAAACTTGAACCGAGGAAGGTTTAATGCGCAACAAGTCTTTTGTGTGAAAACAGATGAAAAACCTTCCCTCTTCCCTGCCCTTTCTATTCTCCTTCAATCTGGCTCCCTTGCAAAATCAATCTTCGACTGAAACTCCGCATAACTCGGGATGCCATTCACCAGGTAAACTATTTCCCTCCTTTTCAATGTCTCAGATGCTAGTATATGGGCTAGATTATTAGCAGATCTAGGAACAAATACGAATCTGATTGTTGTAAATCTGTTTTTCATTGTATGTATATCGTGAATGTATGAACCCACCTGATATTTGTCAAAATCCCTCTGATTGCATTTCTTTATTATGGTGAAAGAGTCCCCTTCAATGATAACACTCTCTCTGTTTATGTTGAGGGCGATTTGGGATGCTCGACAGCAAGCTATGGCTTCGGCAGCAAAAGGTAAAACGACGTTGTTGTGAAGTTCGGTGCTTGCGAGAAGAACAGATCCACTACTGTCTCGAACCACTATTCCCGAAGCTGAAAGATTAGATTTCTCGTCAAAAGCACCGCCAAAGTTAACCTTAACCATCTGACTAGGTGGGCTTTCCCATTTGACAGTTTCAGTAAAAAAACTTTGTTTAACATTTTTGGCTGTGTCTAACTCCCTAATGTACCCGTGTATGAAACTGACTATCTCTTTACTTGTTCTGTTTTTCCTCTCATACACACGAGAATTCTAGTCCCCCCAAATAGCCTAGAGCGTGACACAGAAAAGTCTGCAAACATTGAGAGGAAGAAGAATCATACCTCTGGTAAGCCACTCAACAAACCCTGTAAATGGAAATGTTACTAAAATAGCATCTGAAAGATCTTTCCAAATTCTGACTAAGATAGGGCATTCTCAGAACAGATGGTTCATCGACTCCTCTCCGATCCACAACGAGGGCACAAACAGTTTGTTACAAGTTTCCTTAGAGACATATTAGGTGGCTAGATAGTTCCAGGATATTTTCCAGATAAACAGTTTAATTTTCAAGGGAATATCTATTTTCCAAAGTTTGTTGGAAAAATCTCTGTAGATGTGTTGTAAAGCATAAGTTGTAGGATCAGAATCTTGTAATAGTTTGTAGGAGCTACGCTCTGAGAATTCACCCAACAGTTCACCCTTCCACACCATGCGATCCTCATGAGGAACCATCACCAACGGGATATGGAATATCTTTTCTGCCTCAGCTTCTGAAAAGGTATTGCTTATCAACTCTTCATTCCATTCACGCGAGTCACTTTTGATTAATTTTGCCACTTTAACAAAATGCATATTACCAAAATCAGACGTTAATCTGACATTGATAAAATTTGGAGTCCATGCGTCTTCAAATAAGAAAATGTTTTCACCTGTACCCACTCTCCATATCAGTCCCATCTCAAGAGATGCTTTAGTTGCCCAAATGCTCCGCCAGGCATAAGAACCTGAACATTCCAAATTTGAATCACGAAAAGAACAATCTAGAAAATATTTTGATTTGAAAACATGAGCTACCAAAGAATTAGGTTTAGTTAGTATTCTCCACCCCTGTTTTGCTAGTAGGGCAACATTAAAGTGAGCCATCTTTCGAAACCCTAATCCTCTCTCCTCTTTAGCTCTACACAAATAATCCCACTTGCACCAATGAATACCTCTACTACCAGCTCCTTTCTGCCACTAAAATTTAGCCAACTTATTCTCAATTGACTCGCACAAAGTTTTAGGGAGAAGAAAACATGACATAGCATAAGAAGGAATAGCTTGTAATACTGATTTAATAAAAATTTCTTTCCCCACTTGCGACAGTAATCTAGTACTCCAACTATCAATCCGCAAAGAAATCTTATCTAGTATAGACTTAAAAGCCTTATTTTTTCGTCTGCCCACCACATTAGGGAGACCTAAATATTTCTCTGGATTTGAAGAACTCCTGACTCCTAGCAATGATGACACTGTCTCTTTTGCATCTGCTGAAGTGTTTGAGCTGTAAAAAATAGTCGATTTGTTAAAATTGACACACTGTCCAGAACAAGATTCATATTCTTCCAAAATGTCTTTTAGATTTCTCGCTCCTTGTTCAGTTGCTTCTCACACATCATGCAATCATCCGCAAACAATAAATGGGAAATTTCTGGACCTCTTCTGCTAACCCTTGCCCCTTGACCAAACCTGCCTAATTTGCTATCCTCATTAAAGAAGAAAGACCTTCACTACAGATAAGAAAAAGAAAAGGGCTTAATGGATCACCCAGCCTGAGCCCTCTTGTTGGTTGGAAATCTCTGCCCCTAAAACCATTACTCTTCACAGCATAAGAGACTGAAGTAATGCATTTCATGATTAAACCCACCCATTCATGTGCAAACCCCATCTTTAGCATCAATTCCTTCACAAAATTCCATTCTACCCTGTCGTATGCTTTGCTCATGTCTAACTTTACTACCATATAACCTTTCTTCACTGTTCTCTTCTGTCTAAATGTATGGAGAATTTCGTAAGCAAGAAGAATATTGTCAGTTATCAAACGACCTAGGGCAAATGCACTTTGAACCTCATCAATGCACAATCCAATAACATTCTGCATTCTGTTAGCTATTGACTTTGCCACAATTTTGTATAACACAGAACATAAACTTATTGGCCTAAAATTAACTAGAGATGAAGGATTATGGATTTTTGGAATAAGCACTATCTCTGTGACATTAACATGATCAGCCCCTTTATTGCCGTTTAAGATACCTAAACAGAAATCCAAAACTTCCTTACCCATAATATGCCAGTATTGTTGAAAGAATAAAGGCGAAAAACCATCCAAACCTGGATCCTTTGTCGGGCCCATGTCTTTTAATGTTGTTTGAACTTCATCTTCCCTGAAGGGGACAATAAACTCTCATTAGCTTCTTGCAAGATAATACTTTCAATGCCCTCCACCACCTTTCTAGGATCCCCATGACCCTTAGAAGCAAAAAGATCTTAAAAATATCTTGTAGCAGCTTCAAGTATTTCTGAGCCATCCGTTATCTCTCGTCCATCTTCTGAAACTAATTTTGTGCTTGAGTTGATTCTTCTTCGGGTTGATGCACTCTTGTGGAAAAAAGTAGTATTTTTATCTCCCAGCCTAAGCCAATTTGCTCTAGCTCTCTGCTCCCAATAGACCTCGTCTTTGTCGATCTCTAGATTCAAGTGCATTTTAACGTCCATAATCTTAGCCATAGTGTCATCATCTTTATCTTGCAACAACAAAGATTCAAGCTCCCTTGTAAGACTTTCCTTGAGCCGATCCTTTCTTCTTTTGATTGAACCTAACCACTTTTTCAAATGATTTTGCAAAAGCTATGATTTCTCCATCAATGGAACAGAAGAAGGCTCCCAAAACTCTCTAATCAAACCTTCAAAATTTTCTTCCATAGTCCACCATGCTTCAAAACGAAAACTCCTATGCCCTGTCAAATTGGTTGGAATATCTATATTTAGGAGAATAGGACAATGATCCGATGAAGAAAAGGGGAGATGCTGAATATTCCCCATGGGAAATAAAAGTAATCATTCTTCATTAGCAACTCCTCTATCAAGCCGTTCTCTTATGTTTGTCTCTGAAGATTACCTCTTTCCCAAGTATACCTCACTCCCGAGTACCCAATATCTGAAAGTTCACATTCTTCTAAAGTGTCCCTAAAGGCTTCCATTCTCTTCTGTTCTCGAGGGATTCCACCACTTTTCTCAACAGAGTATAGGATCTCATTAAAATCGCCAGCTACCATCCATGGATAGCTGTTACCTTGACTAAGCCATTTGAGCAAACTCCAAATAGAATCCCTCTCTTTAGAATATGGCGATCCATAAAACCGGTAAATCTCCACTCCTTCTGACTACTTCCCTCCCATAATAAAACATCAATATGCCATTTAGAGTAGCTCCTCAATGTAACCACAATATCATCCTTCCATGCAAAACACAACCCTCCTCGAGACCCTTCTACTTCAATCTCAAGCCCATTATTGAAACCACACCTTCTTCTAACCCTCTCCATCCTCTTTTGATCCAGCTTAGTCTCCATTAAGAAGACTAAATAGGGATTTTACTTCTTACATAAAAAACGCAGCCTCCTCACAGCCTGTGAACTCTCCAACCCACGGACATTCCAACATATGGTTTTTATTGCGACCGATCGGCTAGCCCATTGGCAGCCGTCGATTCTAAACTGTTGGGAACTTCCTTTTGTGCCTCTTTATCAAGCATTTCCTCCTCATTTACTACTGATAAATCAAATCCCCCATTAACCTTTATCTTCTTGGTTTCGACCTTATCTAATGAATCCAAACAAGTCACGCCATCTTCTGCAGAAGAAAATTTCCTTTTAGCCCTCTCTGCATTGAACAATTGCAAACTGTCTTGCTTATTTTTGGCCATTCTTTTCCAGCTTACCTTCCCTGAAGTTTTTACAGACTCCTTATTGCTACAATTATCTACTTTTAAAACCTCTTCCTCTCTCAAATTAGAATCAACATCATGAGCCTTCAATCCATCTTCCCAGCTCGACAAAATTTTCCCCCTTAAAAACGTCTTATGCAACACATTTGGATTACCCCAAATTTCCTGACTCTCAACCCTCTTAGATTGACCTGTATAATTGCGCTGAACCCCCTGCTTTTTTGCAAAATTGTTGAATTTTATGCTTTCTTTACCCATCATCTTCGATTCTGCTTTTAACGCAATGGAATATGGTGGATCTTCTCTAATTTTTTCCTTCTCTGCAGGGTCAACCACCAAACAATCCTGGAGACTATGATCCACGACAATTTTTCATACTTGAATGAAATCCAAGAAGTAACATCATTAGTACTAGAGAGAAAAATACCTCTCCTGAGGGGTTTTTGGACATCCAGATTTACCCTGAGTCTGCAGCAGTCATCCCTTATCTCAGATCTAAGAACACCACCAAAAGTAATTCCAGTGGCATGCAACAAATCTTTCTTCTCGAATTCTGGGAACAGTGATCAATCTTAATCCAATATGGAGATGAAATAAGACAGATCTTATCTCGATCAACTGGGTTCTTTACTCTATCAAACAAAATAATTGACTTACGGAAGAGCCATGGTCTACCCTCCATAATAAATTCTAAATCTTCCTCTAAATAAAAAATAATTGAGAATAAATTCTGACCTACCATCTGAAATTCAAATTTCCTCTTAGATTTCCAGATACTTTTCATTTGAGCCTTGAAACTATATGGATTGAAATACTTCTTTGTCCACACTGAACAAATCAACGTAGGCTTTTCACTAGACACCACCATAGACCTTTTGATTGATAATTGGACAAGCTCCTCTGCTAACAATGTTATTTCTTTATTGCTCTCCCTCTCCACACCACCACCCTCTACCATCCCAAGCTACATCAAAGATTGTTTTCTCTAGGACTCTACAGAGAACACTCTTGGTTTTTGAGGGAGCCTTATCTAAAGTAGTAGTTAAAATATTTGTGTGATACGAATTTATTTTGTGATTCTCTTTTAAATATTTGTGTGATACAATTTATATTGTGATTCTCTTTTTCTCCATGATAAATAATAAATTCATACAACAACTTTCTCAATTTAATTTACACAATAAAACATCCCTTTTAGTGATATAAGATTCAAAAATTAAGATCGTTATAATCATTTGATGTTAATTAATCTCTAATAATATATTATGAAAATAGTCCAATAATATTAATTAATGTGATATATATTAATAAAAATAAGGTTAATGTAATAATATTTTCAAAAATAAAAATAATTAAATCATTCTTACTTAAATTAACTGGATCTATAAATAGAAATAGGTAATAATTAAGAAAATAATTAATACAATGTGGAAAATATAAGAAGGAAGTGCATGAGCCGAGAGTTCAGCCTCTCACTAGGATTGGGACCCACGTGGAAAACCAATGGATGGTTTCTGCCACGTGATCAACCAGTGGGCCCCATAAGTCCCAAATAAAAATTTGTTTAATTAATCTTAGATTATTATATAAGAAACTAATTAAATAATTCAATCAATAATTCCAATCATCTCAAGTTCCTGACTAATAATGGAGGCAAAGAAATAATGTGGCATGTCAAAGGGATTTAATGGAATTAATTTCTTTTTTGTGAGTTTGGTCAGTCTGATTTATTTTAGTTCCAAAAATATTATATATCACAACAAATTTACCTGTTAGCTTCAATATTTAAAAAAACCGGGGTTGTTTTATATTTTTATGATTTATTTTAATTTCTTTCTATAAAATTGGTTGGTAATGTTTTCTTAAAAAATTTTGTTGGCTACTTAAAACACTAACAAGTTATACAATTTAATGTTTAGAAAATAAGCGGAGGGGTTATTTTGCGATTTAAACTCCTCTATATTTTTTAGTTTTTACAAGGCCGCCTGCTTTTTCTATTGGGTAAACTACTTAATTAGTCACTAAACTTTCAGCATGTTCAATGATTTGCCACAGTTAGCTACCACCACCAAGAGGTTTCTCTCTTCTCCCTCTTCGATTCTACTCGATTAGATTTCCAAGAAATGGTCCAAAATGGCGAAATCTAAGCCTCAACCTTTCAAACTTCCTTGACACCAATTTGAAGATCTGTCCGTCAAAATGGCTCAATTTTGAACTATGGCCTTTGCCATCTACGCTACCTCTTGATTGTTTGGATCGTTAAACCAAGGCTTGAAGCTCCGAACTTGAGCTCAATCCAAAATATGTCCCTCCCTCTCTTTCTTTTTCCTTTTTCTTTTTAATATTGTTAGGGATCAACTTGTATAAATAAACAAGTAAACTAGAGAAGAACGAACACATAAATATTTTACATATAAATATTTTACATGGAAAACTCCTCCGAATAGGATAAAAATCACAAGCAAATGAGGCTTCAGTTTTTCACTAAATAATTAAACAAATGAAAGTGCAATATAGAGAAAATAAACCAAAATGTATTAAATGTATATTACCCAAACTCCAAAAATAAGGCCCGAACTTGGGAACAAAATTCTCTCAATAGTTACCACAAAAACTCATTTGCGACTACATCTTGCAGCCCTCAAGAAAAGCCATTGCTAATTGGCGTGTCAAAACAGGATAGAATGGCTCCTTTAAATAGACTTAGATTAGAGTTCTAATCATACTAAAATATCCCTAGAGTAATAAGAGCCCAACTGGGAGAAGCAGTCCTACTTAAAATATAAAACGCACCTGCCAAATAGGAGAATACGTTATGACATCATGACATCGTGACTACGTGACGTGCTAGCTCTCCTCGTTCACGACATCGATGTTGCATTTGCCCAGGGTTTACATCGCATCCTCCCTATGAGCCTTACCTACTTGTCATGACGTCGAGCTTGTTTTTACCCATTTTCGATTGTTCGTTGATTGTTGTCTTAAATGTCTACAAACTTTCCAATAAATATGAGACACACCCCACAAAAATTTTTTCCTTTATATTTTTTTACTTCTCTCTTCTTCTGGTTTACTTTTCCATTGCAAGCTATTCAAAAGGCTCCTTTTCCTTTTGCTTTGCTTCTTGTTGTTGGGTTTTATTTTGTTTGGATTTTGGATGGATATACTTTTGTTTCAATTTTCGAGTAGTGCGGTGGTGGTAGGTGGCCAACAGTGGGGTGAGGAAGATTGAAAGGGGTCTAGAGTGGTGGACAGAAATGACTATGAACGACTGGGGTTTGAAGGAACAGAGGAGAAAAAATGTTTTTTTTTTATTTATCTTATATTAATAAAAAAACTAATAAATAAAAAAGTAAATGATTAGGTGAAAATCTAGTTACATTAATTAATAGAAGATTTTTAACTTCCATGTTAGCAATTTTCAATTCATGTCATCAATTTTTGGTCCATGTCATCATCCTGTTTCATTCTTAATGACTTAATGACTAGAAAATTTAAATTTAGGTACTATAGTGGTTAATTCAAAAATTTTATAGTTAAGTGACAAAATAGAAACACACTAAAAATTCAATGATTAATTAAATAATTTACCTTTTCTTTTTACTGATTCAGTCCCTATAGTTTTAGAGTTATTCTTTATCCGGAAATTGCTTAACAATTTATCTACATTAAATATTTTCAATTACATATGAAAATTGTCTATCTTTTAATTTATAAAATCTTACTTTTATGAAATTAACATAAACATTTTAATATCTATGATCTTATTACTTAACATATAACTTCAACTTCTATAAAATATATATATATAATTTCAATTAATTAGTTGACAAATCTTATTAAAATAGCCCTAATAATAGACAAATTTTAATTCAAAAAGCAATAAGGACATAATATTAAAATATTAAAGAGAGGGATCCACTTATACATGTGTAAAATTACAATAGTTTTACATATTTTTTGTAACGCCCCAAAATTTTAATTTTTGATTTCGTGTATGTGTGACATATAATGTCTATTTTCTTCAGTGGTTATGTGTTCTGGGTGTGTGTGAGAGGTCCCAAGTTCAAGCCTTACTTGAGAAAATTTTGGTATTTTTTATAAATAAAGCCTTAACCTTGTGCAAAGGGCTTAAGTTTAATTGTTGGTAAGTTTATATAAGAATGGGTCTACTGGTCTAGTGGTTAAGTGGAGTGTTGAAGTGTTGGAAGTCTTGTGTTTAATTCTTTGTGATGGCGTGGAGATAATTTTTTTGCTCCAATTTCGGCTAAGAGTTGTGTTGGGGTTTTTTGAAAAATTCTAAGTAGTTGTGTTTTAGTGGGTTAATAGAGAGTGATTTTAGAAGATAATTGGGGAGAGGTTATCATAAAATAATCTAATTATCTTTTTGTTGCAAAAAAAAAAAAAGTAGAGTTTCGGTTTTCTCTCCAATTCCCCAAACTTTTTCTGACGTTTTCTTCTTCTTCTTTTTTCCCCTCCCCTGTTGATTCTTTCCCTTAGTTGCTGCCTAAATTTCCATTATTTTTCCCTTCCGTTTCTTTCTCTCATTTTTTCCAATTGATTCGGTTGTTCATCGTTGGTTGCGCGTGTTCGGTAAGTAATGGTTCTGTCTATTGTTAATCGTTCTTGGTTAATCTCTAAAAGGGGGATTCCTTTTTGGTGTTTAGGAGTTAATCAAGGGGCTGGTGGTTTTGAATCGAAGCTGTGATTGTGCAAAGTTAGTTACTCAAGAGAGGTAGTGGTTTTGCTAGGTTTTTAGTCGAGCTCCTTCCAAAATTGGTTGATTAAAAATGAATTAAGTGATTAATCTAGAGATATGTTGGTCGATTTTTAGGTTCTGGAGGCTTAGGAGTGCTTACGCATCAGAAACAATACCAGCTGTGTACCTGAAATGTAGAAAATGGGATTCGACGAAAATTCGAAATTGCTTGCTATCGAGAAATAAGAGAAATAAGAGAAAATTATGCGAAAAATTGTAGTGAAAGGAAATAAGGGTGTTATAAACTTGGAAATCAACATTTTGCACTAAAATAGTTTTGGACAACTGTAGTAGTGTAACACCCTTAACCCGTGTTCGTCGCCGAACTAGGGTTACGAGTATTACCATGTAAGTTAAAAACTTCAATTCGCTCGATTGAAACTTAATTGCTCATCTTTATCAAATGCTTTAATAATAATAATACAACAAATTTTTACAAGTGTAACATATACTTTGATATATTGATCCAAGTCAACATATTTCACAACACATACATGCTTATAAATTTGGCCGAATAGACAAGACCTTATTTACAACATTTCATGTTGATTTCTTAGCACAAACCAAGTTTGGTAATTTCATGTACTCAAATGAAATACGTGACTTTACAAAGAAATATTTATAAACCCTAATTATACATATCTTCATATTCGACTATGAGCCTAAACAAATGATTCATCAAGCATGTTAACTACATTTGCCACTATCACCTAGGTTTAACTGAATACACATACATGCATTACTCACATAATTCCCACTTAGCAAATCAATTGAAATTGTCACACTTTTATAAATCCCGACTAAAGCTCAACTATCATACATCTACCTTGACTTATATATATATATATATATATATATATATATATGCGAGTATTAACTTAAATGCCAAACTACCCGACTAATTTAATACAACGTTTGTTTTACGATCAAACAGTCATTTAAAAAGCATAAGATTTAAGTAAAGAAACGACCATAACCAAACTATTGAAACCAACATACCATACTCATAGCCAAGAATAAATAAAACCAACTTAAACAACACGATCAAGCCATTTTCGCATGGCTATATATATATATATATATATAGACATTAGAACATCATTCAAACGTTTATCTAGCCTATACATGCCTTTAATTCGAAATCAACTAACTGGATAGTACCAAAAAGAGATGATAGTGTGGTTGACTTCACCAATGATCCTTCGAGCCTGTAGCTTGACCAAAATCCATAAAACGAACAGCAAAAACACACAAAGTAAGCTGACTAGCTTAGTAAGTCTTAAGCGCATATAATCGTAATGAACATACATGTAAACATTTTAATCTCCAAGCTTATAATATTGAACATAAATATTTCAATATATATATAATACACATAGTCGAATACTAGTGACACACTTGATTTAAATATTATCACTATGTCATCATGAACATGTACATTATCAAATCACACAAATATCTTATTATATCACAAATTTGAATCACATGAACCAACTTTAGGCATCGATCTTCTATATCTACTTATACACATATGCAAAACACTTGACTCTTTCACCGTTGGCCTTTCCATTTTATAACCGAGTTCTCACTATGACATACATATATATAACCCAACTTCACATATAAGTAACGTACATTCACATTAATGATAAGCTCAACATTAAAAATAAAGTACATATGGAATTGTCCATTTCATCACATCATATTTATTCAAAGCGATAAGAAATTTGCTCACTTCATTCCTTACTAACATAGTAGGCTAACTCTTACCCGAGCTTTGACATAGCATTATATGTGACTCACCTCGTTTGATTCTCAAATTTTCCTTTATAGCAATTCACCTAAGCATTAAGCACGCTGAGGCACGAAGCCGAATATATCACCGGCACTAAGCTGAATATATCACTAGCACTAAGCACGCTGAGGCACGAAGCCCTAATATGTCACCGGTATTAAGCACGCTAGGCACGAAGCTCTAATATATCACCCACTAAGCACGCTAGGCAAGAAGCTGAATAAATCACCGGCACTAAGCACGCTGAGGCACGAAGCTTGAATATATTTATCAACTCAATTCATCAATTCACATTTCTTAACACATACATCACTATCAATTCATATTCACAAAACCAATTCACTTGTCAAACCCAATATACTAATTCATATTATCTTGCAAAACATAATCATCCCAATATAGAACATACACATTCGCTAACACCTATATCTTACTCAATTTAATCAATTAATTTCATTTCACACTTTTATAATTATTTCTTTAATGAACTTTAACTTAAAAACTTACCTCGACTGTCGACGGACAACTTAGATCGGCTATTCGAGAACTTTCGTCTTTCCCCGATCCAATTCCGTTTTTCTTTGCTCTTGATCAAAAACACATTAAATTCAGCTCATTCAAGTAAATTTCAATTCAATTTAGTCCCAAAACACATAAACATGCAAATTACCATTTTACCCCTAATATTTTACAATTTAACAAATTAGTCCAATTTGTATAAAACACGAAATACACCAAATTTGATTATACATATCAAGGGCCGAATGCTCCATATACCTATACAAATGCATACATTTCATTTATTTTGCAATTGGGCCCCTTAAAAATTTATTTTTTTACAATTTAGCCCTAAATACTCTATTTCACCAAAATTTCCCATTTAAAACTTATTACTATCTAACATAACTTTAATATTTTTCCAACAAACATCATAAAACACAAACATATAACCATGGAATTTTACATAAACATCATCCATTCATGAAATTAAGACATGGGTTTTAAAGCTCTCGAAGCAACGATTACAAAAACGTAAAAATTATCGAAAACCGACCAAAAACTAACCTTAAATCACCAAATTTCTCTTGACCGAATGCTAAACCTTGTTCTTCTTTTCTTTTATTTTCTTTTGTATGTTTCGCAAGAACAATGCAAATGAGACCACTTTCTATGTTTCTTTTATTTTATTATAAACATAACTTTATAAAATAATTAAAATATAACTTTAATTATTTTATAAATGAAATAAACATATAATGTAATGATACACCACTAGTCATTGCCGTCCACTACCTTTTGAATTGGGCAATTTGCACTTTTAATGCTCCCAATTAGAAAAACAAATTTAAATTAGTCCTTACACTTTAAACTATCAAGTTTATAATTTACGCGATTAAGCCCTTTTTATTTAATTAAGCATACAAACGATAAAATTTTTCTCTGAGACTTTCACACATTAATTCACATAAAATAAACACAAAATATAATATTAAAATATTTCTCGAGACTCGGATTCGTGGTCCCAAACCACCGCTTCGATTAGGGTCAAATTCAGTCAGTTACAACTCTCTCCCTTAAGGATTTTCGTCCCCGAAAATCTTACCGTGAAACAAAGTCGGATATTGTTGCCTCATTGAATCCTTAGGCTCCCACGTAGCCTCTTCAACTCGATGCCGATTCCATAGTACTTTTACTAATGGAATTCTTTTATTTCTTAATTCTTTCATTTCTCGAGTTAAAATATGGATCGGTTCTTCCTCATACGTCATATCAGGTTGGATTTCAATCTCAGATGGAGCAATCACATGTGACGGATCTGATCTCTATCTACGAAGCATCGAAACATGAAATACATCGTGTATCTTTTCTAATTCAGAGGTAACCTCAATCTATAAGCAACAGCCCAATACGTTCGATGACTTCATACGGTCGATGAATCTCGGACTCAACTTGCCTTCCGACCAAAGCGAAGTACTTTCTTCCACGGAGAAACCTTTAAAATACTCGATCTCAGACCGAAATTCAATGTCTTTACGTTTCAAATCAGCATAGGACTTTTGACGATCCGAGCGGCGTTCAAATTGTCTCTAATAATAGCTACTTTACTTACTTTTTTTAATCAAATCAACCCGTGTATCTTATTCTCGCTGAGCTCAGTCCAGTATAATGGTGTTCGACACTTTCGCCCGTACAAGGCTTCATAGGGCGCCATTTTGATACTAGATTGAAAATTGTTATTATAGGCAAATTCAATCAGAGGTAAGTATCTTTCCCACGTACCTTCAAACTCAAGAACGCAGCATCTCAACATGTCCTCAAGTATCTGAATAGTTCGTTCAGATTGACCGTCTGTCTGTGGATGAAAGGCTGTACTAAAGTAAATTTTAGTACCTAAAGTATCTTGTAACTTCTTCCAAAATCGTGATGTGAATCTCGGGTCTCTGTCTGAAATAATGGAACTCGATACACCATGCAACCTCACAATCTGTGATATATACAATTCAGCAAGTTTATTAAGTGAATAGTCCGTTCGAATCGGTACAAAATGAGCCGATTTGGTCAATCTATCTACTATAACCCAGACTGCATCTTTCTTGCTCGGTGTCATACGCAAACCAGATACAAAATCCATAGTGATTCTATCCTATTTCCATTCAGGTATCATGATCGGTTGAAGCAACCCAGAAGGCACTTGATGCTCGGCTTTTACTTGCTGACAAATTAAACACTTTGTAACAAATTCGGATATATCCCGCTTCATGCCAGGCCACCAATAGAACTGTTTCAAATCGTTATACATTTTCGTGCTACCCGGATGTATTGATAATCGACCACTATGAGCCTCGCTCAGAATTATCTGAATCAAATCTGAGTTCTTCGGAACACACATTCGGTTTTTAAAGTTCAGCGATCATTAACATCGATTTGAAACTCGATCCGCATCTTTTCATGCCCGAATTCACCTAGCAATCAACTCGTTGTCGACTTTACATGCATCACAAATTTCTTTGAATAAACATCGGTCTTGCTTGTAACTTCGGCTATGATCGAACCATCACGGACATAACCATCTGTCGTTCATCATACGAAGAGCAAACAATGATTTTCGACTTAGCGCATCCAGAACAACGTTAGCTTTTCCGGATGGTAGTCAATCACCAATTCATAGTCTTTCAATAGTTCTAACCATCTGCGTTGTCTCAAGTTCAGATCTTTCTGAGTCATCAAATACTTTAGGCTTTTATGATCCGAATAAACGTGACATTTCTCACCAAATAAATAATGACACCAAATTTTCAATGCAAAGACAATAGCTGCTAATTCCAGATCGTGAGTCGGATAATTTCTTTCGTGTGGCTTTAGTTGCCTCGAAGCGTAGGCTATAACTTTACCTTCCTGCATCAAAACACAACCCAATCCATTCAGAGAAGCATCACTAAAAATGACAAATTCTTTACCCGATTCAGGCTGAGCTAACACTGGAGCTTCGGTCAAAAGGGCTTTCAGCTGCTCGAAACTTTTCTGGCACTTTTCTGACCACTCAAACTTGACATCTTTCTGTAATAGCTTTGTCAAAGGTGTAGCTATCACAGAAAAACCTTTTACAAATCGTCTGTAGTATCCTGCAAGACCTAAGAAACTTCGAATATCAAAAACATTCTTTGGTGGTTTCCAATCGAGTATAGCCGCTATTTTGTTTGGATCCACCAAACACGATCTTTGAAACAACATGACCCAAGAAGTGACTTCATTCATCCGAACTCACATTTACTAAACTTTGCATACAATTGTTGATCTCGTAAAGTTTGTAGCACTAATCTCAAATGCTCGGCATGCTCGCTTTCATCTTTGGAGTAGATCGGTATATCATCAATAAACACTACTACGAATCGATCCGAAGCCGCCTAAAGACTCGATTCATTAGATCCATAAAATAGCAGGTGCATTAGTGAGTCCAAAAGGCATAACCAGAAATTCAAAATGTCCGTACCTCGTCCTAATGCGTCTTTAGCACATCTGTGTCTCGACTATAATCGATAATAACTCGATCTCAAATCTATCTTCAAAACATCAAGCCCTTTCAACCGATCAAACAAATCATCAATACGTGGTAGTGGATACTTATTCTTTATAGTTACTTTATTCGATTCATCGATAATCAATACACATTCGCATCGTTCCATCTTTCTTTTCACAAAAGAATCGGTGCACCCAAGGAGAGAAGCTTCGGTGGTGCAAAGCCCACATCATTAACTCTTGCAACGTGCTTTCAACTCTTTTAACTCGAGAGGTGCCATCCGATATGGAGCTATCGAGATTGAGTCGTCCCCGATACTAATTCAATTCCAAACTCAATCTCTCGTCTTGTGATAAACCCAGTAATTCTTTAGGAAACACATTTGGGTATTCACACACAACGATGCAATTCAATCATTTTTCACTACTTTATTATCCAAAGACATACGCCAAATAAGCTTCAGATCCTCTTTTCACATACCTGCAGGCTAACATTGAGGTTATTACGAGAGCTACCCACTCACATCATTAGTTTCAACCCGATAATCTCGTCATTTTGGCATCTCAATTCAATAATCTTTCTTTTACAATTCACCACTGCATCATACAAAGTTAACCAGTCCATTCCCAGAATTATATCAAACTCGTCAAAAGGAAATAACATCAAATCAGCTGGGAAACAAGAATCCCAAATCATCAATGGGCAACCTTTACATACTTTATTAACCATTACACAACGACCCAAAGGACTGGACACACGAATCGCAAACTCAGTAGACTCAACAGGTAGAGTCTTACTGGATACTAAGGTTTCACACACATATGAATGAGTTGAACCAGGATCAATCAACGCGATCACAGTAGTATCATAAAGTATGAAAGTACCAGTAATAACATTTGGGGAAGAAGCATCCTCTCTGGCTCGTACAGCATAAGCTGTAGCTGGTGCTCGGGCCTCTGATCGAACTACAGTGTCTTTCATCCCTCTCTGACTGCCACCTACATTGCTGGAATGTTTGGGTGGTCGGCCCCGTGCTGGCGTGCTGCTCGGTCTAGTGTTCTGAACCGTATTCTGTTCGGCTAACATCGGGCACTCTCGAATAAAATGGTCCGACGATCCACATTTAAAGCAGGATCGATCACGAACTCTACAACTCCCAGGATGCCATTTCCTACAATGTTTACACTCGGCCCGGTTCTGTGGAACATTACCGACACTAGCTATCGATGTGGCTCGGGATCTCACTGGAGGTTGATCACATCTAGGCAAGTCTGAAGTGGCTTTATGTCGACTGGGGTCATCTCTGAACTTCTTATGCCCAGAATGGAAAATTTTACTCGATGATCTTTTTTGAGTGTCTCTAACTTCTACTTCAGCTTTTCTTTTCTCCTTTATGAGCTCTTCGACTTTACAAGCTCGCTCGACTAATGTCACAAACTCTTTGATTTCAAGAATGCCAACAAGTAACTTTATGTCTTTATTCAGGCCGTCTTCAAATCTTTTACACATAATGGCTTCGGTAGATATACACTCCCGAGCATAACGGCTCAATCGACAAACTTTCGCTCATATTCCGTCACGCCCATGCGGCCCTATTTTAATTTCGAAATTCTTTCCGTTTCGATCGATGAATCTCGGCTAATGTATTCCTTGAAACTCTATTTGAAAGAAATCCCGTCACTTTTCTTTTGGAACCATCGATACTAGTGTATTCCACCAGTGATAAGCGGTGTCCGTAGAGATATAGCACACTTTAGGCATTCATCTAGAGTACAAGATAACTCATCGAGTGCCGAATAGTGTTATCAAGCCACATCTCATTTCGATCTGCGTCATCATCATCATTGGCCTTGAATTCCTCGGCCCATATTTCTGATTTTATCAGCGGAGGCTGTTAGATCTCATCGAATCTATCATCGAAGTCTTGAAGGTCTTTGGAGTTGGATTATTCGGGGTGGAGGTTGTTGTACAGCCAGATTATTCGAACAAACCGGGTAAACCATTCATTCATCATTTGGGAGAAGGCTTGTTTAGCCTCCCCCTCGTGGCTACCCGAAACTGGTCGAGAGTCTACTGGCACTGATCCGTGTGCACGGTCAGGCGCTACACTCTCTACATCATCCGCTACGGCTCTATCGAGATTAGGATCCATTTACTACATAAAACACAGTTTGAAATGTCAGAAGTCACCACACTATCAAATATATACAATTAAGGCATGTATAGCTAGACTCTTACTCACTACGGTAGTCCTAGAATCGACTAAACCGTAGCTCTGATACCAATTAAAATGTAACACCCTTAACCCGTGTTCGTCGCCGAACTAGGGTTACGAGTATTACCATGTAAGTTAAAAACTTCAATTCGCTCGATTGAAACTTAATTGCTCATCTTTATCAAATGCTTTAATAATAATAATACAACAAATTTTTACAAGTGTAACATATACTTTGATATATTGATCCAAGTTGTATACAACATATTTCACAACACATACATGCTTATAAATTTGGCCGAATATACAAGACCTTATTTACAACATTTCATGTTGATTTCTTAGCACAAACCAAGTTTGGTAATTTCATGTACTCAAATGAAATACGTGACTTTACAAAGAAATATTTATAAACCCTAATTATACATATCTTCATATTCGACTATGAGCCTAAACAAATGATTCATCAAGCATGTTAACTACATTTGCCACTATCACCTAGGTTTGGCGAATACACATACATGCATTACTCACATAATTCCCACTTAGCAAATCAATTGAAATTGTCACACTTTTATAAATCCCGACTAAAGCTCAACTATCATACATCTACCTTGACTTATATATATATATATATATATGCGAGTATTAACTTAAATGCCAAACTACCCGACTAATTTAATACAATGTTTGTTTTACGATCAAACAGTCATTTAAAAAGCATAAGATTTAAGTAAAGCGACCATAACCAAACTATTGAAACCAACATACCATACTCATAGCCAAGAATAAATAAAACCAACTTAAACAACACAATCAAGCCATTTTCACATGGCTATATATATATATATATAGACATTAGAACATCATTCAAACGTTTATCTAGCCTATACATGCCTTTAATTCGAAATCAACTAACTGGATAGTACCAAAAAGAGATGATAGTGTGGTTGACTTCACCAATGATCCTTCGAGCCTGTAGCTTGACCAAAATCTATAAAACGAATAAATGAAAACACACAAAGTAAGTGACTAGCTTAGTAAGTCTTAAGCGCATATAATCGTAATGAACATACATGTAAACATTTTAATCTCCAAGCTTATAATATTGAACATAAATATTTCAATATATATATAATACACATAGTCGAATACTAGTGACACACTTGATTTAAATATTATCACTATGTCATCATGAACATGTACATTATCAAATCACACAAATATCTTATTATATCACAAATTTCGAATCACATGAACCAACTTTAGGCATCGATCTTCTATATCTACTTATACACATATGCAAAACACTTCTGACTCTTTCACCGTTGGCCTTTCCATTTTATAACCGAGTTCTCACTATGACATACATATATATAACCCAACTTCACATATAAGTAACGTACATTCACATTAATGATAAGCTCAACATTAAAAAATAAAGTACATATGGAATTGTCCATTTCATCACATCATATTTATTCAAAACGATAAGAAATTTGCTCACTTCATTCCTTACTAACATAGTAGGCTAACTCTTACCCGAGCTTTCAGCACATAGCATTATATGTGACTCACCTCGTTTGATTCTCAAATTTTCCTTTATAGCAATTCACCGGCATTAAGCACGCTAGCACGAAGCCGAATATATCACCTAAGACTAAGCCCTTTGAATATATCACTAGCACTAAGCACGCTAGGCACGAAGCCGAATATGTCACCTAGATATTAAGCACGCTAGGCACGAAGCTCGAATATATCACCAAGCACTAAGCACCTCTAGGCAAGAAGCTGAATAAATCACCGGCACTAAGCACGCTAGGCACGAAGCCTGAATATATTTATCAACTCAATTCATCAATTCACATTTCTTAACACATACATCACTATCAATTCATATTCACAAAACCAATTCACTTGTCAAACCCAATATACTAATTCATATTATCTTGCAAAACATAATCATCCCAATATAGAACATACACATTCGGCTAACACCTATATCTTACTCAATTTAATCAATTAATTTCATTTCACACTTTTATAATTATTTCTTTAATGAACTTTAACTTAAAAACTTACCTCATTGTCGACGGACAACTTAGATCGGCTTATTCGAGAACTTTCGTCTTTCCCGATCCAATTCCGTTTTCTTTGCTCTTGATCAAAAACACATTAAATTCAGCTCATTCAAGTAAATTTCAATTCAATTTAGTCCCAAAACACATAAACATGCACATTACCATTTTACCCTAATATTTTATAATTTAACAAATTAGTCCAATTTGTATAAAACACGAAATACACCAAATTTGATTATACATATCAAGAGCCGAATGCTCCATATACCTATACAATTGCATAAATTTCATTTATTTTCAATTGGGCCCTCAAAATTTATTTTTTACAATTTAGCCCTAAATACTCTATTTCACCAAAATTTCCCATTTAAAACTTATTACTATCTAACATAACTTTAATATTTTTCCAACAAACATCATAAAACACAAACATATAACCATGGCATTTTACATAAACATCATCCATTCATGAAATTAAGACATGGGTTTTAAAGCTCTCGAAGCAACGATTACAAAAACGTAAAAATTATCGAAAACCGACCAAAAACTAACCTTAAATCACCAAATTTCTCTTGACCGAATGCTAAACCTTGTTCTTCTTTTCTTTTATTTTCTTTTTGTATGTTTCAGCAAGAACAATGCAAATGAGACCACTTTCTATGTTTCTTTTATTTTATTATAAACATAACTTTATAAAATAATTAAAATATAACTTTAATTATTTTATAAATGAAATAAACATATAATGTAATGATACACCACTAGTCATTGCTGTCCACTACCTTTTGAATTGGGAAATTTGCACTTTTAATGCTCCCAATTAGAAAAACAACTTTAAATTAGTCCTTACACTTTAAACTTTCAAGTTTATAATTTACGCGATTAAGCCCTTTTTATTTAATTAAGCATACAAGCGATAAAATTTTTCTACTGAGACTTTCACACATTAATTCACATAAAATAAACACAAAATATAATATTAAAATATTTCTGGACTCGGATTCGTGGTCCCAAAACCACCGTTTCGATTAGGGTCAAATTCGGTCTGTTACAAGTAGTCTAAATTTGAAAAATCATCAAAAATAGTGGGAATTGAGTTAGAGGTTGAATAAAATATGCAATTAAATTTTATTAAGTCTAGTTTTTCATGGAAGAAATAGTGTAAGCAATGGAATTGTAAATCATGAGATATAATAAATTTTGTGAGATAAGGTCAGAATGATTTCGGGTTCCCCTGTTCTGACTTAGTAAAATCATTAAAAATTGTAAAAAAATAATTAGGGGCTTAAATTTATATGTTTAAATTCTTATGAGTCTATTTTCAAGAGAAACAAACGGAAACATCATCTAAATTCCGTACTAAGAGATAAATAATTTTTTGTAAGGAAAGGATGAAGCTGTCAAACAACAGAATAGGGATAACTTTAAATATTTTACTATACTTATTTGATAAACTATAAATTCTAAAAGTTTTATGGTGGAAAGGTATTTGAGTCTAGTTTCAAAAAAATCAATTGGATCTTAATTTTGAATTCTGTAGCTCAAGATATAAATAATTTAGTGATAATAACTCAAGTAGACAACTTTGAATGAACATATAAGTAAATAGTGAAAACATACATGAGTATTAAGCTAGCATGGGTTACATTAAAAATGGATCACACGGCCAAGGCCAATTTAGGCTGAGTGGGCTACACGGGCAGATTACATGGGCGTGTGGGCCCATTTTTATCGAAATGTTTTTAAGGTTGCACGGGTCTCCCAAGTCAACTGTGAACCTACTGTAGGGTCGATAAGCGCTACTTAGACCCCTAAATATGTGAAATTGACTGAATGATATCTGTACGGGGCATGTTAATAATTGAACTGAATATATGTACTAAAATTACATAATAGTATGTCATCCATTGTGTGTTACATTGCATTAGGTTGAGGGTTGTTATTCGGAGTAAGTGTACTGAAAGGCTTTAAGCTTAATTTACTTGCGTGTCACCGCAAACTCATCAGACAGCCACATTCAATTACTACTTAGAGTGTTAGGATGGGTGGGTTGATTATATCCCCACATTGAGTGTAGGGTTGGACAGAGATGGTGTGTAGAGACTAGTTGGGTAGGATTTTGCCACTGCATAATTGTTATTGCTACTGATATTGTTATGGGCTAAGGCCCTACTGTATTTATGACACTGTACTGAGATGGGCTAAGGCCCAAACTGTCACTGATACTAAAAAGGGCTTAGGCCCAAGATTGTTCAACTGTGCACTGTGAATACTGATTGTTTGTTTGTTTCTTTGGGATTACACACTGAGTTTACGTAAACTCACCATTTTTGTTTAAAGTGCACAAGTAATCCCAAGACTTAGATGGATCAGTGCGACAGAGGACTCAGCGGTGACCATAGTAATTTTTGGACTTCATGGTTTTCAATTTATGATTTATTGTTTGATTATTTTTGATTATTTGGGTTGTAAATTAAGGACCCTTTGGGACTTTGGTTTTAAATTTGGGTTTTTGTTTATTTATTTTACTTTATGGATTTATACCTACTGGTCGTAGGAAATTTGATTTTTAAAAAGTTAAAGTAATTTCTAAACGCATGATCACTTAGACAGTTTTATTAAAGCTTCTGTAACGAGGGATGTTTCAAAACAAATGTTTTAAATGAATAAAGACAACTTCCTAATTTCTAACAAAGGTTTACTAAAGATAATAACATAGAATGTTTTCATCGTAACAACGAGGTTTCAAAAACACTATCGTGTGACATTGCCAGATACGGCCATAGTGTCTAAGCTAGGTTTGGGGTGTTACATTTAGTGGTATCAGAGCTAGGTTACAAAACTCGGCTGTGGATTATGGGTTTTATAAAAAAATGGGCTTTCAAAAAATTAATTGATTTCTAAATGATTTGAAATGTTTTTACTAAGTAAGTGGTACACTGAGTCTCTGACACCGACCCTGTAAGTATTCTAAACTGTGATTTGTTTTAAACTGAAACTGTTATGGATAGTATATTTTGAAACTACTTTAGGTAGTAAACTATACTGAAAACACTCTAGTTAGTGTATACTAAAAATTGTAGAGAAGCTGAAAACTGTAATGAGACTACGATTTACGAAAACGAACTCTAAATAATCGATATTGTTTTACATAAAAAATTCTTAATAAACACTGAAACTGTAACTGATTCATAAAACTATTAATACAGATAAACATGATTAGATAATGAGCGCACGAGGTATCTGTGGACGGGGTACTAGAGGCCGAGGTAGAGGCCGCAGAGGAGCTCGAGCTGAGTCCTCTTCACTGGGTAGCATACCAAATTTGGATACGAGTGAGACGCCAGTGTCTCCTGCTACTGATACTGGGTCTCAAGATTGAATTGCTGGGGACGATGCATTGTCCCAAGCTATGCTAAGGATTTTGGAGAGGGTCGTTGGGCCCAAAAATGGATTTGAGGGCCAAGGGTCGGCTAAGGAACGACTTTGGTCCAATAGAGCTGAGCTCTTCAAGGGTGTCACTGGAGTTGCCCTAATGTGGTTGAGTATTGGATTGAGGCCACGGAGAGGATTATGGATGATTTAGATTGCACCCTATTGCACCCCTGAGTAAAAATTAAAAGGTGCAATCTCACTGCTACGGGATGAGGCTTATTAGTGGTGGCTTATTGCTAAGGAGGGCACTCAGCCCAAACGTTTGACCTGGGAGTTCTTTAAGATCGCCTTCTAGGGAAAATGTGTGGGAGCTAGTTATGTGGGCGCCGTAGGTGGGAGTTTTGAATCTGGTACAGGGAAATCGATCAGTGGCCGAGTATAAGGTCGAGTTTCTAATACTGAGCCACTATGCGCGAGTTATGGTGGCATCGGAGTATGAGCGATGTGTTTGCTTTGTGGATGGCCTCAGGGATAACTTGAGGGTTCTGATAGCTCTGTAGAGGGAGCGAGATTTTTCTGCCTTGGTCGAGAAGGCGAAGATCGCCAAGGAGGTAAAGCGCACTGAGCACCAAAACTGCAATGGAGAGAAAGGTAGGAATAAGATGGATTCAGAGCCCTCAAGTTCTTTATAGAGGCCTAAAAAAGGCCAGAATTGATGGGCCAGTTAGAGCTAGGCCTCCTGTTGCTGCTATTGGACAGCAGCCGTGTGTTGATTGTGGTAAACGCCACCAGGACGAGTGTTGGAGGGGGACTAGGGCGTGTTTGAGTTGTGGATTATTGCATCACCATATCAGGGAGCGTCCATTGACGGATGATTAGATGCAAGCTTAGGTACTGGTAATGCACAGCCATAGAGGGTAATACAACAACCATCGAGAGGCCATGGGCAGAGAGCATCAGACAGAGGTGATGGACAGATTGTGGTGAGGCAGCCAGCTTAGTATATGATGCACGTCGCAGAGAGGATAGAGATGCTCCAAACATCATCATAGGTATGTTCCTTATTCATGATAGCTTATATTGCATTGATAGATATATGATCCACTCACTCCTATATAGCCTGTACTGCGTCTAGAAACTTAGAGATTTCAATTGAGAGCACTACGAGTGAGGTTACGATACTGAGCCCGTTAGGGCAATCTATTAGAGTTAGCAAACTTTATAGGGACGTTCCTTTAGAGGTACAATGGGCAATCTTACTGGCTGATTTGATGGAGCTTTCATTTGGAGAGTTCGACTTAATTCTAGGGATGGACTGGTTGGTCAAGCATCGTGTTAGCTTGGACTGTGCGACTAAGAGGGTCATACTAAGGACTGAGGAAGATAAGGAGATAGTTATGATTGGAGAATGCCGAAATTACTTATCTAATGTAATCTTTGCGCTGGTGGCATAGAAGATGGTTCGTAAGGGATGTGAGGCATTCTTGGCCTATGTAAGTGTTTTGATTTCTGAGGATTCTACAGTTAAGGATATTAGAATGGTAAAGGATTTTTTGGACGTCTTTCCTGAGGAGCTATCGGGGTTACCTCCAAACCGTGAGTTGGAATTTGGGATTGAGCTATTTCCAGGTACAACTCCAGTGTCCATCGCTCCTTACCGAATGGCACTAAAGGAGCTTGTGGAGCTTAAAGCTCATATTCAAGAGCTGTGCTATTGATTTTCGAGGCAGTTGGGAGGATTATCTACCACTAGCAGAGTTCGTCCTATAATAACAGTTTCTAGTCTAGCATTCAGATGGCACTTTACGAGGCACTGTATGGTCGTAAGTGTCACACTTCTTTATGTTGGACTGATTTGGGTGAGCAACCTATTCTAGGTCCTGAGTTGGTTTCTGAGATAGAGGATAAGGTTAGACTGATTTGGGATCGATTGAAAGTGGCTTCGATAGACAAAAATCCTATGCAGACCTAAAGAGATGTGAGATTGAGTATTCGGTGGGGGACTTTGTATTCCTTAATGTCTCGCCATGGAAGAAGTTACTAAGATTTGGTCGTAAGGGCAAGTTGAGCCTTAGGTTTATTGAACCTTACCGTATTTTGAAGCGAGTGGGACCAGGTGCTTATCAGTTGAAGCTACCTCCAGAGTTGGATCGTATCTATGACATGTTCCACGTCTCGATGTTGAGATGCTACCACTATGATCCTACTCACACCGTTTCCGTTGAGGATATTGACGTTAGGCCAGACTTGACCTTTGAGGAGGAGCCGGTTCAAATTCTGGATCGAGATGTAAAAGTACTGAGGAGGAAATCTATTCCACTAGTTAAGGTCCTGTGTTGTAATCATAGCACTGAGAAGGCTACGTGGGAGCCTGAGGATACGATACATCAGGAATATCCTCATCTGTTCTGACCGAGTAAATTTCGAGGATGAAATTTTCTTTTAGGGGGTAGAATTGTAACGCCCCAAAATTTTAATTTTTGATTTCATGTATGTGTGACACATAATGTATATCTGCTTCAGTGGTTATGTGTTCTAGGTGTGTATGAGAGGTCCCAAGTTCAAGTCTTACTTGGGTAAATTTTGGTATTTTTTTTATAAATAAAGCCTTAACCTTGTGCAAAGGACTTAAGTTTAATTGTTGGTAAGTTTATATTAGCATGAGCCTGCTGGTCTGGTAGTCAAGTGGAGTGTTGGAGTGTTGGAGGTCATGTGTTCGCATTCTCTGTAATGGCGTGGAGACAGTATTTTTGTTCCAATATCGGCTACGAGTTATGTTAGGGCAAAATTCTGAGTAGTTGTGTTTTAGTGGGTTAATAGGGAGTGATTTTAGGAGATAATTGGGGAGAGGTTATCAAAAAATAATCTGATTATCTTTTTGTTACAAAAAAAAAAGTCGAGTTTCAATTTCTCTCCAATTCCCCAACTTTTTCTAACCTTTTCTTCTTCTTTTTCCCTCCTCTATTGATTCTTTCCCCAAGTTGCTACCAAAATTTCCATTATTTTTTCCCCTTCTTGTTTCTTTTTTTTCCAATTGATTCGGTTGTTCATCGTTGGTTGCGTGTGTTCGGTAAGTAATGGTTTTGTCTATTGTTAATTGTTCTTGGTTAATCTCTAAAAGGGGGATTTCTTTTTGGTGTTTAGGAGTTAATCAAGGGGCTGGTGGTTTTGAATCGATGCTGTGATTGTGCGAAGTCGTGGTTACTCAAGCAAGGTAAGGGTTTTTCTAGGTTTTTAGTTGAGTTCCTTCCAAAATTGGTTGATTAAAAACAAATTAAATGATTAATCTGGAGATATGTTGGTCGATTTTTAGGTTCTGGAGGCTTAGGAATGCTTATGCATCAGAAAAGATACCAGGTGTGTACCCGAAATACAGAAAACAAGATTCGGCGAAAAGCTAAAATTGCTTGTTATTAAGAAATAAGAGAAAATTATGCAAAAAATTGTAGAGAAAGGAAATAAGGGTGTTATAAACTTGGAAATCAACATTTTGAACTAAAATAGTTTTGGACAGCAGCAACAGTCTAATTTTGAAAATTTATCAAAAATAGTGGAAATTGAGTTAGAGGCTGAATAAAATATGAAATTAAATTTTATTGAGTCTAGTTTTTCATGGAAGAAATAGTATAAGTAATGGAATTGTAAATCATGAGATATAATAAATTTTGTGAGACAAGGTCAGAATGATTTTGGGTTCCCCTTTTCTGACTTAGTAAAATCATCAAAAATTGTAAAACAATAATTTTGGGGCTTAAATTTATATTTTTAAGTCCTTTATGAGTCTATTTTCAAGATAAAAAAACAGAAACATCATCTAAATTTCGTACTAAGAGATAAATAATTTTTAGTAAGGAAAGGATAAAGCTGTCAAACAGCAGAATAGGGATAACTTTAAAGATTTTACTATACTTATTTGATAAACTATAAATTCTAAAAATTTTATGGTAGAAAGGTATTTGAGCCTAGCTTCAAAAACATCAAGAGGATCTTAATTTTGAATTCTGTAGCTCAAGATATAAATAATTTAGTGATAATGACTCAAGGAGACAGCTTTGAATGAACATATAAGTAAATAGTGAAAACATATATGAGTATTGAGCTAGCATGGGTTACTTTAAAAATGGATCACACGGCTAAGGCCAATTTGGGCCGAGTGGATCATAGGGCATGTGGGCCCACATGGGCAAATCACATGAGCATGTGAGCCCATTTTTATCAAAATGTTTTTAAGGTTGCACGGGTCTCCCAAGTCGACTGTAAGCCTACTATAGGGTCGGTAAGCGCTAGTTAGACCCCTAAATGTGTGAAATTAGCTGAATGATATTTGTACTGGGCAAGTTAATATCTGAACTGAATATATGTACTGAAATTGCATAATAGTATGTCATCCATTGTGTGTTGCATTGCATTGGGTTTGGGATTGTTATTTGGAGGAAGTGTACTGAAAGGCTTTAAGCTTAATTTACTGGCAGCTCAGCTGCAAACTTTTGTATTGTGCCAAATTCGGTACTACTTGGAGTGTAGGGATGGGTGGGTTGATTATATCCCCACATGGAGTGTAGGGTTAGACAGAGATATTGTGTAGAGGCTGGTTGGGTAGGATTTTGCTACTGCATAACTGTTACTACTACTGATACTGTGATGGGCTAAGGCCCTACTGCATTTTTGACACTATACTGAAATGGACCAAGGCCCAAACTGCCACTGATACTGAAAAGGGCTTAGGCCCAAGACTATTCAACTGTGCACTGTGAATATTGATTGTTTGTTTGTTTATGTGGGATTACACACTGAGTTTACGTAAACTCACCCTTTTTGTTTAATGTGCACAAGTAATCCCCAGACTTAGATGGATCAGTGCGAACAGAGGACTCAGCGATGACCACAATAATTTTTGGACTTCATGGTTTTCAATTTACGATTTATGATTTGATTATTATTGATTATTTGGGTTGTAATTTAAGGACCCTCTGGGACTTTGGTTTTAAATTTAAGTTTTTATTTATTTATTTTACTTTATGGATTTATACCTGCTGGTCACAGGAAATTCAATGTTCAAAAAGTTAAAATAATTTCTAAACGCATGATCACCTAGATTGTTTTATTAAATCTTCTGCAATGAGAGATGTTTCAAAACAAATGTTTTAAATGAATAAAGACGACCTCCTAAGTTCTAACAAAGGTTTACTAAAGATAATAACATGGAATGTTTTCATCGTAACAATGAGGTTTCAAAAATACTATCGTGTGACATTGCCAGATACGACCATAACGTCTAGGCCGAGTTTGGGGTGTTACATTTTTGTATATTTGTATATTATTAATATTTTAATGATTCACTTACACTGGTATAATATTAAAATATTAATCATACAAATATATATGAAAGAGTGTAAAACTACTTTAATTTTACATCGATGTAAGTGGATCTCTCTCTAAATATTAATATTTTATTACTTATTTTAAATATATAATAAAAAATTATTACTAAAGTTATTTATATAGATATAATTATTAAAATATATTTTTTACATTTTAAAATAGAAATATTGAGATAAATATTAATAAATTAATTACTTAAAAGCTTTTATCATTAAACAATTAATATTTGAAATAGTTTTAGTTTATCAATAATATTTAAAGTAATATATTAATATTAGAAACTCAAAACAATAGTATTATTTTAATATTAATATTACGTTAGGCATAAAATATTATAATAATTATTAATTTTTATTAATATGTTTAGTAATAAAATATTCATACTTTTTATTATGAAACTTTTATTGTTAAATATTCATAAATTATAATTTATACATTTATTGTTAAAATTGTAATAAAAATTTTCAATAAAATAATAAGAATACTATTTATTATTTTAAATAATAAAATTTTATTAAATAATAGATAGTATTAATTATATTAAAATTTAAAGTTTACTAACTATTAAAATAATAATTGTCACACCCGGTTTCCTTTAAGTCTAGAGGTTAAAATTGAAAGAAGCTGTAAATTAGCAACCACAATTGAAAAATAAGGAAAATTTAGTCACTGAATTGAACATGGTTGGGATCCAATTTTGGTTCGGTTGGATCAAAACCAGGTCCCTTAGTAGGGGATAAAATGATTGTCAATGAATGGTTTCCATACGGTTGAAGACCATGCGGGAAGACTTAGATATACCTGGGAAATGACTTCCCAGTGAGAATTATTCTCATTTTTGTTTCATTTTCTTCACTTCTTCATCTTCTTCCTTGGTGTTTCAAAAGAAAAAATAGTTATGGGAAGCTCTACATGAAGCAGTGATCACGAGGTTTGGAAAAAGTAGAGAACCGAACAAGCTAGTAAGATTCTTAGTCCTTTTGTATAAGTAAGATTAAGAAAATGAAGTTAAGGATTTCCAAAAACCTTTTTAGTGGACATATTTTTGGAAAACTAAGTTTTAAGCTAAATTTATTGAGCTTAACACATGATTTTTGTTATAATGCTTAGCTACCAGAAGAATGGAAGCTCTGGCGGTTGGAAAAGCTAAGCTTGTGAGGCAAGAAGCATCAGGTGAGTTTCTATACTCCATCCATAAAATAATGGGTGGCTGGCATGATTCTATAATGATGTATGAATTTTGTTGATTTTGAGTACCAATCATGCATAAGATGTAACACCCCAAACCCGGCCTAGACGTTATGGTCGAATTCGAAGATGTCACAAAGAATGGGATTTGAAAATGGAGTTGTTACGTTAAATCATCTCAGTCTATTATCTCAAATTCTTTTATAACCATAATAAAAAACGTTAATTAATTGTTTTCTTTTCCAAAACTTATTTACAGCGGAAGTTTAATAAAACCGATACGTTTCTGAAACCCGATTGTATTTTTAGAAAACCTTTATTTGTATAAAGCTATCATTATCATAAAACATTTTATCGAAGCAAGCAAGTTAATAAACAATCCAAAAATAAAATCAACAGTTAAAAATTCATGCAGTTCAGAAATTACAAACCCTTAAATAATCTGAAATTTAATATAAAAACCACAAATTATTAAATTTAAATAGTTTACGGTCGAGCGCCACCGCTAAGTCTCTGTCCGCACCGATCCGCCTAAGTCTATGGATTACCTAGATAGAACAGACAAACAAATGTGAGTTTTCGTAAACTCAGTGTGTAACCTAACAGAATTAAGTATACAAACATACAGAAATCTTAACAATCAGTGAAACACCCCTTACCCGTGTCTAACACCGGGACAGGGTACGAGGCATTACCGTACTTAACCTTACTTAAACATGTATTATCGGCTATAAAACTTTGTTCGACTTAAAACTTTTCCTTCTTAATCCTAACACATATTTTATGGGCCCATGAGGCCTTAAACACCCATCCGGAAGATTTCGGAGTTCATCTGTAAACTTTTGCACATTTTGAAAAATTTTTCCTAGACAGGGGCCACACGCCCGTGTTGTCCAAGGGACACACCCGTGTGCCCCTAAGACATGCCCGTGTTCTCCACTCATGGTCAACACTGACTAATTTCACACGGCTGAGCACATGCCCGTGTCCTTCACACGGCATAGAAATGGCCGTGTCCTCTATCCGTGGAGCTCTCTGTTTATGACATCATCATACCCTTAATAGCACACGGCCAGGGCACACGCCCGTGTGTTGGCCCGTGTAATGAATCATATTCTCGTAATTTAGTGCAGGGGACACACGGCCTCTTAACAAACCCATGGGGCTGGCCGTGTCAGCCTAGACACATGCCCGTGTGTCTACCTATGTGGACATTTAGAGGCTATTTTCCAAGCTAATTGCCACCATGAAACATAAACACACTTATACCGAATCAAGCAATACATAATGTAGCATTCATGTACTATGAATAATTTCTAAAACATCACTTATAGAATTCATAAAAACTCATCATCACTAATATATAGAACTTAACAAATATTGGCCAATCTCTTTGGCCATATACAAAAAGGATAGTAATCTTAATAGCCAACTCTTTGGCTCCCAATATGATATAAAAATGACATAATCTCTATACATGCCATGCTTAAAATAAAACAACTTGACTATACCAAAATAATGATTGATAGTGTGATCCGAGCTCCAACATCTTTGGTCCCCGAGTTAGCTTGGCGATACTACAAGGAAGAAAGAAAAGAGAGGAGTAAGCATATAACTTAGTAAGTTTGCATGAAATTCATATAACAACATATTGTTCATAATATACTCATCCATCATGAATCAGAACAACATAAATCTCAAGTGCTTGAACTTACTTACTCATACTTACTCTTTACTCATCTTACTCTTTACTCATCACATTTTACATTATGATTTCATGCTTGTATTTTTAATCATGGTACCTGTATCACTTGGTCACATAGATTAGCACTTTTGCTAATTTAAACATGAACTCATCTCATCATCTTTCTTAAATTAAATAAACTCTTTATCAACCTTGAATAACTTAGTTTATTTCTACCTTTACTTGCTTAGTTTACTTATTACCTCTTTCGTACTTGAGTCATTTGCTCGTTGAATTACTTGGAATACCAGAGGATACTCCATCTCATCAAAAATGTGTCTCGATGCCAATTCCATATCCCAAATATGGTCTCACATGGGATCGCCTCTTAGTGCCGATGTCATATCCCAGATATGGTCTTACACGGGCTTCCTTAGCTTGATGTCGATGCCATGTGCCAGACATGGACTTACACGAGGCCTTCCTTAAATAGTGTCGATGCCATGTACCAGACATGGTCTTACACGAGACCTTCCTTAAATGGTGTCGATGCCATGTCCTAGACATGGTCTTACATGAGACCTTCCTTAAATGGTGTCGATGCCATGTCCTAAACATGGTCTTACACGAGACCTTCCTTATTCGATGTTGATGCCATGTCCTAGACATAGTCTTACACAGGATCTACGTTCGGTACTGTTGCCATGTCTCAAACATCGTCTTACACGGACCTACACTCCTTGGTGCCGATGCCATGTCCCAGACATGGTCTTACATGGGCTTTCCTTGTCTCATGTTATGACATGAGTATCCTTGTTATTCCAAGACTTCAACCGGGACTTCAACTGGGACTTCCATTTACTTGTTCTCATTGATTTCCTTATTAAGGCATTATTAATCATCTTCATGGAAATAATGTACATTGAATAACATAGAAAATAATTTAATGATAATACATGTGAAACCTTAAATTCATACAAACTTACCTCGGTACTACAAAATGTGTGTAGATGTGCAGTTTAGTCCACAACTTTGTTCTTGCCTCAGTTACGATCTAGGCTTCATGTTTCTTGATCTATAATAACAATTTAGCTTGTTTAATACTTACATTGACTAAATTGACTCATATTTCATACTTTGGAAAAATTACATTTTTGCCCCTAAACTTTATCATAATTACACTTTTTCCCCTAGGCTCGTAAAATTATTTTCATTCAAATTTCTTGCATTTCAAGCCTAGCCGAATCATATTCTCAACTATAACAACATTCAATTCTCACTATTTCACTCATGTATGACTATTTCTATAACTTTTACAATTTGGTCCTTTTTATGCACTTTTCATGAAAATCACTTAGAAAAAGATGTTTATCATACATCAAACTTTCATATTCTTCCATAAAAAATCAAAATACATGCATGTCATACATGGGTAAAATTTTGAACATAATCCCTAGCTCAAAATATAACTAGAAATAGCTAAACCGAGCTACGATGATCTTAAAAATAAAAAGAACATTAAAAATGGGGCTAGAATACACTTACTATTAAGCTTGGAAGATGAAGAAACCCTAGGTATGTCTTCTTTGTGATTTTCAGCCAAGGGGAGGAAGATGGACACTAATTTTGACTTCTTTTCCCTTTTAATTCTTCAATTTACCAAATGACAAAAATACCCTTAATGATTATTTCTTGAGATTTTTCCTTCCTATGTCCATTTTGTCCATCTCAACATATAATGGTCTAATTGCTAATTAAGGACCTCTAATAATTTTTATAATTCTATTTCATACTTAAACATTCTAGAATCTCATATTTTCTAATCCTTACAATTTAGTCCTAATGGACAATTTATTCACTAATTAATAAAATTCCTTCATGAAATTTTCACACCATCATGAAAATGCCTCATAAGCCTTATAAAATAATTTAAACACATATTTATTCTTCAAATTTGTGGTCTCGCACCACTATTCCGACTAGGCCCTAAGTCGGGTCATTACAATCGACATGATTCGTGCTCATGCCCATTTCAGACATGATTCATATCGAACATGCCTCATGCCCATTTCATCCCAACACACCACGAACACCCACCATCCCTACACACCATATCGTATCAATCGAAAAGTATAGAATGTGCAGAATCTGATATATATCACA